>OX451738.1:1024960108-1026160108 GCA_948472305.1 Vicia faba
TACGCGCGAATGGAATTAAATCGGGAACGTCCTAAGGGTTTTGACCCTTTTTGAATAAGAATTGAATTTTTTGTCCTTTTTGTGATTAAATGAAATTAAAACTAATTAATTAATTAATTAAAAGAAAAAATGTTTTTGTATTTTTATGTTTTTAATGAAATAAAATAAAAGGAATTAAAATTAAAAGTTAATAAAAACCTAATTCTAAATTTATTTTAGTTATTAAGAAAAAAAGGTTAAAGTTGCCTAATTAAAACTAATTCAATTTATTAGTATTTATTTACAAAATAATTACCTAAATGAAATTAATAAAGTATTTACATTTTTTTAGTTTTTTTGTGAAAAATATTAATTGGTTAATTTTGGTGATAATAACAATAATTAAAATAAGTTAATAACTAAATTAGAAAATATAAAAAGGAAAAGAAAAAGAATAAACCAAGGGAGGGGGTCTGGGCCCAATATGGAGGTGGAAATTGGAATCTGAGGCCCATTAAGAAGCAAGTCTCGTTGACCTTGGGGATTGACCACACGCTTATTGACTAGGGGGTACCATGCTCTTCATCTCCTGGCCATTGGATGTATGCTGAGAGACACATGGCGCATTGCTGGTTGAAGTGCATGGTGGAACGCAAGCGCGGTATGATGGACCTTAGGACGTGGCAAGGGTTGCTTTAGCTTCAGAGTATGGCAAAGAAGAGAGTCACGTTCTCCTTTTGGCCTGAAAATGCTTGCAACACTCCTTTTGATCTCACACTTTTTTTGACACTTTTTGGATTTTGCTCTGGCCGTTTGTGCACACTCTAGGTTGTGAATGAGGCTTGCAAGGCTTGCATATGTAGTAATGAGTGAGAATAAGTCACATTTAGGAGCCTTTAATCATTGCAATTAAGCTTTGGATTTTGTCTTAACCACCATTAAAGGCCTTTCAAAGCTTGTTCAAAATTTGAATTTTCATGCCTAAATGAGCTTAGCACGAAATTGGTAGGTTGCAAATGCTTCATGAAGTCTATTCAAACCATAAGATACCATTTAATTAATTTTTTTAGATTTACTTGAATTATTATGGATTAAAATGAATTAAATCCATAAAAATTAAATAAAAATAGAAAAATAGTTATTTGGTCTTGAAATTGATCATGGGACACGTGGGAGGCATGACAAGGATGAATCAAGTGGAAAAAAGTGGGCCCTTTTGTCAAAAATTGAAGTTTCAAGGATAGTTGACTTTTGCCATTTCACAAAAATTTCCCAACTTCTCCAATGCATATCTTGCTCAATTTTGATCATATGAACATGTTCTTGGACATTTTGGAAAGGTCTTGAAGTCCTCTAACCAATGCCTTTGGTCCCATGTCATTTTGATTTACAAATCTCAAGTTATGGTCTTTGACTTAAAATGCCTTTTTGTTGACTTTTGAAAATGACCTATAATGTTGAAATTGATAACTTTTTGTGAGAGCATTTCTTGGACTTGAAATGTGAAGATGAGTTGTAGGAAATGTACTCCCCATCAAAATGAGCATTGGATGGGATTTTTCTGATGAACCATGAAAAAGTTATGCCTTGGTCAAGTTACAGTTGACTTTTCAACTGTCCAAAAATGAAAACTTTTGCATCTTGATGATTTTTGAGCCATTCTTGTAGAATCATGATCAAGACTTGATCAAATGATGATTGTGGCTTCAAAATAAGATGTTGACCAAAATTTTTGACTTTTGACTGCCAAATGACCATTTTACCCCTATAGTTGATTGTGAAGCAATTAGGGTTTTTGACTGTGCAACTTGACCTTGTGAGCCTTGAAACTTGGCATGTAGATGCTTGACAATGTGTATACGCATATGTGACTTGATTGAGCCCTTGAAAACCTCAACTTCCTTGCAAGAACCAAAACCCTAATTTGACTGGCTTAGGAGGGTGTTTGAATTGTGCAACCCTTGAGTAGACTTGAGCAAATTGAGATGATGCTTGTCAAAAATTTGAAGAATATGGGAGGGCAAATTTTGGGGTACAACACCTTCCTAGGGGAATCCAATCCCTCGCAGTCCTTTCGTCTTCTCTTGTCTCTTTCACACTTGTTCTGAGATGGTTGAAGAGCAAGTGTGGAAGGTTTATTTTTGTCTTCTTTGCAATGAAATAGATCATAAATTACTGATCAATATTGATGTAATCAGGAGAGCTTGTAGGCTTCCTATGATTGATACATCCCATAATGATTCTGGCCCAGATTATGTGATGATCCTTCAAATCTGTGATTTTATTGGAGGGTTGTCCAGAAGTGAAGATTTCCCTGGAAATTGTTTTTAGGTCAGAACACCTATCTGCCATATCAATGCATCTGACTCCACCACCATTGTATCCAATGAGTTTCCCAATAAGATATTTTGTTATCACTATTTTCTTCCCCATAACATATGAAGTAACCTGGTGGTTGGATGAGGTAGCATGTATCCAGAATTCTTTGACGAGAATGGGAAACGTTGGACCCAACAGATGGTCAAAATACTTGTTCCATCCCTGTGCAGTTACGTCTTCATAGAGGTTGAACCCATTTTCTTGTAAACTCTCAAAATTAATGATCAGTTTAGAGAGAACTTCCAGGTTGTCAACAGGAGTGAGAAGCATTCTAATGGGTTCTTCATACTATTCCGTTGATGAAGATTCAGGAGCACTGAGATTCTTGAGACTTGATGATGATGCCATTGTTCACACGGGTTCTTTGAAGAAGATGGAAAGGTTTTTTGAAAGCGAAAAACTTGAAACAAGAGAGAATATTGAAGAGAGTAAAAGTGAATGAATGAAATAGTAATTTTGAGTTTAAATAGGTTTTTGAAAACGTAAATAGTAAGCAAGAAAAAATAAGTAATGATTATATGCATTAATGAACCTGAAATTAGGGGATTTAGAAAGATATTAAACGGTTACTACTGACAAGTGTCTCAATGCATCCAATCAGAGCCTTGGATCCTTCAGAATTTGAACGTGTGTTCAACCTCAGAAGGTAGCTTATGAGAGGATGACAAGTGTTTGATGATGTGAACTGCACGCCTCTATCCTTGAAATGAAACGTTCAGATCTTCATGGATAGATTCTGAGGCAATCTGTACTTCTAAACTCTGAAGACAGGTTGATCAGATGTTCATAGAAAATAATAAAGTTCTGAAGGTTAAGATATGTAAATAAAACATTTTATTTTGGGCATAACTTCATGTTGAGATGTTTTAGAATGAAGTTGAATCTATCTCCAGAAAGGGGTTTTGTAAATACATCAGCCCATTGATGGTCTGTGTCAATAAATTTTAAGGTAAGAATTCCTTTCTGAATATAGCCCCTAATAAAATGATGTTTTATTTCTATATGCTTAGCCCTAGAATGCAAATAGGATTCTTGCTGAGACATATAGCTGAAGTGTTATCACAGAAGATAGGAATGTTACTCTCAAATATGTTGAAGTCTTCAAGTTGACTTTTCATCCAGAGCATTTGCATGCTACATCCAGCAACAGCTATGTATTCAGCTTCTGCTATTGATAGTGCTATTGTGGACTGTCTCTTGCTGGTCCATGATATCAGATTGTCTCCCAGATTTTGGCAGCTTCCAGAAGTGCTTTTACGTTCCACTCTGTCTCCAGCGAAGTTAGCGTCACAGTATCCTACTAAGTTGTATTCATTGGATTTTCTATAAAACAAACCCAGATTAGTAGTACCTTTCAGATACTTGAAAATTCGCTTAACTGTTGTTAAGTGAGATTCTCTAGGATCTGATTGGAATCTAGGACATAAGCAAACACTGAATAAAATGTCAGGCCTTGAAACCGTCAGATAAAGGAGAGAACCAATCATACCTCTGTAGACTTTCTGTTCTACCTTTTTACTTACCTCTTCCTTTTCCAGAATGCACGTGGGGTGCATTGGAGTCTTTGAGGGCTTACATTCTGAGAGATCAAATTTCTTCAGAAGTTCTCTGACATATTTACTCTGATGAATGTAAGTTCCTTCTGGAGTCTGGTTTATCTAAATGCCCAGAAAGAATTTGAGTTCCACCATTAAGCTCATCTCAAACTCTGCCTGCATGCACTTAGCAAACTCTCTTCCCAGAGAGGGTTTAGTAGATCCAAAGATAATATCATTTACATAAATATGACATACCAAAATGTCATTCTTAAATGTCTTACAAAACAAGGTTGTGTCCACTTTCCCTCTAGTGAATTCCTTTTCTAACAGGAAGTTACTTAGTCTTTCATATCAAGCTCTGGGACTTGTTTCAGACCATAGAGTGACTTCTTTAGTTTGAAAACATATTCTGGGTGTTTGGAATTCTCAAACCCAGGGGGTTGGTGCACATATACCTCTTCATCTATATAGCCATTTAGGAATGCACTTTTGACATCCATCTGATACAGAGTGATGCCATTATTTACAGCAAAAGAGATTAAGAGTCAGATAGATTCTAACCTGGTGACTGGAGCAAAGGTTTCTGTATAGTATATCCCCTCTTGCTGACTATAACCTTGTGCCACCAGTCGTGCTTTGTTTCTGATGACTTCTCCTTGCTCGTTCAGTTTGTTTCTGAACACCCACTTTATTCCAATGACGTTGAATCCTTTTGGTTTGGGAACCAGATCCCATATGTCATTTCTGGTGAACTGATTTAATTCCTTATGCATTTCCAGAATCCAGTCATTATCCAGAAGCGCTTTATCAATTGTTGTTGGTTCAATCAGAGAGACCAGTCCCATGAGGGATTCTTCAGAGTTTCTGAATGTTGATCTTGTTTTGATTGGATCATCCTTCTTTCCCAAGATCTTATCTTCTGGGTGAGCTATGCTGCTTCTGGATAGCCTTTTCTGAAGTTGATCAACTGAAGGTGCTGGATTGCTTGCAACATTTCTTTCTGAGGTTATTCGAGTGTCTCTATTGAGAACTTCTGATGAGTTGTCTTCAGTACCTGTGAATTCAACTTCTACATCTGAAAGAATTCATCCTGCTTTGACTTTTGAGGGTCAATCTTATCATCAAATCTAACACTGATTGACTCTTCAACAATCTGTGTTTCTGTATTGTATACTCTGTACCCTCTTGAGCGTTCAGAGTATCCTAACATGATACACTTTTGTTCTTTAGAGTCAAACTTGTTCAGATAATTTTTAGTATTTAGAATGAAACAAGTGCATCCAAAAGGATGGAAATAAGAAATGTTGGGCTTTCTGTTCTTCCATAATTCATATGGAGTCTTTTCCAGAATAGATCTTATTGAGATTCTATTCTGAATGTAACACGCTGTGTTAATTGCTTCTGCCCAGAAGATCTTAACAACGTTAGTCTCATTGATCATGGTTATGGCTATTTCTTGCAGTGTTCTGTTCTTTCGTTCTACAACTCCATTTTGTTGAGGGAGTTCTAGAACAAGAGAAGTCATGCAAGATGCCTTTTTCATTAAAAAATGATTCAAAATGTTTATTTTCAAATTCTCCACCATGATCACTTCTGACTTTGACAATTCTAAGATCCTTTTCATTCTGAACTTGGTTACAGAATGCAAAGAACACAGAGTGTGACTCGTCCTTGTGTCTTAAGAACTTTACCCATGTCCATCTGCTATAGTCGTCTACGATCACTAACCCAAACTTCTTTCCACTGATAGACGCAGTTTTTACTGGTCCAAATTGTAACGCCCGTAATTTAATTAATTATTTAATTAAATTATTTTTGGAAAATTTGTGAAGGTGTGTTATAATTAAATTGGATTTATTTTATTAAGTGGAGAAATAATATTAGAGATATAATATCATGTGGTGAAATAATATTAGAAGTGTAATATTATTTAATGTGGGCTTATTTTGAAGGAATAGAAGTAATAAGGGAGTGCATTGGTTTTAAGCCCAATAAGGAATAATAAAATAATAGGGTTATTTTATTATTTGTTGTTAGAATAGAAAAGAAAGAAGCAGTAGAAGAATAAGGATTTGGAAGAGAACGTGCAAGCTGCTAGAGAAAGTGGGAAACGGCAAGAACGAGAATTCAACCGGAAATTGTAGAGCGACCTTCAATCCAAGGTAAGGGTGGGGTTCTGACTCTATAATTGGGTTTATGATGATTGGTATGTGGGGTTAGTGGTGATTGTTGTCTTGTTCTTGATTTGAGAATATATGATTGATGTATGAAGAGAATTGATGAATTTCGATGAATATTGATGTCTTGATGCTGTTAAAATGCTGTAGAATTAAAAGGTAATTATGGGTGATGAATTGTCATGATTAGATTAAGTTTTAGGGTTTTAGGTATGAATACGTAGTGATAAGCAGGGAAGAAGAAACGCAGAATGTTGCAGAAAGAACGCAGAATTTGGCAATAGATATCATGCGCTACTGTATTAGAATTAATGAATTAATTTGGAGAATAGTATTGGTCATACTGTTCTTAGTTAGGTTGATATCAGGCAAAGAATTAAAACAATAGGATGAATAGAAAATAACAGTTCTGATGTTAGACGTAGGCTGTTAGAAGTTGTGTGGCTTAGTGAAAGGTAGAAATTTTGATGTTAGAGGTTGCGTTGAATTATTAGAAAATAACAATTCCGATGTTAGAAGTCGTATGGGTTAGAAGCTATGCTGTCAGAGGACTGTGTCATCAGAAGTTTCATTAGTCAGAATTTGTATTAGTCAGAAGCTGTGATGATCAAAAGTTGTATTTGGTCAAAGGTTGGGTTAGTCAGAAGCTGTGATGATCAGAGGTTGTATCTGGTCAGAGGTTGGGTTAGTCAAAAGTTGCATTAGTCAGAAGTTATGGTAGTCAGAAGATTGTGTCGCCCAGAGGTTGTGTCGTTAGAAGCTATGTTATTAGAAATTGTGTTGGTTAGAGGTTGCATGGTCAGAAGCTGTGTTGGACTTTACATTGTTTTCGAACAAAATGATGAACGTTAGGTGCTTAGAAGCTGCTGCGTGAGCTATAACAGTAGGATAGTGTCGGTCTTGACATTAGAGTTACAGAATGACAGTGTTGATTTACTGTGAAAATTAAAATACAGCTGAGTTGTTAGTGAGGAGTCATTAGTAATATTGTGTTGATGATTTATAATAAATAAATGATGTTTGATAAATTATTTTGATGATCTGAGATGTTGATTATTTGAGATGTTTTTGAGATGTTAATTTGAGATGTTCTTGAGATGTTAATTTGATATGTTTTTGAGATGTTTTGAGATGATTTGAGATGTTGTTAACTTAGGTGTTGTTATTACATTCATGGCTGTGTCGCATACATTGAATTTTTGAGATGGAGATTATGCTCGTTGAGATGGCCTGTATTGGCAAATTTTGAGATGAAGGCTATGCCTTGTTGATGCCTCTATTAATTGACAAATTTTTGAGATGGGAGTTCTGCTCCAATGGTACCACATGCATTTGCATAGTATTGATTCGCATTATATGATTTCATAAAGAAGTGTATTTTGATGTTGATGAATGTATATTATTGTTGAGATTGTCATTGATTATGAGATGAGAAGTGGTGATGTTGTTGATCTAATTTAATATATTAATTATCATGCACTTTATTATATTGTTAGATATCTCACCCCTTCTGTTTGAATGTTGCCCTTATGTTGGTAACGTGCAGGTAATCGAGAGTGAAGGCCATATACCTTCAATAGTTCGAGTCAGTGTCATTGCTCTGATATGTAACACTCGGGGGGATGAACGTTTGCTGATTTTTGATCGTTGATTTGCAGTTGTTGAATTTTAAATTGATTATTATTAAATATGAGATGTTTCGAAGTTGTTGTTTTGTTAGAGATGTTATTAAGAATTCCGCTGCGTAGATGTTGATTTATTTAATTAAAGATGTTATGTTGATGGTTCATCCGACGTTTGAAAAAGTGTTATATATCCACGACGAATGCAATGAATTTTGTTAGAAGAATTTGTGACATCCCGATTCATTTGTGTGATTGAAATTTTATAACTCTGATTTATTTTATATAATTGCTTGGGGTAGAATTGGGGTGTTACACAAATAAGTCTATGTGCAGAAGTTCTAATGACTTAGAGGTGGAAACAACATTCTTAGATTTAAAAGCAGGTTTTGCAAATTTGCCTTTCTGACATGCTTCACACAGAGCATCTGAGATGAACTTCAAATTAGGAAGTCCTCTGACCATATTGAGTTTGTTAATCTGAGATATTCTTCTCATACTAACATGCCACAATCTTCTGTGCCAGACCCATTGCTCGTTGTTAACAGAAAGAATGAATTTTACATTCTGACTCTTTAGTTCAGAAAGTTTTATCTAATAAATGTTGTTTTTCCTCTTTCCATTAAACAAGATAGTTCCATCTTTATGACTAACATCTTTGCATGAATTTTGATTAAAGATTATATCATAACCGTTATCACTTAATTGACTTATGGATAACAGGTTATGCATTAATCCATCAACTAACAATACATTATTTATAGAGGGAAGATTTCCGTTACCTACTGTTCCAAAGCCAACGATCTTTCCTCTTTGGTTGCCTCCAAAGCCCACGTAACCTCCAGGTTTATGTTCCAGGATTTGGAACATATGCTTTCTTTCTGTCATGTGTCGAGAGCATCCAGAGTCTAGGTACCATGACTGGTGTTTTAGCATTGCTGCTAAATATATATGCTACATATATAATTTTGTCCTTAGGTACCCATATCTTCTTGGGTCCTGGTTTGTTAATTTTACCAAAATTCTGGTTGAATTTTGGTTTGACAGGGTAATCATTACTAGTGTATTTTATGTCATGTGTGTGCCTATATATAAAGTGTGATTTAAGTGGTGTACGTTTTATGACTAAGTCCATGGCTTTCTTAGGTGTAGATACCTTACCTTGATATCCTATCCCTTTTCTGCCATTTCTGCTAACTCCATAGATCATTGAAGCCATCTTACTTCTATCTATATTTTTAGCCAGAAACTTCTGAAAGCTGTGATCATACTCTTTGAGGATCTCATCAGCATTACTGGGAGTCTCTGATATTATTTCCTTCTGAGAGTTTTGCAAATCGTTTTCTAATTTAAATTTTTTTATTTTAACTAAGAATTTTCTAATATGAGACTCTCAGTCCTTTCAGAGTCAGAGACAAGATCTCTTTTCAGGTTCTTGAATTTGACTCTGATTTGCTGATACCTTTCCAGAATTTTATTTAGACTTTCTGCAAGTTCAGCCTTAGTAAAATTAATAGTGAAGTCAGGGAATACCTCTTCAGTGTCTGATTGTGAGTCTGAACCAGAAGCTTCACTGTCTTCTAACACGTTGTCCATGAGAGCTATGTTTGCTCTTTCATCACCTGACTCTGAGTCAGTGTCAGAGGTATCCGAATCTTTCCATGTTGCCATGAGGCTTTTCTTCTTCTCCTTGAAGAACTTATTTTTGGGCTTCTCCTTCTGAAGCCTTGGGCAGTCACTTTTGTAGTGCTCTTGCTCATTACACTCATAGCAGATGATGTTCTTGTTATTTGGCTTTCTGTGTCCTGAAGAACCTTCAGATCTTCTATGTCCAGAGGAAGACTCATACTTTCTGTATCTGAAGGAGGATTCATTTTGATTCTCTGATCTTCTAGGATTTCTGAATTTCCTTTGCCTCTGCTTCCACAGTTGATTCACCCTTCTGGAGAGGAGAGACAGTTCATCTTCTTCTGATGAGGATCCATCAGAAGTTTCTTCCATAACCTGCAAAACCTTAGAATCATATTTTTTGTTAGATTTTAAAGCTAGTGGTTTACCTTGCTTTTGAGGCTCATCTTCTTCTAGCTCTATCTCGTGACTTCTGAGGGAGCTGACAAGTTCCTCCAGTGATATCTTGTCGAGATGTTTGGCTAGCTTAAGTGATGTGAACATTGGCCTCCATTGCTTGGGTAGGCTTCTGATAATCTTCTTTACGTGATCAGTAGTAGAATATCCTTTGTCAAGAACCTTCAGCCCAACAACAAGGATTTGAAATCTTGAGAACATTGCTTCTATGGATTCACTATCTTCCATCTTGAATGCCTCATACTTCTGAATGAGCGCAAGGGCCTTGGTTTCTTTGACTTGTATGTTGCCTTCATGCCTCATTCTCAGAGAGTCAAACATGTTCTTGGTTGTCTCTCTGTTTGAGATTTTCTCATATCCTGAGTATGAGATAGCACCGAGGAGTATAGTTCTGGATTTATGGTGCTTTCTGAAGTCACGCTTTTGCTGGTCAGACATCATTTTTCTGTCTATCTTCTGACCACTTCCATCCATTGGGTGTGTGTATCCATCAGTTACCATGTCCCATAGATCAGCATCATGGGCCAGAAAGAAGCTCTCAATTCTGTCTTTCCAGTAGTCAAAATTTTATCCATCAAAGACTGGAGGTTTTCCACTGATTCTGTCCTTGTCTTCATGATAGTCATTGTTGATATTTTGGCTTGATCTCACCATAGTGTTTTTCAAAAGCTTGGATCTTATACTAACACGGTTAAGTGTATTAACTCAGAACCATGCGCTCTGATGCCAATTGAAGAAGCGAAAAACACAAGAGGGTGGGGGTGGGGGTGGGGGGGTTGAATTGAAAACTTAAAATCAAATGCGCAATGACACAGTACTTTTATCCTGGTTCTTTTGATCTCAAACTACTCTAGTCCACCCGTCAAGGTGATTTCGCCTCTCTCCAACGAGGACTTAATCCACTAATCACAAACAATTACAATCACTATTTTGACAACTGTCAAAGTCCTCTTGAGTACAACCACAATCCGTTTAATCTCAAGGAAAAATTATCTTAATCAAAGATACAAGAATTATATGTAGTTATTTTTTGTTACAAAAACAATTATCACAACTGTGATAATTTACACAAATTTAGAGCGTGGAAAATAAGAGAATAAGCTTGCAGCGTTTTTAATTGTATTGCAGTAGCGTTGGCAAATGGTAAACGATTTGATCTCTTATGTTGTTTATATAGGAAATGGAATCCTTTTCATCATTAAGCATGATAATTGACATTAAAGCAGTTTCCATATAGATAAGATCCTGTCTGAATGAAGTCATTGTATGAGATGCTGTCTTGATTGAATAGTAACGCTTCAGAATCTTACATCCTTACCTGCTACTGATGCTTCAGAACATTGATGACTTAGATTATAATCCTTCTGTTCAGAATCATATTTTACTTCACTTAAGCGCAGGTTCTGATCATCAATCTTCAGCGCAAATTCTGATTACCTCAGCGTGAAAGCTTCTGGCTTAACTTCTGATGTTGCTTTGGTCAGAACTTCTGCATATAAAATAACATAATTTTTAGAGTGCATATTTGTTCTTTGTGTTTGTTATCATCAAAACTCTAACTAAGGGTTGTAGAATCAAAATATGTTCTAACAGAGAGAAGACTTGTAGACTCTGTAGTAAGAAGAGTATACCAGATGGAGATAAGACAAACAATTCAAAGAAGAGGAAGACCTAAAAAGACTATAAGAGAAGTTGTCAAGAAGGATCTTGAAATTAATGATTTTGATAGAAGCATGGTCCTTGATAGAATATTATGGAGAAAGTTGATTCATGTAGCCGACCCCACATAGTGGGATAAGGCGTAGTTGTTGTTGTATTCACTTATCATGATACTTACCTTCCTAGCTTAATTTTATGGCTCATGATCTTGCTTCTTCAGGATCTGTTTGTTCTATGAGTCATGTTCAAAATTTTTATTGGTCATATTTAAGGAATGTGTGTGGCCAGGGTTCTTCTTTACTTCCACACCCTCAAGTTTAAACTTGGTTCAAAGTCCATGCAGTGGGTACTTACTTCCTATGGTCTAGAGTAGCCAGGTACAAGGAATGGATGAGCTCGGTTCACCAATTTTGTTATATAGATTGTTGTCTTTATCTATGTAACTTTTGTTGTTGGGGTTTGATTACTTTAGTCATATGATCATGGTGTTTGTGATAACGCCCTTATTCGTACCTATCTTCACATGACAATAAAGAAAATAACTTAGAAAATAAATCTATTCATTATTGAACGGAAGATTATATTATAATTTTGGTTCTTGCATGTATGAATAAAATTACTTAACCAAATCTACCTAGTTAGTGTTTATTGGTCAATGTGGTCATGTGTTACCTCGTTATCATGGGCTATATGTTGCATTGGATATGTTATTTTATTATTTCTTGAAAATACACCTCATATTATTTTGCGACCATAGCCACCGACATTCACCAAGTTAAGACAGTTCATGGTGTACTAGTTAGGGGCACTAGTCCTCTATTGTGGTGATTGACCACCATTGTCTCCAAGCATTTTCAAAGATAGGAAACTTTATCTTCTAGATCACTTTATTTATCCTTTCTAGTTAGTGAGGCATCCTAGATACGTTATAGGGTCATGGGTATTCTCCCGACTTTAGATAGATCAACACATGTTGTCAAGTTAGTTGTGGACGTTGTGGTATTTCATCTTTAGATGGATCGAGAAGGTCATGATGTTGAACGTAACATCAAATGGTCTGGCTAGAATGCAATTGTAGATGATCTTGCACGGAATTACCAAGAACAATAGGTCTACTCTGGTTTGTGGGTTTTAGAAAATTGTGGTTTCAAAAAATTTTGTGATTATTCTTCAGAGTTTAAAAATATTTTTAAAAACGTTTAACACCAGAAAGTAAAAATGCGGAAAATAAAAATTTAAGGCTAAGAGAAAAGACACCAGAAATTTATATATGTTCAATCAAAGATACTTAGTCTAGTCATGTTCCCGAAATTTGATTTTGAGAGTATCTAGTAATGTTTAAGAGCTTTTAGAGGGTTAAACTCTCGAACCTCCTTATACAAAGAAAAATGGAGATTGAAGCTAACTTCCAACCAAAGAATGAACAATATAGACAAAAGGTTAGTGTTCCTTCAAAACATGATCTTGTGGATATAAACGATTAGTCTTCATTCCAAACAGCAGATTAAAGTGATAATCTTCTTTCCAAACAACAACTTGAAGTGGTTAGTCCCCAAGCTAAATCGATATTTTCTACGAACTTATCTCGAACTAAGGTGAGCTTTTGAATCAGGTTAAACTCACGAACCAAACTAAGGTTTATACTAGGCTGACCATAACTCAAGATGAGATTTTAAACCGGACTTATCTTGAACCATAATGAGCCTTTAAATCAGGATGAACTCACGAACCGAACCGAGATTTTGAATCAGACTGATATTGACCCAAAGTGAGCTCTTAACCAAGCCGTGCTTACGAACCAAACTAGTGACTTAGAAATTAAATCCCCATACCAAAACTTTTATAGGGTTTAGCTTTGAACCCAAATAAACACTCCCTTTCTAGGAATATAGAAATTCCTCACTAAATAATGTGAGAGAAAGTTGAAAATACTTTAGAGAGAGTAAGGAGTGAGATAGAATGCTCATCTTTTTGGATGTGAAATTTTGAAGGGCGAACCTTTTTTTTTATAGGCTAGAGGTTGACATAAAAAAGGAAATTTCCATGACAATGTGTCAATCAATTAGCACCACACTCCAATCGATTGGAAGTCCTAAAAATAAACGATTATGAATGTTTGAAAGAAAATAAAAGATTTGAGACATTGACTTTTACTAAGATGATACCACAAACGTTTAAGGATAACTTTTAGATTAACCCAATCTTTAGAGTATGCGTGCAATCGATTGGACAATAGAATTTTTGTTCAAAACCATTTTGATAGTTCCTGATTCAATTGGAAAGACTCTAAACATTTTTAGGGATATTTTCTTAAGAAATGAGGACTTTGAAAACTAGTTTTAGTGTGTGTGCGATTTAGCCGTATAACTTTACGAAAAAGTCCTTGTATTTTTACAAAACATGGTTCTCTCAAGTGTGACAAGGCGAGCTTTCACACTTCGAAGCTTTAAGACTTGTCAAATAAATATAGCAGCACTTGAGTGCACTCGAGCACGCTAGGAAAAAGTGTCACACACTAATCTATAAACATAAGGCCACATGAGAGAAAAACCTATGAATTATCTCAATGAAGATATTGAAATTTAATGAAGTTGTCTCCAAATATTTTCAACTTCTCAACACAAGATTCTAATTAGAGGTACCCAACCCAACTCTTTGAAAGGCTTCTCATACACCACACCACAACAAGCGTTGAGGGCAATTGTCTTGGATCTGACACATGCCCGATACGATATAGGCCAAATATTCACACATTGCATAAATATCACTGCATGAACAATAAGAATGTACAGTTTAATCCATAATTCACTTTATCCTCCTTTTTTATAAACTTGCATGAGTGGTGGAGTGTTAATCTTGCAGGTTCACTCCATGCAATCAGTCTGAAGCAGCTTGTACCATCATGTGAAGAGTTTGCACCAAAAATATTAATTTACAAATTAAACAATACTTGAATTATCCATGGATTCGACCAGATTCATATCCACAAATTTAAATTTAAATTATTTTAAAAGAATGGATAAGAAAGAAAAAGATTTAAGAAAACAATTATTATTATTAATTAATCAGCTGTGTTTTAATTTTTAATTTGTATGCATAAAACTCTTGAGTTTTACGGTTGAGACTAGTAAAATTTGTGCATGAATAACTCTGATTTTGATTTAGAAACATACTACAAGTTTAAAAGTCAATTCAAATACACAGGAGGTTACACACTAGATTTGATATCTAGCATATAATTATTTATTCATTTGTCACTTAACACATTTAAAACTATTCACAATGATCATTAACAAAACACGAGGTTCCCGACATTATCTGTTCACCGTCTTTATGTTCAGGTTAGGTGAACCTGTTGTTGTCTGGTATGTACAACCTCATACATTAGCCCACTCTCTCAAACAAGTTCAGTTTCTTATTTGTTCTCACTGTCTTTATGTTTAGGTTAGGTGAACTAGGAGTTGTCTGGTATATATATATAATCAATTGACACCAAAGTGTTATGACACTAAATCCTATCAATTTATTATTATTAATTTTTTCACTTAAAAACTAACATATAAGTTTTTTAAATGATTTATCTTAACCTTTAAATTAATAATAATAAAGAGATAGTATTTAATGTCAAAATTAATATTTGATACCAGTGTCAAATGATCTTTTGTAGCAAAAAAAAAATCAAATATTTACTAACATGAAAATTGGTAAACAAACACTAATCTTCTAAAAATAACAAAAAATCTTTAATTACTCACATGATCAATTAAATTGATCCTAAGACATGTGTTCTAATTCAAATATTGTTCTTGGAAACGAAGAATACTTTGACAACATTCATAATTCTTTGAAGAAATATTGGTTTCAATTTAAATGACTCTCAAAAGTGAAACTTACAAAATTTGTAAAGAAAGTAAAATAAAAGCAATCAAAATTAAATTACTAAAAGTAGATTTCTGAAATGATAAACTTTTTAAAATAAAAGGGTGTTTACACATACATTTCTCAGATGACTCTTTTCTCAACACGCAAATACTTTGAGTTTATGTGAGATTTTGTACCAATGAACGAACACCCCAAATCTTATCACTAAGACGCCTATATATACTAATTCGATCCTAACGGTCTTTCTATATCTAGATGCCATGTTCGTGACATGCAGATTTTTCGAACTAGTAGACCTCCATGTGTTCTCTGGATAAGATCAAAAGACTTGAACTTCAAATTCTTCTATTCGTAGAGAGCGCCAAAACCAACAAGGTTATTCGAACTCAAACTTTAAATAATTCGAACTCTTCAACACATAGGCTTCTTTACGTACTTGATCTTTGAGCGTCTACTTAGAAATACTCATTCGAACCACTTAGCAAACCTTCAGTCAAAATCTCCACCATACATCTTTTCTTACAAATAACTTAGTCTTCGACTTTTGATCTTTTACACTCTATTTTCTAAATTTCTAACTAATAAATTTCCCCACAAAATTGTGTATTTTGAAATATATGAAGAAATAGACAATTTTTGAATAGCTTTCAATTTCAATACGACAACTATCTCATGATGACCGTTTACTGTTCTGACGTCATACTCATAATGACGTTTTCCCTCAAACGTCCCATCGAGATGTGCGCCGATGCAGTTTCACCATTACCATATTAATGTAGGCATAAATGGTGACTTCCCAAACAATAACCACTTTCTTGGCGTATAGGAAGCTAACACGTGTCCCACTACTCTTCATCTAAACAAATGAAAACTGAAACGTTTTTTCCTTATACATACTCTCTCTTTCAACCTACAAAATACCTTTTCAACTTCCATTAGTTTGCTCTTCTCTGGAAAAAACTGGTGAACGTTTCTTCTTTCTTCTTCAAATCATCAATAATCTCCAAAAAATTTTCATCAATGGCTCCCACAAAGAAAAGCACCAAAGTTAACAAGGATGTGAAGTATTGGTGTAAGCCCTAGAAACCAATACTTTTGGTACTTGTATCGAATTATTTATTAATAATAAAAGGTGTTTCTTTATTATGTTTGCTTTTCCAAAATAATAAAGTCCCTAGAATAGTTTATATGTTTAATGAAATGTTAAGTGTGATTTAATAATGAGATCCCATTAAACATAAGAACACTATTCTTAAAGTATCCGTAGTCGAGCTTTATAGAAAAGTGGAATAACATTAAAGCATTGATATTATTATGAAGATAGACTGATGATCACACCTCATGGATCATGGATAAGGAGTTATCAAGTCTTGACATAGGTATGAATATTAGGAGTAATATTTATACTAGATTGACCCATTATGAGAATACTATATAGAATATTATGCAAGGTGTCATAAGTTATTCTCATGGTGATAATAGTGTATACCACCCTTCGACCTGAAACTACTATGGACCCTAGATGTAGAGTTAAGTACTTTATTACTGATCAAACATTATCCGTAACTGGATGACCATAAAGACAGTTGATGGGTACTTCACAAAGCATGCTGAGGGACATGAGTGACCTAGATGGAATTTTCCCATCTTGCATAACAGGATAAATGTCTAAGGGCCCAATATTGAACTAGACAAAGGTGACACGGTTTATACCTTGTGTTCAATATAAACATAAGGGTAAAAGGGTAATTATACATACAAATATTATCACAAAAAGGGTTTGTCAGATCACATGACATTTTCGTGACTTGAGTAGCAGTGATGTGTTGCTAGATACCACTCACTTTTTATCATATTAATTGTGTGATTTAATATGATTATAAACATTACAAATACCTACATGGTAACAAACATAAGGACAGGTTGATGAGAGATAGAGTAAATAAGGAACATCATAAGGTACGGTGCACTTAAGTGAATTATAGAACACCGTAAGGTACGATACACTTAAGTGAAATATGGAATATGGTAAGGTACCACGCGCTTAAGTGATATGCGGTATATCATAAGGTATGATACCCATAGGCTTAATTGGGTTTTTAGCTTGCTGCCTTAATTGGGATTTTAGCTTGCAGCCCACATAAGTGGTTCTATAAATAAAACTCTTGTGCTGAAGCATTTCACTTGATAAAATTCCAGCCTTGAAACCCTATTTGTATTTTGTTTCACTCTCTCACTCAAAGTTTCCATTCGTAAGCATTTAGCACTGTGACTGAAAGCGATCTGTTCGTGTGGACTGAGTAGAGACTTTTCTATTCATCAATGTTCGTGATCACAACATCAAAGGTTTGAATCACCACAAGAGGTAATATTTTCTATCACTGACCATGCCCATTCGTAAGGATCACTAAAGGAAAATTTTAACTTTCCGCTGCATTTTGGATCACTATTTTCCTTAATGAAGAGCCAAACAGATGTTGCTTCCAAGTCCATTAGACACGCATCAAAACCCATTATGGTTGGAAATCAAGAATTTACACCAACACCAGTACTTTCTGCAGAACAAAAAGAAATTTATGCGTCGCAAGTAATTATCCCTTTTACTCTTGCTGATAACACCTTAGGATATACAGGTCCTCTAGTTCATGTTGATGATTTAGCAAATTTTAAGAAATTTTTCCCTTCATATCATGGAACCAGTTACATAGCTAGTAAACTTAGGCCTAAAAAGAATGTATGTAAAAATGTTGATAAAGATTCCAAAGAATCCAACGTGGAAATCCATCAAAAAGGAACTGCTTCAAGTTCTGCTGATACAGAAAAACCCTTTCACTTGAATTACATGACTGATCTTTTTAAGCCATTTAGATCTTTCCCAACAAAGGATAATAAACAATACCTTGATTGGTTACTAAGATCGAAAAAAGAAAAATCCCAATTCTGGAAAGATATTGGCATCTTCGACTTGATCGAACTGTCGAAGGTTGGTCCTAGCTTTTGCCAACACATGTTGATGGCATCTCTATTTTTCTGAGACAGTACTTTTAACACATTTCACCTTCCTTGCGGAATGGTTACCCCCACTCTATTCAATGTGGCTGCAATTAATGGGCTTCGACCCACTGGGGAAGCTTTTAACCCCTATGTGCAATCTGAAAACACCATCAACTTTAAAGTCGATCATGCTGGCTTCGCCAAGTATATTGAGTATTATCATACTAAAGGAAGTGAAGTATCAGATGTTGAACATATAACCTTTCTCGCACTATGATTATCTAGGTGTATTTTCTGCAGCAAATCCCTCCAAGCTTCTAAGAGATTCTTAACCTTAGTCAATCAACTCCACTCAGGTCAAAATGTCTGTCTCAGTAAATTAATCCTTGCTGGATTATATGAGTGTCTGAGAGAAGCAACCACGTCTTTGAAGGAATATGAAGTGGAAACTAATCTTTTGCTAGCTGGCCCATATTGGCTTCTCCAATTTTGGCTAAATGCCACATTCGAACCCTCTCTCTACTTCTATAATAATAGACGAAACAGACCCTGAAATTCTAAATCGAACTATTGAAGGGACTAGGTTAGTTCAATTGACACCTAATGATGATGGCAAAAACCTAGAGGAGTGTTTCATCAAATATGCTATGTTGTTTGTAAAATGCCATAATTTTACTCCCTCTATGGATCCTTTCGCTAAAAGAACCGATGGTCCAACATAGTTTACAAAATCCATTTCTGACATTATATCCGCTCAAGACACAGAAACTCTGGACATCTAGAAACCCTTCTTGTTTCCAAGGTTAATTGTCACAAGACTCATGCCAATCAAAAGTCATATCACCCTGCTTGCTTACCAACCCAACTTTGTTTCTCGATAATTTAGGCTTTGTCAATTGATTCTTGAACCTCTTTTTGAAAATAAGAAAGCTCTCTGCGTCTAAGGAATGAAATTTTCGCTCCTCAATCGAGACACACACATGGCTCATTATGACACCTTTGTTAAGTTCACTCTAATCCCTTTTCAACCATCTTTCTACTTAACACAAGAATTTAATTCTCGGTGGAAGGAATATTATTCTGGAAATATGCTTGATGCTATTTTCCTCCACCAACATCTGACAACAGCTTTCGCCTCTATGCAGGACCGTGTCAAGAAAGGTATGAAGATTCACATAAAAGAAATCTAAACGTTCCAAAAGTACTTTGAAATTGTCTATGACCCAACTAATCTTAGTCGAACCATTCACAACACAGTAAAAACTTTAAAAGATAAATTTACAAAAATGCTTCCTCATTTAAGCATTCATGCATGTGTCAAACTTGAGGATATGTATGATTTAGCTTTTACACTCGAACCAACAAAATTCCCAAAATTAACCAGCGCTAAATTTAGTCTAGCATTTTATTCTCCTTACCCAAATTGGTTCGTTTGTGGGAATTACTATACTTTTTTACAATAACAATCTAAAAAACCTGTTGAACAAGTGGTTCCGACTAAGCATACCTTGAACAGTTTTAAAGGCTTCATTCACTATGATTTAGAACATGTCACAATGCGCTCTCCGAAGGTGAAGGTGTGGAACCAAAGGATCCTTCGAATAATTTTAATTTATATTTTCTTCCTTTCATTCTTAATGCTAAAATCTATTGTTTCACAACGTCCTTCTAGCTATTGAAAAGAAACAATTGAAGAAGGAAAAAACTTACTTTGATGACAGGATCGGCGAATGCACCCAAACCAACAAATTCAACGAAGAGTGTTGTTGCAACTATCGAAAAACCAATAACTGTGAACAAGGTATGGTTTTGGCATGTATTTTTCCTTCTTTTATCATATTACTTTTAGT
Organism: Vicia faba; assembly: GCA_948472305.1. NCBI lineage: Eukaryota > Viridiplantae > Streptophyta > Magnoliopsida > Fabales > Fabaceae > Vicia > Vicia faba. The sequence goes on from OX451738.1 coordinate 1,024,980,274, forward strand.
AACTCTTTAGCCTTTTCAGACTAATCGAAAACCTCATTCTACTCCAAAGAAACTGCCATCGACTGTGGAGATCCCAACAACAATCGAAGATGATGAAGATATATCTCCCATTCCTCTAAGGTCCAATAAGATAAGAAAAAATAAATCTCCAAATTATGACGCGGCTTCTTCCCAACCACCAAAACCTATTGAAGTAGAAACACTGCCGTCTACGCCTAAAAAGACAGACAGTTCGCAGCCATCTGACAATGTCATCTTGGAAAGGATTGAAATTGATAATTTGAGTCCTGGAGCCGAAGGATACTAATTTAAGATTCCAAAATTATCCTCTTCGACAATCCCTTTTTCAATATGCTTTTTACTATGCTTCTTTACAGGATGTTCAACCAGCTTTGAATGAATCACCAATTGTGTACGAAGTTCCACCCAGTAGTGGAACTGCTTCCTATCATCCCCTGTCCACCAACAAGGATTCAAACAAAGGTTCCTCCATTGATGTGAACTAACTTGACTCTACTGCACATCTTGCAAAATAAACTTCTCCATAATCTAATACTAATCAGGAGGAACAACAGACTGACACTAAAAAGAAATCTGTTGACGAAAGGCAAGATGATGACAACCCCAATGATTCTTCTCTGAAGAGAACGAAGCCTAATGATGACTTGCTTGACAAAGAGGAACATATTTATGACGGTATCGAACAGTATTTCCAAGAAGAAGATAAAGAAGAGGTGATTATGCATACTGAATCCAAGGATAACACAAAATCTGCCGCTCGAATAGACAATAGCAAATATCCACTACAAATTTCACCAGAAGAGTTGGACACTTTGAAAAAGAACAATCCACTCGAATATGTTAGGGCAATTATGAATATGCAAAGTCCTACTTCAGAAAAAACTCATTCAAGCCCTTCAACCACTTCCGTGGAGGCTCTAACAATTCCATTTTAGATCAACTTCTTCAGAAGGTCAAAGAAAAAAAATCTTTGATGCAGATTTGTTTGATATTTTGAATAAAGATGCCACTGCATGTTATGGTTTGAAGAGGCTAATCAACCAAATTAACATAGTTAATTTCCACTTCGAAGTGGAGGAAGTGTTGATTGACATGGACAATCTTATCAACCAAGTCAGTGCAGATTTCAATCGAGAGCGTGATACCCTATCTAAGCTTCACAAAGTACAAATTTCTCAAGCTGCTGAATAGGTGCAAGTTACTGTTACTTCCAATAATGCTAAAGAAATGGAGAAAGCTTACAAGACAGCCCAGGAAGAGTTCAACGTTTATACTCGATCGATATCTCTCCGAAGAAAACAAATAATGGAACTTAAATAAAAAATTGCTCAAGCAGAAGCTTGTCAAAATGAGATTAAGAACCAAGATCATACTGAGATAGATGAGATGATTTCTGATCTTACATGATCAGAATGGACCGTCACAACTAGCTCGAGAAGAAGTTGAGTGAGGTGGGGGGGGGGGGGGGGTACGTGCAAGACATTCTAATGCCAAAGTAAGTTGCGGAATAAGCAAGCAAGCGTGAGAGTAAGAAAGTGTTGAATACCTGACCCTCTCGAAAGAAAGGGTATTTATAGCCCCCAACGCTGGGCCAAGGTCTCTTCATTGGGCTGGTCAAGCAGGCCAAACGTAGAGACTTCCAGGTTCTATGTGAGTAGTAGGGACCCGCACGTGCTCCCCTACCTGGATGACGTCCTCCACAAGGTCGGGAGGATATGGATACGATCTTTCTGGGGCCACGAAGACTCTGTGATATCCGGAGACGTTGGTAGTCAACCCTACGAGGAGGATGCTCGGGAGGAGCATCTGCCCGTCGTGGGTGATACCTGCCATACGTGAGGTCGAGTGAGGGGACCAACCTTGGTCGACGAGCTAGTCGGGGTGTCCTTGAAGCCTTCATGGTCGAAGGTGGCCGTCCTTAGTCTACTTGGGGTGTTGTCCCCGTGTGGTGAGGTTTTCTCCTCGTGGGGAAAAGATGGTAGTTGCCCGCCATATTCGAGGATAGAACCGGTCAGTGGTACATGTTGACACACTTGGATTAGTTCTCACTGGGAGTTGGGCCAAGGGCAGGCCCAGTCCAGAACAGGAGCCCTCCAAGTCGTTGCTCCTGATGGAGGAGTCATGACATAGTTCTAGTTCGTCCTTTTATGAGGTGCGTTGCTCGACATGGAGCTTTTATACCATAGAAGGGGGACGTCGCTGATTCAAGATTTTCCCCGAGTAGAGGTCGGAGCGGGTTTGAGGAGGACTCGCGGGGAGTAGACGATGCATTTTTCAGACACGTGGCGTGGCTCTTGGGAATAATAATGATGACCTAGGGAGTATGGGCCATTATTTCCTGTACATGTAGGTGTCGAGGAGAAAGGTGACTTGTGAGATGCCCGACGTGATGTTTCACATTCGACATTAACTCTATAAATAGGGCTCCAGGGCTCATAATTTAATTTCATATTTTCGCGCTCTCCACTTTCTCCGCTGTCAACACCGTGCCGTTTTACAGAATCCTTGAATCCATCATACAATCCTCCGCGTACTCTTCCTCAACCACCATCGTTCTTCATCTATTATTCAAGTAAGCGTTCTTTTTCCTTGATATCCCATCTGTAGATAGATTTTGATGATGTTTAGTAGTAGGATTTCGCATATGGGGGATTCTGCCCTGGGAATTCATGCGTTTAAGCATATGATTTGTAATTATGCCCGTGATATTCATCCTTTCGTCAGTACTTAGGTTAGTTTTCCCCGTGATCTCCATGTGTTTGGCTAACAAATTTATGAACTTGGTTGTGAGATTCATAATCTGCTCACTATATTCCTCTCGTGCCCGGTATATTTACAAAAATAGGCGTTAGTCATTAGGATAGTTGTAATATTAGAGGTTTGGCATGATTTTCATGGACCGATCGAGGTCCACATATTTCTCCTTTGTATGTGAATGACCGTCGACTTGGTCTAGGCGTTGCTTAGCCTTTTCATTTGCGTCGTTGGAAAGGTGGATTTGGATTTGCTATCGAATTCACCGGTTTCCTCTACTTTGTAGGTAAATGGACGACACTCCCGAATCGTTAGAGAATATAAAGACTGAAGGGACCAGCGCCGCCGAGGAGAACATTAATTGGGTCGACGTGATCGATGACCCTAAATCTGATTGGGTCGGTGTCGAGCCCCAAGTGATAGCATCGATCTATGGTCACACCCAGAGGAAATCCTACACAGTCGTCGAGTACAGAGTCGGCCAAGAAGGTTTTCAAAGAAACTTCAAAATCTTGAGACCAACGCAAGATGCTCGCATATGCTCAGAGTACACTGAGGACGCCTTCCCCATGTACGAGGTCATGTTCAAAGACCTTGGAATTTGTCTTCCTTTTAGCGACTTCCAGATGTGGGTGTTCAGTCATTTGAACTTGGCACCCTCCCAGCTTCATCTGAACGTGATTGCCTTTATCCAAGCATTCGAACTTACATGTCGATTCCTGAGGATCGGGGCGACCATTCCCCTGTTCTTCAGGTTTTTCACATGCAACGGCAGTCTCGAGGAGGGAAACATAGCTGGGTATCCCTTAAATAATCGAAGAGGTTGTTTAGGATGTATATAGATTCTATCCGGGACTTTAAGGACAAGTGGTATATCTTGCAACCAACTACCCAAACAGCCTTGGATTCTTTGTTCGACCCGGCTACCGTCATGGACAAGGATGGGGAGCCATGCTTGGACGCCGAGGGTAATCCTGAGATTGGGAGAATCTCAAAGTTTCCCATCCACTAGTGTGCGAGCCACTACGATCACGGTCCCGAGAATTATCACACTTTCGTCGGTGGTATGAGTTTCGAAGACGAAGAGGCATATGGTGTCCTCAATCATTTCGTTGATGGTTTCTTCCCCTCCAGATGGGTCACGCGGGAAGGGCACAACATCCTTGACGAAGACGGCGAGTCGACATTTAAGGCGCGTCCGATCAATACAAAGGCGCTCGTCGAGTGTCAATCTTACGGGAAGGTCGTGGATCTATTAGGTTTTTCTTGCTTGCTTTTACTATATTGTTTGCCTTCTTTTGTTTCTTCGACGAAACTGACCCGGGCACATTTTCTTTGTTTTTGTAGGTCACATGGCGGAGCGCCACGGGAGATTGTTGAAGCTGACCCAGGAGAAGAAGAGCAACAAGAGATTGGTGAAACCGCATCAAGCTACACACATGGGTTCAACCCCCGAGCCGGACAGGGAGGGATCTAGTGGGTCCTTGGGTTCTCGTGACGCCGAGCGCCAGACCGTGTTGTTGAGCAAGAAGCGGAGTCGTCTAAAGGATGGACATGCTGGTGTAACTGACGGAGGGGCGGGTGCCCGAGCCTTCGTCCTACCACCATGCTTCATGGAAAAAGACTTCTTCAAGGGTTTCCCTTTGACCGTGTCTGATAACGAGTCCGACATCATCAGGCGGCTCGATAAGGAAGGTCTAAGGAAGCACCTCACTGCCAATATAGTCAGGGTGGTGAAGATGGAAGAAATGGCCATTGTTCTGGAGGGAGAAGGGTCCGACTCCTCCGATCGAGTCAAGTAACTGGATTCAAAGAAGGCAACTCTTGTGACAAAGACTCACAAGCTGAAGACCGCTCTTGAACGAAGCGATGAAATGTTTTGCGAGCAAGACGACATGCTGGCATCGGAGAAGGAGAGATCTGAGAAAGCCATTGAGGACAAAGACTGCCTCCAGCTCGATAAGGAATGGCTGGAGACTGATAACTAACGGTTGGCGAAGAAGCTTGCAGATCTGAAGGCTATTATGATGCCCACAGAGGGTGAACCTGAGGGGGTAGCCGATTTGTGCACGCATGCTGACTTGATTGCTCGGATTCAACTCCTAGAGTCGGACTATGTTGAAGCGTTGGTCGATGGCTTTGAATCTGCCGTGAATCAGCTGTCCGTGCTGAACCCGAGATTAAACACTGAAGGAACTGGGGTTTTGTCCAAGGTGATTGATGGCCATGTAGTTCCCCCTCCCGACTCTCCTGAGGTTGAAGTGAGTACTCCGGGGAGCGATTGACATTTTTGTTTTTTCATCTTATTTGTATTTGGGCCTGCGTGCCCATAATGTTTGTAATATTCAGACATCTTCGACCCAAGTGGTCGCCATTGACAATTATTTTGCTTTGTTTTGATGTCTATCTTTGCTATTTCCAGCTTATTGTTATTTATGTTTGTCATTATTTTTGACTTGGTTATTTCATGAATACTTGTATATCATGTGGACGTATATGCTCGACCATTGTCGTGGTCGTTATAAATTTTCCATGAAGTTCATGTTTTCCACGCGAAGATGTGTGCTCAACCCAAATATTTGTTCGGAACATGTTGAAATGTGTCAAGGGCGCAGAGTAGGGATCCGCGGGACGAGCGTATGACCGCAATCGGGATCCTACGCTCGTGGCGTGAACTGCCCATCGCGAGCTAGGTGTCCTTCCATGTTGGGGTACTTCGACAGTAGAGCTCGATCGAGGTGTCCTTGTCGGGCTAGGATGTTGCTCGTAAAAATGAACAACATTATGCCTTTTGTTAGCTTGAAGGTCGCGTCTGTACCTCAATGCGCCTACATGGTCGAGCTTTTCCCTTCGTCGACTGAAGAGGAATATTCGATGGCAAAATTCCTCAGCCGGTGAGGGACTTAGCTATAATATTGTTTTAGCTTCGCAGCATTCCAGGGTCAAGGTAGTGGTTCTCTGTTCAATTGCTTGAGGTCATATGCTCCGGTGCCCGTAGTTCCTTGGACGCGGTAAGGCCCCTCCAATTTTGTGGCCAACTTCCCTTCGCGGGAATCCTTCTGGTTTCTTTGTAAGACTAGGATATCGACCTGAAATTCACACTTTATGACTTTGTTGTCATGGTGTAGGGCTACCTGCTATTTTAGCATGGCCTCACGAAGAGCTACTCCTGATCGGATTTCTTCGACCAGGTCGAGCTAATCACTGAGGGACTCATCGTTCATCTCCTCATCGAGGGGCATTTTGGTTCGCCTAGATGGCTCCATGATTTCTACCGGGATGAAGGCTTCGGTGCCGTAGGTCAGTCAGAATGGCATCTCGCCAGTCGTCAAATGGGGCATTGTTCGATAAGCCCATAGGATGTTGTGCAACTCTTCGACCCATCCCCTCTTAGCTTCGCCCAGCCTGCATTTGAGTCCTCACAGGATAACTTTATTTGTAGCCTCGGCTTGCCCGTTAGTTTAGGGGTGTTCGACCGAGGGGAAATAATGTTTGCTAACGAGCCTGGCGATGAAGTTTTGGAAATTTTGATCGGTGAACTGTATTCCATTGTCGGTGATGAGTGCTCACAGAATTACAAACCGGGCAAGTATGTTTCGCTTATAGAAACGGAGGATGTTGCGTGACGTGACTTTATCCAGAGCTTCAGCTTCTACCCATTTCTTGAAGTAGTCGACGACTACAATAAGGAACTTATTTTGATAGGTTCCTTGCATGAAAGGTCCAAGGATATCCATTCCCCACCATGCAAATAGCCACGGGGAGGATAGTGTTGTGAGCTTGTGTGAGGGTGCGAGGTGCATGTCTGCTTGCCTCTGGAACTTGTCGCATTTCTCGACATGCTCCTTGGTATCCTATTGCATGGTCAGACAATATTATCCTGCTCGCAGTGCCTTTCATGCTAGGGATCTTCCACCCATGTGATGGGCGTTGATTCCCTCGTGTATTTCCCGCAGTATCTCAGGGATTGCAGACTCTTCGACACATTTAAGAAGTGGGATAGAGAATCCCCGATGGTAAAGTTTATGTTCGAGAACCACGTACGAGCAAGCCCGTCATTTCATAACGGCTACCTCCCTTTGGTCTAAGGGAAGTTCCTCTTTTGTCAGAAAGTTGAACACCGGGGTCATCCAACATGAGCTATCCCCGATGGAATTCACTTTGAGTAGATCCGTGGACCTTTCAATGCTCGGGCGAGACAAGGATTCTTGTATGAATGACTTATTTTCGCCCTACTTTTTCGTGCTTGCGAGCTTTGAAAGTATATCGGCTCATGTGTTATGTTCGCGTGGTACGTGTGTGATTTCTGCTCCGTTGAACTTTTTCATATGTTCTTTGACCAAGTTCAAATACTCAATGAGGTTGTTATTATTAGCTTGGTATCCCCCTTGAACTTGAGACACGACAAGTTGGGAATCAGTGAAAATTTGCATCTCTCGCACACCCAAATCTTTAGCCAGTCTTAGACCTGCGAGCAGAGCCTCGTAATCTTCCTGTTTGTTTGAGATCAGAAAGGAGAGAGTGAGAGAGTGTTTGATCACGATGCCTTCCTCGTTTTCTAGGAGGATTCCGGCTCCAATCCCAGTCAAGCTGGACACTCCGTCCATAAAGATGGTCCACTTGTGCTCCTTCCCTGCGAGGGGGTTGTGAGTGGTCATCTCCACAACAAAGTCGGCCAGAGCTTGGGCCTTTAGGGCCTTCCTGCTTTCATATCGGATTCCGAATTCCAAAACCTCCAAGGATCACTTTAGCATTCGACCTGCCATGTCTGGTCGGGCTAAGAGCTGTCTCACGGGATGGTCTATTTGTACAATGATCGTGTGTGCGAGGAAATAGTGTCTGAGCCTTCTCTCCGCATTGACGAGGGCCAAATCCACCTTCTCGATCTGTTGGTATCTGACCTCGGGTCCGTGAAGCTCTTTGCTCGTGAAGTACACATGTTTTTGACCGTCAGGAGTCTCGTGAATGATGGCCGCACTGACGACTTCGACAGAGACGGCCAGATACAGGAATAATGTCTCCCCGTCTAGTGGTTGTGATAGTATGGGAGGCTATGAAAGTCTCTTCTTGAGATGGAAGAGGGCTCGCTCACATTCGTCGATCCACTCGAAAGCTGCCTCCTTGCGCAGGAGTTTGAGAAATGGAAGGGCATGTTGAGCGGATTTCGCGACGAAACGGGAGAGCGAGGCGAGCATACTGTTCAGGACTTGTATGAATTTTTTTGAATTAGGTGTAGGGAGGTCGAAGAACGCCCGACATTTATCGGGGTTGGCTTCGATTCTTCGTTCTGTTAGGTAAAAATAGAGGAACTTGCCAGCCTTAATCCCGAAGGTGCATTTCTCGGGGTTGAACCTCATTCTACATTTCCTTGCTTGGGAAAAGACTTTTCTGAGATGCGCAACATGGTCAGTGTCTACTCTAGACTTGACAATCATGTCGTCCATGTATACCTCGAGCATGTATTCGATCTCGTTGTGAAAGACTTTGTTAATCATCCGCTGGTATGTGGCCCCTGCGTTTTTCAGACCAAAGGGCATTACGTTGTAGTAATAATTGCCCGAGCTGGTCATGAAGGCAATGCAGTGTTGTCGCTCATTACCATTGGGATTTGGTTATTGCCCGAATAGGCGTCCATGAAAGATAAAATTTTATATCCGACCAAGTTGTCGACCAACATGTCAATATTAGGCAAGGGGAATGTATCTTTAGGGCATGCCCAATTAAGATCGATATAGTCAACACACATATGCCATTTTCCATTATTCTTTTTAACAAGTACAACATTTGACAGCCAGGTTGAATACCGGGCTTCAAAAATAAATTTTTTCTCTAGGAGGTCTTTTACAGCTTTCTCAGCAGCCTCCATTTTCTCAGGGGACTGCCTATGCCTATGTTATACTACTGCCCTAGCGGTTGGACCAATGGCGAGTTGGTGACAGGCGACCTCAGGGTCAAGACTGGGCATCTCCGCAGCGCTCCACACGAACAGATTTGTATTCTAGCTCAAGAAATCCTTGATCTACTTCCTCGCCAAGTCAGGGAGTCCAGTTCCGATCTTCACCCCTTTGTTCAGGTCTTCACCGAGAGGGACGAGCTCGAAGTCCCCATCTGAAATTGGTCAGAGGATCCCATGCTCGCCGTTGGGTGCTTCGTCTTGGTCGAAGCGGGTGTCCAACGAGATTGAGTCGACCTTTGGAGGAGCACTCTGCTTCTGCCCTGATGGGTTGTGGCTCTGACTGTTGTGGCTCTGGTCGCGCTGTTACAGCTCTCTTGGCGGGTCGTGCCCCAGTGTCGACAATGCTTTGTCTCTTGGCTGCGGCATTGAAGCATCTTTGGGCAGATGTTAGGTCGCCCTGGATGGTGGTGACGCGTGCCCTTTTTGTGTAGAACTTCATCTTCAGATGGGCGGTGGAGGGTACCGCGGTCAACTTTTCCAGTGTCGGTCTCCCTAGGATGCAGTTGTAGAGAGACGGGTAGTCGATGACCAGGAAGCGCACCTTGACTTGTCTGGTGGAGGTATCTTCGCCAAAGGTGACCATGAGCTCCACGTACCCCATGGCTTGGAGGTCGAGCCGTTAAAGCCCTGTAGGTCAGACCCTACGTATGGTGAAAGGTGAGAGTCGTCAAGCTGCAAGGTTCTAAAGAGCTGGTTGTACATCACGTCGATGAAACTTCCCTCGTCTACCAAGATGCGATGGACATCAAAGTTATCCATTCTCGCCCTGATCAGAAGAGGGATGGATGAATTGGGGGCCCCTCTGAGAAACTCCTTGAGGTAAAAGGTAATTGGCTCCGATCTTCCTTTAACCCTCTCGAAAGTCACCATTTGCGGGGGAGGGAGGGTGGGGGGGGGGGGGGGGGGGGGCGTCGACTAGCTCGTCTAACTTCCTTTTCGCTGAATTTATATTTATGTCATTAAACCCTCCACCATATATGGCCATGGTGGAGGGGAAGCTTTCCCACCTTCTGTGCATGGAAAAGGCTCTTCAGTATATCCAGGGACGTAGAAGTCCTCCGGTCTCGTAACGAAGAATGCAGTCTGGATGGGGACCAACTCGTCAGATGGTTGACCATCCTCCTCTATCTCCTTCGTGTCACGGGCATCTCAGCGAGGGGCGTCGCCGCGCCGATATTGCCCGAGTCTCCCCCCTTTTATGAGGGTCTCAATAGCATCCTTGAGATGGACATGATCTTCAGTCAAGTGTTCATGGCTTCGATGATATTGGCAGTATTTGCTCCGATCTGCCTCGGGCTTAGCAGGAGCGGAGTGAGGACGCTTGACTCCGCCGTCCCTGAAATCTGTGTTTGCACACTCCACCAAAATGCACTCGCGGGAAGTCGTTAGCAGAGTGTATTTAGTAAACAGCCCCGAGGGTCCCCTTTGCTCACGAGGGTCTCAGGGTTTGTCATCCCTCCTATTCTCGCTAGTTCTTCGAGGAGGGCCGGAGTCTTGTTGTCACAGATTGATGGTTGATCCATGATTCCTGGGGTCCCGGGATCTATTGGCCGCTTCCCTCTCCTCGTAGTCCATGTATGCTCTGGCTTTCTCGAGGAGGGAATCAAATGTTCGGGGTGTTCGATGCCAACGACATTTATGAATTCCATGCCCGAGAGGAGTCCCTTCTCAAGCAGGTATCTCTTCATATGATCGATGCAGGGGACCTGAATGGCCTCCCGGTTGAACCGATCAATAAATTCCCGCAGGGTCTCTTCGTCTGGATGATAGCCTCGGGGGCTGCTTCAGTTTTTGGGTGCCGACGTGAAGCAGTAAACGAACTGATGAATTGGTTCTTTAAATTTCTCCAAGAGGTGATTGAACCCGGGGTGAGACTCTTGTACCATTCCATCGCAGCTTTCCTCAAAGTCGTGGAGAACAACCGACATTTTATTGGTCCCCCGACATTATGATAATGCAGCATTGCCTCAAAACCATCTATATGGTCGTCGGGTCGGCGATGCCGTCGTACTCCTTCAGATGGGGAGGCTTCTCCATTCCTGGAGGGATGGGTGCCTCCATAATGGCTTATGATAAGGGACCGCGGGGGTCATCTTCATCACTCCTGTCAGGCGAGCGAGAAGGAGATCTGTTGTAGTGGTGGTTATGATTATGGCCCTGGTCGCGTGGAGCGTTCCTCGGGCGATACAATCATTCGTTATTTCCCCTGTTCCTGTCTCCAGGGGGTCTTTGCTCTTGATGCAAGGGTATGTGATCGCGTCTCCCCGTGTCTACGGGATGGTCCCTCTCCAACACGGGGCACCGCCCGATTGGTCGAGGAGAGGAACTTCGAGAGGCGTCCCGCCTGTATCTTCGTGGGGGAGATTGGAGACGTTCCTCTACTTGGCGAGGAGGAGGAGAATGGGGCCTCCTATGTCTTCTGGGGGATCTCCGAGCATCTTCGAGCACCCTCAATCTCTCACCTTGAGAGAATATCAGATAGTTTGTTTGGTTTATCGCCACGAACAGTGCCCTGGTCGTGGCATCTACTCCAATGGGAACGGGGACCTCCTGAAACTAGTTACGTTGGTAGTTCTGAGGAGGTGGCCGATTGTCTTCAAGTCGTTGAGATAGTGATTATGAAGAGGCAGTTGCTCCGTCTCTATAGTCTTAAGGACCAGGCATATTAACGGTGGGGGCCGTGTTGTGGCAAGTAGTACCAGCATTGTCGATGCTGACATTATTATCGGTGATGTTGTTGTTTATGTTAGCGATGCAGACGTTCATGTTGTTTTTTGCTGTTTGATCAACCATGATAGTCAGAAGAGTGATTTAGCTTTAGTCTTGAGTAAATAGAAGACGGGGAAGCAAGATTCCCATAGATGACACCACTGATCGTACCTGATCAGAATGAACCGTCACAGTTAGCTCGAGCAGAAGTTGAGTGAGGTGGGGGGGGGGGGGGGGTACCTGCAAGACACTCTGATGCTAAAGTAAGTTGTGGAATGAGAAAGAAAGCGTGAGAGTAAGAAAGTGTTGAATACCTGACCCTCTCGAAAGAGAGGGTATTTATAGCCCCCATCGATGGGCCAAGGTCTCTTCATTGGGCTGGTCAAGCAGGCCCAACATAGAGACTTCCAGGTCCTACGTGAGTAGTGGGGACCCGCACGTGGTCCCCTACCTGGATAACATCCTCCGCAAGGTCGGCAGGATATAGACGCGATCTTTCCAGAGCCACGAAGACTCCGTGATATCCGGAGACGTTGGTAGTCAGCCCTACGAGGAGGATTCTCGGGAGGAGCATCTGCCTGTCGTGGGTGATCCCCGCCATACGCGAGGTCGAGTGAGGGGATCAGCCTTGGTCGACGAGCTATTCGAGGTGTCCTCGAAGCCTTCATGGTCGGAGGTGACCATCCTTAGTCTACTCGGGGTGTTGTCCCCGTATGGTGAGGTTGTCTCCTCGTGGGGAAAAGGTGGTAGTTGCCCGCTGTATTCGAGGATAGAACCGGTCAGTGGTGTAGGTTGACACGTTTGGATTGGGCCTCACTGGGAGTTGGGCCAAGGGCATGCCCAGTCCAGAACAATTTCCTTAAGTGTTCAACATGTTGAAAAGGCTAAAGAACTGGAAGACAAAGCTACTACATTCAAAGTTGCACACTCCTCAATTGATTATCAATTACGATTGGCGGAGATTAAATATGATCAGATGAAGACGAAGCTACCCTTTTGAATTGATGATATTTTCAAGTTGGTTTTTCATGCAACTCTTGTCATGTAATTTCCTTTCGAACACAACCACTTTGGCATTACTTGCTTTATGAATACTGTGATCGGTGGAAATAGAACTGACTGTTTGTAGCTGGTTCGCGAAATGTCGCGGTAAGCAAGAGTCTCCACCGTCTTTTATTTTCTCCAACATGGAAAGGACAAAAGCACAGCAAAATTCCTTATGAGAATGCTTCTCGGTTCGGGAGGTAGATTTATAGAAAGGGAAGGGGTTAGCACCCTTTCTATCCATGGTTATCCATGGGCTCTTAGGTACTTGCTCTTATATTTTCAAAAGATGTTTGCTTTTCAAAATGTGAGTGGGTTTGAAAAAGTTTCATTGAAAGATTTCTGAGTGACTCTTGTATCTGTCCTCAAGAGTGTTTGAAAAATTTGTTTTGAAAGTGTCAGTGTGAAAAGATTTTTGTTTGTTTGAAAAGAGCAAGTACCCATGAGTCATCTACCTACCCTAAGGAATTAGGCTGTGTAAAAGTCCTTAAAGTAGTGCCATCCCACCATTGAGAGGTAGGTAGCACCACCGTTGGAGGTGTTCGAGTCAATTCGATTAAGGGACAGTGTGGTCACCGAAGCAATAATAGGACACCTTAGAAGTAACCCTAATGTCCTAGATCCTTTTTATCCGAGGCAACCATTTCGAGGCAACTTGGATCTTTAGACGGGAGGGCGACCTCTAAAACACCCTATACTTGACGACCACTTTTGAAGGCAGCGAGTGAGGCGTACCCTAGAAGTGGCATGTGCATTGTGTGTTGTTTTCATGTTAACATTTATCTTTGATCATGGCATTGCGAGCTACGAGTTGTTTTTAATTACCATACATTCTTTCATGCAATTTAGATTTTAGGAGTGCGGAAAATAAAATACGGAAAGGTAAAAGCTACGCTATTACAAGGCGCGGGTCTATACATCGCCAAAAAACAAAGACCCGTTTTTGATAAAGATGCGGAAAGTAAATAAAAGCAATAAACCTAATTACTATTACATCCTTGGAAACAGTTACATAATAATCAAAAAGAAATAAGAATAACATGCGAAAGAATTAAAATCAGGACGTCCTCGGGTTTTGACCCTTTCGAGAAATTATGAGTTTTTGTCCTTTTGTATTAATTAAATTAAATTAAATCTAAATCTAATTATTTAATTAAAGAAAAGAATGTGTTTTTTATGTTTTTGTATTTATTACGAAAATAAGAAAAAGAATTTAAAAGCTAGTAAACAAACCTAATTCTAGATTATTTTAATTATTAATAAAAAACGTCAAAGTTGACCTAATTTAAACTAATTAATTAATTTATATGTTTATGTACAAAAATAATAGTAATAAATAATGATAATAATAATTAATTAAGAACATGATTAAAAAGTGTCAAAACCTAATTCTATATGATTTTTATTTATTAAGAAAAAGGGTTAAAATTAAAACCTAAATTAAGCTAATTTGATTATTAGTATTTATTTACAAAAAATAGGTTAATGATGAAATTTAATAAATAATTAAATATATATTTATAATTTTGATTTTCTGATTTTATTGTGAAAAATTAATTTATAGTGAATTAATAAAAATAATTAAAACAATTAAAAGAATTAGAAAAGAAAATAAAATAAAATTAAAACATGCAAACCAAGGGGGTTAGATGGCCCAAAGTGGAGGTTTATGTGAGAAATTCTGGCCCATTAAAGACCAAGCCTGGTTGACTTTCAGGAATCATGTGCACGCGCGTTGATTGGAACACACCATAGACTCCATCTCCTGGCCACTGGATGGATCTCATGGCCACTTGGCAGGCTTAGGCGTGAGAGTGCATGATGGACCTTTGAATGAACACTGCATGTGAACGCTTTGTGAAAAAATAGAAAGAATTATATGGGGGACCTGGGAATCGAACCCAGGTCCCAGCGCTTGCCAGCAATGTCTCCAACCACTACGCCATTCAAACGCGTTTGTAAACATAATGACCAATAAAAATATTATATGAAAAGCAATAACCATGCTGGAAAACGCGCGCAGATTTGAATTCACCAACCAGGAGATGCCACGCCCTTCGTCTTCTTCTTTCTTCTGCAAAATATAAAACAAGATAGCGGGGGTTTTAAACCCCCACTAACTATAACAGTGAAAAATAGCGAATAGAGTTAGGGGCAATATAAAAAAGGCGCGATGATTCCATCTTGATCGTCTCATCCAGACGGTTTCAGCCATGGGCATTATGGTCTCTAATTTTACTCATGCTGAAAAGCCCCAATCTAAAAGCTTGGAAACCCTAAATCTCTCCCATGGCAACTGGCGTTTCAAGGCGTATTAACGAAATTAAATCATACCAGAAGCTTCACCTGAATGCTATGAACACAAAACAATCAACCAAATGTATTAAAAATGCATGAATCGAAGTTTACAATTTTGAAAAAAAAGTGATCAACCGTGACTTTGTTAGAGCGTTTTCTTGAGCTTTAAGGCTTGCCCTCAATGGCCACAGCTTCCTGGAAGGTCCAGCAATATAATGGAAACAAGAAAAAGGCTCGAATTGGCCTGCAAGTGGGAATTCAGTTTCCAAAATTCTTGACTTTTTTTTCAATTTGGCAATGGTGTTTTCAGCAGCAGTTTTTCGTGTCTAGCTTTAGGGTTTTCTTCAGCACATATATGTGAATGGAATTAGGTTAAAAATAAGCCCAAAAGTCCATGGCATTATGACTTGAATGTGTGATTTCCAATCATATATTTTTTCAATATTTTCTTTCATGAAACCTTGCCAATCATGGATATTTTGATGCCTTTGAGATGCACACGAGTTGCCAGCTTGCCCTAGCCTTATTTGTCTCACAAAAAGATCTAAAAAAGCATATCTTTGAATTTTCCTATAATTAAAACCAATTAAATGAATTAATATTAATATAAATTCAATTAATTAATTAAAAATAAGAAAATAAATCAACTTAGGTTCAATGGGTCGTGCATAGGCCTTGGGTAATGATTCAAGAAAGAATTTGAGGCCCATTAGCAAAAATGAAGTGTTTTAGGAAAAGTTGACTTTTGAAAGTTCCCAAAAATTTCCCAACTTCTCCAATGCATATCTTGCTCAATTTTGAAGCTATGAACATGTTCTTGGACATTTTCGAAAGGTCTTGAAGTCCTCTAACCAATTCCTTTGGTCCCATGTCATTTTGATTTACCAATCTCAAGTTATGGTCTTTGACTTAAAGTGCCTTTTTGTTGACTTTTGAAAATGACCTATAATGTAGAAATTGATAACTTTTTGTGAGAGCATTTCTTGGGCTTGGAATGTGAAGATGAGTTGTAGTAAATGTCATCCCCTTCAAAATTAGCATTGGATGGGATTTTTCTGATGAACCATGAAAATGTTATGCCTTGGTCAATTTCCAGTTGACTTTTCAACTGTCCAAAAATAGAAACTTTTGCATCTTGAGACTTTTTGAGCCATGCTTGAGAAATCATGATCAAGAATTGATCAAATGATGATTGTGGCTTCAAAATAAGATGTTGACCAAAAATTTTGACTTTTGACTGTCAAATGACCATTTTACCCCTGCAATTGACTATGAAGCAATTAGGGCTTTTGACTGGGCAACTGGATGCTATCAGTCTTGAAACTTGACATATGGATGCTTGGCAATGTATATAGGCATATGGGACTTGATGGGACCCTTGAAAACCTCATTTTCTTTGCAAGAACCAAAACCCTAATTTTGACTATGTTAGGAGGCAATTGGACTGGGCAATCCTTGAGAGATTTTGAAGCTTGATCTTGCCAAATCTTGAAGAATATGGGAGGGCAAATTTTGGGGTACAACAGTTGCCCCTGTTCAATCTTCTTAGACCTGAGGATGTAGATTAGCTGGCGTGCCTTTCGTAATCCGAAGGTGGAAGATGATTGAACACTAAAGTTCCCAAAAATTTGCTCTCGCATAGTAGAGTATCAGCAGCGTGATGTAGGGAATGGGCTTATAGATGCCATTTGGAGAGATAATGGATAGGAAGATGGGCTTATAGATGCCATCTGAAGATGTGACAGAACCTTGTCGGGAATGGGCTTATAGATGCCACTTGGAACTGTAATGGTAGTTGTGGAGATGGGCTTATAGATGCCATCGGGAGGTTGTCGATCGCGTAAGAGATTCCTTAGCGAGAACTTGTGTACCTGAGAAAGAAAGATAATTACCTGGCCTGTTACAGGGGTTGATCTTCAAACTCTTCATGCAGACATGCCCCGGCTGGATGCAGGCGTCGAATCTGGAATTAGTTGCTCACAGATGTGCCCTGGCTAGATACAGGTATCGAATCTTCAAACTCTTTAGACGTGCCCTGGCTGGATACATGAATCGAATATGGAAATAATCGTCAACAAATTTTCCCTGGCTGGATACAGGTATCGAATCTTCAAACTCTTCAGACGTGCCCTGGCCGGATACAGGAATCGAATCTGGAATTAGTCGTCAACAGATTTGCCCTGGCTGGATACAGGTATCGAATCTTCAAACTCTTCAGACGTGCCCTGGCTGGATACAGGAACCGAGTCCGAAATTCAGAAAGGTTGGTGAGTTGTCTCTACTGATAGGTTATCTCCATGGACGGGTGGTCTTTAACGACGAGTGTCTATAACGATGAGTGTTTATGACGACGAGTGTCTATAACGACGAGTGTCTATAACGACGAGTGTCTATAACGACGAGTGTTTATAACGACGAGTGTCTATAACGACGGGTGTCTATAACGACGAGTGTCTATAACGACGAGTGTCTATAACAACGAGTGTCTATAACGACGGGTGTCTATAACGACGGGTGTCTATAACGACGGGTGTCTATAATGACGGGTGTCTATAACGACGGGTGTCTATAACGACGGGTGTCTATAACGACGGGTGTCTATAACGACGAGTGTCTATAACGACGAGTGTCTATAACGACGGGTGTCTATAACGACGAGTGTCTATAACGACGGGTGTCTATAACGACGGGTGTCTATAACGACGGGTGTCTATAACGACGGGTGTCTATAATGATGGGTGTCTATAACGACGGGTGTCTATAACAACGGGTGTCTATAATGATGAGTGTCTATAACGACGGGTGTCTATAACGACAGGTGTCTATAACGACGAGTGTCTATAACGACGGGTGTCTATAACGACGAGTGTCTATAACGACGGGTGTCTATAACGACGGGTGTCTATAACGACGAGTGTCTATAACGACAAGTGTCTATAACGACGGGTTTCTATAACGACGAGTGTCTATAACGACGGGTGTCTATAACGACGGGTGTCTATAACGACGAGTGTCTATAACGACGAGTGTCTATAACGAAGGGTGTCTATAACGACGAGTGTCTATAATGACTGGTGTCTATAACGACAAGTGTGTATCAGAACAATCTCTAGGAATTGATTTAACTGGATTTGTCTTCTTTGACTGGATTGTCTACTTTGACATAGCTGATCATTTAACTGTATCCTTCCTGAAAGGTAAAGGTCAGTCACATGCAATGCATGATATGGATCAAGCAATGATGTTCTCAACATAAAATGAGATTGTATGATATGGTGCATATGTATCATGAGGTATGACGATGCGATGTTTATGAATGTATTTTCATCTGGGAAAGTGAATCCTTGACGAATGTCGGGAAATTGTTGAATCCTGGGCTGATGTTGAAGAGTAGGGTTCTTCGTTTCCGCTAGGGATGATGATTGCAAGAATAAACCGGTAAGAGAAGATGACTCCGTTGGGGAATAAACTTGTTGGAGAGATTACTCTGCAGGGAATACTCTGTGGGAAGAGATACTTCGTTGAGGTTTTGATGATAACTCCGTTGGGAATTTCGTTGATAAGTTATGTTGGGGAATCTTGATGAACTCCGCTGGGGGTAGGAAGAACTTCGTCGAGGACGATCTTTCCGTGGTTATTAGCTGAGGATAACCCAGTTATAAGCTCTGGTGGAGAATAACTTTGAATAAAGCCGGGGAGATGCGCTCGTACTCTGCAGGGAGTGAAGGTATCTTGGTCGTGTTCTTCAGCTGAACTTACCTTGGTACCTCGGTGGACAGAGCAACCAGATCGTTTAGACAATTCTCATTGCCCCAATTTCTGCGGGAGAAGGTACCTGTGGAGATGCTGATAACTGCCGATTGAAAAATCTTCTTCTGGTAGGCAAGTGACGAGATGACGGAACATAGTCGCACGCTTTAATCCCTAACTTTTTCCTGGACCGCCCTTTCGGGTTTTCAGTCCACCGGGATACCCTTTTTTGCCCAAGCCGCCTTTTCAGGTTTTCGACTTGCCGGGTGTACGATTTTTTTTCATTTTCATCCCTTATTTTTGCCCGAACCCTTTTGGTTCGCCGGGAAGCCCTTATTTTTGCCTAGGTGTGTCAACCTAGCGGGTCTTTGATTTTGCGTAGCATTTTTTCGACTATGTCCGTGCCCTCAGGACGTAGGGAGGTGCCCCTGTTAGTAGTGTTGCGTTGCCATAACACCAGAAGATCTTCGTTTGATCGTCCAATGCCCCAAGTGATCCAGATTGGAGATTTTCCCCAAGCTGGTTGCCCTTTTGAGAGATTCTCCGAATCTTGACTTAACTGCCCCAGACGGTGGACAATGATCATGTCTTCCCCTTGATTGGAAGCGCTTTTGTTCATTAGATATTCGTCGTGTGAATTTCTCTGCTGTTCAAACAAATAGTCACATATGCAAGCAATGTTATTTCAATAATGCAAAGCTTATGCAGTTTTTTCAGTAAAACCAGTGAATTTTGTAAAATGCGATGTCAACTCGTTATTTTACCGCAAGCCTTAAGGAGTCAGGATACCTTTCGTAACAGTATGCTTTCGAACTAAACCGTGCTTCAGCTAGGACTTTTTGAGGGTTGTAACGTGGCCTGGTTCACGGTTTAAGAAACAAAGGATAAAGGCTCAAATTATATTTGTACCCACCCGCTCTTCATGATGTTCTTCAAACCTAAACTCAGTTGATCGTGCGTTAGACCTTATTTGAGTCATTGCTTTGATATTCCGGTGAAGGTTCGGATATTGACAGTTTATTTTGAATAGGTAGTCATTTCTTTTTGTTGAGGGTTTGTAGGACCTCTTTCTTTTTTGATTTCGTGTTATCCCTGTTTTTTGCCTGAACTGTTTCCTTTTTTGGAATTACAGTCAGCAGGATGCCCCAGTTTTACAAGTCTCCTTCATAGGTTTTGACTTAATGGGCTTTTATTTCTGAGAGATAATGACTGCATGTCTTTATGATTATTCGGAAACATCATCGTCTTTTGTTTTGTAAGGACCTCTTTGGTGCCATTCGTTGTGCACTTGGATCAACTGAGAGAACTACCCTGCCCCGGGTTATAATTAAGGGTTTTAATATTTTTTTTGTGAAAAGAAAAACTCCTACTTCTTTGGCTCGAAGGGGTTGACGAGGGATTATCTTCCTTATAACTCCAGTGTTTAGGAATTTAAACAATACATGTACCTCATCAGCAGGGTCTGTTCAAAAGCATACTGTGAATGTCGTGGTATCGTTTTCGTCATCCTCCCTCAAGAGGCTTAGAATTATTAATCGAGAGTTGATTATCACAGAAAATATGAAAATAGTTTGCATATAGTGAATATGAAATAATTACTCCAAAACAGACATGTATAATGCATTAATGAGATAACAACGTTTGACATGAATAGTTTGTTTGAACAATCAAAGAAAAAAAATACAACTTGAACATTCGAATGAAAAAAAATTCCAATCCTAGCCATGTTTTGGAAAGGGAGCAGTGATCACATTGGGAGCCTCTGGAGAGTCGAACTGGACTTCTTTTGCGTCGATCAGATCCTGAACCTTGTTTCTCAAAGTCCAACAGTCATCTGTAGCATGCCCCGGGCGGTCAGAATGATAAGCGCATCGAACATTGGGGTTATACCTTGAAAGTGTCCTATTGGGATTCTTTGGAGGGTCCCTTAGAGTTACCAACTTGGTTTCCAGCAACTGTGGCAATATCTGGGACAAGGTCATGCCGAGGGGAGTGAACTGCCTTTTAGGTCTCTCTTCCCTTTGTTGGTTGCGATGTTGAAGAGCACCTGCCGGTTTTGAAATGACCATCGCGTTAACAGCTTGGCGGTGTTCAGATTTGTTCTGCCTATTTGAACCATAGACAGCACCAGATTCCTTCTTGGATGATTTCTTCTCAGTGTTCGAGGAGTCACCATTCTGTATCTTCCCCGACTTGATGCCAGCTTCTATTCTTTCCCCAGTCAAGATCAAATCTGTAAATCCAGCAGAAGAATTTCCAATCAGGTGGTTGAAGAATGGACCAGACAGAGTCCCCAAGAACATGTCGACGAGCTCACGGTCAGTTAGAGGTGGCTGTACCCTTCCAGCAAGGTCCCTCCATTTTTGAGCATATTCTTTAAAGCCCTCGCCTGTACCCATAGACATCCCCTGAAGCTGAGTGCGCGTGGGAGCAAGGTCGGCATTATACTGGTACTGCTTGTAGAATGCAGTGGCCAAGTCCTCCCAGCTGCGGATGTTGGCTCCATCCAGTTGATAGAACCACTCGAGTTGAGTCCCTGCCAGACTATCCTGAAAGAAGTGAATCCACAAATTCTTGTCAGCCGTGTAGGGCTGGATCCTCCTTATGTATGACCTGAGATGCAACTTAGGACAAGAGGCCCCATCGTATTTTGTAAAGGCAGGTGCCTTGAACTTGTGTGGGATCACTACCCCAGAAGACAAACCTAGATCTTCGAAGTCTAGGCCGGGCACTTTTTGTATCTCCATAGAACTTAACCGGTCTTCGAGCTGTTTGTACCTGTCCTCAGCGGGAGGGTACTGTTCATCATTGAACTTCGTCTCATTGTCGGAGACCACTGGACTAGGAACTTCTCTCTCATGGGGACTATCTTTTTCAACAGATGGGGTAGTCAGCTCAACCTCGTTTTGTGATCCATTCCCAGATTTGCGTCTAGGGTTGAACAACACCGTCCTCTTCTTTTTCTTCTTCAAAAGAAGAGTCTTCAGATCCTGTTGCCCCTGGGCTAGACTCTTAACCAACTCCTGGAACTGGGCATTCTGGGCCTGGAGGGGCTTGATAGCTTGTTCGTTGGACAATTCAGGATTCATGACGATCGGCTGAAATAAACAGCAAAGAGGGTAAGTGACCTGTAACAAGGGTACCTGTAATGCAATGATATGTATGTATGCATGCAATGTTTTCAAGGATCTCGCGGGGTAAACAAGAAAATTGTTAGAGTTGGAATCCGGTAGCTTGATTGAAGGAACTGCATATTGTTGAGAGTCCTTCTTCAAGGGTCAAAGGCTCACCATATCCAGTGGGTCATAGCCCCTGACAACCTTGGCTAGAGGAAAATAAATCCCCTTTGCCCCTTGCTAGACATTTGGTTCATCATGACCTGCATCACAAGCCCTTGAGATCCTTGAAATGGGTTAGTCCTTATGCAGGATGTATGCAATGGTATGATGGTATGATATTATGCTATGCGTGGAGTGATGTAAGTAGGCCCTGTAATGAGTCCCAGTCAAGGACTATAAACAAAACCTGCAAGGAACTCGTGTTGATAGATAACAAGTATGCAAGTAGTTCAAGTATGAAGGCACACAAGTCACACATATAGCCCTTAGAGTTTAGGCCAGCATGGGGTCTAGGTATTACCCTCTTGAAGTTGGTGGGCTCAAAACCTGTCCTATCAAAAGTAACCGGGTTCTAAGGAGCTCAATATCATTGGGTTGTTTTCTGTGTTCATTGTTTTGATTTAGCCACTGGACTGGCGATCAAAATATTCCAAGAAAACAACCCTCAATGAGTGTAGTATCGAGTATCAACCAACTTCGGACTGCACCAAAGTCGGTCATCTCACTACCCCTAAAGAGGCCAAGATGGTCAAGTAAGGTTCCTAAGGTCAGTTGATGCTTCACGACACCACACGGCGGCCCCGTACTCTCCTTGACTTGACTCAAGGGTTACCGGTACTCACCAAAGTTCCACATCAACGTAGCAGACTGCTTCAACCGTGTCGGTATACCCCGCACAGTTCCCTCACAGTCTTGTTGCTACCTTCTAAGAGGTATCCCCCAGATCTGGGTTAGGATCTATAGAACTCCCAAAATAATGCCCATAATAATAAAGCGAACAAAACAAAGCAATTGAAAACACAAGTATGATCTATCATAAGGTACACCTCACTTTAAGCTTCCCCAGCAGAGTCGCCAGTTCTGTGATCGGTGGAAATAGAACTGACTGTTTGTAGCTGGTTCGCGAAATGTCGCGGTAAGCAAGAGTCGCCACCGTCTTTTATTTTCTCCAACATGGAAAGGACAAAAGCACAGCAAAATTCCTTATGAGAATGCTTCTCGGTTCAGGAGGTAGATTTATAGAAAGGGAAGGGGTTAGCACCCTTTCTATCCATGGTTATCCATGGGCTCTTAGGTACTTGCTCTTATGTTTTCAAAATATGTTTGCTTTTCAAAATGTGAGTGGGTTTGAAAAAGTTTCATTGAAAGATTTCTGAGTGACTCTTGTATCTGTCCTCAAGAGTGTTTGAAAAATTTGTTTTGAAAGCTTTTGAAAGTGTCAGTGTGAAAAGATTTTTGTTTGTTTGAAAAGAGCAAGTACCCATGAGTCATCTACCTACCCTAAGGAATTAGGCTGTGTAAAAGTCCTTAAAGTAGTGCCATCCCACCATTGAGAGGTAGGTAGCACCACCGTTGGAGGTGTTCGGGTCAATTCGATTAAGGGACAGTGTGGTCACCGAAGCAATAATAGGACACCTTAGAAGTAACCCTAATGTCCTAGATCCTTTTTATCCGAGGCAACCATTTCGAGGCAACTTGGATCTTTAGACAGGAGGGCGACCTCTAAAACACCCTATACTTGACGACCACTTTCGAAGGCAGCGAGTGAGGCGTACCCTAGAAGTGGCATGTGCATTGTGTGTTGTTTTCATGTTAACATTTATCTTTGATCATGGCATTGCGAGCTACGAGTTGTTTTTAATTACCATACATTCTTTCATGCAATTTAGATTTTAGGAGTGCGGAAAATAAAATACGGAAAGGTAAAAGCTACGCTATTACAAGGCGCGGGTCTATACGTTGCCAAAAAACAAAAACCCGTTTTTGATAAAGATGCGGAAAGTAAATAAAAGCAATAAACCTAATTACTATTACATCCTTGGAAACAATTACATAATAATCAAAAAGAAATAAGAATAACATGCGAAAGAATTAAAATCAGGACGTCCTCGGGTTTTGACCCTTTCGAGAAATTATGAGTTTTTGTCCTTTTGTATTAATTAAATTAAATTAAATCTAAATCTAATTATTTAATTAAAGAAAAGAATATGTTTTTTATGTTTTTGTATTTATTACGAAAATAAGAAAAAGAATTTAAAAGTTAGTAAACAAACCTAATTCTAGATTATTTTAATTATTAATAAAAAACGTCAAAGTTGACCTAATTTAAACTAATTAATTAATTTACATATTTATGTACAAAAATAATAGTAATAAATAATGATAATAATAATTAATTAAGAACATGATTAAAAAGTGTCAAAACCTAATTCTATATGATTTTTATTTATTAAGAAAAAGGGTTAAAATTAAAACCTAAATTAAGCTAATTTGATTATTAGTATTTATTTACAAAAAATAGGTTAATGATGAAATTTAATAAATAATTAAATATATATTTATAATTTTGATTTTCTGATTTTATTGTGAAAAATTAATTTATAGTGAATTAATAAAAATAATTAAAACAATTAAAAGAATTAGAAAAGAAAATAAAATAAAATTAAAACATGCAAACCAAGGGGGTTAGATGGCCCAAAGTGGAGGTTTATGTGAGAAATTCTAGCCCATTGAAGACCAAGCCTGGTTGACTTTCAAGAATCATGTGCACGCGCTTGACTGGAACACACCATAGACTCCATCTCCTGGCCACTGGATGGATCTCATGGCCACTTGTCAGGCTTAGGCGTGAGAGTGCATGATGGACCTTTGAATGAACACTGCATGTGAACGCTTTGTGAAAAAATAGAAAGAATTATATGGGGGACCTGGGAATCGAACCCAGGTCCCAGCGCTTGCCAGCAATGTCTCCAACCACTACGCCATTCAAACGCGTTTGTAAACATAATGACCAATAAAAATATCATATGAAAAGCAATAACCATGCTGGAAAACACGCGCAGATTTGAATTCACCAACCAGGAGATGCCACGCCCTTCGTCTTCTTCTTTCTTCTGCAAAATATAAAACAAGATAGCGGGGGTTTCAAACCCCCACTAACTATAACAGTGAAAAATAGCGAATAGAGTTAGGGGCAATATAAAAAAGGCACGATGATTCCATCTTGATCGTCTCATCCAGACGGTTTCAGCCATGGGCATTATGGTCTCTAATTTTACTCATGCTGAAAAGCCCCAATCTAAAAGCTTGGAAACCCTAAATCTCTCCCATGGCAACTGGCGTTTCAAGGCGTATTAACGAAATTAAATCATACCAGAAGCTTCACCTGAATGCTATGAACACAAAACAATCAACCAAATGTATTAAAAATGCATGAATCGAAGTTTACAATTTTGAAAAAAAAGTGATCAACCGTGACTTTGTTAGAGCGTTTTCTTGAGCTTTAAGGCTTGCCCTCAATGGCCACAGCTTCCTGGAAGGTCCAGCAATATATTGGAAACAAGAAAAAGGCTCGAATTAGCCTGCAAGTGGGAATTCAGTTTCCAAAATTCTTGACTTTTTTTCAATTTGGCAATGGTGTTTTCAGCAGCAGTTTTTCGTGTCTAGCTTTAGGGTTTTCTTCAGCACATATATGTGAATGGAATTAGGTTAAAAATAAGCCCAAAAGTCCATGGCATTATGACTTGAATGTGTGATTTCCAATCATATCTTTTTTCAATCTTTTCTTTCATGAAACCTTGCCAATCATGGATATTTTGATGCCTTTGAGATGCACACGAGTTGCCAGCTTGCCCTAGCCTTATTTGTCTCACAAAAAGATCTAAAAAAGCATATCTTTGAATTTTCCTATAATTAAAACCAATTAAATGAATTAATATTAATATAAATTCAATTAATTAATTAAAAATAAGAAAATAAATCAACTTAGGTTCAATGGGTCGTGCATAGGCCTTGGGTAATGATTCAAGAAAGAATTTGAGGCCCATTAGCAAAAATGAAGTGTTTTAGGCAAAGTTGACTTTTGAAAGTTCCCAAAAATTTCCCAACTTCTCCAATGCATATCTTGCTCAATTTTGAAGCTATGAACATGTTCTTTGACATTTTGGAAAGGTCTTGAAGTCCTCTAACCAATTCCTTTGGTCCCATGTCATTTTGATTTACCAATCTCAAGTTATGGTCTTTGACTTAAAGTGCCTTTTTGTTGACTTTTGAAAATGACCTATAATGTAGAAATTGGTAACTTTTTGTGAGAGCATTTCTTGGGCTTGGAATGTGAAGATGAGTTGTAGTAAATGTCATCCCCTTCAAAATTAGCATTGGATGGGATTTTTCTGATGAACCATGAAAATGTTATGCCTTGGTCAATTTCCAGTTGACTTTTCAGCTGTCCAAAAATAGAAACTTTTGCATCTTGAGACTTTTTGAGCCATGCTTGAGAAATCATGATCAAGAATTGATCAAATGATGATTGTGGCTTCAAAATAAGATGTTGACCAAAATTTTTGACTTTTGACTGTCAAATGACCATTTTACCCCTGCAGTTGACTGTGAAGCAATTAGGGCTTTTGACTGGGCAACTGGATGCTATCAGTCTTGAAACTTGACATATGGATGCTTGACAATGTATATAGGCATATGGGACTTGATGGGACCCTTGAAAACCTCATTTTCTTTGCAAGAACCAAAACCCTAATTTTGACTGTGTTAGGAGGCAATTGGACTGGGCAATCCTTGAGAGATTTTGAAGCTTGATCTTGCCAAATCTTGAAGAATATGGGAGGGCAAATTTTGGGGTACAATAAATACCATATTGGCTTTGATTGTTGCGTGCAAATTACTCTTGTGTTATTTTAATTTTCTGAAGTGTTGGCTTATCTTTCTTCAAATATTTTCCATTCACCTTCAAGATTATTTTATCTTCGTTTAACTCTTCAATTTTGTATGCGCCATTAGAAAAACTTCAATAACTTGGAAATGGCTTTCCCACTTAGGGGAAAATTTTCCCAATGTTATATCCTTTAGATCCATGGGTAGAATTACTTTCCAAACTAAATTATCAATAAAAAATGATTTAACTTTCACCTTCTTATTGTAATATTTTTCCACCCTCTTTTTCTGCCTTCTCAGTAATTCTAAGGCAGCTAGTCTTTCTTCGTCTAGTTCAACTAATTCATCCAACATCATATTCCAATACATATTAGATGGAATCTCATGTTGTCTGAATCCTAGTTGATTGTAGGTAAATTTCAACAGGCAATATTGCATCATGGCCATATGTATGTCAAAAATATGTAGCATTTATCGCTTCTTTAGGGGAAGTTTGACATGCCCATAAAATTTGGTCCAATGCCTTATGTCAATTCTTTGGCTTTTTCCCCATACGTTTCTTAATTAACCCAATAACTACCTTATTTGCTGCTTCGACCTGGCCATTTTATTGGGTGTAATAGGGAGTTGATGTTAGCAACTTAAATCTCATTTCGCTAGATAACTCCTGAACTTTTCTACCAGTAAAAACTGATCCTTGGTCAGTTGTAATAGTCTATGGGATTCCAAACCTATAGATGATATGCTTTTGGATGAATTCGATCACAGCTTCTTGATCAACGTTCGTCAATGGTATCGCTTTGACCCATTTGGTGAAATGATCAATACCTACCAAAATATAACTTTGATTTTTTGATGACGCTTGTCAAATCTCTCCAACTATGTCTAAAGCCCATCCTCTGAAAGTCCAGGGTTTCACAATGGAATGTAATTTTCTTGCAGGAACATGTTGTATGCCTGCATGTATCTGACATTCTTGGCATCCTTTAGAGAACTCCACATAATCTTTAAGCATGGTGGGCCAGTACATTCCTTGTCGAAACAAAAGCCCTATCATCTTATGAACTACCTGATGTGCCCAACATGTACGAATATGAACACTAGAGAGGGCTAAATATGCCTCAGATTCACTAAGGCATTTAAGTAAGATCCCCTCAGGTGTCTTTTTAAACAACTCATTACCCATAAGAATATAACTTAAAGAACGATACCTGATTTTCCTTTGGATAGAAGTTGTTGGATTTTAAAATATTCTACTATTGGCTTCCTCCAATCCTCATCCGTTAAACTCTCTAAATTCTCTTCATCAGCGTACCCTAGCTTTGTATTCTTCAATTCTGATGGGGATAGTCTGGTTGCAATAACTCTTCCTCTGACTTCAATTGTGTCTTGTAACTTTTCTTTTGACATTTTGTACCCAGCAGCAATTTGGGCCAAAGCGTTGGCCTCTTGATTTTCAATATGAGGTATATGTCGAATACTTACCATTTCGAACCTCCACAGGAGTCAAATAGCTATTACAAAATACATTATGAATTTTCTTTAACACATTTATATTCTTTTGTAATTTGATTTATAACTAACTCTGAGTCACCCATTATTTCGATTTGAGTTGCCCCTAATTCCAACAATATTTCAAGTTCGGCTACCAAAGCTTTGTACTCTGCTTCATTATTCAAACAAAGGCCTTTGACCTTATACTTGAATTTTGTTGGGATTTTATTAGGAGTAATAATTAATACTCCTACACTTGTTCTATTTTTATGACTAGAGCCATCGAAATATAACTTCCAGGGTTCAAGTTCAAGATAATCTAAAGGGCTTTCGACTATAGAGTGGTCAACTATAAAGTCTGCCAATCTCTGTCTTTTAACGACCTATGATGGGGTACATATCAGTGAATACACATTTAATGTAAGAGTCAATTTTCCAATTCAACTATGTAATATAGGTTTAGATAAAATATGATTATTAATATCGAAATGAGACGAGACATAAACATAAACTAGTTTTATATAATGCTTCAACTTTGTACATGAAAAATATAGACAGAGACATAGTTTTTCAACTGTATTATATCTAGTTTCTACGTCATCCAGAACTCTACTAAGATAATAAATGGCCCTGTCGATGCCATTTTCATCCTCTTGAGCCAACATGCTCCCTAAAGTCACATCAGACACAAATATGTATAATTTCATGCTCTTATTTCTATAAGGGGAGATAGGATTGGAGGTCGAAAAAGATAATTTTTGATCTTGTCGAATACTTCTTGTTGAGCTTTCCCCCATTCAAAAATTTCTTTCTTAAGTCGAAGCAATGGTGAGAAAGCTTGAGTCTTTCCACTTAGGTTCGAAATAAACCTCCTTAAGAAGTTAATTTTTCCCAGCAGCGACTGAAGTTCCTTCTTAGTTGATTGCGCTTTCGCTTACATAATGGCCTTGGTCTTATTTTAGTTTATTTCAATTCCTTTATTGTGAAACACAAAGCCTAAGAAAATCCCCAGCATGCATACAAAAAGCGTATTTAAGAGGATTCATTTTTAGACCATGTTTCTTCATTCTTTTGAATGACTGTCGAAGATGGTCTATATAACTTTTTCCTGAAATAGACTTGACAACAATATCATCAATGTAACCTTGCATGAATATTTTTATAAAGTCATGAAAAATGGAATTCATTTCCCTTTGATAGGTTGCCCCAGCATTTTTTAAACCAAAAGGCATTACCAACCATTCGTAGGTACCTAAGGCTCCAAGGCATCAAAATGTCATTTTTGGCACATCTTCCCCAATAATGAAAATTTGGTTATAACTAAAGTACCCATCAATCATACTCAAGTACTCATGCCCTGCAGCAGAATCAACCAACATTTCCGCCATAGGCATTGCATATTCGTCTTTTGGGGTTGCAGCATTTAAATCTCTAAAGTCTATGCACACTCTAAGACTGTCATTTTTCTTAATAACTAGAATTATATTGGCAATCCATTCAACATACCTGGTTGTTCGAATGAAATTACATCGAAGGAACCTTTCGACCTCTTCTTTGATCTTGGAAAAACATCAGGTGCAAACTATCTTGGAGTCTGCTTGATTGGCTTTTTCCCATGATTTATTGGCAGCTTCAGTTTGACAAGATCCCTGCTTAAACCAGGCATTTTGTTGTAATCTCATGTGAATTAGTCCTTGAACTCCTTCAATAGTTGAATTACTTCGATCCTGAGTTGTGGGTTAATGTTGGTGCTTATGTATGTTGGCCTTTTGATCTCCCCTTCACACATGTCTATTTCTTCGAGCGAATCTTACGCTAGCATCTTTGTATTGTTTGCCAACAGATCCTTTTCGAAACCTAAAGGATCGTCATCATAGATAGCGTCAAGCCTTTGGCCTTGCACTTCGTCTCGAACCTTATCAGGTGGTTTGGGATCAAAGTCCTTTCCAGGACCCTCAGGGTGTCCTTCATCTTTGTTGGCTTTGACAGTCATGCATATCACTTCAACCTCTAAGGTCAATTTTAGTTTATTTTTAGCCATATAGGCCGAAATCTTTCTTACTGTCTGGGACTCAGACATCTTCACTGAATTCACTACCCCAACCAGTTGGTTGGATTCCTCCTATTCCCCCAAAATTTAGGTATTCATTTCCTATAACCTATCTATCACACTAGAAACCCTGAGTAAGATGTAAATAAAGGGAAAAATATGCATTATCTTCTGATGAAAATGCAAATTCGGCAGGACTACAAGGAGCAATGTTTGCCAAATTTTTGTCGAAATGGCGCCTTTCGACATGATTAACTTATTCCATGAAATAACTTTGGTCATCTTCAATATTTTCCACTATACCATCATTGCGCCAGATAGTTATTCTTTAGTGCATTGAGGAGGACACTGCTCCTATGCCATGTATCCATTCTCTGCCTAGTAATATGTTATAATTGGCTTTTGAATTGACCACCATAAACATAGTTGGCCTTGTGATTATTCCAATAGTAAAATAAACTTTCATAACTTCCAGGGTTGATCCTACTTTACCCTTATAATTTGACAAAACCATGTATAATTATTGGTACTTACAAGTAGTTGTGTAAACTAGTAATATCCGAAAGAAGAATCACGACTCCGAGAACTTTTAGAACCTTTTTCTATAGGTATAAATGAACCCATAGTACATACCTTGTGGGGTAGTTCTTACCTATGACTCCATGCTTGTGATGTTAAACCCTTGAACCATGCCTATTTCATAACCATGCATTCATGCATTCATAAAAAACTTTTTTCACCTAGTTTTCAAGGAACTTATAAATTCTCTTTGAAAATTTAAATATGATTTGAGATCATGAATATTAGAAAGAGGAACACTAAGAAATATAATTTCAAAAGTCTTGGGCTACGAGAGCTAAGAAAAAAAGGGTATTTGGTAGTTAACCATGAAGATTTCAGAAAATGTTATGGAAGGCTTTTGAGTATTCTCCAAGTTAAAATACCAGATGGAATTCTTGAGTCTCTTATCCAGTTCTATAATCCCCTTTACCATTGCTTCATATTCCCTGATTATCAGTTGGTTCCTACCTTAGAAGAGTACTCTTTTTATATTAATTTTCCAGTAATGGATGATTTACCTTTCAATGGTTTTGAAGATATCCCCGATCCCCCTGTTATTTCTAAAGTTCTTCACTTAGAGGTGTATGAGGTAAAAGCAAATATCACTTCCAGAAAAGGTTTTCAAGGTTTGAATTCCAAGTTCTTGATGGAAAGGATATTGTCTTAGGCAAAGCAAATAGTAGGGATGCTTTTGAGGCAATTCTTGTTTTACTCATTTATGGTCTTGTGCTCTTACTAAACATTTACCATTTTGTTGATATTAATACTATTCAGATATTCTTGATTGGTAACCCAGTGCCTACGTTTCTTGGAGATCCCTGCCACTCTATTTATCACAGAACTAAAAAAGGATATGGAACCATCACCTGTTGTGCACCTCTGTTATATAAGTGGTTTAATTCTCCCTTGCCACAGTCCAATATCTTCAAAGACAATCCAGAAAAGCTTAGGTGGAAGTTTTCCTAATGTACCTCTTCTTGGTATAAAAGAAGGAATCAACTACAACCCTATTCTTGCTAGGCGCCCATTTGGATACCCTATGAAGGACAAACCTGATAATATTATGTTATCAGGTTTCTTTTACCTTAATGAGGAGGATAATCTAGATTTGAAGAAGGATATTATGGATGCTTGGCAAAAGATTAATAGGAAAAGTAAAGATCGTCTAGGAAAGAAAAACTGCACTACTTTTAAACCTTTTACTCATTGGGTTTATGATAGGTGTGATATGATGGGAGAACTGACTTGGTGTTTTGGGTTTTATTATAAGTATTGAGGATAGCAAGAGTCGCCATCGACTTTTCTTTTATCCAATAAAGGAAAGGGTGAAAAGAACAGGAAAGACCTTTTGAGATTTTTTCTTGAGTTTGGGGGGTAGGTTATGAAAAATGAAGGTATTAGCATCCTTTTCATCCGTAGTTATCTACGGGCTCTTAATTGCTAGATCACTTTGAAATGCTTTGTGTTTTGTGTTAGTTTTGAAAATATTTTGAAAACTCCTTCGTGCAACAAACTTTGTAATGATTCTCATATCGTTAAGAATGTATACAAAGTGTTGGTTTTGAAGATATTTGTTGTTTGGAAAGTGTTTGAAATACGTTTTGAAAGTGTGAGGTGTGAAGATTGTTTTGATTTATGAGCAAGCAATTATGAGCAATTTACCGACTCAAAAAGTATTTGTTCTTTTCCTCCTCCTTTAGCTAGTGCTACTTTACCATTGGTTTGTAGAGAACCATATCATTGGATGTGAGGGACAACCGCAAGTCGTCGTACAGTCATAGAAGGTAACTTATGAGACGCTTTAGCAATTTTCGTAAGGGACTAAGATTGTTTTATCGAAGGTAACACCGAAGGGTCATCGAGGGACTACGATCTTTTTTATTGACGGTCTTTGCTAAAACGCCCCATATTCGAGGGACATGACTATTTTTCTGAGGCAACAAGCGAGGTTACCCTAGAGGTGCGCCTGTGAAAAGTGTTTTGATTTCAATTAATTTGTCTTGATTAGGGTTATCTAGCGGTTGATTTTAAATCTTGCCATACACACTTAATTAGTATACATTATAAGGAAATGCGGTAAAGTGCGGAAAATAAAATTCTATGCTATTACAATGCTTAGTGAATGGGGGTAAAAATTTATAAATTGGGATGAAGTAAAAGCCTAATTAAAATATTTACAAACCATAAGCAATTACAATAATCAAAAGAATGCAAAAATAATAAATTACACGAAAAAAGAAAAGGGAGTTGTTTTTTGATTTTCTCAAGTAAGGAAATTAAATCAAATAAAAAGTTCTGAATGAAGATTCAAGAATTAAAATACTAAATAATATTTTTGGTATCTTTGTTTGTGAGAAAATTTGAAAGGAAAATAAAAACATATTCTATTATCTTTTGTGACATTTTTATAATGAAGAAAAACCAAAAGAAAATTAATAGCAAGAAAGTTAATAACAAGAAAATTAATAACAAGAACAATTAATCAAAACAATTAATAGAAAAAACAAAAGGAGTTAGACTTTAAACAAATGGGAGTGCAAGAGAAGCAATTCTTTGGGCTTAGTTGGAAAGGATTCAGATTGGGCTTAGTGAAGTCCCAATAGAAATTCAATTTTAAAAAAAAACTAGATCTAAAATGAACCACTCGTTGCCTCACTTGGTCTTGTGGTCCACAAAATTAAACAGGTCATTATCCCCAATTAATTATCAATTAAGATGAATAATTGAGACAAAGAAAAACGTTAAACTCTCTCCATCACACACTTCAAAATCATCCTCTTTTCTCTCACCCATTCTTCCAAACGACTCTTTCTCTTCATCTCTCTCAATCGTGATTCTCAACAACAACGAAAAACCTCTTCTCTCAAACCGTGTTCTTCCCTGCTTCACGAAAACAACAACAACTCAACTCTCTTGACTCTCTCAATCTCTTACTCTGTTTCATCGGTTTCAAACAACAATAATCACAACCCTAAGCCCCAAATTGACCCATCCCCAACGAAATTGAAAATAGAAAAAAAAACAAAGAATTACATGACGACAACATGAATCTGGGTAAACTGTTTTTTATTCCGCTTCTCAACTTATTTCATTTCTTTACACTTGATTTCAAACCCTCTTTTCACTTCTCTGCGTTAACGCTCTATTTCTTTCTTCTCTCTGAGTGAAAACCGACGGAGGGTTCTCAGATGTACGGTGGAGATAGGTGGTGAGGTGACGGAAATGGTGATATCGGTTGAAAGTTGAGTTGCTCGGCAGCTATTGGGTTCTGTAGTTGAATCAGAAAGGGTGATGTTGAAAGAATTGAGAGAGAAATGAGCTGTATTCGAGATAGAAGGTTGACGATGAGAGGTTCAGAGGAAGAAAATGAGGCTTAGGATTGAAGGAGTATTGGTACAGAGGTTAAGGTGATTCTGAAATTTGTTTGATGGATGTCAGCGGTGAGGGTTATGGCTTAAGGTTGGCTTAAGGTTGTGAATATTTATTTTTTAACACTTTTCTCCCTACTGATGCTCATCTCACTTTGTTTCTTTCTATTGTGTCCAAGTTTTCTTGCATGAATAAAGCAAACAAAAACACACACAAAGCAACCAATGGTTTTATACTAAATCACTGATGCTAAAACAAGATTGAACATAGATATGCATATTAAAGCAAATATAGTTGAAGAATTCATAAGCAATACCTACTCCGAATGTTCTCGGAGGTGAAGATCTTCCCTGGTAACTTCTTTTCTACTTTACTTCTGCTCTTCTCTGATTTCGTATTTCTGTGATGTGTTTGCGCTTCTGTTTGTGTTTCTGAGTTGTTGTTGCCCTGCCAGAGGTTCGGTTTGGTTGAGCAATTAATGGCGAGGAAGATGGTGTAGATGAGTGTATGATTGAAGGTGTTCCACGGTTTGGATTTGTAAATGGCGATGATGGGTCGCAAATTTGGTGAAAAATATTTTGACAGGGAAGTTTCTTTTATGTGTATTTTTATCTCTTCCCCTTGTTGCCTTAAATTTCTGAAGGGTTTTGCTTTGAGAAAATGATGAACAAGGCTAGAGTTTTTTTCTGGTTCGATGGTTTCTAGATTTGTCCCCTTTTACTGTTTGATCAAAAGTTGTTTTTATAGATGAAAAGGGTGAAAATTGGGAGGGAAAATTGATGAGGTTTGAATTGTTTTGGCTACTATTTTATAGCTTTGTTTGTTGCACTTTTGTTTCTGCTGAAATTGTGCAATATTGGGGTGTTTTAGACTTTTTTGTTTGTTTTTTCTGATGCAGAAATGTTTTGCTGAATTTGGGACTATTTTGTGACAAAATTCTGTTTGCATTCTGCAACAACTTTTTTTCTTTTATTGTGAACCAAATGCAAATTTTTGTGATTTGCAGTAGAGAATTTTCTTAGG
Organism: Vicia faba; assembly: GCA_948472305.1. Classification (NCBI taxonomy): domain Eukaryota; kingdom Viridiplantae; phylum Streptophyta; class Magnoliopsida; order Fabales; family Fabaceae; genus Vicia; species Vicia faba. Next base: position 1,025,015,309 of record OX451738.1, read on the forward strand.
CCAATGATAGAACATAATTGAAAGAGGCTTTTGTTGCATGTTGGGCTTGAATTCTGACTTTTTTGAATCTTTGCTATTGGGCCTTTGAACATGTACTTGATGTAACTGGGCTGGTCTTGTGATGAAATTCTGTTTTGAAACTCTTTTAAATTTGTTTACTGTGAACAAATTTAATTGTGATTTGCAATAGACCTAGGCCTATGATTAAATCCATTTTTGTATGAGGCTTTTTGGCACATAAACATGGTCGAGAAACAAACCTTTTCTGATTCCTTAAGCAAAACCCTAATGATGAATTTGAAGAGAAAACTCTTTGAAAATTCTTATTTATTGTTCAAGTTTTGTTTGCTAACCAATTTCCTTTTATTTTTGTTTCATATAATGGTGGCATTGATATGAGTTTGGAAACATGATGAAGGAAGACTTTAAAGATGAAACTGAGGCAATGGCCATGGGGAACTCGAAGATTGAAGAAGAGTCCTATTTTTATACATCTTTAGAACAAATAGGAAACTTGTGATTTAATTTTGTAAATGAAATTGAAACTTTGGTGGATTGGAAGTGAATTTTAATGGCATGTAAACTCTTGAATTCATTCTTGTATTATTCCTTAATGATATGCTTGAAATTTTAAGCTCATGAACACTTGAAATATTATTGTATTCTTGTAATCAATGAAGTTTTAGAATTTGAGATCCTTTCTTCTTTGCCATAGTGCTTGTAAAAACAAGTTGAAATATTTGAAAGAATTTGGCCACATTTTGAATGAAACTTGCCATGTTGAATGGTTTTGAGATAAACTTGAATGAATTTTGGTTGAAACATGAATCTTTAAACTTGAGATAAAAAGAAGCCTCCATATTTGTAATTAAAGAAAACAAAATTTGAATTCATAAGCAAACATGAACTTACTTATCTAAAACTCTTTTTTTTTCTAAACTAGAGTTCAAAAGTCTTGATGTCCATTATGCAAACGATACTAAATTTAAACACTCCTAAGTTCAAAGCAAATATTAGAATGACCACTCAAAGTGGTGATGCCTTAATGAAATTCCTAGTGAGAAAGGATATCATAGGAAATGGGATTCCGACCACATTAAGTCCAAAATCAAATTACACATGACTTTGAGTTTGAAAATCCAGACAAAAGATAAAATCTTTATTGTAACCATAAGACCTTCCTCAAAATCATGAACGTGTCTTGCATCAAACTTCACCATGAATCAAGGACCAAAATTCCTTTCACAAGTAATAAAAGTCAAAATGTCTCCCCACTTGAAATCACAACTTCACCACTTGATTCAAAAATCAAATCAACAAGTAACCAAATATTCATCTGATCTTAGAAACCAAAAATTCTTCTCAATCAAAGAAATTCAACAATCCCAACCCAAAATATGAGAACACCATAATCTCAAATTCAACTTTGATTAAATTTATTCACAAGCAAACAATGTATCATCAAAGAATCCTTAAGCTCAACAAATTTTATCATGAATCAAAACCTAACGCAAGATAAACTCAACTGTCAAACCCTAATATTGAGCAACTATTGAACTATGAACCTTTGGTGCTTAAAGCCATTAAGAATCCTAGGAGTATGGAGGGATATTTTTGAATTGGATGAGAGGGAAAACTTTGGGGTACAATAGCTGCAGCTGTTCAATCTTCTTAAACCTGAAGAGTTAGATTGGCATACTCTCCATTTGTGACGTGAAGGTGGAAGATGATTGAACACTTAAGTGCCCAGAAATTTGCACTCACATGTGAAAGAAGTAATATTGTCGGTTGATTATACTTGGAATGGGATTAAAGATGCCATTTGGAGAGGTGACAGAGTGTTATCGGAGATGGGATTATAGATGCCATCCAGGATAGTGAAAGAATATTGTCGGAGATGGGCTTATAGATGCAATCCAAAGTAACTGTTGATAGAGGCGTCAGAATGAGTCTACGCTCGACTGTATATGAAGAAGCATCAGAATAAATCTATGTTTGATTTAAACTGAGCCTAGAAAGGTCTACTAGGAGAAGTATCAGGATAAACCTTTGTTCGATTTAATCTAAGCCAAAAAAGTATCTACTGGAAGAAGTATCAGAATAAATCTTTGGTCGATTTAAACTGAGCCAGAAGATGTCTGTGTCTGTCTTTAACTGGGAGAAGTATCAGAATAAATCTTTGGTCGATTTAAACTGAGCTTGAAAAAGTATCTACTGGAAGAAGTATCAGAATAAATCTTTGGTCGATTTAAACTGAGCTAGAAGATGTCTGTAATTGTCTTTAACTGGATACGAATTAGAATAAATCTTAGGATTGACTTAACTGAACCAGAGAAAGTGTCTATTCGAAAAGAATCAGGATAAATCATTGGTCGATTTAAACTGAACCAGCAGAGGTCTTGAACTGTCTTTAATTGGATAAGAATCAGAATAAATCTTAGGATCAATTTAACTGAACCAGAAAAAGTGTCTACCGGAAAAGAATCAGGATAAATCATTGGTTGATTTAAATTGAACCAGTAGAGGTCTAAATTGTCTTTAAATGGATACGAATCAGAATAAATCTCAAGGTCGATTTAACTGAACCAGAGAAAGTGTCTGCCAGAAAAGAATTAGGATAAATCATTGGTAGATTTTAACTGAACCAGCAGAGGTCTTGAATTGTCTTTAACTATATAAGAACCAGAATAAATCTTAGGGTCGATTTAACTGAACCAGAGAAAGTGTCTACCAGAAAAAAATCAGGATAAATCATTGGTCGATTTAAACTGAACCAGCAGAGGTCTTGAATTGTCTTTAACTAGATAAGAATCAGAATAAATCTTAGGGTCAATTTAACTGAACCAGAAAAAGTGTCTACTGGAAAAGAATCAGAATAAATATTTGGTTGATTTAAAAGGAACCAACAGCTATCTGTTGAGAATGACCTTCTGAGGAAAATGTTGAAATAGCCCTTCGTCAGGTGTAGCCTTCGAAAAGACTGTCAGGACATATAAGTAGTTGATGATATTTGTCGATTGATCTTTCTTGAAAAGGTTAAAGAGTTAACTGTATGCAATGTCATGATGTATGAAATGCATTGTGTAACAATGTTCTCAAATTAAATGAGACTGTGCTATATGCGTTTCATATGCATATGCTATTATATTTGCTAAATGATGTATGAATGGGACATGTTATTGAAGTGCATTTGTAAATTTGAGAAGCATCTTTGTCTGAGGAAAATAAATCCCTGATTGCCGATGGGGATGAAGAGTATGTGTATCTTCAATCTTGTTTAGAATGCTTCCGCCGGAGATTCCTACTTACTGTTTGAGGAAACTCTGTAGGGGATGTTGATTTCTGTTTGGGGAGTAGAGTTTAGGAACGTTGGTCGTCCATTGATCTACTGGGAGGTCTATTTCTTATATACCTCGACTGGGGATGAAAAAGATGGATAATCTTCTGACTTGTCTGGGGAGGATAAAGTTATCTGGTATCTGGTCAGATTCTAGGTTTTGTAGCAACTTTTTGGGAGAAAATTTTTGTCAGTGATTTGCAGTAGTCAGAGGAATAGTCTAGAGCTGGGGAATTTGTAGGTTGTTAGGGAAATAAACCATGTTGGGGAAATAAACCCTTGTTGAAGGAGAAGTGCTCTGCTGAGAAAATAAAATCTCTTGGGGAAATTGATTTTGTTAAAGAGAAGGACTCTGCAAGGTTTCTTTTTCAATTTTGGAGGACCAAACTCAACTGGGAAAGAGAATTTCCATGAAGTGCACTATATGGAACTCTGTAGGGAAATTATGGGGAAGAGATTATACTCCTTTATTTGCTGGAGTGATCTGTCGGGGAGATTGCGGAGAATGTACCCTTATTCGTGAAGACTACTCCGTGGGGGTAATCTCATAGGAGTATCTCTATGGGGATAGTCTTATGAAAGTGACTTTGTGGGATTTATGGACAGCTCGAGTGTCAGCCCGATTCCTAGAATTTTGAGTAAATGCTTATTTCTATTTTTATGCATTTATTTGTTAATAGTTAATCATGTTCATATGCATATGTTCATTCAATTTAGTCATTGGACGTTTTTGCAAACAAAACAGAAAAACGAAAAGTTTGAACTTCAAGGTAGATTCATATTGACAATTTGCCTATAAACAGGCGAGTTTGTACAAAGAGACGGAAATCCTTGTAAGAGGAAGTCGTCGTGAAATGAAAAGAGTACAAAGTAAAAACAAATATATAGCCATGTGGAACTGATCTCATTGGGTTCCAACTTTGTTATTGCCTCTATGTCTTTGAACATCTCATCCCTTGTTGTCAGAAGAAGTTAATTGAACTGATCTTCTACCATTTGAACTTTTGACTTTGGTAATAAAGCTGGTTGTAAGTGATCCAACGGAACATAGTCGTACCCTTTCAATCCCTAACTTTTGCCTGGACCTCCCTTTCGGGTTTTCAGTCCACCAGGATACCCTTTTTGCCCAAGCCTCCCTTTCAGGTTTTCGACTTCCCAGGTGTACATCTTTTGTATATATCCCTAAATTTTTCCCGAACCTTTTTGGTTCGTCGGGATGCCCTTACTTTTTCCTAGGCCAATAAACCTAGCGGGTAATTCTTATGTGCAATATGTTTTGACTATGTTCGTGTTCACCGGGTTTGGGAAATCTTCATCGTCCATGGTGGTTAGTATCATAGCTCCTCCTGAGAATACTTTCTTGATAACAAATGGCCCTTCGTAAGTGGGAGTCCATTTGCCCCTGGGATCACCTTGTGGTAGAATGATGCGCTTTATCACTAAGTCACCAGCCTGATATACCCGATGCTTGATCTTCTTGTTAAAGGCTCTGATCATACGTTTCTGGTACATCTGACCGTGACAGATAACAACCAGCCTCTTTTCGTTAATCAAATTCAACTGATCCAACCTAGTTTGAATCCATTCTTCTTCGTCCAAGTATGCATCTTTCATAATCCTTAGAGAAGGAATCTGGACTTCGACAGGAAGGACAACTTCCATGCCATAGACTAAAGAGAACGGGGTTGCTCCAGTTAATGTTTGCGCCGATGTACGATAGCCATGAAGAGAAAATGGTAACATCTCATGCCATTCTTTATAGGTCACCACCATCTTTTGAATAATCTTCTTTATATTCTTGTTGGCAGCTTCTACTGTGCCATTCATCTTTGGTCTGTATGGAGAAGAGTTGTGATGCTTGATCTTGAACTGCGTGCAGAGTTCAGTGATCATGGCATTGTTGAGGTTGGTACCATTTTCAGTGATGATCCTCTCAAGGATGCCATACTAACAAATGAGGTTATGCTTCATGAACTGGGCTATGACATTCTTGGTAACTGAGGCAAATGAAGCCGCTTCTCCCACTTGGTAAAGTAGTTGTGATCGGTGGATCTGGAACTGACTGTTTAACGCTGGTTCGCGAAATGTCGCGGAAGCAAGAGTCGCCACCGTCTTTTATGTTCTCCAACATGGAAAGGACAAAAGCACAGCAAAATTCCTTATGAGATAGTTTCTCGGTTCGGGAGGTGGATTTATAGAAAGGGAAGGTGTTAGCACCCTTTCTATCCATGGTTATCCATGGGCTCTTAGATACTTGCTCATTTGTGTTTTCAAAATGTTTGCTTTTCAATTGTGAGTGGGTTTGAAAAAGTTTCGTTTAAAGGTTTCAGATCGACTCTTGTATCAGTCCTCAAGAGTGTTTGAAAAATTGTTTTGAAAGCTTTTTGAAAGTGTCGGTGTGAAAAGAGTTTTGATTTGTTTTTTTAGAGCAAGTATCTATGAGTCATCTACCTACCCTAAGGAATTAGGCTGTGTAAATGTCCTTAAGGTAGTGCCATCCCACCATTGAGAGGTAGGTAGCACCACCGTTGGAGGTGTTCGGGTCAATTCGTTTGTTAGGGACGATATGGTCACCAGAGCAACAGTAGGACACCTTAGAAGCTACCCTTATGTCATTGATCCTTTTTAATTTTGAGGCAACCGTTTCGAGGCAACTGGATCATGTGATGGACATAAGGACTTACTAAAACGTCCTATACTCGACGACCACGTTTCGAGGGCAAGGCAACAGTGAGGCGTACCCTAAGAGTGGTGTGTGAATTTGTGTGTTATTTTCATGTTATGTTTTATCTTGTACATGTATCATGGTGATCTACGCTTGTTTTTATTTTAGGCCATACATTCTTTCATGCAAAATTTTAGCAGTTTAAAAGTGCGGAAAATAAAGTCCTACGCTATTACAAGGCGCGGGTCTATACATCGCCAAATTAACAAAGACCCGTTTTGAATAAAAATGCGGAAAGTAAAATAAATTCCTAATTACTATTACAAGGCTTGGGCAATTACATAATATTTACAAGAAAAAATAAGAATAAACGTGCGAAAAGAAATTAGAATCGAATGTTCGAGGGCGTTGGACCCTTTAAAGAAATTAAAAATTAATTAATTAATTAATTAAAAAGAAAAGGAATATTTTTTATGTTTTTGGTATTTAATGAAAATAAAGAAAATTAATTAAAATTAGAAGTTAAATAAAACCCTAGTTCTAAGTTGTTTTTAATTATTTATGAAAGATATTCAAGTTTTAACCTAATTTTCCCTAATTAATTAATTACAAGTTTATTTACAAAATAATTAATAATTAATAACAATAATAAGAAGAAGAAATTATTTATTAAGAAAAAGATAAAAATGCTAAAAAAACCTAATCTCTACATATTTTAGTTATTAAGAAAAGATTAAAATTAAAACCTAATTTTACTAAATTGATTATTAAAAATTTATTTACAAAAATAATGGTGAAATTAATATTAATAACAATAAAACATTTTTTTTATTTTTTCTGTATTTATCATGGTGAAAATTATTTTATGGATTTTTAAAGAAAACAATTAAAAATAAATAAAAGAATAAAAAGGAAAAATAAATAAAAATTAAATTGAACAAACCATGGGGTATCAGGCCCCTAGAGGAGGTTTATGAAGCAATTTGGCCCACTGCAATCCAGGCCCTTTTTGACTTTTTGTGATTACGTGTGCATCAGTTGACCAACGTAAATGGTGGACCTCCATTCATAGCCTTCAGATTGAAGCTTCTGGGCGCGTGGCAAGCTAGGAGATGTGGTTGTACAATGGACCTTTGAGAGCACACTGCATAGAAACATGTTAAAGAAAAAATTATGGAATAAGTGGGGGACCTGGGAATCGAACCCAGGTCCCAATACCTGCAAGCCAGCGCATCAACCATTTGAACTAACGCGTTTCTTTGTTGATATTATAGGACATAAATAATATATGTGAAAAACAAGTATTATACTGAAGCACTCAAAAAACGCGCCAACATTCAAACCTTCCAACCACGCTCAGACACATAGGCTTCGTTTTCCTTTTGTATCTGTAACATAATTAAATAGCGGGGGTTTTAAACCCCCACTAACTGCAATGCATAAAAATAGCGATTAGCATATGAGTAAACATAAAAAGGGCGCGAGGTGGTTGTTCAGTTCGTCTTGATGTCTTGATTTCAATGGTACCAGTTTGGTTGTCCAATTGTTCCATATGTGTAAAGCCCCAAAATTGAAGCTTCTGAAACCCTAACAATCGTTAATGGTGAATCGTGATATAGGCGTCATTAGTTCAATTAAATGGTGCTATTAGTTTCAGAACATCATTGTGAGTAAGAATCAATCAACAAAATGCATGAACAATGCTTAAAAATCAAAACACGATAATGGATAATTTCATGAAAAGTAAGGCATCGTTCTACCACTTCTTTGGGTATGGAGGCCTGAATTTGATTGCAAATGCTTCCTAGTAGTATCAGGAGTGTATTGGAATACTTTTCAAGCCTTGAATCGTCATCTAGGTATCAAAACAGTTTTCAACTTTTTTGTGAAAAAATGCAATTTGGCTCTTTGATTCCTGCGCAGCTCTTCTCTCTAATGCTTTAGGTTTCAATTGTGCATATGTATATGAATGAATTAGGTTAAAAAAACCAACCTATAATCCCTGCATTGATGATTTGGAGATTGGATTTTCAATGAGATCAATTTCAATCTTTTTCAATCCTTTTTTATGCCAATCATTGCCAATCATGTAGAATCTTTCCCTTTTGAATGATGCACGAAATATTGAGCATATAATGAGTGAAATCTCTGCACAAAAAGATTTGAAAGGTATTATTTGCTATTTTTTCATATTTAATTTTAATTAAGTGAATTAATAATAATAAAAATTCAAATAATTAATAAAAAATGAGAAAATAACTCCCTTGGAGGTCAATGGGTCGTGCATAGCCTTTGGGTGATGATTCATGGAAAAAATTGAGGCCCATTAGCAATTTTGAGGCTTTTGAAGCAAAGTTGACTTTTCAAAATTCCCAAAAATTTCCCAATTTCCACAAGGCATTTCTTGCTCAATTTTTAAGCTTTAATCATGTTCCTGGACATTTTGGAAAGGTCTTTAAGTCCTCTAACCAATGTCTTTGGTCCCATGTCATTTTGATTTACCAATCTCAAGTTATGGTCTTTGACTTAAAGTGCCTTTTTGTTGACTTTTGAAAATGACCTATAATGTTGAAATTGATAACTTTTTGTGAGAGCATTTCTTGGACTTGAAGTGTGAAGATGAGTTGTAGGAAATGTCATTCTCTTCAAAATGAGCTTTGGATGGGATTTTTCTGATAAACCATGTGGAAGTTATGCCCTGGTCAATTTGCAGTTGACTTTTTCAACTGCCCAAAAATAGAAACTTTTGCATCTTGAGACTTTTTGAGCCATGCTTTGAGAATCATGATCAAGAATTGATCAAATGATGTTTATGGCTTCAAAATAATATGTTGACCAAAAATTTTGACTTTTGACTGTCAAATGACCATTTTGCCCCTGCAGTTGACTGTGAAGCATTTAGGGTTTTTTTTTACTGTGCAATTTGATGTCGTGAGTCCTGAAACTTGGCATGTGGATGCTTGACAATGTTTATAGGCATGTGAGACTTGATTGGACCCTTGAAAACTTCAATTTCTTTGCCAGAACCAAAACCCTAATTTTTGACTGTTAGGAGGCAATTGGACTGTGCAACCCTTGGGAGATTTTGAAGTATGATCTTAGCAAACCTTGAAGAATATGGGAGGGAAAATTTTGGGGTACAACAGTTGCCCTTGTTCAATCTTCTTAGACCTGAGGATGTAGATGGGCTGGCGTGCCTTTCGTAATCCGAAGGTGGAAGATGATTGAACACTAGAGTGCCCAGAAATTTGCGCTCACATGTTAGCAGTGTGATGGTGGGAATGAGCTTATAGATGCCATTTGGAGACTGATGGATAGGAGGATGGGCTTATAGATGCCATTGGGGGGTTGTCGATCGCGTAAGAGATTCCTTAGCGAGAATTTGCATACCTGAGAAAGAAAATGATTACCTGGCCTGTTACAGGAGTTGGTCTTCAAACTCTTTGTGTAGATGTGCCCTGGCTGGATACAGGTATCGAATCTTTAAACTCTTCACATGTGCCCTGGCGAGATACAGGAATCGAGTCCGGAGAATACAGTCGTCAACAGATACACCCTGGCAAGATACAGGAATCAGATCCTCAAACTCTTCAGACGCACCCTGGCAAGATACAGGAACCGGGTCTGGTAATGTTAGTCGTCAACAGATACACCCTGGCAAGATACAGGAATCGGATCCTCAAACTCTTCAGACGCACCCTGGCAAGATACAGGAATCGGGTCTGGTAATGTTAGTCGTCAACAGATACACCCTGGCAAAATACAGGAATCGGATCCTCAAACTCTTCAGACGCACTCTGGCAAGATACAAGAATCGGGTCTGGTAATGTTAGTCGTCAACAGATACACCCTGGCAAGATACAGGAATCGGATCCTCAAACTCTTCAGACGCATCCTGGCAAGATACAGGAATCGGGTCTGGTAATGTTAGTCGTCAACAGATACACCCTGGCAAGATACAGGAATCAAATCCTCAAACTCTTCAGACGCACCCTGGCAAGATACAGGAATCGGGTCTGGTAATGTTAGTCGTCAACGGATACACCCTGGCAAGATACAGGAATCGGATCCTCAAACTCTTCAGACGCACCCTGGCAAGATACAGGAATCGGGTCTGGTAATGTTAGTCGTCAACGGATACACCCTGGCAAGATACAGGAATCAGATCCTCAAACTCTTCAGACGCACCCTGGCAAGATACAAGAATCGGGTCTGGTAATGTTCTTTGTATTAACCTTTATCCTAAAAAGACAAAACGTTAGTTGTGCGTAATGTCATGATGTATGACATGTGAGATGAGATTGTATGTTCATGATGCGTATGTGCATGCTATGTATGTATGAAAATGCGATGTTTATGAATGTATGTTTTCGTCTTAGGAAAATAAATCCTTGACGGATGCCGGGAAGTTAAATCCTGGGCTGATGTAGAGCTTTTGTTTCCACTGGGGAGTGATGGTTGCAAGAATATCGGTAGGAGAAGATGATTCCGTTGGGGAATAAACTTGGAGATTACTCTGTGGGGGGAAATTACTCTAGCGACCTTGCTGGGGAACAAAACTCTGTGGGAAGAGAGGTACTTTTGCTGGGATGTTGACGATAACTCCGCTGGGGATACCGTTGTTATGTTGGAAGTTTTAATAGACTCCGCTGGGGATAAGAAGACTTCGCCGAGGACGATCTTCTCGTGGTAATTGGCTGAGGATAACCCAGTTATATCCTGGTGGGGAAATAACCTTCGAATAAAACCTGGGGAGACGCGTTCGCTCTGCAGGGAGTGAAGATATCTTGGTTACATTCTTCAGCTGAACTTACCTTGGCACTTCGGTGGACAGAGCAACCGGATCATTTAGACAACCCATTATTACCCTAGCTTCCGTTGGAGAAGAAGGTACCTGTGAAGGTGTTTGATGGCTGCCGATTGACAAATCTTCTTCTGGTAGGCAAGTGACGAGATGACAGGACATAGTCGTATGCTTTGATCCCTAACTTTTGCCTGGACCTCCCTTTCGGGTTTTCAGTCCACCGGGATACCCATTTTTGCCCAAGCCGCCTTTTCAGGTTTTCGACTTGCCGGGTGTACAGATTTTTTCATTTTCATCCCTTATTTTTTCCCGAACCCTTTTGGTTCGCCGGGAAGCCCTTATTTTTGCCTAGGTGTGTCAACCTAGCGGGTCTTTGATTATGCGTAGTATTTTTTCGACTATGTCCATGCTCTCAGGATGTAGGGAGGTGCCCCTGTCAGTAGTGTAGTGTTGCCATACTACCAGAAGATCTTTGTTTGATCGTCCAACGCTCCAAGTGATCCAGATGGAGATTTTCCCCAGGCTGGTTGGCCTTTTGAGAGATTCTCCGAATCTTGACTTAACTGCCCCAGATGATGGACAATGATCATGCCATGCCCCTTGATTGGAGGTACTTTTGTTCACTAGATATTCTTCGTGCGAATTTCTTTGTTGTTCGAACAAAAAAGTCGTATGCAAACAATGTTATTTTAAAAATGCAAAGCTTATGTCTGTCTTGACGTTTTTGAAAATGCATTTTTTCATAAAAACAAGTGAATTTTTTGTGTAAACTGTGATGTCAACTCGTTATTTTACTGCAAGCCTTAAGGAGTCAGGATACCTTTGTAACAGTATGCTTTCGAACTAGCCCATGCTTCAGCTAGGACTTTTTAGGGTTATAGCGTGGCCTGGTTCACGGTTTAAGAAACAAAGGATAAAGGCTCAAATTTTATTTGTACCCACCCGTTCTTCGTGATGTTCTTCAAACCTAAACTCAGCTGATCGTGCGTTAGACCTTGTTTGAGTCTTCGTCCTGATATACCGGTGATGGTTCGGATGTTGACAATTTATTTTGAATAGGCAGTCATTTCTTTTTGTTGATGGTTTATGTGACCTCTTTCTTTTTGATTTTATTATCCCTATTTTTTGCCTGAACTGTTTCTTTCATGATCACAGTCAGCGGGATGCCCCAGTTTTGTAAGTCTCCTCCATAGGTTTTGACTTAATGGGCTTTTATTTTTGAGATATAATGACTGCCTATCTTTATGATTATTCGGAACCATCACTGTCTTTTGTTTTGTGAGGACCTCTTTGGTGCTATTTGTTGTGCACTTGGATCAACTGAGAGAACTACCCTGCCCCAGGTTATGATTAAGGGTTTTAATTTTCGAAAAGAAAAACTCCTACTTCTTTGGCTCGAAGGGGTTGACGAGGGATTATCTTCCTTATAACTCCAGTGTTTAGGAATTGAAACAATGCCTGTACCTCATCAGCGGGGTCTGTTCAAAAGCATACTGTAGATTATGGTATCGTTTTCGTCATCCTCCCTCAAGAGGCTTAGAATTATTAATTGAGAGTTGACATCAAAAAATGAAAGCAGTTTGAATATAGCGAATGAGAATATATTGATTCAAAACAGACATATGCGATGCATTGATAAAGTAAAAGAGTTTGACATGAACAAATGTTTGAACAATCAGAGAAAAATATAACTTGAACATTCGAATGAACAAAAGCTTCTTAGTTTGCACCAGTCATTTCAGATGGAAGATTCTCAGCAGAAGATTTTCATTTTCCCTCTCGGCATGAACTCCAGCACCCTTCCGTCGATCAAGTCTTGGATCTTGTTCCTCAGGCTCCAACAGTCGTCAGTGTCATGTCCAGGACTGTCAGAATGGTAGGCACACCTTTCATCAGGATTGTACTTTAGGGAGGTTATGTTGAGGCTCTTAGGAGGAGCCTTTAAAGCAATCAGCTTGACCTCCAACAAGCGTCTCACTATCAGTGATGATGGTATACCAGTCTCCGAGAAATGTCTTCCAGACGTATTTCGCTTACGCCGATTACCCTATTGCCACTGATGAGGTTGATGCTGGACTAGTGACCCTGAAGCAAACTGAGGAGCTTTTCCCTGGTCTTCTTGCCCCACATATGGTTGAATGATGGCTTGCTCTTCAACCTTAGACGTTTGCCCCAGTTGGTTATCCCGAAGCAGTTGGTTGACGAGAACCCTGAACTCTCCTTGTCTTTGAGATAAGTCTTGGATAAGAGCCATTTGCCCCGGCATCTGGGTTCTCATTGTATCCACCTCAGCTTGTAGACGTTTCAGCCGTTCATCCTTATCGTCCTCAGAACTGTTCCTGACCAAAGTCCCCATGAGGAGTGTCTTCAGCTCTTCCTGTCCCTTGGATAGACTTAGGAGGATCTCCCCGAACCGAGTCTCTTTAGCATGAAGATCCTGGTCGTCTTGTTTGGAAGCCATTGCTGAAATAAACAGCGAAGATGGTAAGTGACCTGTAACAAGGGTACCTGTAATGCAATGATATGTATGTATGCATGCAATGTGTTCAAAGATCTCGCGGGGTAAACAGAGAAACTTGTTAGAATTTGAATTTGGTTGCTTGATGGAAGGCACTGCATATTGTTGAGAGTCCTTCTTCAAGAGTCAAGGCTCACCATATCGAGTGGGTCATAGCCCCTGACTCAAGTTATCAACCTTGGCTAGAGGAAAATAAATCCCCTTTTCCCCTTGCTAGACATCATGACCTGCATCACAAACCCTTGAGATCCTTGAAATAAATTAGTCCTTATGTAGGATGTATGCAATGGTATGATATTATGCTATGCGTGGAGTGATGTAAGTAAACCCTGTTATGAGTCCAGGTTAAGGACTGTAAACAAAACCTGCAAGAAACTCATGTGTTAGATAACAAGCATGCAAGTAGTTCAAGTTTGAAGGCACACAAGTCACACAAGACAGCCCCTTAGAATTTAGGCCAGCATGAAGTTCAGGTACTACCCTCTTTCAGTTTTGTTGGTTAAGACCTGTCCTATCAAAAGTAACCGGGTTCTAGAGGATCCCAATATCACTGACTACCCTCAATCGGTCATAACTCCAGCGTCACAATCTTTTCTTGCGGCCAAAACCATCGCGAGAGTTTAGCCTCAATGGGTGTAGCATACTGCTACTGTTCTATGGCCAAGTTGGGTCAATTTAGGGTTCTAAGGTCAGTTGGTGCTTGATGACTCCTTGGAAGACCCATATTCTCCTTGTTGCAACACAAGGGATATCGGTACAGACCAAGGTGCCACACCAACGTAGCCACTGCTTCACCCGTGTCGGTCTACGCCGGACAGGTCCCTCACAGCTTATGCTACCTAAAAGGGTATCCCCAGATCCGGGTTAGGATCTATGAAACTCCGATGCAATGCCCACAAATATAAAGCAAACAAAACATTCAATTGAAAACATAAGTATGATCTAATCCTAAGGTACACCTCACTTTTTAAGTCCCCAGCAGAGTCGCCAGTTCTGTGACCGGTGGAAATAGAACTGACTGTTTTTAAGCTGGTTTCGCGAAATGTCGCGGTAAGCAAGAGTCGCCACCGTCTTTTATGTTCTCTAACATGGAAAGGACAAAAGCACATCAAAATTCCTTATTCGAGAATGTTTCTCGGTTCGGGAGGTAGATTTATAGAAAGGGAAGGTGTTAGCACCCTTTCTATCTGTGGTTATCCACGGGCTCTTAGGTACTTGCTCATATGTTTTCAAAATTGTTTGCTTCTCAAATGTGTGTGGGTTTTTGAAAAAGTTTCGTTTGAAAAATTTCTAAGTAACTCTTGTATCTGTCCTCAAGAGTGTATGAAAAATTTGTTTGAAAACTTTTTAGAAAGTGTCAGTGTGAAAAGTTGTTTTGTTTGTTTTTTGAGAAGAGCAAGTACCCACGAGAATCTACCTACTCTAAGGAATTAGGCTGTGTAAGAGTCCTTTAGATAGTGCTATCCCATCATTGAGAGATAGGTAGCACCGTCGTTGGAGGTGTTCGGGTCAATTCGATTATAAGGGACAATGTGGTCACCGAAGCAATAGTAGGACACCTTAGAAGTAACCCTAATGTCCTAGATCCTTTTTTATCCGAGGCAACCGTTTCGAGGCGACTGGATCTTTTAGACAAAAGGGCGACCTCTAAGACACCCTATACTTGATGACCACGTTTCGAGGCAACCAGTGAGGCGTACCCTAGAAGTGGCATGTGCTTTGTGTGCTGTTTTTCAGTTAATGTTTTTGTACATGTTATTTGTGAGCTACGGATTGATTTTATTTTTCATACATTCTTTCATGCTTTGTTAACAGTTAGGAGTGCGGAAAATAAATTGCGGGAAGATAAATCTAGCTATTACAAGGCGCGGGTCTATACATCGCCAAAAACAAAAACCCGTTTTGGTAAATAAAGTGCGAGAATTTAAAGGAAAACGGTAAATCCTAATTAACTATTACATATCCGGAAACAGTTACATAAATAATAAAAATAAGAATAATGCGCGAAAGAAATAAATTGGAACGTCCTTAGGGTGTTGACCCTTTTTTGAATAAGAATTGAATTTTTGTCTTTTTTGTAATTAATGGAATTAAAACTAATTATTTAATTTATTAAAAGAAAAATGTTTTTGTATTTTTATGTTTTTAATGAAATAAAATAAAAGGAATTAAAATTAAAAGTTAATAAAAACCTAATTCTAAATTTATTTTAGTTATTAAGAAAAAGGTTAAAGTTGCCTAATTAAAACTAATTCAATTTATTAGGATTTATTTACAAAAATAATTAATAGTGAATAATAAAAAATATTTATATTTTTTAGTTTTTTTTGAATTTTTATGAAAAATATTAATTATGTTAATTTTGGTGGTAATGATAATAATTAAAAAAAACAATTAATAACTAAATTAGAAAATATAAAACAAAAAGAAAAAAGAGTGAACCAAGGGGGGTGTTGGACCCATAAGGAGGTGAATCTGGAAATTTAGGCCCATTAACCAGCCAAGCCACGTTGACTTTCTTGCTTGCCTATGCACAAGGTTGACCAGGAGTATGGTGTGCGTCATCTTTAGGCCACTGGATGGACGCTTGAGGACACTTGGCGTCTGGATGAGGAAGGTGTATGATGAACCTTCTTTTGGAACCTACACACAAGCATGTAAAGAAAAAAATGTATAGAAATTTTGGGGGACCTGGGAAGAACTTACAGCGCGGTATGATGGATCTTAGGACGTGGCAAGGGTTGCTTTAGCTTCAGGGGATGACAAATAAGAGAGTCACGTTCTCCTTTTGGCCTGAAAATGCTTGCAATACTCCTTTTGATCTCACACTTTTTTTTGACACTTTTTGGATTTTGCTCTGGCCGTTTTGTGTAAAGTTCTAGGTTGTGAATGAGGCTTGCATATATAGTAATGAGTGAGAATAAGTCACATTTAGGAGCCTTTAACCATTGCAATTAAGCTTTGGATTTTGTCTTAACCACCATTAAAGGCCTTTCAAAGCTTGTTCGAAATTTGAATTTTCATGCCTAAATGAGCTTAGCACGAAATTGGTAGGTTGCAAATGCTTCATGAAGGCTATTCAAACCATAAGATACCATTTAATTAATTTTTTTAGATTTACTTGAATTATTATGGATTAAAATGAATTAAATCCATAAAAATTAAATAAAAATAGAAAAATAATTATTTGGTCTTGAAATTGATCATGGGACACGTGGGTGGCATGACAAGGCTGAATCAAGTGGAAAAAAGTGGGCCCTTTTGTCAAAAATTGAAGTTTCAAGGATAATTGACTTTTGCCATTTCACAAAAATTTCCCAACTTCTCCAATGCATATCTTGCTCAATTTTGATCATATGAATATGTTCTTGGACATTTTGGAAAGGTCTTGAAGTCCTCTAACCAATGCCTTTGGTCCCATGTCATTTCTAGTTACCAATCTCAAGTTATGGTCTTTGACTTAAAATGCCTTTTTGTTGACTTTTGAAAATGACCTATAATGTTGAAATTGATAACTTTTTGTGAGAGCATTTCTTGGACTTGGAATGTGAAGATGAGTTGTTGGAAATGTCATACTCTTCAAAATGAGCACTGGATGGGATTTATCTGATGAACCATGAAAAAGTTATGCCTTGGTCAAGTTACAGTTGACTTTTCAGCTGTCCAAAAATGGAAACTTTTGCATCTTGATGATTTTTGAGCCATTCTTGTGGAATCATGATCAAGACTTGATCAAATGATGATTGTGGCTTCAAAATAAGATGTTGACCAAAAAATTTGACTTTTGACTGCCAAATGACCATTTTACCCCTGCAATTGGTTGTGGAGCAACTAGGGCTTTTGACTGTGCAACTTGACCTTGTGAGCCTTGAAACTTGGTATGTAGATGCTTGGCAATGTTTATGGGCATGTGGGACTTGATTGAGCCCTTTAAAACCTCAACTTCCTTGCAGGAACCAAAACCCTAATTTGACTGGCTTAGGAGGATGGTTTGACTGTGCAACCCTTGAGTAGACTTGAGCAAATTGAGATGATGCTTGTCAAAACTTTGAAGAATATGGGAGGGAAAATTTTGGGGTACAACAATGGGTCAGCATATATTGTCTTAGTTGGCGAGCAGCCCATGCCAAAGAGCAGCAAGTTTTCTCGAGAAGTGAATATCTTGTTTCACAGTCGATAAACTTTTTGCTAAGGTAGTATATTGCATGCTCTTTTCGACCAGACTCGTCATGCTGCCCCATCACACACCCCCATTGAATTCTCTAACACAGTTAAGTACATGATCAGAGGTCTCCCTTCAACTGACGACAAAGCCTAGGAGCTTTCCAGACCTTACCTCGAAGGTGCATTTGTTGGGATTCAGCCTCAACTTGTATTTCTTTAATCTTTCAAATAACTTGTGAAGATGGTCAAGATGCTCTTCCTCAGTTTGTGACCTAACTATCATGTGATCAACATCGACTTCTATCTCATGATGAATCATGTCATGAAATAAAGTCAACATGGCCCGTTGATAAGTTGCGCCTGCATTCTTCAACCCAAAAGGCATGACCTTATAACAGAAGGTGCCCCACTGTGTGACAAAGGTAGTTTTCTCCATGTCTTCAGGCGCCATTTTTATTTGGTTGTACCCAGAGAAGTCATCTATGAAGGAGAATACCTTATGTTGAGCAGTGTTGTCAACCAAGACATAAATATGCGTTAGTGGGAAGTTGTCTTTGGGGCTCGCCCTATTTAAATCCATGTAGTACACACACATATGCACCTTACCATCTTTCTTCGGCACTGGAACAACATTTGCAACCCATTGGGGATACGATGTTACTGCCAAGAACCCTGCATCGAATTGTTTCATTACCTCAGCCTTGATTTTCACTGACATATCAGGACGCATGCAATGAACCTTTTGTTTGATTGGAGAACAACCCTCTTTCATTGGCAGACGATGAACCACAATATCAATATCGAGCCCCGACATGTCTTCATATGACCAAGCTTCAACATAGTCGTGCAACATCTGAACCAATCTTCTACTGATGCTTCCTTCCAGGTTAGAGCCAATCTTAACTTCTTTCTTATCTTCCTGAGTACCCAAGTTTATCACTTCGACCAGTTCTTCATGCAGTTGGATAACCTTTTCCTCTTGTATCAGAAGTCTGGAGAGTTATCTAGGTATCTCACAATCTTCTTCACCTTTGTCTTCGACTTGATAGATTAGATTTTCAAAGTCATAAACAGCAATAGCAGAATTGTTGTCAATGAGATCCGGAGTGGATGTGGATCTACAAATATGTGTGTGTGCATGTAAGGTCACATGGCTATTTGAAAATCAGTAAAGTAAAAGAAAGACAAGGAGTGAAAATTTTGAATGCAAAATCGTCCAATGTTTCATTAAATGAGCATATGATATATGGAGTGACAATCCTTAACAAATGGACCATTGCGCCCCGAGTAAGACACAAGGTTTAAAGTCATTGTTTCAAAGGAAATTACAGACAAATTTCTTAAAGCAATAAAAACAGGAAATAACAATTACTCATGGCTGAAGGAGATTGAGATGAAGTCTTTGGATTTCTAGTTATTGAGTCCACTGTCAGCAGTTGGGAATATCCAGTTGTCTAGGTCACCATCACTGTCAGTGTCTCTAGAGAATTGACTTCATTGTTTCTAATACGAAGAGGTGGTCCACCAGCATGAACACGTCGAACCTCTTTCTGAGCCTTTGAAGTGAAACCTAACCCAAGGTTTTTGGATTTATAGGGGATGCAGGAAGTTGTACCCAGATAACGCAACCTCCATCTTCCACAACAACCCAAGCATCCTTCAGAGAGGCCATTCTTAGAGTGCCTTGGTAATCTTAGGAATAGTAGCTTTAGCAACAAAAATAGTTGGAGGGATTACTTCAAATGCTTGACAGGGGGTTTCAATGAATTCGCCTTCCATTTCCACATATTTGAAGGAATTCAGACGACTGACCATATATTCGCCTTCCATTATTTTCAAACCATCAAAGGCCCTTACTACAATATCACTGGGTCTCAACACCAGTCCATCATAGTCCAGTCTATCCAAAGCTCCTTTGGGTAAGACATTGAGGGAGGACCCAGTATCTACCAACACATGCATCAGGGTGGTGCCTTTGTATTCAATAGAGGTATAGAGATCTTTGTTGTGATTCTTCCTTGTCGGAGTTAAATCTGCATCAGAAAATCCCAAGCCATTGTCAGCAGTTAGACTTGCTACACAATTCTCGAATTGATCAGCAGCAATTTCTTGTGGAACAGGGAATTCTTCAAGAATTTTAGCAGAGCTTGGGCATGTGCTTCAGAGCATAACAACAAAGACAACATGGATATCTTTGAGGGTGTCTTTCCTAGTTGCTCAACTATCTTGTAGTCACTTTTTCGGATGATCTTTAGAATTTCTTCCATCTCTTGTCTAGATGGGTTCCTAATTGTAACCTCTTTCAGGGGTGCCTCCGTTTGAGAAGGCTCAGTAACTTTATCTTTACCTCGGGCACTGGCAATTGGCCCAACAGCAGGAATTCAAACAGATGTTGGTGTAGTTGTTGGAGGAGAGATCTCTGGAGAGAAGACCCTTTCCGTTCTAGTGGCCGTGCTGGTTCCGACAATGTTTGTAATTTCAGGATCTTCATTCTCAGCAATCTATGGCTCTTGCTTGATATCATGATAATAAACTTATGCCCCATAGTTCCAGGGCACAACTTTGTCAGAGGTATAGGGGACTGGCCCCGGGGTTGTAATGATTAAGGAAGCTACTATCGGCTCAGCAGAAATCCTTATAGGGCCTTTAGAGGTGATCCTAATAGGAGTATTTGAAATGGTAATTATGGAAATATCTTCAAGGGTACTTTTAGGCAGAAAATTTATGGATGGAGTTTTTTCAAACAAAATTTCATGGCTATCAATCAGGCATTAAATTCCTTTCTTCATCCATATAAAACCATTAACTTCAAAAGCACAATCATAACAGTCTTCAAGGCAGCCAGGAAATAAACCGACTCTTAGCAGATTCTTTTTAATGGTTAACAAAGGAGTAGTCAAATCATTGATGGTGGAGACAAAGGATACATCGTCGATGGCATTGACACCTTTACCATGGCTAGGCATGGGTGTGATAATCACATTAGGGGTTTGCAGAGGTTCAAACTCAATCACCTTGTTATCAATCAAATCTTGGATCTTGTTCTTCAATGCCCAAAAATTGTTCGTGTCATGGCTAGGGCTATTTGAATGGCAGGCTCATTTCATATTCGGATTATATTTGGGAGAAGTAGTATTTGGATTTGGAGGAGGATCTCGCAGAGTTACCAAATATGCTTTCAACAGATGTTGTAAAGCTTTAGACAGTGGCATGTTGATCTTAGTGAACTGCCTCCTCGGGGCATCAGGCCTTTGTTGATTGTTTGATTATTGTGGTCATTGAATCGGGGTCGAGTTTGAAATAAATACAACTCCTACCGAATGATGACGATCATTCTTGATACGACTCCCTTGTCCATAAACAACATTAGTTTCCTTCTTACCAACAAACAATTTCTTTACTACATTAGAGGTTGAGGCTATTGGGATCTTTCCACTTTTGATTCCACTTTCATCCTGCTCACCAGTCAAGATCAACTCAGTAAACCCCGACGAAGAACTCCCAATCAGCAAGTTAAAGTATGGACCAATCAAGGTGCCCATGAACATGTCTACCAATTCTCTGTCAGTCAAAGGGGGTTGCACCCTTCCACCCAGGTCCCTCCACTTCTGGGCATACTCTTCTAAACCTTCGTTAGATCCCATAGTCATACCTTGTAATTGTAGTGAGTTGGTGCGAAGTTAGCATTATACTGGTATTATTTATAGAAGGCAGCATCTAGATCCTCCCATGTATGGATATTAGTCCCCTAAAGTTGATAGAACCATTCCAAATGTGTTCCAGATAAACTTTCTTGGAAGAAGTGCACCCATAACTTCCTATCGACGGTGTGTGGTTGAATTTTGCGAACGTAAGACCTCAGATGCATCTTGGGGTAGGAGATACCATCATACTCAGCGAAGATAGGGACTTTGAATTTGTGGAGAATGACTACCCCAGGGACTAAACGTAAGTCTCCAAAGTCTAAACCAGGCACAATTTGGATCTCTACAACCTTCAGTCGGTCTTCTAGCTATTTGTATTTCTCATCTGCCGGTGGGTACTTCCCGTCGGCATAGTCTTCATCATCAGAAATCTGGTTATTTCCACCCCCAGCCCTGGTGGTTCTAACATCCTCATCTTGATTGTCATTTTCTTCGGAGGAGATAACATTTGCTTGAGCATGTCGTGCAGGACCTCTAAACCTCCTTCCCATGTTGATAATAACCTGTTTCTTGGTCTTCTTTTTTGTGACGAGAAGCTCCATCAACTCTTGTTTTCCTTTGGCTATGTTGAGGAGAGTCTCTTAGAACTGTGTGTGTTGAGCTTGTAGATCTTTGACGGTTTGTTCTAGAGCCATCTTGTACTGAAATAAACAGTAAAAAGATGAGGAAACCTGTATCAAAAAACCTGATTATAAAATGATGCATGGTATATGGATGCAATGTTTTCAAGGACTTTAAGGAATTTGAATTTGCTAGTAAAAAAGGAAACAAACACAATAATTGTATTAATAAGTTCAACAATTACAATTTCCCCTTGGGCTTACAATGAAAAAGCAAAAGGGTGACAAATGACAATAAAATGAACTCCTAAAACAAAAGGCTCAAGTCTCCCACGGGCACTTCCTCTTCGTGTCAATGTAGGCATTCATGCTTTGCTCCTCATGAAGTTGTAGACTTCCGCCCCATAATTCCAGGGCACAGCCTTATCAGAAGAGTAGGGGACTGGCCTCGGTGTGGTGATAATTAGTGGAGCTATTCTTGGTTCAACAGGAATCCTAATAGGACCTTTGGAGGTGATCCTAATAGGTTTATTTGAGATAGTAATGATGGGCACGTCTTCGAATTCTTGAGATACACTTTGGGTCAAACTTTTCACAGATGGAGTTTTTTTTAATAGAATCTCACAGCTATCAATTAGGTGTTGGACGCCTTTCTTCATCCATTCACAGCCATTAATTTGTACAACACAACAACAACAGTCTTCAAGGCAGCCAGGGAATACCCTGAATTTCAATAAATTCTCTTTAACAGTCTTCAAAGGGGTGGTTAAATCTTTGATGGAGGAAATAAAATAGGCATCTTCAATAGCATTGACACCCTTACCATTATTTGGCATGGGTGTGGTGATCACGTTGGGAGTTAGCGGAGGGTTGTATTCAATTGTCTTGTTATCAATTAGGTCTTGGATTTTGTTCTTTAATGCCCAACATTTATTGGTATCATGTCTGGGGCTATTTGAGTGGTAGGCGCATCTTGCATTGTGATTGTATTTCGGTGAGGATGTATTGGGATTTTGTGGAGGATATCTTAGTGAAATGAGCTCAACTTTCAGTAAATTTTGTAGGGCTTGTGGAAAGGACATCCCAATCTTGGTGTACTGTCTTAGTGGAGCATTCGACCTTTGTTGATTAGCTCGTTGTTATGGTTGTTGAGTAGAAATTGGATTAGAAATTAACACCATACTTACTGACTGATGATGGTCCTTCTTAGCATGGCTCCTTGACCCATACACATCATTAGTCTCTTTTTTACCAGTTAATGGCTTTTTCACAGCATTTGAGGTGGAGGCCATGGGTATCTTCACGCTTTTAATCCCGCTTTCAACCCTTTCACCGGTCAAGTTCAATTCAGTAAATCCGGATGACGAACTTCCAACCAGCAAGATGGAAAATGGTCCAGTCAATGTCCACATAAACATGTATACCAACTCTCTATCAGTTAAGGGTGGCTTCTCCCTGCCAGCCATGTCTCTCCATTTTTTAGCGTATTCTTTGAAGCCTTCGTTTGAACCCATGGTCATTCCTTGTAATTGCACCCTATTTGGTGCAAGATCAGTGTTATATTGATATTGGCGGTAAAATGCAGTAGCCAAATCCTCCCAAGCATGAATGTTAGTCCCTTCCAATTGGTAAAACCACTCCAACTGCGTCCCAGATAGACTTTCTTGAAAAAAGAGCACCCACAGTTTATTATCAGTAGTATGCGGCTGAATTTTGAAGATGTAAGATCTTTGGTGAAGCTTCGGACATGAGACACCATCGTACTTGGCAAAAACGGGGATCTTGAATTTGTGGGGAATGACTACCCCTGGAACCAAACCCAAGTCATCAAAGTTAAAGCGAGGCACAACTTGGATTTCTATAACCTTTAGTATGTCTTCTAGCTGCTTATATTTGTCGTCAACCGGTGGATATTGCTCGTCAAAATAATCCTCGTCTTCTGAGATTTGATTGTTTCCATCCCCAACACGGATGCTCCTAGCATCTTCATCTTGATTCTTATCCTCTTTGGAGGAGTCCTCTTCAATTTGAACTTGTCGGACGGGGCCTTTGAACCTCTTCCCCATGTTGATTACAAATTTCTTCTTGGTCTTCTTCTTCGTGACAAGAAGTGTCATCATTTCTTGCTGTCCCTTTGCTAAGTTGAGAAGAGTCTCTTGAAATTGAGAGTTTTGCGTCTGCAAGTCCTTGACAGGTTGCTCGAGATCCATCTTATACTGAAATAAATAGTAGAAAGATGAGGAAACCTGTGTTGGAAAACTTGCTTATGATATGATGCATGTTATGCGTATGCAATGTTTTCAAGGAACTTTAAGATTTAAATTTGCTTAAACAAAGAGGAAACAAAACATTAATGCTATTAATATGTTCAACGGTTACAAACTTCTTCTTGGGATTACAATGAATGAAAAACGATAAAATGAATTTATACAAGAAAAGACTCAGGTCTCTCATGGACGCTTCCTCTTTAGACTGATGTAGGCATTCAAGCTTCGCTCCTCGTGAAGTCTCCTTGTGAGCTCCAACACTTTCTTCTCGCTTGTATAGAATTGGGCTTCAAAGGTGTGTCGCTCTCCCTTGAGTTGAATCCACGACCTTTTCAATTCCTCGAGAGTAGTAGGGATGTCAGGATGGATAATGGTGTAGGAAATATCTCCTTCGGTAATAGGCTCCACAATTATTGGTAGGATAGCCACATATGGCATCATGAGGTTTTGAGCGCGAGCTCTCACCCACTTGAGATAAGGTTCCAAAGGAATGGGGTTCTTATGCCCAAAAGTTTTTCTATCAACCTTGTTTACCATGCCCTGGGCTCGTATAAATCTTGGACGATAACCTTGGACGTCATTCTCATAGTCAAATACAATACCTTGAACGAGAGCATCATGAGGACCATCCCTCCGAGCATAACCAAACTGTCATAGAGCCAAGCAAGAATTATAAGTGATACCTCCCCTAATTCTAAGGTGTGGGACATTATGGAATTCCCTACAACGATAAATAATGGTAACCTCCTCCAAAGATCGAGAACACCAATGAATATCTGAATGCGAGAGTGACATCAACCTTTGAGACCACCTCATGCCTTGTTCATTCTTCAAAACTGATCGAGGAAGGTGAGAAATAAACCACCTATACAACAATGGAGTGCAACACATAAGAATCCATCTTCTCTTCATGGTACGGGCGTGAAGAGAATGCAAAATGTTTTCGAGCAAGGTAGGCATTGAGTTACGAGATAGGAAGATTTTGACCGCATTCACGTCTATAAGTTGGTATGGGTTAGGAAATAGTACCATCCCATAGATTAGAAGAATCAAAACTTCTTCAAAAGCTTTCAAATACAGAGCATCCCAAAACAGTTGAGCCTTCTCAAATATAAACTTGGCTAGAAAACCCTTAACACCACTTCTTGTTTCTCAATTACCCATGATGTCGGACCGTTGCAAATGTAAGGCTAGAGCAATCTCTTCAGGTCTTGGGTCTTTCTCAATACCGGTGAAGGGTATTTAATCAAGAATAGGTACTCACAATAGTTGAGAGAACTCTTCCATGGTAGGCACCAATTGGTAATCAGGAAATGTGAAACAATGATGTTTAGGATCAAAGAATTGAAAAAGCACATGTACCATGTCTTCTACAAATTTTGAGGTAACCAAGTTGAGGAGTCGACTAAACTTCTTGGTGAACGGAGAATTTTCAGGGACCCTTGATGCTAACTCTTTGAGTTGAGGAGGCACTTTCACAAGGTTGATTCGGGTGGTATTTATGTGAGTAGAATCCATATCCTACAAAACAGAACAAATATAAATCTATAGGTCCTTAAAATGGTTAGTGCAAATGCTATGGTATGATGTCATAATGTTATGTACAAGTAATCATATACAAACAAAACAAACAAGTCCTTAGGTTTAGGCTTGCATGTAGTCCATAGGTAAGTACCCTCTTGAATTTTTGTTTAGAAAGTAATCAGGTTCTAGGGAATCTCAATATCATTGATCTTTCTTCATCAGACATTGTTTCAGCGCAAGCCTCTGTTTTGGCAACTGAAATATCCCGAAAGTCCAATCTTAATGAGCGTAGTATCGAGTATCAACCAACTTTGGACTGCACCAAAGCCGGCTATCTCACTACTTCGTAATGGCAAAGTTATTCAACTAAAGGTTCTATGGTCAGTTAGTGCTTCATGACACCATACAACGGTCTTGTATTCTCTTTGATTCGCCACAAGGGATACTGGTACCCGCAAATGTGTCACACTAATGTAGCTATTGTTTCAACCATATTGGTCTACACCGTACAGTCTCCGGAATCTTTTCTACTTACCTAATAATGTTCCCAGATCCGGGTAGAGGATATATTCGAAAGCCAAACATGGATCCAAAAATTTAAAGCAAACAAGTCAAACACATGAAAGCATTTAAAGGTGATCTAGTCTCTAAGGTAACCCCACATTTACGTTTATCCCCTGCAGAGTTGCTAGTTCTTTAATACGGTGGGAGAACTGACTTGGGTGAAAAGTACAAGAAAGACCTTTTGAGAATTTTCTTGAGTTCGGGGGGTAGGTTATGAAAAGGTAAGGTATTAACACCCTTCTCATCCGTAGTTATCTATGAACTCTTAGTTGCTATCTCTCTTTGTAATGATTTGTAAATGTGTTTGTGTTTGGTGTAAGTTTGAAAATATTTTGAAAACTCCTTTATTTTGGCAAGCTTTGTAATGATTCTCGTCTCTATAAGAATGTATAAAAAATGTTGGTTTTGAAAATAGTTCAAAGAGATATTTGTTTTTGGAAATATTTTTTGTGAGTGTGGAAATGATTTTAGTTTTTGAGCAAGCAACTACGAGCGTTCTACCTACTAAAAAAGTCTTAGTTCTTTTCCTCCTCCTTTAGATAGTGTTATCCTACCGTTAATTAGTAAGAAACCATGTAATTGGATGTGAAGGGACATGCGTGAGTCGTCGTACAGTCATATAAGGAAACATTGTAGGATACCTTAGCAGTTTTTCGTAAGGGTCTAAGATCATTTACCGAAGGCAACATCGAAGGGTCATCGAGGGACTACGATCTTGTAATTGAGAGTCTTTTCTAAAGTATCTCACGTTCGAGGGACATGACTATTTTATTCTAAGGCAACAAGTGTGGGTTAACCCTAGAGGTGTAAGTGTGTAAAGTGTATTGTTTTCATGCATTTGTCTTGAATTAGGATTGTCTACTTGTTGTTTTTATGTCTTGCCATACAAACACTAGTTACTAGCAATAATATGGAAAGCGATAAACTAGGTTTACTTTTCTTATCATCCCCCATTTTTAATTTGTATTGGGTTTAGGGTTTATGGTTTAGGGTTTAGGGTTTAAGGATTAGGATTTAGAGTTTAGGGTTTAGGGTTTAGGGGATGGGGATACAAATTAAAAATGGGGGATGATAAGAAAAGTAAATCCAGTTACTATTACAACTAAATTGAATAATGCAAAATAAAATGTACGATAATATAAAGGAAATGTAAAAGAAAAGAAAATTGTTTTTTTATGGTTTTTGTATGAAAAAGGATTTTTAGTTAACCTAATTTAAACTAATTAAGTTGAAAAGAAGTTAATTACCTAAACTCTTAAAGTCTAAGTTAGTTTAATTAAAAATAAAATTAGAATAAAAACCTAAGTCTAAAATAGTTTGATTAATTTAGAAAGAAAAATGTTTTTTTAGGGTTTTTGTTATTCATAATGATAAAGTAAGTCAAAAAGTCTTTTTATTTAATTATTTAAGAAAATAATATATTTTGTATTTTTTAATTGAGAAATAAAATAGAATAAGAAAATAAAATAAAATAAAATAAAAATAAAAATGAAAAGAAAGGTCATGGGGTTAAAAAAGAAATTGGGTGGTTAGAAAGAAAAATAGTTTTTGTTTAGGCCCAAGACCTATTTTAGAATCGGAAAATAAAACAGAAAGAGGGAGTTAGGCCTGCGTGATATTTAGGAAATGAGGGGTGATGTTGAAGAAAGTGAAACAAGCCCAGTGTTGAAGAGCCCAATACGCTGCCAAGCAAAAAAAGAACAAGGAAAATGTGAAAAAACGCAAAAGGTCTCGCTGGGGCTTGAACCCATGACCTTATAGAGGTATGCCTTACGCACGTGCTTCCTACCACGGTGGTGGTTGTTTCATCTGGTATAAAGAGAACTTGCAATAAATATAAGATAAAACAAGTTCATGACTGTACTTCATCTTCTTCCTCGCGCCAGCCATAACTGTAACTTTCTCAACTCTCATCCATTTCAGAAATTCTAAACATCAAACTTGTTAGAAATTTCAGCACGATTTTAAATATGTAAATAACTTAAGCAATATATCAAAGATGAGCACGAATTTTAAATGGTACCAAATTTAGCCTAACTTTTTTAGAAAGTTCAGGCTCAAAATTCTCACTACTCATAAAACATAAATGAATTCTAAGGACATGGTTAGTTTCAGGGCTATGATGTCTACAATTTTTCTTTTAAAATGGAAGCCAAATGATGCTTGTATGAAGATTTAGAATTTCAGAAAACTCACCTTGCAGATGAAGGTCATGTTTTGAGTTTGAGCAACCTTTAAGGTGTTGTAATGATCTAGTTAGCTTCCTTGAACCTCTAGGAAGCTAATGCAATGCTTAGCTTGAGCTGAGAGTGCCTGGAATGTTCTGGAGAAGTCAAGTTGCAAAGAACTATTTTCGGAAATGGAGTTATAGAATTGATTCAGGTGTTTGAATCACTTCTATATATTGTATAGATGATGTTTGAAGGGTTGGAATGAAAAACACACGAGGGAATTTGAAGCTTGGATTTCAAAACTAGAAATGACCACTTTTGAGGTGTTTTTGGTGATTCTGTGTTTGAGGAAGTTTGAGGGAGTTTTCAGGCTAGAAAAATCATGTCCTAGACTTGTGAATAAAGGTTAAATTTATAGGCAAAGGTTTGGAAGCTTGGTGGAATCAGAAATGCAAGATCACATGTTATGGATCTTTGGCTTGTTTTTGAAGTAATCTTGACAAACATGGTTTCAATGCAAGGTACATGGCTTGTAGGGTGGATAGCAACTTTAAACATGTTTGTTTTGAGTTTGTAGAGGATGCTTGTGCAGAAAGAACAAGTGCAATGCTCAAGCCAAGTTGACTTTGTGATTAAAGCAACTTTTCAAGAATGGCAATGATGCCTTTGTGCCATAAATGTAAATGCAACTTGGATAATGACTTAAATGATTTGGACAATGGATCTATTAGTTGTGTAATCAATTAATTATGGAGTGAAACACAATTTATAAGCCTGCAAAGTGAAGTTATGCAGCATAGGCTAGGGTTTTGATCAAGTGTTCATCACAAAAATGACTTGTAATTCAAGAATGGATGCCCAACTTCTTCTCTTCAATTCTCTTAGCTCAAAAATGATCTCTTCAAGTTCTTGGACATTTTGAAAATCTTTAAACATACTCAACAACTTTCATGTTTTCCACTTTTTCTAAATCAAATTGGAGCTATGTGAAAAATGGCCAAGAAGTCTGGACAAAAATTTGTCTAAACTAGGTCAAAATTTCCCTAAGTGTTAAAGAAAAAGTGCATGACTTCATGGGCCTATAACTCAAAATCTAAGCATTTTTGGACATGAGCCTCATTAAAAAAGTTGTAGATTTCATCAAGATCTACAACTTTCATTTTGAAAGTTTTCTTTGAATCATCTTGGGTCTTGGTGAAAAATTGGCATGAAGTAGTGAAATTATCATGTACAAAAACACTTAGAAAATTTTTTAAGTCTTGAAAAGTTTGACTTTTCAAATTGAATTTTGACTTTCTTAATTTCTTAATGATCAAGCTTCATATTTTTGAATGTCTTGATTAACTTTGATCTTTGAGACTCAAATTTGACCAAAAAGTCAAAGTTTGACTTTTGGTGTATCAGTTGACCAAATTTTAACTATCAATCAATTGATCTTGAGAGATGAATTGAGTCATTAAATTAAGTCAAAATGATGTACTTGAATCCTTGAGATCATGTTTCAAATAAATAAGTCATGCATTAGGTCAGAAGTCAAGAATCAATCATTCTAATCAAAAACCCTAATTTTGACCATTTTGCGCTTTTGATGATCTAAACATTTTTCTTGGGGAATTATGATCCAAAATTGATCAATTGATGAATATGACTTTAAAATGTTAATATTGATAAATAATCTTGAAGTTTGACTGTAGTTGATCACAATTGACTTTCTTACCCAATACAATTGATTTTCAATCATTTGATCAATTGGTTGAACAAAATTGTGATCCAAGACTTGAAACTTGGCATGAGTATTCTTGGAGGTCTATAATGATCCATGAAGGTCATTTGAGGCATTAGAAATCCAATTGTCCTTGTGAAAATCAAAACCCTAATTTGAGGCATCAGTGTTTAGAAGGTGGTTTGACCTAGTCAACACTTGTGCAAACCTGAGCCAATGAAGATCTTGTGAGAAATATCTTGAGAAAACGGAGGGAAAGTTTTTGGGTACAACAAATGCCCCTGTTCAATCTTCTTAAACCTGAAGAGTTAGATTTTTGGGTCCTCCATTCGTGACTTAAAGGTGGAAGGTGATTGAACACTAGAGTGCCCAGAAATATGCACTCGCTGATGCACGAAGTAAATGTGTTGGTTTATTGTATTGGGAATGGGCTTAAAGATGCCGTTTGGGGAGGTAATAAAGAGTTTCCAGAGATGGGCTTGTAGATTCCATCCAAAGATAATTGCTTGACTTTAACTGGGAGAAGCGTGAGAATAAATCTTGGGTCGATTTAAAATTGAACCAGAGAAGTGTTTTTGTCTTTAGCCGAAAGAAGTATCAGAACTTAATCTAAGCCAGAGAGAGATCCACTGAAAGAGGTATCAAAACCTAATCTGAGCCAGAAGATGTCTATGTCTGAAAGAAGTATAAAAAATTAATCTGAGCCAGAGGATGTCTTTTTGTCTTCAACCCAACAAAGTATCAGAACTTAATCTGAGCCAGAGAATGGTCTATTGAAGGAGGTATCAGAACTTAATATGAGGCAGCAGATAAACTTGATGTCTTTAAACAAATGATGTATCAGAACTTAATCTGAGTCAGAAAAAGGTCTACTGAAAGAGGTATCAAAACTTAATCTGAGCCGGCAGATAGTCTTGATTTCTTTAATCGAACGAAGTATCAGAACTTAATCTAAGCTAGAGAAAGGTCTACTGAAAGAGGTATCAGAACTTAATATGAGCCAGCAGATAATTTGATGTCTTTAACCGAACGAAGTATCAGAACTTAATCTGAGCCATAGAAAGGTCTACTGAAAGAGGTATCAGAACTTAATCTGAGCCAGCAGATAATCTTGATATCTTTAACCGAACAAAGTATCAAAACTTAATCTGAGCCGGAGAAAGGTCTACTAAAAGAGTTATCAGAACTTAATCTGAGCCAGCAGATAATCTTGATGTCTTTAACCGAACTAAGTATCAGAAATTAATCTGAGCTGAAGAAAGGTCTACTGAAAGTGGTATCAGAACTTAATCTGAGCCAGCTAATAATTTTATGTCTTTAACCGAACGAAGTATCAGAACTTAATCTGAGCTGGAGAAAGGTCTACTGAAATAGGTATCAGAACTTAATCCGAGCCAACAGATAATCTTGATGTCTTTAACCGAACAAAGTATCAAAACTAAATCTGAGCCGGAGAAAGGTCTATTGAAAGAGGTATCAGAACTTAATATGAGCCAACAGATAATCTTGATGTCTTTAACTGAACGAAGTATCAGAACTTAATCTGAGTCGGAGAAAGGTCTACTGAAAGAGGTATCAGAACTTAATCTAAGCCAGCAGATAATTTGATATCTTTAATCGACCGAAGTATCAAAACTTAATCTGAGCCGGAGAAAGGTCTACTAAAAGAGGTATCAGAACTTAATCTAAGTTAGCAGATAATTTGTGTTTGTCTTTTGGTTGATCTTTTCTGAAATAGGTAAAGAATTAGTTACATGCAGATGCATGCATTGCGTAATGATGTTATTAAAGTAAATGAGATTGTACTGTATGTTTAGTATGCATATGTCATGATGAATGGATGTTGTCAAAATGCATCTTTGTCTGGAAAATAAATCCATGACTACTGTTGGGGAGTTTTGGGAAGCTAAATTCTGGACTACTGTTAGGGACGAAGAGTATGTGTATCTTCAACCTTGTTTAGAGTGCTTCTGCTGGGGAATTCTTATTTGTTGTTTGAGGAAACTCTGCAGGGAATGTTGATTTCTGCTTGGGGAATAAAGTTTATGAACCTTGGTTGTCCATTGCTCTACTGGGGAGTTGAATTCTCATGTACCCTGACTGGGGATAAAAGAGATGACTAAACTTCCGATTTGTCTGGGGAGGATAAAGTTAACTGGTATCTGGTTGGATTCCAAGCTTCACAACAAATTTTTGGGGAACTCTACTAGAGAAGAGGATTTTCGTCTGTTGATTTGTAGTAGTCTGAGGAGTAAACTCAAGCTGGGGAGATTCTAGTCCGTTGGGGAAATAAACCCTTTTGAAGAAGGCATTTTGGTGACCTTACTAAGGAAGAATTTTGCAAGGTTTTCTCTTTTGGTTTTGGAAAACTCTGCTGGGGAAGAGAATTTCTAGGAAATATGATGATTGGAACTCTGTATGGAGAATGTATGAATTCACTCTGTGGGGATAATCTTATTAAAGTGATTCTGTTGGGATATCCCAAATCCTTAAGTAAATGCTTATTACTTTTCTTGTGCGTACATTTGTTAACATTTAATCATGTTCATATGCATATGTCATTCAATTTTAGTCATTGGGCGTTTTTGCAATTAAGACAGAAAAAATAGTTTGCATTTCAAAGTATATTTGTATTGATAATTTGCCTAAAAATAAGCATTTTTGTACAGGGAGACAGAAATCCT
The DNA here is from genome assembly GCA_948472305.1 of Vicia faba. Taxonomy (NCBI): domain Eukaryota; kingdom Viridiplantae; phylum Streptophyta; class Magnoliopsida; order Fabales; family Fabaceae; genus Vicia; species Vicia faba. The sequence continues at coordinate 1,025,047,994 of OX451738.1, forward strand.
AGTAAGAGGAATTCGTCGAAAAAATGAAAAGAATACAAAGTGAAAACAAAAATTGTATAGCCCTGTGGAAGTGAACTCATTGGGTTCCAACTTCGCTATTGCCCCTATATCTTCGAGCATCATCCCTTGCTGTCAAAAGAAGTTGATTGAATTGATCTTGTACCTTTTGAACTTTTGACCTTGGTGATAAAGCTGGTTGTAGTGATTCAATGGGACATAGTCGTATGCTTTAATCCTTAACTTTTTCCTGGACTGCCCTTTCGTGTTTTCAGTCCACTAGGATACCCCTTTTTGCCAAAGCCCCCCTTTCAGGTTTTCAACTTGCTGGGTGTAAAACATTTTGTATATATCCCTAACTTTTGCTCGAACCTTTTTGGCTCGTCGAGATGCCCTTTTTTTCCTAGGTATGTCAACCTAACAGGTCTTTCTTTATGCGTAGTATTTTTTGAATATGTCTGTGTTCACATGATATGGGAAATCTTCACCGTCCATAATGGTTAGCATCATAGCACCGCCAGAGAATACTTTCTTAACAACAAATGGCCATTCGTAAGTGGGGGTCCATTTTCCCTTGGGGTCACTTTGTGGTAAAATGATGCGCTTTATTACCAAGTCGCCAGCCTGGTATACTCGAGGTTTGATCTTGTTGTTGAATGCCTTGATCATACGCTTTTGATACATCTGACCATGATAGACAGCAACCAGTCTCTTCTCATAAATCAAATTCAACTGATCCAATCTAGTTTGAACCCATTCGTCTTCGCTTAAGTTTGCTTCTTTCATAATCCTTAAGGAAGGAATCTAAACTTCAACAGGAAGGACAACTTCCATGCCATAGACTAAAGAGAACGGGGTTTCCCCAGTTGATGTTCATGCTAAGGCACGATATCCATAAAGAGAAAACGGTAGCATCTCATACTAGTCTTTATAGGTCACCACCATCTTTTACACAATCTTCTTTATGTTCTTGTTGGCAGCTTCCACTGCACCATTCATCTTAGGTCTGTATGGAGAAGAGTTGTGATGCTTGATTTTGAATTGCGTGCAGAGTTTAATAATCATGGAATTGTTAAGGTTGGTTCCGTTGTCAGTGATGATCCTTTCAGGGATGCCGTACCGAAAGATGAGGTTATGCTTGATAAACCGGGCTACAACATTCTTAGTGATTAAGGCAAATGAAGCAGCTTCGACCCATTTGGTGAAGTAGTCAATGGAGACAAGGATGAAACGATGTCCATTGGAGGAAGTGGGTTTGATTTCTCCAATCATGTCAATGCCCCACATTGCAAATGGCTATGGAGCAGTCATGACGTTCAAGGGTATTGGAGGCACATGAACCTTATTGGCATAGATCTGACACTTATGGCAAGTCCTCGAGTGGTGGTGAAATCAGTTTCCATAGTCAACCAATAATATCCATCTCTTAGAATCTTCTTGGCCATAGTGTGTCCACTAGATTGAGTCCTGGAGATACCCTAATGCATGTCTTCCATGGTCTTTTCTGCTTCCTTCTTGTCCATACAACAGAGCAGAGTAGAATCATGGTTGCGCTTGTACAAGATCCCATTGCTTAGGAAGAATTTGGATGAGAACCTCCGCAGGAATTTATTGTCGTTGATTAAGGCTCCCTCAGGATATTCTTGTGCTTCAAGGTACCTCCTCACTTCATAATACCAAGGCTTCTCCTCATCAGTGTTGATCTCATAACAGTGCGTAGGTTCGTCAAATCTTTCGATGGTAATTCTAGGAGCTTCGTTGTCCCAATTGACCTTGAACATAGACAACATAGTTTCTAAAGCATCTGCCAACTAATTTTCTTCCCTCGGGATATGTTCAAAGGTGACCTCCTCGAAGTATGGGATCAAGGTTACCATAATCTCTTTGTAAGAAATCAAGTTTGGATGCTTGGTATCCTACTCCCCTTTAACCTGACTGACCACCAGGGCTGAGTCTCCGTATACACTTAAGAATTTGATTGTTAGGTCAATGGCAGCCTTTAGACCCAAGATGCACGCTCATACTCGACCATGTTGTTCGTACAGTCGAAGCAAAGTCTGGAAGTGAAAGGTGTATGGAAACCTTTGGGAGAAATGATCACAACATTGATTTACTTACCCAATACATTGGAACCTCCATAAAAAACCATAGTCCCTCGGGATCCTTGTTCAGGTCCTTCATAAGGTCCAGGCTTTTCATGGTCGATTATCAACATGATATTCTCGTCCAGGAATTCAAAGTTCATGGATTGGTAGTCATCAACAGCTTGTTGGGCCAAATGATCCGCCAACACACTTCCCTTTATTGCTTTTTGTGTAGTGTACTGGATGTCATATTCAGTCAATATCATTTTCCATCTAGATATTCATCCGGAGAGAGTTGGCTTCTCGAAGATATACTTGATGGGATCCATCTTAAAAATCAATAAAGCGGTGTGAGTCAACATATACTGTCTTAGTCGGAGAGCATCCCATGCCAAAGTGCAGTAAGTTTTCTCGATCAGTGAATATCTTGTTTCACAGTCGGTAAACTTTTTGCTAAGGTATTGTATTGCATGCTCTTTTTGGCCAGACTCGTCATGTTGGCCCAACACACACCCCATTGAATTCTCTAATACAATCAAGTACATAATCATAGGTCTTCCTTCAACTGGAGGCATCAGGATTGGAGGTTCTTGTAAGTACTCCTTGATCTTGTCAAAAGCTACTTGGTAGTCGTCATTCCATCTGAATACTTGATCCTTCTTCAACAGTTTGAAGATTGGCTCATAAGTAGCAATCAAGTCAGATATGATTCGAGCAATGTAGTTGAGTCGACCTAAGAAACCCCTAACTTATTTTTCAGTACAGGGAGATGGAATTTCTTGTATGGCTTTGAATTTTGCAGGGTCGACTTCAATACCTTTGCCACTGATGACAAACCCTAGGAGTTTTCCAGACCTTACCCCAAAGGTGCGTTTGTTGGGATTTAACCTCAGCTTATATTTCTTCAACCTTTCAAATAGCTTGTGTAAATGATCAAGGTGTTCTTCCTCATTTTGCGACCTTGCAATCATATCACCAACGTACACTTCTATCTCATGATGGATCATGTCATGAAATAAATATACCATAGCCCGTTGATAGGTTACACTTGTATTCTTCAAACCGAAAGGCATGGCCTTATAATAGAAGGTGCCCCACTGTGTGACAAAAGTGGTTTTCTCCATCTCTTTGGGCGCCATTTTGTTTTGGTCGTAACCGGAGAAGCCATCCATGAAGGAAAAAACTTTGTGTTGAGCCGTGTTGTCAACCAAGAAATTGATATGTGGTAGCAGGAAATCATCTTTGGGGCTTGCCCTATTCAAATCAATGTAGTCTACGCACATACAGACTTTTCCGCCTTTCTTTGGCACTGGGACCACATTTGCAACCCATTAGGGATATGATGTCACTGCCAGGAAACCTGCATTGAACTGTTTCATTACCTCATATTTTATTTTCTCAAATATATCTGGCCGCATGCGTCGAACCTTTTGTTTGACCGGAGGACAACCTTCCTTCATTGGAAGATGATGAACTATGATATCAGTATCAAGCCCTGACATATCTTCATATGACCAAGCGAACACCTCAACATAGTCGTGAAACATCTGGACTAATCTTCTGTTGAAACCATCTTCCAATTTGGCGCCAATCTTGACTTCTTTCTTGTCTGCCTCAGTACCCAGGTTTATTACTTAAACTGGTTCCTTGTGCGGTTGGATGGCCTTTTCATATTGTATCAGAAGTCTGGCGAGTTCCCTAGGTATTTCACAATCTTCTTCACCTTCGCCTTTGGCTTGATAGAATGGATGTTCAAAGTCATAGATGGCAATAGTAGAATTGTTGTCAATGAGATCCAGAGTGGATGTGGATCTGAAAATGTGCGTGTGTTCATGTAAGGTCACATGGCTATTTTTAAAATGCAATAAAGTGAAAGAAAGACAAAGAGCGAAAAATTTGAATGTAAAATAGTCTAATGTTTTTTCATTAAAATGAGCATACGGCATATGAGAATGACAGACCCTTAACAAATGAACCATTGTGCCTTGGGCAAGACACATGGTTTAAAGTCATTATTTTAATGGAAATTACAGAAAAATTTCTCAAAGTAATAAAAAAAGGAAATGGTTATTACTCCTTGCTGAAGGAGAATAAGATGAAGTCCTTGGTCTGCTAGTTGTTGAGTCCTCCACTAGTTGTCGGGTAGATCCAATCATCAAAGTCACAATCATCATTAGAGTCTTCAAGGGAATTAATCTCATGGTTACTAATTCGGAGAGGTGGTTTCCCTATACGAGCACGTCGAACCTCCTTTTGAGCCTTGGCGGTGAAGCCCAACCCAAATTTTCCTGACTTGAAAGGGATATCGGGGAGTTGTCCCCAAATGGTGTCGCCTCCGTCTTTAACAACAACACGAGCATCTTTGAGAGAGGCCTTCCTCGGTGTATCTTTAGCATCTTTGGGAATGTCAGGAGTGGCTTTGGCAACAACAACCATGGTAAAGACCATTTTAAAGACTTGACAAGGAGTCTCTATGAACTCGCCATCCATTTCAACATACTTGAATGGATTTAGATAACTAATCATAAAATCTTCTTCTTTGCATACAGTGACAATTTCCCCTTGACCGGGTACTTCAACTTTTGATGTAGTATGGAGGTCACCACACCTGCCCCATGTATCCATGGGCGTCCAAGCAGGAAAGAATAAGCGGGACAAATATCCATCACATAGAATGTTGAGTTGAAGACTTGCGACCCAACTTTGATAGGGAGATCAACCTCTCCATGGACCATTCTTTTTTATCCATCAAAGGCTCTTGCCACAATGTCACTGGGTTTCAGCACCAAACCTTCACAGTCCAACCTATCTAGAGCACCTTTGGGTAAGACATTCAGGGAGGACCCAATATCCACCAACACATGTGCTAAAGTGGTGCCTTTACACTCGATGGAAACATGTAGAGCTTTGTTGTGATTTTTCCCAGCTGAAGTCAAATCTGCATCTGAAAATCCCAAACCCTTGTCAGCAGTGAAACTGGCTACACAATTTTCAAATTAGTCGACCGTATTTTCTTGAGGGACATGTGCATTTCTCAATAATTCTATCAGTGCTTGAGCATGTGCCTCGGAGCATAGAAACAAAGACAATATAGAAATCTTCGAGGGTGTTTTCCCCAACTATTCCACTATCTTATAGTCGCTTTTTCTGAAATCTCCTCCATCTCTTGGGTAGATTATTTCTCAGTGGTAATATCTTTTGCGGGCGCCTCTGTCAGGGCAGACTCAGTCAGTTTTTCCTTTCCTCTAGTATCAACACTAGGTTTGACAACAATAATACGAACGTGTGTAGTTGTGGTTATCAGAGGGGAAACCTCTGGAGAGAAAATCCACCCCATCCTAGTAACTTTACTTGATCCAACAATGTTTGTAATGTCAGTAGTTTCATCTTCGGCAATCCATGAATCTTGTTTGATACCATGGTAATACACTTTCGCCCCATAATTCTAGGGTACAACCTAATCAGAAGAGTAGGGGACTAGCCCCGGTGTGGTGATAATTAGTGGAGCTATTCTTGGTTCAACGGTAATCCTAATAGGATATTTGGAGGTGATCCTAATAGGTTTGTTTGAGATAGTAATGATGGACACGTCTTCGAATTCTTGAGATACACTTTGGGTCAAACATTTCATAGATGGAGTTTTTCGAATAGAATCTCACGGCTATCCATCAGGTGTTGGACGCCTTTCTTCAGCCATTCACAACCATTAATTTGTATAGCACAGCAGCAACAATCTTCAAGGCAGCCATGTAATACCATGACTTTAAATAAATTCTCTTTAACAGTCTTCAAAGGGGTGTTTAAATCTTTGATGGAGGAAATAAAAGAGGCATCTTCAATAGCATTGACACCCTTACCATGATTTGGCATGGGTGCGGTGATCACGTTGGGAGTTGGATGAGGATCGAATTCAATAGTCTTGTTATCAATTAGGTCTTGGATTTTGTTCTTTAATGCCCAACAATTATTGGTATCATGTCCGGGGCTGTTTGAGTGGTAGGCGTATCTTGTATTGTGATTGTATTTCGTTGAGGATGTATTGGGATTTTGTGGAGGATCTCTTAGTGAAATGAGCTCAACTTTCAGTAAATGTTGTAGGGCTTGTGGTAAGGACATCCCAATCTTGGTGTACTGTCTTAGTGGAGAATTCGGCCTTTGTTGATTAGCTCTTTGTTGTGGTTGTTGAGTAGAAGTTAGATTAGAAATTAACACCATACTTACTGACTGATGATGGTCCTGCTTAGCATGGCTCCTTGACCCATACACAACATTAGTATCTTTTTTACCAGTTAATGGATTTTTCACAGCATTTGAGGTGGAGGCCATTGGTATCTTCCCGCTTTTAACCCCGCTTTCAACCCTTTCACCGGTCAAGATCAAGTAAGTAAATCCGGATGATAAACTTCCAATCAGCAAGTTGAAAAATGGTCCAGTCAATGTCTCCATAAACATGTCTACCAATTGTCTATCAGTTAAAGGTGGTTGCACCCTTCCAGCCAAGTCTCTCCATTTTTGAGTGTATTCTTTGAAGCCTTCGTTTGAACCCATGGTCATTCCTTGTAATTGCACCCTAGTTGGCACAAGATCAGCATTATATTGATATTGGCAGTAAAAGGCAGTGGCCAAATCCTCCAAAGTGTGGATGTTAGTCCCTTCCAATTGGTAAAACCACTCCAACTGCATCCCATATAGACTTTCTTGAAAAAGTGCACCCACAGTTTCTTATCATCGGTATGCGGCTGAATTTTGCAGACGTAAGATCTTAGGTGAAGCTTCGGACATGAGACACCATCGTACTCGGCAAAAACGGGGATCTTGAATTTGTGGGGAATGACTACCCCAGGAACCAAACCCAAGTCACCAAATTCTAAGCCAGACACAACTTGTATTTCTACAGCCTTTAGTCTATCTTCTAGTTGCTTATATTTTTCATCAGTCGGTGGATATTGTTCGTCAAAATAATCCCCGTCTTTAGAGATTTGATTGTTTCCACCCCAGCACAGGTGCTCCTAGCATATTCATCTTGATTATCATCCTCTTCGGAGGAGTCCTCTTCAATTTGAACTTGTCGAACGAGACCCTTGAACCTCTTCCCCATGTTGATTACAGCTTTCTTCTTGTTCTTCTTCTTTGTGATAAGAAGAGTCATCATTTCTTGCTGCCCCTTTGCTAAGTTGAGCAGAGTCTCTTGAAATTGAGATTTTTGTGTCTACAAGTCCTTGACAGTTTGCTCGAGATCCATCTTATACTGAAATAAACAGTAGAAAGATGAGGAAACGTGTGTCAAAAAACCTGCTTAAGATATGATGCATATTATGCGTATGCAATGTTTTCAAGGACCTTTAATATTTAAATTTTCTTAAACAAAGAGGAAACAAAACATTAATGGTATTAATAAGTTCAACGGTTACAAACTGCCTCTTGGGCTTCCAATGAAAGTAAAATGACAAAATGAATTTATGCAACAAAGACTCAGGTCTCCCATGGACGCTTCCTCTTTGGACTGAGGTAGTCATTCAAGCTTCACTCTTTGTAAATTCACCTTATGAGCTGCAACACTTTCTTTTCGCTTGTATAGAATTGGGCTTCAAAGGTGTCTCGCTCTCCCTTGAGTTGAATCCATGACCTTTGCAATTCCTTAAGAGTAGTAGGCATGTCAGGATGGAGAATGGTGTAGGGAATATCTCCTTCGGAAATAGGCTCCACAATTATTGGTAGGATGGCCACATATGGCATCATGAGGTTTTGAGAGCGATCTCGCACCCACTTGAGATAAGGTTCCAAAGGAATGGAGTTCTTATGCCCCAAAGTTTTGCTATCAACCTTATTTAACATGCCCCATGCTCGTATAAATCTCTGACGATAACCTTGAACATCATTATCATAGTCAAATACAATACCTTGAATGAGAGCGTCATGAGGACCATCCCTCCGAGCATAACCAAACTGTCGTAGAGCCAAGCAAGGATTATAAGTGATACCTTCCCTAATGCCAATGAGTGGGACATTAAGGAATTCACCACAATGATCGATAATGGTAACCTCCTCCAAATATCGAGAACACCAATGAATATCCGAATGCGAGAGTGACATCAATCTTTGAGACCACCTCATGCCTTGTTCATTCTTCAAAGTTGATCGAGGAAGGTGCGAAATAAACCACTTAGACAGCAATGGAGTGTAACACATAATAATCCCTATTCTCTTCATGGTACGGGCGTGAAGAGAATGCAAAATGTCTCCGAGAAAGGTAGACAATGGGTTATAAAATAGGAAGATTTTGACCGTATTCACGTCTATAAGTTGGTTTGGGTTAGGAAACAGTACCATCCCATATATTAGAAGAGCCAAAACTTCTTCAAAAGCTTGAAAATCTAGAGCATCCCAAAACAGTTGACCCTTCTCAAACAGAAACTTGGCTAAAAAACCCTTAACACCACTTCTTGTTTCCCAATTAGCCATGATGTCAGACCGTTGCAAATGTAAGGCTAGAGCAATCTCTTTAGGTCTTGGGTCTTTCTCAATACCGGTGAAGGGTATTTTGTCATGAATAGGTACTCCTAATAGTTGAGATAACTCTTCCATGGTAGGCACCAATTGGTAATCAGGAAATGTGAAACAGTGATGTTTAGGATCAAAGAATTGAAAAAGTACATGTACCATGTCTTCTTCAAAGTTTGAGGTAACCGAGTTGAGGAGTCGACCAAAATTCTTGGTGAACAAAGAATTTTCAGGGACCCTTGATGCCAACTCTTTTAGTTTAGGAGGTACTTTCATAAGGTTGATTCGGATGATATTTCTGCGAGTGGAAGCCATATCCTACAAATCAGAACAAAGATAAATCTCTAGGTCCTTGAAATGGTTAGTGCAAATGCTATGGTATGATGTCATGATGTTATGTACAAATAATCATATACAAACAAAACAAACAAGTCCTTAGGTTTAGGCTTGCATGGAATCCATAGGTAAGTACCCTCTTGAAGTTTAGTTCGTTCAACTTGTCCTAGAAAGTAATCTGGTTCTAGGGAATCTCAATATCATTGATCTTTCTTCATCAGGCATTGTTTCAGCGCAAACCTCTGTTTTGGAGACCGAAATATCCCGAAAGTCCAATCTCTATAAGCGTAGTATCGATCATCAACCAACTTCAGACTGCACCAAAGCCGACTATCTCACTACTTCCTAATGGAAAAGTTGTTCAACTAAAGGTTCTATGGTCGGTTAGTGCTTCATGACACCACACAGCGGCCCCGTATTATCCTTGATTCGCCACAAGGGATAGAGGTACCCACAAAAGTGTCATACTAAGGTAGCTATTGTTTCAACCATATCGGTCTATACTCTACAGTCTCCTTAATCTTTGCTACTTACCTAATAATGTTCCCAGATCCGAGTAGAGGATCTATTAGAAACCCAAACATGGACCCAAAAATGTAAAGCAAACAAGTCAACAAATGAAAGCATTTAAAGGTGATCTAGTCTCTAAGGTAACCCCACTTTTAAGTTTTTCCCCAGCAGAGTCGCCTGTTATGTAATACGGTGGGAGAATTAACTTGGGTGTTTTACATTTTATCGTAAATGTTGTGGATAGCAAGAGTCGCCATCGACTTTTCTTTTATCCAATAAAGGAAAGGGTGAAAAGAACAGGAAATACCTTTAAAGAATTTTCTTGAGTTCGGGGGGTAGGTTATGAAAAGGGAAGGTATTAGCACCCTTTTCATTGTAAGTTATCTATGGGCTCTTAGTTGGTAGCTCACTTTGAAATGCTTTGTAAATGCGTTTGAGTTTGGTGTAAGTTTGAAAATATTTTGAAAACGCCTTTGTTTTGGAAAACTTTGTAATGATTATCGTCTCTATAAGAATATATACAAAGTGTTGGTTTTAAAAATAGTTCAAAGAGATGTTTGTTTTTGGAAAGATGTTTTGTGAGTGTGGAAATGGTTTTAGTTTGTGAGCAAGCAACTACGAGCATTCTACCTATTCAAAAAGTCTTAGTTCTTTTCCTCCTCCTTTAGATAGTGTTATCATACCATTAATTAGTAAGAAACCATATCATTGGATGTGAAAGGGACATGCGTGGGCCATCGTACAATCATAGAAGGAAACACTGTAGGATACCTTAGCAATTTTTCGTAAGGGTCTAAGATCATTTATCAAAGGCAACATCGAAGGGTCATCGAGGGACTACGATCTTGTAATTGAGAGTCTTTGCTAAAGTATCCCACGTTCGAGGAACATGACTGTTTTATTTTAAGGCAACAAATATGGGTTAACCCTAGAGGTGTAAGTGTGTAAAGTGTATTGTTTTCACGCATTTGTCTTGAATTAGGGTTGTCTACTTGTTGGTTTTATGTCTTGTCATACAAACCATATTTACTAGCAATAATATGGAAAGCGATAAATTGCAGAAATTTAAAGTCCTATGCTATTACAATACTTCAGGGGATGGGGATACAAATTACAAATGGGGGATGATAAGAAAAATAAACCTAGTTACTATTACAACCAAATTGAATAATGTAAAATAAAATGTACGAGAATATAAAGGAAATGTAAAAGAAAAGAAAATTGTTTTTTATGGTTTTTTGTATGAAAAAGGATTTTTAGTTAACCTAATTTAAACTAATTAAGTTGAAAAGAAGTTAATTAACTAAAATCTTAAAGTCTAAGTTAGTTTAATAAAAAAGAAAATTAGAATAAAAACCTAAGTCTAAAATAGTTTGTTTAATTTAGAAAGAAAAATGTTTTTTAGGGTTTTTGTTATTCATAAAGATAAAGTAAATCAAAAAGTGTTTTTATTTAATTCTTTATGAAAATAATACATTTTGTATTTTTTAATTGATAAATAAAATAGAATAAGAAAATAAAATAAAATAAAATAAAATTATAAATATAAATTAAAAGAAAGGTCGGGGGTTAAAAAATAAATTGGGTGGTTAGAAAGAAAAATAGTTTTTGTTTAGGCCCAAGGCCTATTTTTGAATTAGAAAATAAAACCAGAATGAGAAAGTTGGGCCTACGTGATATTTAGGAAATGAGGGGTGATGTTGAAGAAAATGAAACAATCCCAGCACTGAAGAGTCCAATGAGTTGCCAAGAAAAAAGAACAAGGAAAATGTGAAAAAATACAAAAGGTCTCGTTGGGGCGTGAACCTAGGACCTTAAAGAGGTAAGCCTTATGCGCCCGCTTCCTGCCACTGAGGTGGCTGTTTCATCCGGTATAAAGACAACTTACAATAAATATAAGATAAAACCAGTCCGTGACTATACTTCATCTTCTTCCTTGCGCCAGCCATAACTCTGTAACTTTCTCAACTCTCAACCATTTCAGAAATTATAAACATCAAACTTGTTAGAAATTTCACCATGATTTCAAATATGTAAATAACTTAAGCAATGGATCAAAGATGAGCAAGAATTTTAATTGGTACCAAATTTAACCTAACTTTTTCAGAAAGTTCAGGCTCAAAATTCTCGCTACTCAGGTAACATAAATCAATTTTAAGGACATGGTTAGTTTCAGGGCTATGATGTCTACATTTTTTCTTTTAAAATGGAAGCCAAATAATGCTTGTATGAAGAGTTAGAATTTCAGAAAACTCACCTTGCAGATCGTGATTCAATTTGAGCAACCTTCAAGGTGTTGTAATGATTCGATTATCATCCTTGAACCTCTAGGAAGCTAATGCGATGCTTAGCTTGAGCTAAGAGTGCCTAGATTGTTCTAGACAAGTCAAGTTGCAAAGAGTTATTTTTGAAAATGAAGGATGGTGAAGATGGAGTTACAGAAGTGATTCAGGTGTTTGAATCACTTCTATATAATGTATAGATGATATTTGAAGGGTTAGAATGAAAAACACACGAGGAAATTTGAAGCTTGGGTTTCAAAACCAGAAATGACAAGTTTTGAGTTATTTTTGGTGATTCTGTGTTTGAGGAAGTTTGAGGGAGTTTTCAGGCTAGAAAAATTGTGTCCTAGGCTTGTGAATGAAGTTTTAATTTATAGGCAAAGGTTTGGAAGCTTGGTGGGATCAGAAACACAAGATCACATGTTATGGATCTTTGGCTTGTTTTTGAAGTAATCTTGACAAACATGGTTTCAATGTAAGGTACATGGCTTGTAGGGTGTCTAGCAACTTTAAACATGTTTGTTATGAGTTTGTAGAGGATGCTTGTGCAGAAAGAACAAGTGAAATTCTCAAGACAAGTTGACTTTGTGATTAAAGCAACTTTTCAAGAATGACAATGGTTCCTTTGTGCCATAAATGGAAATGCAACTTGGATAATGACTCAAATTCTTGGACAATGGATCTATCAGTTGTGTAATCAATTAATTATGAAGTGAAACACAAGTTAGATTCCTACAAAGTGAAGTTATGCAGCATATGCTAGGGTTTTGATCAAGTGTTCATCACAAAAATGACTTGTAATTCAAGAATGGATGCCCAACTTCTTATCTTTGATTCTCTTAGCTCAAAAATGATCTCTTCAAGTTATTGGACATTTCGAAAATCTCGTATTATCCTCTACAACTATTATATTTTCCACTTTTTCTAAATCAAATTGGAGCTATGTGAAAAATGGACAAGAAGTTGGGATAAAAATCTGTCTAAACTAGGTCAAAGTTTCACTAAGTGTTTAAGAAAAAGTGTATTACTTCATGGGCCTATAACTCAAATCTAAGAATTTTTAGGACATGAGACCTTAAATACAAAGTTTTATATGTCATCAATATCTACAACTTTAATGTTGAAAGTTTTCTTTGAATCATCTTGGATCTTGGTGAAAAATTGGCATGAAGTAGTGAAATTATCATGTACAAAAACACTTAGAAAAATTTCTAAGTCTTAAAAAGTTTGACTTTTCAATTGAATTTTGACTTTCTTGATTTCTTAATGATCAAGCTTCATATTTTTGAATGTCTTGATGAACTTTGATCTTTGAGACTCAAATTTGACCAAAAAGTCAAAGTTTGACTTTTGGTGTATCAGTTGACTTTTTCATCAGTTGACCAAATTTCAACTATCAATCAATTGATCTTGAGAGATAAATTGAGTCATGCAATTAGGTAAAAATTATGTACTTGAATCCTTGAGATCATGTTTCAAATCAATAAGTAATGCATTAGGTTAGAAGTCAAGAATCAGTTATTCTAATCAAAAACCCTAATTTTGACAATTTTGCCCTTTTGATGATCTGAACATTTTTCTTGGGGAATTATGATCCAAACTTGATCAATTGATGAATGTGAATTCAAAATGTTGATATTGATAAAAAAATCTTGAAGTTTGACTGTAGTTGATCACAGTTGACTTTTCACCCAATACAACTGATTTCTAGTCATTTGATCAATTGATAGAGCAAAATTGTGATCCAAGACTTAAAACTTGGCATGAGTATTCTTAGAGGTCTATAATGATCCATGAAGCTCATTTGAGGCATTAGAAATCCAATTTTCCTTGTGAAAATCAAAACCCTTATTTGAGGCATCAGTGTTTAGGAGGTGATTTGACCTAATCAACACTTGTGCAAACCTGATCCATTGAAGATCTTGTGAGAAATGTCTTGAGAAAAGAGAGGTAACATTTTAGGGTACAACACCATGCCCCAAGTTCGTACAAACCTTTGACGATAACCTTGGATATCATTCTCATAGTCGTATATAATACCCTGGATGAGTGCATCATGGGGACCATCTCTTCGAGCATACCCAAATTGGCGTAGTGCTAGAGAAGGGTTATAAGTGATGCCTCCTCTAATACCAAAGAGTGGAAAATTAGGGAACTCCCCATAATGGCCAATGATAGCAATGTCCTCTTGAGATCGAGAACACCAATGGATATCCGAATGAGAGAGCGACACCAGCCTCTGAGACCACCTTAAGCTTTTCTCATTCTTCAATACTGATCGAGGAAGGTGCGAAATAAACCACCTAGACAACAACAAAATATAACACATAAGAGCCCCTCTCTTTCTCATGGTACGGGTGTGAGGACAATGTAGAATGTCTCCAAGCAAAGTAGTCATGGGATTACGAGTAAGGAAAATTTTGACAGCATTTACATCTATGAGTTGGTCCGGGTTAGGAAAAATCACTAAACTATAGATGAGAAGAGCCAAGATCTCCTCAAAAGCTTGTAAGTCCATATAATCCCAAAATAGTCGGGCCTTCTCCATCAGGAATTTATCCAAAAAGCCTTTGACCCTACTTCTTGTCTCCCAATTGGCTATAATGTCAGAACTCTTCAAATGTAAGGCCTTGGCAATAACTTCAGGTCTTGAAGTTTCCTCTAAACCGGTGAATGGTATTTGATCAAGGATTGGTACCCTCAATAGTTAAGATAATTCTTCCATTGTGGGCACCAATTGATAATCGGGAAAGGTGAAACAATGATGCACAGTGTCAAAGAACTGAAAGAGCACCCTTATCATGTCTTCTTCAAAGCTTGACGTAACCAGATTGAGAAGTTGACCATATCTTTTGGTGAATAGAGAATTTTCAAGAGCCCTTGATGCTAACTCTTTGAGTTGAGGAGGCACCCTCAAGAAGTTGATTCAGATGGTATTTCTGTGAGTGAAAGCCATATCCTACAAAACAGAACAAAGATAAATCCCTAGGTCCTTGAAATGGTTAGTCAAAATGCTACGGCATGGTGCCATGATGTCATGATGTTTATGAAAAAATAATCACACACACACAAAGCACACAAGGCCTTAGGTTTAGGCTTGCATGGGGTTTATAGGTAAGTACCCTCTTAAAGTTTAGTTGGTTTAACCTGTTCTAAAAGAAAGTAACAGGGTTCTAAGGAATCTCAATATCACTGATCTTTCTTCATTGGGCATTGTTTTAGCTCAAGCATCCAAACTGCGGCCAAAATATCCCAAAATTTCGATCTCAATGAGTGCAGTATCGAGTATCAACCAACTTTAGTCTTGCACCAAAGTCAACTATATCACCACTTTCTAATGGCTAAGTTGTTCAACTAAGGTTCTACGGTCAGTTAGTGCTTCATGACACCATACAACGGCCCCATATTCTCCTTGACTGAACTTAAGGGACACCGGTACCAACAAATGTGTCACACTAACATAGCCATTGCTTCAACCATGTCGGTATTATGCTGCATAGTCCCAACGATTTATTTCTACTTACCTAATATGCCCCAGATCCGGATATAGGATCTTTACAAGTAAAACCCAAACATACCCATAAATGTAAAGCAAACAAGACAAATAAATAAATTAATAAAGGTGATCTATCTCTTAAGGTAACCCCACTTTTAGTTTAAATGTCCCTGGCAGAGTTTCCAGTTCTGTGATACGGTGGGAGAACTGACTTGGTGTTTTTCATTTTATCGCAAGTGTTACAGATAGCAAGAGTCACCACCGACTTTTCTTTTATCCAACAAAGGAAAGGGTGAAAAGAACAGGAAATACCTATTGAAAATTTTCCTTGAGTTCGAGGTGTAGGTTATGAAAAGGGAAGGTATTAGCACCCTTTTCATCCTTAGTTATCTACGGGTTCTTAATTGCTAGCTCACTTTGAAATGCTTTGTGTTTTGTATTAGTTTTTAAAATATTTTGAAAACGCCTTCATGCGGCAAACTTTGTAATGATTCTCGTATCGTTGAGAATGTATACAAAGTGTTGGTTTGAGAATATTTGTTGTTTGGAAAGTGTTTGAAAGATGTTTTGAAAGTGTGAGGTGTGAAGATTGTTTTGATTTATGAGCAAGCAATTATGAGCAATTTACCGACTCAAAAAGTCTTTGTTCTTTTTCTCCTCCTTTAGATAGTGCTACTTTACCATTGGTTGATAGAGAACCATATCGTTGGATGAGAGGGATAGGCGCGGATCGTTGTACAGTCATAGAAGGCAAATTATGAGACGCTTTAGCAATTTTCATAAGGGACAAAGATCATTTTACCTAAGGTAACATCGAAGGGTCATCGATGGACTACGGTCTTTTTTATTGAGGGTTTTTGCTAAAACGTCCCATATTCGAGGGACATGACTGTTTTTCAGAGGCAACAAGCGAGGTTACCCTAGAGGAGTGTGTGTGAAAAGTGTTTTGATTTCAATTAATTTGTCTTGATTAGGGTTATCTAGAGGTTGATTTTAAATCTTGCCATACATACCTAATTACTATACAGTATAAGGAAATGTGGCAAAGTGCGGAAAATAAAATTCTACGCTATTATAACGCTTAGGAAATGGGGGCACAAATTTATGAATGGGAATGAAGTAAAAGCCTAATTAAAATATTTACAAACCTAAGAAATTAAAATAATCAAAAGAATGCGAAAATAATAAATTACACGAAAAAAGAAAAGGGAGTTGTTTTGTGATTTTATCTAGTAAGGAAATTAAATCAAATAAAAAGCTATGAATGAAGATTCAAGAATTACAATACTAAATAATATTTTTGGTATCTTTGTTTGTGAGAAATTTTGAAAGGAAAATAAAAACATATTCTATTTTTTTGTGACATTTTTATCATGAAGAAAAACCAAAAGAAAATTAATAGCAAGAAAGTTAATAACAAGAAAATTAATAACAAGAACAATTAATAGAAAAAATAAAAGGAGTTAGAATTTAAACAAATGGGGGTGCAAGAGAAGCAATTTTCCAAGCTTAGTTGGAAAGGATTCAGATTGGGCTTAGTTAAGGCCCAAAAGAAATTCAATTTATAAAAAAAAACCTAGATCTAAAAAGAACCACTCGTTGCCTCACTTGGTCTTGTGGTCCACAAAATTAAACTGGTCATTATCCCCAATTAATTATCAATTAAGACGAATAATTGAGACAAAGTAAAACATTAAACTCTTTCCATCACACACTTCAAAATCATCTTATTTTCTCTCACCCATTCTTCCAAACTAGTATTTCTCTTCATCTCTCTCAACCGTGATTCTCAACAACAACGAGAAAACTTCTTCTCTCAAACCGTCTTCTTCCCTGCTTCACAAAAACAATAACAGTTCAGCTATATCAGCTCTTTCAATCTCTTACTCTGTTTCGTCGGTTTAAAATAACAATAATCACAACCCTAAGCCCTAAATTGACCCATCCCCAATGAAATTTAAAACAAGAAAAAAACAAAGAATTACATGACAACAACATGAATCTGGGTAACCTGTTTTTTATTCCGCTTATGAACTTTTTTCGTTTCTTTACGCTTTATTTCAAACCCTCTTTTCACTTATCCGTGTTAACGCTCTCTTTCTTTCTTCCCTCTGAGAGGAAACCGATAGAGGGTTCTCAGATGTACAGTGGAGATGGGTGGTGAGGTGATGGAAATGATGATATCGGTTGAAGGTTGAGTTGCTCAACAATTGTTGGGTTCTGTATTTGAATCGGAAAGGGTGATGTTGAAAGAATTGAGAGATTGACGAGGAGTTGTAAAGATGATGATGTGATGATATTGTGCGATGGATGATGATTGAAGAGGGATGAAGGCGGAGAGAGAAAAAAACTGTATCGGAGATAGAAGGTTGACAATGAGAGGTTTAGAGGAAGAAAATAAGGCTTAGGATTGAAGGAGTATTGGTACAGAGGTTAAGGTGATTATGAAATTTGTTTGATGGATGTCAGCGGTGAGGTTTATGGATTAAGGTTGGCTTATGGTTGTGAATATTTTTTTTAACACTTTTCTCCCTATTGATGCTCATCTCACTTTGTTTCTTTCTATTGTGTCCAGGTTTTCTTGCATAAATAAAGAAAATGAAAACATACACAAAGCAACCAATGGTTTTATACTAAACCACTGATGTAAAACAAGATTGAACATAAATATGCATATTAAAGCAAATATAGTTGAAGAATTCAGAAGTAATACCTACTTCGAATGTTCTTGGAAGTGAAGATCTTCCCTGGTAACTTCTTTTCTACTTTACTTCTGCTCTTCTCTGATTTCCTGTTTCTGCGATGTGTTTGCACTTCTGTTTGTGTTTCTGAGTTGTTATTGCCCTTCCAGAGGTTCGATTTGGTTGAGCAATTGATGGAGAGAAAGATGGTGTAAATGAGTGTATGATTGAAGGTGTGCCACGATTTGGATTTATAAATGGCGGTGATGGGTCGCGGATTTGCTGAAGAAGGTTTTGATAGGGAAGTTTATTTTCAGTGTATTTGTTTCTCTTTGCCTCGCTGCCTTAAATTTCTGAAGGGTTTTGCTTTGAGAAAATTATGAACAAGGCTAGAGTATTGTTCTGGCTCGATGGTTTCTAGATTTCTGTCCCCATTTACTGTTTTATCAAAATTTGTTTTTATAGATGAAAAAGGGTGAAATTTTGGAGGGAAAAATTGATGAGGTTTGAATTGTTTTGGCTGCTGTTTTATATCTTTGTTTGCTGCAGTTTTGTTTTTGCTAAAATTGTGCAATATTGGGCTATTTTGGACTGTTTTGTTTGTTTTTTCTGATGCCGAAATGTTTTGTTGAATTTGGGATTGTTTTGTGATGCAATTCTGTTTGCATTCTGCATCGACTTTTTCTTAGGCCAATGATAGAAAAAAATTGTATGAGGCTTTTGTTGCATATTGGGCTTGAGTTCTGACTTTTTTGAATCTTTGCTATTCGGCCTTTGAACCTGTACTTGCTGTAACTGGGCTGGTATTATGATGAAATTTTGTTTTGAAACTCTTTTGAATTTGTTTATTGTGAACCAATTTAATTGTGATTTGAAATAGACATAGGCCTATGATTAAATCCATTTTTGTATGAGGCTTTTTGGCACATAAACATGATCGAGAAATAACCATTTTCTGATTCCTTAAGCAAAACCCTAATGATGAATTTGAAGAGAAAACTCTTTGAAAATTCTTGTTTATTGTTCAAGTTATGTTTGCTAACCAATTTCCTTTTCTTTTTGTTTCATATAATGGTGGCATTTATATGAGTTTGGAAAGATGATGAAGGAATATTTTGAAGATGAAACTGAGGCAATGGCCATGGGGAAATCGAAGATTGAAGAAGAGTATTCTTTTTATGCATCTTTAGAACAAATAGGAAACTTGTGATTTAATTTTGTAAGTTAACTTGAAACTTTGGTGGATTGGAAGTGAATTTGAATGGCATGTAAACTCTTGAATTCATTCTTGTATCTTTCCTTGATGATATGCTTGAAATTTTAAGCTCATGAACACTTGAAATATTATTGTATTCTTGTAATCAATGAAGTTTTAGAATTTGAGATCATTTCTTCTTTTCCACAGTTCTTGTAAAAACAAGTTGAAATATTTGAAAGAAGTTGGCCACATTTTGAATGAAACATGCAATGTTGAATGGTTTTGAGATAAACTTGAATGAATTTTGGTTGAAACATGACCCTTTGAACTTGAGATAAAAAGAAGCCTCCATATTTGTAATTAAAGAAAACCAAATTTGAATTCATAAGAAAACATGAACTTGCTTATCTAAAACTCTTTTGTTTTTTCTAAATTAGAGTTCAAAAGTCTTGATGTCCATTATGCAAATGATACTAAATTCAAACACTCCTAAGTTCAAAGCAAATATTCGAATGACCACTCAAAGTGGTGACGCCTTAATGAGCTTCGTAGTGAGAAAATATATCATAGGAAATGGGCTTCCAACCACATTAAGTCCAAAATTAAATTAGACATGACTTTGAGTTTGAAAATCCAGACAAAAGATAAAATCTTCATTGAAACCATAAGACCTTCCTCAGAATCATGAACGTGTCTTGCATCAAACTTCACCATGAATCAAGGACCAAAATTCCTTTCACAATTAATGAAAGTCAAAATATCTCCTCACTTGAAATCACAACTTCACCACTTGACTCAAAAATCAAATCAACAAGTAATCAAATATTCATCTGATCTTAGAAACCAGAAATTCTTCTCAATCGAAGAAATTCAACAATCCAAACCCAAAAGATGAGAACACCCTAATATCAAGCATCAATTTATAAATGAGTTCCTTAAAAACTATCAAAAAATAATAAATCATTTTTGTGTCATGTATGCATCATTCACCATCTAGTCTTTGCATTCTAGAGTCTCACTCGTACCTTTTCTTCTCCAATAGAGTCAAATTTCACTCAGGCTAATCATTGAGATGATGAATATCAGACTAGAGCAAGAGAAATACGATCTTCATGAAGAAGTGACTACCCTTCGGGGAGGAATGGAAAGATTGACAATTATGGTGGAGAATTTGATGACTATTCAGAATCAGTCACCGACCCCCCCATCTCCTCGTTCAACTCAAGCACAAATCCATACCACAATGTCTCAAGAGTTGTTACCGCTCCTGTTCCTGAAGCTCTAGTCCGTGTTCCGCAGTATCAGATGCCACATGGATATCCTTGGGGCATGCCACTCAACTTTATGCATAAAGGATACCAGCCAGCTGTTGAACTTCCCACAATGCAACATGTAATGTCTACTCCCCATCATGGGATGGCTATTCCTCCTCATGTGATATTTATCCATCCTCTAATGGTGCACACTATCCCATTTGGAAATGAACAAGTCTACCATGCTGAACCTTCTGAATGTTTGGGTGTTGAGGAGAGGATGAATGATTTCCAAAACCAGTTTCAAGTAATGCAGAAATAGCTAAAAGCCCTTACTAGGAAGGGCCTATTTGGAAAGAATGCTCATGACTTATTCTTGGTGCCGAATGTGAAGATACAAGCGAAGTTCAAGGCACATGAATTTGAAAAATACAGATAGAATTCTTGTCCAGAGAGTCACTTAACCATGTATGCCAGAAAGATGCCAACGTAAACTTATAATGACCAGCTATTGATCCACTACTTTCAAGATAGTTTGTTTGGTGTCACCCTCAGGTGGTACATGAGTTTGGATAGTACATAGATTCGTACTGTTGCACCCCAAAACTTACCCTCTTGATTTAGGCATATGATTCATCATGAATATCATATTGCATTACATTCATACATTGTGATGGGATCAAAGTACTTTGGTTATCAAGTCTTTCTCAAGCTTTGAAGGTTGTTTGCATTGGCAAGTTGCTCAAGTATAACCTTATCATCTACACCTCTGGATCTTTCAAGCTTAAAGGTTATTGCATATCTCAAGGTATTATATCCATCTCTTTGGATCATCAGAGGATTAAAGTTTGTGTTTGATTATAAGAAGAATCACTCCTTTGATTCACTAGTCAAATTAGGGTTTTGTTTGATCAAGCCTTTTGATTAATGTACAAGTCTTGATTTGGAAGCTACAACATCTCATTGGTATTTGAAAGGTCTTAGTATAAGAAATTGGCCAGGATGCCCAGGAGATTTGAAGTTTTAAAGATGGTTCATTAGTCTCCTAAGATGTTAACAAAATTAGGGTTTGGTCCAAGTTGAAGTAATTGGGGTCTAGATGATGCAATTCATGAAGCATCATTATCTTATCATCAATAAAATCAAATCTGATCAAAGAGTATCTCATGATGTCCAGTGGAATTAGGGTTTTGAAGCTTGAGCAGCTATCTCCTAACACATGGCACAAAACTAGGGTTTTGGATTTAATCAGGATTTCTCTGACTTTTTCACCCAAACGTGTTTCCATGATTCACCACATGTTATTAAGCATTTATGATTGAGAAATTGAGTTTCAATTTGGAGTGGAAATGATTCAATTGATCAAAAGGGGCAAATTGGTCATTTTGACCAAAGTCAGTAAAATCAGGAGTTGACCAAGTAGACTTTTGGTCAACCATCAATTCAAGCATCCTATTTTCATATTCCATACCCAAATTCATCTTTGAATCATGAGAAATGGTGAATTTGAGTATAACTTATTCAAGAAGTAAACTAAAATTTGAAAAAATGCTAAGTGCCAAAATGACTTCTCTTGGGCAAGCCACGCGCGTAATTTCATCAAACACTTGGCAGGCCATTTCGTGGAATCAATTTCTTGTGACACAAGCCTCAATTTGAAAAAAATTAAAAAGAGCATTTTGTAGTCTCCCATGAGAGCTTCCCATTGAACTTTGAATCATTCAATTTGGCCAAGATTTGAGTGAGTTGTGATGCTTCAAAGTTGGTATCTCAAAGCTGGCTTCATGCACACCATGCATGCCCATGCACGCACACGGACCAGGCAGGCCATATTGCATTTTTGCCTCAAGTTTGCAACATCATTTCTCCATCAAGTCAGCATCAATTTGGAAAGTTCAAAGCCCTAAGATGTTCTACATGATGAGAGCTCTTGAAAGGCCCCTCAAGCATCCAAAACGCACGCAGGAATTTCAAATGACCTAAGCATAAAGTCAGCAAGCCAGATTGTTGGAAAACCATTCCCATGTTGCAGATTTTTTGCACAACTTCAGTTTTGATTGTTTTCAATGCAGCCAACTCACTAAGTGCACATGCTTTGCTCAAAATTCCACTCAACATGACATCACCAAAACGACTTCTAGGCTGGGCATAAGTAGAAGCAAAATGCATCACCATTTGGACAATCCTCATTTTTCTATTTTTTGCAAACTCTGCCTCTAATGGCCTTAAGCTTTTCAAAGACCATTCTACCCTCAACAGTCATTCTATAAAAGCCATATTTCACTCCCTTTCAAGACAGGCATTCATTCCCTCAGAAAAAAAATCAGAAACTGCAATCTCTCTCTCTCAAAAAATTTCTACTTCAAAGCTCCTTTGTTCTCCATTCCAGAGCTCGATTCATGACCATTTTCACTTCATTGGAGCATTAGAAGTAAGGGACAAGAGTTTTCGCTTTGTTTCAGAGGCCATAGTTGAGTTTATTTCTCAACTCGAAAGGTAATTTTTAGATCTTGATTCTCCATAATTTTGCTTGTTTCATGTGATTTAAAGCTTGTAATCATGTTCATAGCTGGCCAGATCTTACATCTGATGTATAAACTTGTTTTATTTTGAAGCATATGCGATTTGATGAACTTCTGGTTTTTCAAGATTTAATGATTTTCTCAATTTTCTTGCTCGGATTTCTACTTCCATGATCAATCATTTTGAATTTTGTAAAAAGCATGATGTAGTTGGTAGTTTGAACTTTGATTTATGTTTGGAATCATTGATTTTGGTGGAGAAATGAGTATGAATGATGGACCTAAACATGAGCCCTAGAACTGAAAAACGTGCATTTTGAATTGATCCGGAGGTTGAAGATGATGGCGTGGACGGATCTGATTGGTCCATGTGATTTTTAATGCATTTTTCATATTTTTGATTTTATTTGATTTTCTGATTTTATTTTTGTGATCAAAACATTTTCAAAAATCATAAAAAAATTACCACAAGCCAATGATAATTTCTAGTATTTCTCATAATTTTTAGAATTTTTAAAAAAATGTTTTGATTAGTTTAAAAATTCATAAGTTTAAATATTTGTTTATTCAATGTTTATTTTTTTTAATATTTCTTTTGATCTAAAAATCCACAAAAATTATTTTGAACTCATAAAATGATGTAAAAATTGATTCTGATTTTGGTTTAGCATTTTTTCTATTTTTGTTTAGAAATTTAATTTTAAAATTTTATTTATAATATTTGTTCGTTTGATTTTTATTTTAATACTTCCATTGATTCAAAATTTCTAAAAAAAAATCATGCAAGCTTTCCTTTAATCATAGAACCTGAATATTGTTTATTTTTGACCTTTTTGAGATTTTTGGCTAGGGTTTGCATTTTTGGCCCTTAAATAATAGATTAAATTGTTAATTGTTTGTTTAATTTTTATTTTAATATTTCTTTTAATTCAAATATTTCCAAAAAAAATCAGAGATGTGTGTTTTTAGTTCTAATATTTGAATACAATTTTGGTTGGGCATTTTTTCTGACATTTGTTTAGAATTTCATTTTGAGATGTGATTATTGGATTAATTGATTAATTGTTTGGATTTTATTTTATTTTTGATTTTTCTTTAATTCAAAAAATGTGAAAAAATATGTTTTCTGACATTTAGGGTTTCTTTGAGTCTTGCATGATCTTGGTTTGAATTGTTTGAATTTTAATCTTACTTAATCAATATTTAAGATTAAAAGTCAAAAATTAGGGTTTTGTTGCTTATTGTGCAAGTTTCTTTTTTTTCAAAACCATTATGCCCTGGATTTTCAATAGAATTCAAGTCTTGATTAGGATTCATGAATGTGTTGAGGGTCTGAAAACCATTTTTCATGAATTATTTGACTTGGTTCGACATTTTTCCACAAATTATTTTGAAAACTTGTCTTAGTTTGGTAGTTTTGCCAACTAGTTTTGAACTTTGGGCCTCATTTGATCTCCTCCTCAATCATTCATGAACAAAAGGCTTTCTTTCTGACCTCTACACACTTCAAAGATGCTAAGAAAATTTTGACTTGAATTATTGAAATCCTTTTTTATTTTTGATGTAATTTTGAGGAGAAGGTACCCAATTAATGTTGCATATCTTGTTGCAATTTGTTTGATGGACAATGAACTTGAGTGAGGCCTATAATTGGGCACCTAATGATCATGTTGAATATGTTTATTCAAAATAAACTCAAGCCATTTCACTTAATGCCCCATGTTTGAATGTTTGTACCTTCTAATGCATTGTGTGAGACTCATCTTCTATTTGTGCTTGTGAGTTGTGGTTGAATAAATTGTACATGATTGAAATGTGTTTGCCCCTGACCTCCATGGTCTTTAATTGTATTCTTTTCAATCTCCCATGATCCTTGATTGATATTCAATTGTCAATTCAATATGGTGATAGAAAGGAGCAACATTCCTATGATTCTTTTGACCAAATTGTGCATATGCCTGTTCCCTCTTGTCTATCATGCCTAATGTTTGATAATTGTTATCATGTTGTTCTCACTTCATCATGTTGCATCCATCCCTTATGTGAGTCATTATTCACCTTATGGAATACTAACTTGTCTGTTGAATATGCGAGGTACTTTGAGAAAGTTTCCACTTTTGGTTTGAGGCTACTGTGTTTCACTTTATTTGGGGAACACAACTTATTATACTGGCACTGCTATTGTGTTTGGTATGTTTGATATTCCATGCAGGATATATACATGTGATTGTAAAAGCTATACATTGCCCGTGGGATCTGTTCATATCTGATAATCTCATTACTTACATCCTTGTGGCGTAACTTCTGACTTGATTTGTCTATTGATGCCAGTTTGCTCAAAGTTCTTTGGGTTTCTTTTATTCTTGCTCAGTTGCTACAGATAGTTATCCGTTTGGTATTGCACTATCTCCTTCCTTCCATTTTCATTTTGCATAGTTCTATGATTTCATGATGGGACCTCTGTTGCTGATATATGTCAGGAGGCCCTCTGTTTTTTTGTCTGATACATGTGTTGTGTTTGCTCTTGATCAATGAGTCACTTAATTTAGAAATTGAGATCACAACTTTGCTCTCATTGCATGTTCCCTATAGGATGTTTATTGCTTTTCTTCTTTAATTTTTGATCGATGAGTAACTCAATTTAGAAATTGAGATCACGACTTCGCTCTCATTGCATGTTCCCTATAGGATGTTTGTTGCTTTTCTTCTTTAATTGTTGATCGATGAGTCACTCAATTTAGAAATTGAGATCATGACTTTGCTCTCGTTGCATGTTCCCTATAGGATAGTTTTGTTAAGCTTCCTTTAACATGTTAATTAAGGTAGGGTTTTCCTTTATCCTCAACCTTAGGGTCAACCACTGTATGATAACACTAGGGATAGTACTAGGCTAGTTTCCCTTAGGTGTTTTTCCTTTCTATGCATTCTGCATCTTAAAACAAAAATTTGTTTTCTTGGCAAATCATAAGACATTTCTAATAAAATCAAACCCTTCTTCAAGGTAAAACATGCAAACCAATCTTACTTTGTATGTGTGCCTCTTGGCTTTGCTTTTAAACCTGGTTTACCGATGTCTCGCCATCGCACATTTGTTTGAAGCCGATGTTTCGCCATCACACATGTTTGTTATCCTACTTTGATTCTCAATATCATTGTTAGGTGTGATGTTTCGTCATCCGATTTATTGATGTTTTGCCATCTCTGCCATGATATGATGCTATCTTTTAGCCGATATTTCGCCATCGCACATTTGTTTGATACTAATGTTTCGCCATCGCATCTGTTGTTATCCTGCTTTGATTCTCAATATCATTGCTAGGTGTGATATTTTGCCATCCGTTTTTTTTTCATTTGATGTTTCTCCATCTTTGACATGTTACCTTGTTATTATTTAGTCGATGTTTGACCATATCATGCGTTTGTTGTTTTATTTGATGTTTTGCCATCTTGACTGTTTTTGTTGTCTTAACTAAAAAACGCAAACCAACCAAAATATATAAGCCAAACTACGACTTCTCTGATTCCTTAAAAGGGATACGTAGGGCCCGATCGAGCATAATTTTTTATTTTCCCTACATTATTTTCTTTTGTTTCTTTCGCATGCATTCCCTTTTTTTCAGTTTTAAGCCATAGACATAGGTTTTGACCACACCCATTAGATTAGACAACAAGAGTGGATACTGTAGAGTACTACGGGTGTGTGGGGTGCTAATACCTTCCCCTCGCATAACAGACTCCCTTACTCGATCTCTCGGTTGAAAGACCGTGATTTCTCCCTTTCCAGGTTTTCTCGATGTTTACCTTTCCCTTTCGGTGGGATAAAAGACGTTCGGTGGCGGCTTCATTGATGTTTCATTAACATCCAGATGACTGGTTCCGGCCGGGTGGTTTCAGCTGGCGACTTCACTGGGGACCGATTGATCTTTTAATGGTCCATCCCGGAGTCGATCCTAGCTCTTGTTTGTTTTCTTTTTGGGTGTTTATTTACCGCTTTGCATATTTATCTATTTGCATTGTATCCTATGTGCGCTTTACTTTCTGCATACTGGATTTTGCTGGACTGTTTGGATTCTGGATTTCTTGGTGGGTGTAAAAGGCCTCATACCCAGGCTATGAGTAAAATCCATAGGAACTAGGAATAGAGTGGCCATGGCAGCTATGAGGCGGATGCTTTGTAGACCTGACCATGAGACCCATGACTTCAGAGGTAGTTCGGATAGGTGTTATCTTATGATGATGCCGACATTCGAGCTCTTGTACTCTGATTTGGCTTTTAACCTTACCTTGACCTAGACTACACCCGTGAGAGGGGCGGGAAAACTTTTCTTACAGGTACATGTACTGTTGGTGACTTTGTGTTGCAAAGGTGACTCAGGTTCCCATGATAGTTTTGAAGCTATGGGATTTTCTTTTGATCTTGAGTGGTGTTGTTCTATAATGGTCCATCCATGATCCAGTGTGAAACTTTGATCCTGTCATGTTGCATCATAGCATATTTATTTCTAAAAAATGATGTAAAAAAAAAACTAGCATGCGCATGTCATTTTCCAGGGACATTCAAGAGTCTTCTTTCTATCAGAAATGGCTGGCCTCCCGTCAGATGATTTTGATTCAGTTCGTGTTAAAGAACCCACCAGGCATACATTCGCTTATCAGATTCCTACTGTTGATGTGTCCGAGTTGAAGAGGTTGAGTTCTTATCTGAAGGGTGATGTTCTGAATAATTTCAACAAAAAATATGGCAATTTATTACTAATCCTTAACACTCCAGTTGACCCAATGGCCTTGATCACTCTCTTCCAGTTCTATGACAAGGAATTACGGTGTTTTACTTTTCAAGATTATCAACTAGTTCCCACACTAGAAGAGTACGTGTACCTACTTGATATCAAGTTGTCCGATGAAGTTCCTTTTGTCCAAGTGCCGGAGAAGCTGAAGTTCGAAGTTATTGCTGAAATTCTTCATTTGAGTTGGAAAGAAGTGAAAGACAATTGGAAATCAAGTGAGGATACTACAAGGTGTTATTTGGATTTCTTGGTGAAGAAAGCTGAAGACTGGGCAAAGAAAGGGAATTTGAATGACTTCAGCTCTCTGTTTGCTCTCATGATATACGAGATCGTTCTCTTCCCTCAAAAGAGAAATTTTGTGGATTTGGTGGCTATTTTTGTTTTTGGAAATAAGAACCCAGTACCGACACTTTTGGCAGATACTCTTTACACCATTCATTTCAGGCATGGAAAATGAGGTAATGTAAGTTTATGTCATTCGATGTTGTATCAATGGTTTAAGTTGCACCTACCAGTAAGTGGCCCTTTCGTGGATACTAGACATTCTATCTGATGGTCATCAAGACTTGTCAACCTTACTTCATTTGATATCCGGTGGAATTATGACATGGGGGAAGTACGAAGTATTATCACTAGCTGCAGAGATTTCCCAAATGTTCCCCTCATAGGAACTAAGGGATGTATCAACTATAATCATGTGCTTGCTTATCGCCAATTGGGATGTGTAATGGATAGACCGCCAAAGGCTGAAGAGGTGTCTGAGTCAGTATATTTTGTTAAAGGAAGTGATCATGTGATGTTGAAAAGAGTGACAAGTGCTTGGAAGGGAATTCACAAGAAGGATAGAACTACTTTGGGCAAGAAGGTTCCTATTGCTAGGGTTCCTTACTTGGATTGGATTAGAGCCAGGGTTAAGATTTTACGGTTACCATTTGCAAGGTCGGCTCCTATATGTGAGCAACCTCCTACTGTTATGAGTAACACGGTGCCAACCGAGGTGTTCACCCAGGTTCATGTTGAGAACATCCAACTTCGTGCAAAAGACCACGAGGCAGGAATGAAACTCTATTGGGTAGCTCAAGAAAGGGCCGAATTAGATTGCAAACTCAAAGAAGCTCAAGGGGAAACTTTTGATGCAACCAGTTTTTGGAAGAGATCTCATGCTGAAATGGAAGAAGAGTTGAGAAAGACCCAACAAGAGTGCCAGAAACTTCAGGCATCTAAGAATAGCTACATGAAGAAGATTCAAAACTTGGAGAAACAACTCAAAGACAAATATGCTCAGCTTAAGAAGGAAGCATCCCAGAGGCGTGTCGCAGAGGATCGGTTTCAAGAAAGTAAAGTGGTCACATCACAACTTTTAAAGGAGAAAGCCAGGCTCGAAGAGTATTGTCAACACCTTGAAGCGTGTCTTGTTCTGGAGATTTAGTTTTGTTATTTATGTTTTGTGTATTTGGTCACCCCCAGGATTGTTGGAAGGGACCATTGTTTGTTTTTATTATTAAGCTTTTGTTAAGTTTACTTTGAAACACGTAGTTTGTCCGAAGTCACTTGAACATCGTTTCTTTTGTTTGTAAATAATTGAAGTATTTGTCTTATTTGTCCTTTTTCCTTTGATTGTATGTTTGATCTTTGGTTACGCGTCGTGACTGATGAATAAAAGGACTCTTGTATACCAGGAAATGACAAACATATCATGCACATCATGCATTTCATAACATTACATGTTATCTCAAGACGGTATTCTTATTCTTTTGCTTTTCTTATTCAGAATTCAAGACGACTACTCATCAGTATTCCACCAGAAACAATTTGCCAAGACAGATGGAACAGGTTCAAGCTGAACTCGCTGAAATGAGGGCCCAGATGGCCACTCAGATGACTCAGTTCATGGAGGTCATCACCAATGTGAATCGTCGACAGGAGGAATTGGTTGCCGTTGTCAACAACCAGCGCCGCCATCCAGGGGATGGTGGAAATCAAGGGCTCTATCAGGACATTTCTGTAGGATTGGGGGATGTGCAAGATCATCCTGTTGGAAATTTTCACGGGATGCCTGGAAACCCTTTTGTGTGCAACGTAGGGCAATTTCCCCCGTCTTCGGGACCTCGTCTTGTGGGGAACATAAGAGTTAATCAAGGCGGTGTAAGGAACTATCAGGGGCAGGATTATGACTTTGATCAGGATGAAGATCAGTTTTCTGTTTGACGTTCAGAGCCGGAGGTTCAGGTTGAGGATAGGAAGTATCGGTTGTTGGAAGAACGTTTGAAGGTTGTGGAAGGGAAAGGAGTCCTTGGTATGGATGCTAATGATCTCGGGTTGGTGTCTGGGGTGAAAGTTCCTCCAAAGTTCAAGCCTCCTGTATTTGAAAAGTACAACGGAATGTCATGTCCTGTTACTCATGCAACTGCTTATTTCAGAAAGATGTCGGTGCATACTGAGGATCAGGGGCTTTTGATTCACTTTTTCCAAGATAGCCTATCTGGGGCATCCCTGGAGTGGTACATGAAGTTGGAGAAAACTCATTCGTTGCTGGAATGATCTTGCTCAGGCTTTTGTCAAACATTATCAGTACAATATGGATATGGCGCCTAATCGCACTCAGTTACAGAATATGTCACAGGGACCAAAAGAATCTTTCAAGGAATACGCTCAGAAGTGGCGTGAGTTGGATGCAAGGGTTCAACCTCCACTCATGGAGAGGGAACTTATTGATATGTTTATGAGTACCCTGCAAGGGACATTTTATGAGCACATGATCGGAAGTACTTCAGCAGAATTTGCAGACCTGGTTATGGCAGGTGAAAGAATTGAGGTAGGTTTGAAATTGGGGAAAATTCAGATTGGAGGTTCTAGTGGCTCATCAGGGGGCAGTAAGAAACCATTCAACACTTACCCTAAGAAAAGGGAAGGCGACGCAACTGCGGTTTACTCTCATAGAGGAAGAAGAGAGGATCGTCAGCACCAACAAATCAACGCTGTTTCTATTCCTGTTAATGCTCCTCCGCAGCAGAGACCGAATACAGTGCCTCAGCAACAAAGGCAGCAAGATGCTCCTCGTCAGTATAATAATCAACAACAGAGACAGTCGAGAAAATTTGATCCCTTTCCAGTATCACTTACTGAAGCACTCCACAATTTGCTCGATTTGAAGTTAATCGGTTTGAGAAATATGCCAACACCACCCGTAAGACTTCCTCCTAACTATGATGCTAAGCAAGATGTGAATTCCATTCAGGCGGATTCGGTCATTCTACTGACAATTGCTTTGCGTTGAAGTGAAAGATACAAGACTTGTTGGATGCTAAGGCAATTGAGTTTACTCCAGTGACTGGTCCGAATGTTACTCAAAACCCAATGCCTAGGCATGGAGGGGGTGTTGTTAATATGATTGATGATAATGGTGAGATGTTGAATTTGATCATGGATGTGGAACAGGTAACTACCCCGTTGTGGTATGTTAAGAGGAATTTGCTTGACAATTCTATTTTCCCGGTTTGTACTTCAGAATGTGCCAAGTGTAGAGAGAAACCAAAGGGTTGTGATGATTTAAAAGCTGGTATCTAGTTGATGATAAAAGAAGGTTACCTGCAGTTTGATAGAAAACCGAGCTGCCATAAGGTTACCGAAGAAGATGTTGTTGTGGTATCTATTCCTTACACCCCTGTGCGCATTCCTGCCCCATCTAGGGCACCTCCTTTGATGATTACGGTATCTGGTCCCATGCCGTATACCAGTGAGAAAGACATCCCATGGCATTATGGTGCATATGTTTATTACCATGGGGTGAAGCAGGAAGTAAGTAATCGTTTGTCTAAGGAAGAACGTGCTGAAGGTAATGAAGAGG
Organism: Vicia faba; assembly: GCA_948472305.1. Taxonomy (NCBI): domain Eukaryota; kingdom Viridiplantae; phylum Streptophyta; class Magnoliopsida; order Fabales; family Fabaceae; genus Vicia; species Vicia faba. The sequence goes on from OX451738.1 coordinate 1,025,079,488, forward strand.
AAGTTCATAACTTTTCCAGTATGGGTTGAATGACTAGAAGTGGGAGAATATTTGGTCCTTCCAATGTGCAAGATGCGGCAGATGCTTCTGCAAGAGAAAAAGGAAAATAGCAGGCGATGATTGGTAATCTGAGGGTTACGCCGGCCAATGTGACTCAACCAATTCTGATACCAGAAGCTTCTTCAATTCCTGATGAGGTTGAAGAGTTGATGCGAATTATCAGAAAGAGTGATTATAGCATAATTGATCATCTGAGCCATACTCCTTCTAAGATGTATATCTTGTCTCTGTTGATTTATTCAGAACCTCACAGAAATTCTTTGATGAAAGTGTTAAAGAATGCATTCGTGCCACATGAGATAACAGTCAATCAGTTTGAGAATGTTTGCACTAACATGTCTGCTGGGAATGGTCTGGGCTTCACAAATTTTGATCTTCCTCCGGAGGGGCCAGACCATAACAAAGCATTGCATATTTCAATGGAGTGCAGGGACACTACCTTATCCCGGGTTTTGGTGGACACAGGGTCGTCTTTGAATGTACTACCGAAGTCAGCATTGATGAAGATTGATTATTCTGGACTGGAGTTGCGCCCTAGTGATTTGATGGTGAAGGCGTTTGATGGGTCTCGAAGGTCAGTGTTTGGGGAGGTGGAGTTGCCAATCAAGGTTGGGCCTCACACCTTCACAGCTACATTTTTTGTGATGGATATACAGCCAGCGTATTGTTGTTTGTTAGGGCGACCATGGATTCATAGAGCAAGAGCAGTCACTTCTACTCTTCATCATAAACACAAGTATCCTGCAGAGGGAAAGGTGATAACTGTATACGGCGAGGAAGAGTACATCGTGAGTCATTTTACATCATTCCTCTATGTTGAAGTTGAAGGCGAGATACATGAGACTCCATTTCAGGCGTTCGAGACAGTTCATGCTATTAATATTCCTCCCCCAGAGTAGACAAAGAAACCTGAAATTGTTATGTCTTCTCTCAAGGATGCGAAGGCTGTAGTGGAAGGTGGTAACCCTGAAGGTTGGGGTCAGGTGCTGGACATTACTCTGAAATTTGATAAATTTGGTCTTGGTTTTAGCCCATGTCATCAGAGTGCAACTCCCAGAGCATCTAGTTTATCTACTCCTGTGAAGTTTTCCCGTCCTTGTGCTACTCAAGAAGGGCACATCAATGCAGTTGGAGACGATAGGGTTGATGGCTACAATATCGAAGATTGGATTCGTCCGAGTATTCCAGGCCAGACACTCAACAATTGGACTTCTGTGGATGTTATCTAAGTTTCAAGCGCTGAGGAGTAACTTTCTTGTTTTCTTTTATTATCATATCATAATTCCTACGCTCTGCCCAAGGCGTAGTGAATCATTTGTGTAGGGCCACCATGTTTATTTTCAAAAGTTTATCATGAAATAAAGGACGTTTTTGCATTCAAAATTTTTCTCCATTTCTTTTTTTTTTGAATGGCAATGTTTCTCTTTTCACACACTGTCACTAAAATGCCAAAATGTCATTCATGCAGATGCACCTCCACCACCGATCATTTTGATAACGACTCTGCTATGGCTCATTATGACTTTGATACTCCTATTTATCAAGCCAAAGAAGAGGCATATGAGGATTGTGATCTTCCTGAGGAATTGGAAAGATTGTTAAAACAAGAAGAGAAGGTTATCCAGCCGAATCAGGATTCGATTGAGGTGGTGAATATTGGCACAGAAGAGGTAAGAAGAGAAGTCAAGATAGGGGCAGATATCGAATAAGGTATAAAGGTCAGATTGATTGAGCTACTCCGTGAGTATTCTGATATCTTCGCTTGGTCTTATGAGGATATGCCTGAGTTAGATACATACATAGTGGTGCATCGACTACCGCTCAAAGAAGGTTATTCTCCTGTCAAGCAAAAGCTCCGAAGAACTCATCCTGAGATGTCCAAGAAGATCAAAGAGGAGGTCCATAAGCAGTTGGACGCGAATTTCTTAAAGGTCATCAATTATCCGCCATGGATAGAAAATATTGTGCCTGTGCCCAAGAAGGATGGTAAGGTCAGGATCTGCATGGATTATAGGGATTTGAACAGGGCCAGCCCTAAAGATGATTTCCCTCTCCCGCATATTAATGTGTTGGTCGATAATACTGCTCATTCCAAAGTGTTTTCGTTAATGGATGGTTTTTCGGGTTACAATCAAATTAAGACGGCTCCGGGGGATATGGAGAAGACAACATTTATCACGCCTTGGGGAACTTTTTGCTATAAAGTGATGTCGTTTGGTTTGAAAAATGTCGGGGCAACATATCAGCGCGCCATGGTCACTCTCTTTCATGATTTGATTCACAAAGAGATTGAGGTTTATGTGGACGATATGATTGCTAAGTCTGACACAGAAGAGGAACATCTTGTTCATCTGGAAAAAATGTTCAAGAGACTGAGGCAGTTCTTGCTAAGGTTGAATCCAAATAAGTGCACCTTCGGGGTGAGATCCAGCAAGCTGTTGGGTTTTATTGTAAGTGAAAAAGGTATCGAGGTGGACCCGGCCAAAGTAAAAGTGATACAGGAAATGCCTGAGCCAAGGACAGAGAAGGAAGTACGTGGTTTCTTGGGAAGGTTAAACTGCATTTCTAGATTTATTTCTCATCTCACAGCCACCTGTGAACCCTTGTTCAAATTGCTGAAGAAAAGTCAGACAGTGAAATGGAATGAGGATTATCAGAAGGCCTTTGACAAAATAAAGGAGTATTTGCAGGAACCTCTGATACTCATGCCGCCAGTGGAAGGAAGGCCACTAATCATGTATCTAACTGTGTTGGAGAGCTCAATGGGTTGTGTCCTTGGTCAGCACGACGAGTCAGGGAAGAAAGAGCAGGCTATTTACTACTTGAGTAAAAAGTTTACAGAATGCGAGTCAAGGTACTCATTACTGGAAAATACTTGTTGCGCACTTGCCTAAGCCTCCAAACGTTTGAGGCAATACATGTTAACTCACACCACCTACTTGATATCCAAAATGGATCCAATCAAGTACATTTTTGAGAAGCCATCTCTTACAGGCAGGGTAGCCCGTTGGCAGATGATACTCATCGAATATGATATCCAATACACTACTCAAAAAGCAATTAAGGGTAGTGTACTGGCCGACCATCTTGCTCATCAGCCCATGAATGATTATGAACCGATGAAGTTTGATTTTCTAGATGAGGAAATTGTGTATATTCGGGATTGTAACATACCATACCCAGAAGAAGGACCCGAGCCGGGATCATGTTGGACGCTTATTTTTGATGGTGCCTCCAATGCCATGGGCAACGACGTCGAAGCTATTATCACTTCTCCTGAGGGATACCATATTCCTTTCACGGCTCGTATTTGTTTTGATTGCACTAAACATGGCCGAATATGAGGTTTGCATTTATGACATTGAAGCGGCGATCGACCTGCGCATCAAATTTTTGAAAGTTTACGGGGATTCCAATCTTGTTATCATCCAGATTAATGGAGATTGAGAGTCTCGCCATCAGAACCTAATTCCCTATCGTGAGCATGTTATGAAGCTGATTCCGTACTTCGAAGAGATCACATTTGAGCATATTCCCAGAGAAGAAAACAATCTAGCTGATGCACTGGCAACTTTGTCCTCCATGGTCAAGGTTAAGTGGGCTAATGAGGCACCTTCCATTACCATCAGAAGTTTGAGTGAGCCAGCTTTCTGTTTTGAGGCCAGTTTGGAACCAGATGGTAATCCTTGGTTTTATGATGTTAAACGATATCTTGAAACACAAGAGTACCCTAAAGAGGCATCCGTCACAGATAAGAAGTTCTTGAGAATATTTTCAGCCAAGTTCTTTCTCAGTGGTGGTGTGTTGTATAGAAGGCATCATGACGGCTTACTGCTCAGATATGGACAAGAAAGAGGCAGCTAGAATCATTGAGGAGATACATGAAGGTGATTTCGGGACCCATTCCAATGGGCATACCATAGCTAAAAAGATCTTACGAGCATGGTATTATTGGTCCACCATGGAGACTGACTATTACAATCATGCACGGGTTTGTCACAAATGTCAAGTCTATGCTAATAAAGTGCATGTGCCGCCAATACCTTTGAATATCTTTACTTCCCCTTGGACGTTTGCGATGTGGGGAATTGATATGATCAGCAAGATTGAACCGACTCCATCCAACGATCACCGTTTCATTCTGGTTTCCATCGATTATTTTACAAAATGGGTCGAAGCTGCATCCTATGCCAATGTCACCAAGCAGGTGGTAACTCGGTTCATTAAGCACAATATTATCTGTCGCTAAGGAGTGCCTGAGAAGATCATTACCGATAATGGGTCTAATTTGAACAACAAAATGATGAAGGAGCTTTGTGAGTCCTTCAAAATCAAGCATCATAACTCTTCCTCATACCGGCCAAAGATGAACAGTGTTGTCGAAGCGGCCCACAAGAATATCAAGAAAATCGTGCAGAAGATAGTGGTAACCTATAAAGATTGGCATGAGATGTTGCCTTCGCGTTGCATGGTTATCGCACTACTGTGCGTGCTTCGACTAGGGCAACCCCATTTTCGTTGGTTTACAGCATGGAAGCAGTATTGTCGGTAGAAGTCGAGATTCCTTCGCTTAGGGTCATGAGAGATGTTGAGCTGGATGAAAGTGAGTGGGTACAGAATCGGCTGGATCAGTTGGAACTTATTAACGAGAAGAGGTTGACAGATGTATGTCATGGTCAGGTATATCAGCAAAGGATGAGGAAAGCTTTTGATAAGAGGGTACGACCTCAGTATTATAAGCCAGGTGACCTTGTGCTAAAAAGGATAATTCTCCCCCAGAGAGATCCCAGGGGCAAGTAGGTTCCGACTTATGAAGGTCCTTTCGTGGTAAGAAAAGTTTTCTCTGGAGGAGCGATGATGATCACGACTATGGATGGAGAGTACTTCCCTCTCCCTGTGAATGCTGAAGTAGTTAAAAAATACTTTGCATAAAAATAAAAAAATAAACCCGCTAAACTGAAAACCCGAAAGGGCGGTTTAGGCAAAAAGAGGGTGTCCTGGTGAATCGAAAACCCGAAAGGGCGATTCAGGAAAAAGTTAGGGACTTAAGGCAAACGACTACGCTCAGCATGAGATCCTTTGTTTCTTTCCTTCATTTTGTCACCTGGCATAAGCTCGAAGCTAATCCAAGATTGATCTGTCTGAAAGCAGGAAGATGAAAGTGTAAGAGTCATAGTAGAGTCGGGACTTGATGGATATTCACATTCACATTGCCATTTGTAAACACTTGTTTGCTTTGATTTTGTAATTACTTGCTTCCAAATGTAAATGCCTTTTTCACAGGATGATTTCTCAAAATCAATAGAATATCTTCTTTCAAGTATACGTATACTTTTCTTTTCTCCCTTTTTACTATTTTGTTTGCAAAAAACGTCCAATATTTTGATAAGCATGTGCATATAAACTTCGTGGACCTTACACGAAAATGGTAATCTAAGTCATGGTTGGTTGATCGCTTGGAATACGGATAACAAACACAACTACTACTGTGCAAGGGGCGTGTTTGGTTCTCTAGATTGATGGGATTCCCGTTCACTTTATTGGTGGATGCCTTGCCATTTTGTTTCACCGCTCCGTGCTGTTGGTAAAGGTCATGGGTCAGGGTAATTCTAAGATTACGACAGGTCGGCGAGATCGGAGAACCTAGTTAGAGACATTTCTTCCCCATAATGGCTCTTATTACGTTTCTTTGTCGCGCTTTCATGTGTTATCTTGATTGATTGTTTTAACATTCTCTGCATATAGGATTTTATTTATAGCCGAATGTCAGTTTTGATGCGTTGAATATTTTTGCCTTGAAAATTTTTGTTTCATTTTACTTAATCCATCCAGTATCACTCTTTAATTGATTTATTGGGCATTCTGATGCCAACTGTACCAATTCTTTTGCTTAGCCAAAAGTTTGGAGGAAGGATTTTAGCTAAAAACGATGACTGTGGTGGTATGCTTTTAAGTAGAACCCCGTTGACGATGTACATGCATTGTTTCAATCCCCAAACACCGGAGATATAAGGGAGTTAGACCCTCATTAACCCCTCTGAGCCTTCGAAGTAGGAGTTTCTTTTTCAAAAAGAAAGAAAACCTTGTTTTTTTAACCAGGGGCAGGGTAGATGTTCAGTTGATTTAACCGAGTATTTAAATTTCAGAAGGAATGTCCCATCTGAACATCACCATGTTTTATCTTTCGCATTATAAAAAATTTCTAAACCACGATGTTCATTTCTTCACAAAGTCCTGAGGTCGAGATCGAATCGATACAATAATGGTTATCCCTCGTCGACCAAGGAATGAGGCATTTGTTTTCTTCGGAAAAAAGGAAAAAAAAAGTTCAAAGACCTAAAGTCACATTAACTTGTTCAAAGTGGAAATTATGAATAAGAAAGAAACAAAAAGCCCAGCTAAGTCGAAACTTGAAAATAAGTCGCTTAGGCAAAAGTTAGGGCATCCCACTGGACTCCCGAAATTGAAATTCAAAAGATTTTGTCCAGGCAAAAGTTAGGGAAAAGAGAGCCTAAAAGCCCGAAAAATATTATCCAATAAAAGTTTCATCAAAAGAAGAGGAACAATAATATCAAAAACAAAAGCAGCATAGGTTAAGTGACAATCGTGTCGAAGAATTTGTCGTGATCAATCAACCATTATAAATCCTTTTGAAAGATGAATGCTTGTGATAAGTCAGCTGAACTTAGGACAGGAGAATATCACGAAGGGGGTGGGCACTAAATAACTTGAGCCTAAAAAAAATTTTTTCTAAAAAAAACCTCGAACCAGGCCATGTTACAACCTCTAAAATTCCTAACTGAAATAAGGGTTTAACTCGAAAGAATACTACAACGGGATAACGTTTCCTAAACTCCCAAATATGTGTTGCATACCCATGTTGGTATCTTATCACCCGTATCTTGACTCATTTTTTCAAAAGGGGGAAGAAAAGTTTTGAAATTTTCGCACTCTAGCCAGTGATTCATTCACAACAGAGATGCAACACTTCGTTAAGATTTTCAACTTCAAAGGCTTAAATAATCGTCGGATCAGGTATCTCATTCCCAAAATAAACATCTTCCTACATGCAAAACATTTGTCTGACATCAAAAAGAGTTTCCACGTTAAACACCTGTAAAGAGCTTAATGATTGTCAAGAAGGGAATATTTGGACAGAGCCCATGTATGATTAGGAATCTACCTATCCCCCATGAATTTTCTTATACCCAGTGAAGCTTCGTTGCCGCGACAAAGTTTTATTTCCCCAGGAATCTTCTTTCAAAAGCTTAATTCTGAGACTTCAAGTTTGGATATGTAACACATCCCCAGTGGAGTTGTTTAAATGGGAACTCACATTCTGAAGAAGTTTTAACTCCCCAACGGAATTGCCAACAGAGATCCCTCGCCATGACCTCTCGTTTCCAAACCGATTTGCTGACTGGGGCATCCTTATGTTAAAGATTTTCCCTTATCCCCAGTAAGGTCGATACTGTGTGATTAGTTGCATTCAAAAAATATCTCTCCAACAACAATCTTCAACTGAGTTCTATATCCCTGGCGAAGTCCCGCTTCTTCAGCAGAGCTTTGTTCCCTCCAGCAAAGGTTTTCACCCCTCACGTCGGGTTTGTTGTCTTGGTATCATCCTCAACACGGCCACACACTGTCTTTTCCTGAGATTACAGTCTTGCCCTGATTCTCTCCCTCAAATGTCTAATCTTCTCTAGAAGCTACAGTGTTATCTGATCTTCTCTAGGATTTTGTAATTTATTTTTGCAGCTCCTCTCAATGATTGTGGCCCGTTTCTACTGGTTGCTCGCTTGTTATTCCCCGCGAGGCTTCATCTCTTCGAGGTTCCCTCTCTAGCGGTTTCCCATATTTTCTCCTCTTGTTTGGATTTTGCAATTTATTTTTACAAGTCATGTCAGATTCTGATTTCTTGGTTTTTGGCTTCTCAATTGGCCATTCCCTAGTGAAACTTTTAAACATGCATCATTACACTGCATCTACCAAAACGCGTATCATTTCCAATATATGGAAAATTGCACTATATAAAAAAGATTCAAACATGCATCGGAGCATAAGCCATTATTATTTCCGTCATCCCTACTGATTTTTCTAATACTTCGGATTAACCCCCCCAGCGAGGTCTTCGCCCTTATTATCTCAGTTTTCCCCCCATACGAATATCCTTTTGGCGTCAATCATTTGTTTGTTTGAGTGTCTACTTTTGACTATAGTTCAGTTTCGCCCTGGCACGGTCTTCTCGGGTTTAGTTTTCACTACCCTCTCTGGTTCATTCCAATGTCTATTGATGCACCTTTCGAATACCAGTTTTGTCCTGATATTCACTTTCAGTAGGATTTTAGGTGTACGCCCTAATCTCCTTGCTTTGGGTTGAGCTAAGAGTTTCGTCTCCTCACCCTGTGCATGAAATCCAGTTTCGTCCTGGTGCTTATCTAGTTTAGTTTCTCCTAACTAGTTATTTAGTCGAGTTTTGTCTCGTCTTTTCTTTCATACCTTGGGCCCTTTGACGGTGTTCGTTTACCGAGTGTAGTGTTCGTACTGCGTCCCTGGTTTGAAACCAGTCTCTTTTGTTCTGTGGATTCTTCTATCAGTTTTCGTCATTGTTTATCCATTGGTCTGAGACCATCAAGTGTTTTGAGAAACATGCACTCTCATCACTTTTCTTTGGGTCGAGTTTCGCCTCGTTACCCGTGCGTGAAATCCAGTTTCTCCCTGGTACTCATCTGGTTTAGTTTCGTCTAACTGGTTTTTGAGTCGAGTTTCGTCTCGCTTATGTTCCTCATTTCTGAGATTTTTTCAGTTCCTTCATACTGTCTATCTTAGTTAAGATTAGCAAGTGCTCCTAGAATCGTGCACTCTAGCCATTTTTGCTTTGGGTCAAGTTCAGAGTTTCGCCTCCTCACCCGCGTATTTTTTCTGTTCCAGAGATTAGTTTCGCCAATACTCTGTGGTATGAGTTTTGTCTTACCCCTTTTGAAGCCCAGTTTTGTCATGGCACATCTGTCCGTAAGTTTAGTCGCATCTACTCTTCTTTGTTTTGGTTTTGTTTCAACCTGTGTTACAGCTTCATTCTGACGCATGTCTTGGGAGTTTTCTGTTTCTGTTTCTTTCTTCTTCAAGAGTGCAAATTTTTGGGTTATTTCGTATTCAAACATCTTCAACCTTATACGCTCTAAAGTTGTCACTTTTCTCACTTACCATGTTGAAGATATTTGAATAGGGGCAGCTATTGCACCCCAAAATTTACCCTGTTGATTTAGGCATATGCTTCATCATGAATATCATATTGCATTGCATTCATACATTGTGATGGGATCAAAGTACTTTGGTTATCAAGTCTTTCTCAAGCTTTGAAGGTTGTTTGCATTGGCAAGTTGCTCAAGTAGAACCTTATCATCTACACCTCTGGATCTTTCAAGCTCAAAGGTTATTGCATATCTCAAGGTATTCTATCTATCTCTTTGGATCATCAGAGGATTGAAGTTTGTGTTTGATTATAAGAAGAATCACTCCTTTGATTCACCAGTCAAATTAGGGTTTTGTTTGATCAAGCCTTTTGATCAATGTACAAGTCTTGATTTGGAAGCTACAACATCTCATTGGTATTTGAAAGGTCTTAGTATAAGAAATTGGCTAGGATGCCCAGAAGATTTTAAGTTTTGAAGATGGTTCATCAATCTCCTAAGATGTTAACAAAATTAGGGTTTGGTCCAAGTTGAAGTAATTGGGGTCTAGATGATCCAATTCATGAAGCATCATTATCTTATCATCATTAGAATCAAATTTGATCAAAGAGTCTCTCATGATGTCCAGTGGAATCAGGGTTTTGAAGCTTGAGCAGCTATCTCCTAGCACATGGCACAAAACTAGGGTTTTGGATTTAATCAGGATTTCTCTGACTTTTTCACCCAAACTTGTTTCCTTGATTCACCACATGTTATTAAGCATTTATGATTGAGAAATTGAGGTTCAATTTAGAGTGGAAATGATTCAATTGATCAAAAGGGGAAAATATGTCATTTTGACCAAAGTCAATAAAATCAGGAGTTGACCAAGTAGACTTTTGGTCAACCATCAATTCAAGCATCCTCTTTTCATATTCCATACCTAAATTCATCTTTGAATCATGAGAAATGGTGAATTTGAGTATAACTTGTTCAAGAAGTAAACTAAAATTTGAAAAAATGCAAAGTGCCAAAATCACTTCTCTTGGGCAAGCCACACGCGTTATTTCATCAAACACTTGGCAGGCCATTTTGTGGAATCAATTTCTTGTGACACAAGCCTCAATTTGAAAAAATTAAAAAGAGCATTTTTTAGTCTCCCATGAGAGCTTCCCATTGAACTTTGAATCATTCAATTTGGCCAAGATTTGAGTGAGTTGTGATGCTTCAAAGTTGGTATCTCAAAGTTGGCTTCATACACACCATGCATGCCCATGCACGCGCGCGGACCAGGCAGGCCAAATTGTATTTTTGCCTAAAGTTTGAAATATCATTTCTCCATCAAGTCAGCATCAATTTGGAAAGTTCAAAGCCCTAAGATGTTCTACATGATGAGAGCTCTTGAAAGGCCCCTCAAGCATCCAAAACGCACGAAGGAATTTCAAATGGCCTAAGCATAAAGTCAGCAAGCCAGATTGTTGGAAAACCATGCCCATGTTGCAGATTTTTTGGACAACTTCAGTTTTGATTGTTGTCAACGCAGCCAACTCACTAAGTGCACATGCTTTGCTCAAAATTCCACTCAACATGACATCACCAAAACGACTTCTAGGCTGGGCATAAGTAGAAGCAAAACGCATCACCATTTGGACAATCTTCATTTTTCTATTTTTTGCAAACTCTACCTCTAACGGCCTTAAGCTTTTCAAAGACCCTTCTACTCTCAGCAGTCATTCTATAAAAGCCATATTTCACTCCCTTTCAAGACAAGCATTCATTCCCTCAGGAAAAAAAATCAGAAACTGCAATCTCCCTCTCTCAAAAAAATTCTGCTTCAAAGCTCCTTTGTTCTCCATTCCAGAGCTCGATTCATGACCATTTTCACTTCATTAGAGCATTAGAAGCAAGGGACAAGAGTTTTCGCTTTGTTTCAAAGGCCATAGTTGAGTTTATTTCTCAACTCGAAAGGTAATTTTCAGATCTTGATTCTCCATAACTTTGCTTGTTTCATGTGATTTAAAGCTTGTAATCATGTTCATAGCTGGCCAGATCTTACATCAGATGTATAAACTTGTTTGATTTTGAAGCATATGCGATTTGGGGAACTTCTGGTTTTTCAAGATTTAATGATTTTCTCAATTTTCTTGCTCGGATTTCTACTTCCATGATCAATCATTTTGAATTTTGTAAAAAGCATGATGTAGTTGGTAGTTTGAACTTTGATTTATGTTTGGAATCATTGATTTTGGTGGAGAAATGAGTATGAATGATGGACCTGAACATGAGCCCTAACACTGAAAAACGCGCGTTTTGAATTGATCTGGAGGTTGAAGATGATGGCGTGGACGTATTTGATTGGTCCATGTGATTTTTAATGCATTTTTCATATTTTTGATTTTATTTGATTTTCTGATTTTATTTTTGTGATCAAAACATTTTCAAAAATCATAAAAAAATTATCATAGACCAATGATAATTTCTAGTATTTTTTATAATTTTTTTGAATTTTTTTAAAAAATGTTTTGATTAGTTTAAAAATTCATAAGTTTAAATATTTGTTTATTCAATGTTTATTTTTGTTTTAATATTTATTTTGATCTAAAAATTACACAAAAATTATTTTGAACTGATAAAATGATGTAAAAATTGATTCTGATTTTGGTTTAGCATTTTTTCTATTTTTGTTTAGAAATTTAATTTCAAAAGTTTATTTATAATATTTGTTTGTTTGATTTTTATTTTAATACTTCCATTGATTCAAAAGTTCTAAAAAAAATCATGCAAGCTTTCCTTTAATCATAGAACCTGAATATTTTTTATTTTTGACCTTTTTGTGATTTTTGCCTAAGGTTTGCATTTTTGGCCCTTAAATAATAGATTAAATTGTTAATTGTTTGTTTAATTTTTATTTTAATATTTCTTTTAATTCAAAAATTCCAAAAAAAAAATCAGAGATGTGTGTTTTTAGTTCTAATATTTGAATATAATTTTGGTTGGGCAATTTTTCTGACTTTTGTTTAGAATTTCATTTTGAGATATGATTATTGGATTAATTGATTAATTGTTTGGATTTAATTTTATTTTTGATTTTTCTTTAATTCAAAAAATGTGAAAAAATATGTTTTTGACATTTAGGGTTTCTTTGAGTCTTGCATGATCTTGGTTTGAATTGTTTGAATTTTGATCTTACTTAATCAATATTTAAGATTAAAAGTTAAAAATTAGGGTTTTATTGCTTATTGTGCAAGTTTCTTTTTTTTCAAAACCATTATGCCCTGGATTTTCAATAGAATTCAAGTCTTGATTAGGGTTCATGAATGTGTTGACAATCTGAAAACCATTTTTCTTGAATTATTTGACTTGGTTTGACATTTTTCCACAAATTATTTTGAAAACTTGTCTTAGTTTCGTAGTTTTGTCAACTAGTTTTGAACTTTGGGCCTCATTTGATCTCCTCCTCAATCATTCATGAACATAAGGCTTGCTTTCTGACCTCTACACACTTCAAATATGCTAAGAAAATTTTGACTTGAATTATTGAAATCCTTTTCTATTTTTGATGTAATTTTGAGGAGAAGGTACCCAATTAATGTTGCATATCTTGTTGCAATTTGTTTGATGGCCAATGAACTTGAGTGAGGCCTATAATTGGGCACCTAATGATCATGTTGAATATGTTTATTCAAAATAAACTCAAGCCATTTCACTTAATGCCCCATGTTTGAATGTTTGAACCTTCTAATGCATTGTGTGGGACTCATCTTCTATTTGTGCTTGTGAGTTGTGGTTGAATTAATTATACATGATTGAAATGTGTTTGCCCCTGACCTCCATGGTCTTTGATTGTATTCTTTTCAAGCTCCCATGATCCTTGATTGATATTCAATTGTCAATTCAATATGGTGATAGAAATGATCAATATTCCTCTGATTCTTTTGACCAAATTGTGCATATGCATGTTCCCTCTTGTCTATCATGCCTAATGTTTGATAATTGTTATCATGTTATTCTCACTTCATCATGTTGCATCCATCCCTTATGTGATTAATTATTCACCTTATGGAATACTAACTTGTCTGTTGAATGTGCGAGGTACTTTGAGAAAGTTTCCACTTTTGGTATGAGGCTACTATATTTCACTTTATTTGGGGAGCATAACTTATTATACTGGCACTGCTATTGTGTTTGGCATCTTTGATATTCCATTCAAGATATATACATTTGATTGTAAATTCTATACATTGCCCATGGGATCTGTTCATATCTGATAATCTCATTACTTACATCCTTGTGGCGTAACTTCTGACTTGATTTGTCTACTGATGCCAGCTTGCTTGAAGTTCTTTGGGTTTCTTTTATTCTTGCTCAGTTGCTACAGATAGTTATCCATTTGGTATTGCACTATCTCCTTCCTTACATTTTCATTTTGCATAGTTCTATTATTGTATGATGGGACCTCTGTTGCTGATATATGTCAGGATGCCCTCTGTTTTTTTGTCTGATACATGTGTTGTGTTTGCTCTTGATCGATGAGTCACTCAATTTAGAAATTGAGATCACGACTTCGCTCTCATTGCATGTTCCCTATAAGATGTTTATTTCTTTTCTTATTTAATTGTTGATCGATGAGTTACTCAATTTAGAAATTGAGATCACGACTTCCCTCTCATTGCATGTTCCCTATAGGATAGTTTTGTTAAGCTTCCTTTAACATGTTAATTAAGGTAGGGTTTTCCTTTATCCTCAACCTTAGGGTCAACCACTGTATGATAACACTAGGGATAGTACTAGGCTAGTTTCCTTTAGGTGTTTTTCCTTTCTATGCATTCTGCATCTTAAAACAAAATTTTTTTTCTTGGCAAATCATAATACATTTCTAATAAACTCAAACCCTTCTTCAAGGTAAAAGATACAAACCAATCTTACTTTGTCTTTGTGCCTCTTGGCTTTGCTTTTAAACCTGGTTTACCGATGTCTCGCCATCGCACATTTGTTTGAAGCCGATGTTTCGCCATCACACATGTTTGTTATCCTACTTTGATTCTCAATATCATTGTTAGGTGTGATGTTTCGTCATCTGATTTATTGATGTTTTGCCATCTCTGCTATGATATTGTGCTATCTTTTAGCCGATGTTTCGCCATTGCACATTTGTTTGAAGCCGATGTTTCACCATCGCACATGTTTGTTATCCTACTTTGATTATCAATATCATTGTTAGATGTGATGTTTCGTCATCCGATTTATTGATGTTTTTCCATCTCTGCCATGATATTGTGCTATCTTTTAGCCGATGTTTTGCCATCGTACATTTGTTTGAAGTCGATGTTTCACCATCGCATCTGTTGTTATCCTGCTTTGATTCTCAATATCATTGCTAGGTGTGATGTTTTGTCATCCGTTTTTTTTAATTTGATGTTTCGCCATCTTTTACATGCTACCTTGTTATTATTTAGTCGATGTTTGACCATCTCATGTGTTTGTTGTTTTATTTGATGTTTTGCCATCTTGACTGTTTTTGTTGTCTTAACTAAAAAACACAAACCAACCAAAATATATAAGCCGAACTACGGCTGCTCTGATTCCTTAAAATGGATACGTAGGCATTGGGCTAGGGCCCGATCGAGCATAATTTTTTATTTTCCCTACATTTTTTTCTTTTGTTTCTTTCGCATGCATTCCCTTTTTCAGTTTTAAGCCATAGACATAGGTTTTGACCACACCCATTAGATTAGACAACAAGAGTGGATACCGGAGAGTACTACGGGCGTGTGGGGTGCTAATACCTTCTCCTAGCGTAACAGACTCCCTTACCCAATCTCTCGGTCGAAAGACCGTGATTTCTCCCTTTCCAGGTTTTCTCGATGTTTACCTTTCCCTTTCGGCGAGATAAAAGATGTTCGGTGGCGGCTTCATTGATGTTTCATTAATATCCAGATGACGGGTTCCGTCCGGGTGGTTTCACGTACTTTTAGAGACCTTGGTGAAGCTTTTGTTCTCCAGTATAAATATAATGTTGACATGGCTTCAGATAGAGATCAACTCCTAGTTATGTCCCCGAAGGACAAGGAAAGCTTCAAAGAATATGCACAAAGACAACGTGAAGTTTCTGCCCAGATCTGTCCTCCCCTGAAAGAAAAATAAATGACAAAAATATTTCTAAATACCTTAGGTTATTTTTACTATGAAAGAATGATTGTGAGTGCACCAAATGATTTCAGTAAAATGGTGAATATAGGAATGCGACTTGAGGAAGGTATCCGTGCGGGATTGTTGACTAAAGAAGTTGGCTCGTCAAGTGGGGTCCTAAAATTTGGAAGTAGTTTCCCAAAGAAGAAACAACAAGATGTTAGTGTAGTATCATCCGAAAGACCAAGAAGGAGGTATCCACATCAACATTTCGCAGATATCACTCCCATAATTAATCCAACATCTGTGGTTCCAGCTTACCAGTCACATTTCCCTCAACAACAAAGAATTCATCAGCCTCAACAATAGGCTTACAACACACAACAACCTCAACAACAAGCTTTTAACAATCAACTTACAACAATCAGCAAAGCAAAGTAAGAAGTATATCGCACTTTGACCCGATCCCAATGACTTATGAAGAACCGTTACCTGGTTTACTGCAAAAGAACCTGGTTCAAATAAGAGCATTTCCTACTACCCTAAAAGATATTCCATATTGGTATAAGGAATATGCTCATTGTGCTTTTCACCAAGGAGCTCCAAGTCACAATATTGAGAATTTCTTCCCATTAAACATTAAAGTCCAGGAATTGGTCAGAAGTGGTCTCTTATCATTTAGAGATGTTGGTCTAAATGTGCGAGCTAATCTGCTTCCTAATCATAGAGAACATGCAGTGAATATGGTATATGGATGTCCTGGAAGCTACCGTATCTTTGATGTACATTTTATGAGAGGATATATGACAAAGATGTATACCACTTTTTGTAGACTTGGCCATTTCAGACCACACGTCTATGCTAATTGTAGAATCTGCTCCAGAAATCCTCATGATTGCTCTATTGTACAAAGATGTATTCAAAGCATATTATATGAGGATCTTATCATATCTACCAGAAATAGGGATGACAAAGTGAATATGATTCAAAGCTATTATGATAAACCTACAATTGAATATCTCAACACGATAACTCCCGTAGAGATACTTAAAAAATGGGTTGATTGATTTTAGTCATGATTGTTGTTCGGAATGTGAGAAGAAACCACGGGGTTGCACCACCCTGAGAAAATATCTCCATATATTGAAAGGCTTATGCCTGTTTAAAGACAAAGCAATAACTACCATTACTGATAGAAGAAAAAAGGAGGAGGAAGTTAAACTTATGCTGTCAGTTGAGGACTCTCTTGATACAAATATATAGGTTATTATTTATAAAGGAAAATATAAGGACACTAAAGTGAATTACATAATCCTTCATTTTAACATACCTAAACGTTTGGAAGTAACATATATCAGTCAAAGAGCTCTCGTTTCCCCTATGGTTGTATACTTGTCTGGACCTACTCCATACGACTCTGATAAAGTCGTACCATACAAATACAATACTACTATGATTGAAAATGAAAAGGAGGTTCCCATTCCCTCACCTTCTTCTATTGTTAACATATCTGATGTTAGTGGTTTGACCCGCAGTGGTCATGTATTCTCCTTCGTACCTCCAAACAAAGTTGGGAGTGTCCCGATTGAAGCTCCTTTGGAATTCCTAATCCTAGGATAGAAAATGAACAATCTATCCAAATCCATTTAAATGATGATACTAATGAAGTACTAAAGTTAATTAATAAAAGTGAATACAAGGTGATTGATCAACTGTTACAGAAAACTTCCAAAATCTATGTGCTCTCTCTGTTGATGAATTCTAACATTCATAGAGAAGAACTGATTAAAGTGCTTGACCAAGCATTTGTTGACCATGATGTAACAATTGACTGATCTAGCAGAATAGTAGGAAATATCATTTTGTGTAACAACTTAAGCTTTAGTGATGAAGACCTCCTGGAGGAAGGAAAGAATCACAACTTTGCGTTGCATATCTCAATGAGTTGTTTATCAAACGATTTGTCCAATGTGTTGGTAGACACCCGTTCATCGCTAAATGTCATTCCTAAGTCTACAATGTCTAGGCTCTCATACCAAGGCACTCCAATGAGAAGTAGTGGAGTTATTGTTAAAGAATTTGATGGCTCAAGGAAGATGGTAATTGGCGAAGTAGACTTGCCAATGAAGATTAGTCCTCACTCATTCCAGATAACATTTCAAGTGATGGATATCCAAGCTGCTTAAATTGACTAAGCCCGATCTTGTGATGAAGTTTCATATGTGGTTCATGACCTTGGGGTTGCTCTTAAAATACTTGTGAAAACCCAAGAGCATACACGTGAGGGGATTGGGTATTAAAGATTTAAAACTGACCTATCATAGGGAGCCTTCCTAAATAAGGTGTTCTTATATTTGTCACTATCCTTAAACCCGTATGTGTTCTCTTATGATTGATACTATCCTAAATTCGCATGTAACACATATGTTGCATCATCAAAATAACTTTTAGAATACCTTGAAAGGCGAAATAAAAAATATTTTTGCATACCCATGCATTTTCATATATTCACATACATGCAAATACATTTGTACAATGTAAAGCTCATATCTCTTCCAGTTTCACGAACCTCTAACTATCATCTAGCTAGAGAGTTTCTGACACTCACAAACAAACTTGAAGCATGTCTCAAAAAGCTATGTAGGAACTCAAGATAGGCCAGGAACTGTTGAAGGGGGAGGTCAATCAGTTGAAGGCTAAAATAAACTCGGTTAAACAAGAACTATTGAGGAGAGAAGATAACTCTTCGCCCTGCCAGCAACATGCCTACCTAGCGCCTTAGATAGCACAATCATGGGTGATTACCTCGTAACAACATCAACAACAATAGTACCAACAACAACAACTGTCCTATCAGCATAATAGGTATGCCCGAAAAAAGAGAAGATAAATTCCACCACCAAGGAGACTTGATCCGCTTTCTATGCCTCATGACCAACTACTTTAGCATTGTCTTAAAAGATTATTGGTGGAGCTACAACCACTTGATCCTCTTCCTCGTCCATATCCTCTCAATTATGACGAGAATTCCTAGTGTGAATATCATGCTAGTTCACATGGGAATACGGTGGATAATTGTAGGGATTTCAAACACAAAGTCTAAGAACTGATCAACGACAAGTTGTTGACTTTTGAATGAAAAATCCCATTGGTGAATAGTCATCCCTTACTTTGACATATGCAAGAACATCAATAAGCATCTCATAAAGTCAGTGGATCAACAAAGAAGCTTCTTCCTAGGATCATTAGGCCTTTATTATTTCCATTTGTAATTTCTTTGTTGCTAAGTTTTATCTGTTCTAAATGTGTACTCTTTGATCGTAAATTATAATAAAATGAAAATTCATGTTTTTAGAATGAATCCTTTCATATTCACTCTTTCTTATGCCATAAATCACCTTATACATAAATACCAACACTTATTCATTTCGCTTTTCACCTATTAATAAACTTGGAAGGAGAATGATGTAAACGAAATAACGAAATTTGATTACGCACGTTTTCTTTAGTAAGACTTGGTTGGCAATGTAAGGTATTATTTCACTTCCCAAACACTAGAGAGATAAGGAGATAATTTATAGTCAACCCCTTCTAGCCTGAAGTCAATGTTCTTTCTATTTTTCTAAAAAACCCTTAATCTTAATCAGGGGCAAGGTAGTCTGTCAATTAATTCGAAGATGCATCCTAATGTAAGAGAATAATTCCATCTAGTCACTCATATAAGAGGTTTAAGCACATCCTCTTCCTCGCGCACATCATACAAAATCAAGGAAGAAATAAAAAGATAAAGCTCACAATACTCAACATGGGAGTCACAACCTTTACCAAAAGCAAAATCTCACAAAAAGAGCCGTCTAAGTTCAAAAACCTTAAAAAGTTGACTTAGGAAAAAGTTAGGGCATCTTGATGGACCTTAAAATCCAAAGAATTGGTCCTCGCAAATAATAGGTATTAAAAGCAAAAAAGAAAAACAAAAAATGGAAACATGCTTGTAAACTGGAGTATGTGACTGCTGTTGCACCCCAACATTTTCCCTCTTATCTCACGCCTTTACATGGCTTATGTTTTCCATTTTATCAGCATAACATGCATTCATTCATAGAGCACCTTGGTTCAAAAGATCAGCAATGTTAGGGTTTCACAGTGGTTTGAGATTTCTACATCAAATAATCCTGATTTCTCTTGTTCTTCTTGGTTCATTGAAGTGTGAAATTAGGGTTGTGAAGTTATAAGATTTTCTAATTCAATGATAAACATTAGGGTTTTCATCTATTATGTTTCAACTGAGGATCTTGTGAACCAGATTCTGGTTCCATGGCTATCTTGTGTATCACTTTCTGAATATTTCAAAGTGTGATTATCATCCAAAGGATTTTTCCTAATATCTTGGTTAGCACAAGTCAATATCATTGTTTTTCTTCGCATGAGTTTAAGGTTTGTGTACTTGAGCTCAAGACTTTCTTTGGGGTTTGTGAATAAATTTATCTATTTATTTGAGGTGTTAATCAGTTGAGACATAGGTTTTGGTCAAAATATGGTTTATCTGGTGATGGCTACTGGGGACCCATCTTTCATCAATTCAAGGTACACTTGTTTCTTGAGTCACAAGGTACTGGCCATGGCATTAATGCAGTGGATTCATATATTCCTCAATCAATAAATTATAGTTATATGCATCATGATCCTTGGTTTGAAAAAGTCCGTAATTGAAAGCTCATTGGAACTTTGAGGTTTTGACAAAGGAAAGTGAATTTCATCCAAATATCATTCAAGTTAAAATGTAAAAGTTTCAAGGCTTTCATTAAGAGTTCAAAGGTTCAATGTCACATACAAATATGAAATGCTTCCATTTGGATTTCTTGAGAAGAAAGTAACAAGATTCAAGGCATAACTCCATGTTATTCAAGTACAATTCAAGTTCAAGATAAAAGAGAAGGCATCAATTAACTCTTTTTAGAAAAAGATATTATTGAAAAATCAAAAGATTATGTTTCTCTTACAAGATCAAAGTTCCAAGCTCTTCATGACCTCAAGTTTCATTACATTTTCATGACATTAATATTATCTCAAAGTCAAGAGAAAGGATATGCGTCTTGGAAAGAAAGTGTTAATACCATGGTTTTAGGATTGGCAGAATTTTGCTAAAACATGGTTTGGTGCATGATGTTTTAGAAGGTGTTTTAACATGTTGTTCATAAGGAAGATATTCTGACAAATGTTATAACATCCTGTATCAGAACATCAATACAGGTTGTATTGTTGTTTTCTTGACAGATTTAAATTGATTATGTGAGATTCCTTTTGGTCTTATCTCATAGATTTTTTGCAGGTCAAGAATATTCAATCTTAAACAATTGATTTATCTTCAGCTGCACATAGGTTGCCAAAATTGGGCTTTTAGATAATATAAGAAACCTTGTGTTTTGTTCCAATATTTAAGGAGATATTTTTGCACAGATTGGTGCAGCTCTCAGCGCGTGCAATAAGGAATATATGGGCGAAGATTCAAGGCCTGAGGATTTATGAAGAGTATTTAAAGAAACTACCTAGACCTAAATTCATTAAGAACTTTGTAAAAATAAGGGAAGCCAAATTTTCTTAGTCTTACATTTTGAGGGTTCTTCAAGGGGTTTCTATTTTTGTTTATACGTCCTCAAACATCTCATGATGCAGTTGAGTTGACCGATTGTTACTTGACAAGTTTGTTAAGTTATTGTCTCACTCTTGAATTTTTTAAGCAAGAGAGTTTGAGATTTTTTAATTGAAGTGTGATCTTCAATTGTACTTTTTAGTCACTGGTTTGTGATTGTATGTTCTAGTCACTGGGATTGTTGTTATAGATATCACTATGGTGATTGGAAGTGAGATGTCATTTTCTCATATATAGGAGGTGCCTATGTAGAAGTTGCACTGGGTAGGGATTAAGTGATAAGTTGTAAACTGAAATTGTTTAAGTTTAGAATTAATACTACTGATAGTGGTTTTCCTTCCTGGCTTGGTAGCCTCCAAAGTAGGTGAGTTGCACCAAATTGGGTTAACAACTCTCTCTATTCTTTTACCTTCTGCACTTTATAATTCTGCATAGTTTTAATTTTGTTAAAGGTTTATGTTCTGTTAGCAGATGTTATAACATATATCGTGACATTGTGCTTGTATGTTGAGACACCAGTCTTGACATTTATATTATGAGTTCCAGAATTTCAATTGGCATCAAAGTAGGCACTATGTTTTGTTTATTGGGTGAGCTCCATGGAAAATATCTTTTGGCACTATGGACGATGAAGGGGGATATTAAAATAAGTCACCTCTGTTGGATGACACAAACTATGATTGGTGGAAGATTAGAATGATGTGCTTTCTTAAATCCATGGATATGAAAGCATGGAAGACTGTCTTGGAAGGATGGGATCCTCCTAGTGTAAAGGACAAATATAAGAATTTATCCTTAAAACCAGGGGAAGAATGGTCTGAAGATGAGGGAAAATCAGCTAGTGGAAACTCCAAGGCTTTGAATGTTCTATTTAATGGAGTGGACAAAAATGTCTTCAGGGTGATCAATACTTGTACTTTGGCCAAGGATGTTGGGGAAACTCTCATGATAACTTATGAAAGTTCATCCAAAGTAAAGTTCTCAAGGCTTCAACTTCTCGCTACTAAGTTTGAAAATCTAAAGATGAACTTCTGGGGAGAAAAAATGGCAGAAGAAAAACTGGTCAAGAAGATTCTTAGGTCTTTACCTAGAAAATCTGACATGAAGGTGTAGTGGTAGAAATGTTGAGACTAAGTCATTGGATTGACTTAACTCGTACAGATCAAATAAAAACGGCCACCATGCTTTATTGTTTCCAAAGGAAATGGGAAAAGAGCGAATAAACCCAAAAAAGTAAGAGGGAGAGAATCTAGGTACGGGGGTTGGTTATGCAAAGGGAAGATATTATCACCCTAAACATCTATAGTACTCCACGGGAACCTCTTTTAAAATATGTGTATTTTGGCTATAAAAGTTGTATACAAAATAAGATTGTGGAGATGAGAAAAGAAGTATTTTTTACATTTTTTGCACCCGTCGCAGTTGCGAACCTTTAGTGCCTACATACCACCTTTCGTACAATAGGGGATCAGGGTACTCGTAGCTCATCTTAAATTTTTTGAAAAGTTTATGTGTTTGGTTAATTTTAAGAGAAGAGACGTCTCATCGTATTCGAATACAAAACATACTTACTACCCACAATTATGAGATATGAGAGTTTGCATCATCTCAAAGTGGAGGACATGGTCTTGGATTTAAAATCAATAAGACACCACTCAACACCCAAGTGGAAAATGCCTCACTTCACTACATATTGTAGAAGTATAGCAGTTTGCATCATTATAAAATCAACAAGAGTCTAATCTTTTGAGAAAAAAGTTTTAAAGTAAAAAGCCAAAGTGGCAAAAAATGGTTTGAGTGAGGTTAATGAATTTTAGTCTTAAGAAAGATATCAAAGTATTGCTAAATTGATGAAAGGTTTCATTAAGAAAAAGCTTTTGAAAATGCATAGACCTGAGTCCAAGTTTATTATGAAAGCAGTTCCAGTTTGAAAAAACAAGAAGAGTTTTGAAAAGGAGGGAGAAGGTTTTGAAATTAAAGAAGATGGGAGGAAATGAAGAGACTATCCTATGTACACAAAGTAAAAGCTAAGAAAAAGAACGATCTAACTAACAAGAAACTGACACTTGACGTAAAGAAGTCAAGGTAGAATTCCCATCCATTGGATTAAAACCAAGAAACCAAAATACTAAACTCAGATGAATATCAAGCTTCAGATGAATAAATAACCAAGCAAAGCCTCCAAGAAAAATTGGTCGTAGTAACAACTGTATACAGAGGAATTCTCAATCAAATATAAAGCATATAAATCAGAATAACCTGCACACAGAAAAAATTCAAACCAATGCCTTAGAGTTTACTCTAAGGACTTCAGAACAACTTCACAAAAATATCAACCAAAGATTACGGATTCCAAGGTCTCAGGGCTTCTAATCCTAAATTTCAGGATTCCACAACTCCAAAATACCAAGGACAATAACCAGATAGTCCAAGTAACCTTAACATTTTTTAATGCCCAAGTTGATTATTAAGTATATTTACAAAATAAAATAAAGCTCAAGTGATCAAAGATAAAAATGACAGAAAGTAAATACTCAAGTGAGCAAAAGGAAAATAACATGATATGTAAATGCTAAAGTTAAATGACACAAAGTAAAGACATAAAATAAATGCATAAAGTAAAAGCATAAAGTAAAGTCGATGTTTAATAGTCAATGGTTAGAAGTTAGTGATTAATAGTTAAGGGTTGAATATTTTTATAATAGTGATCCATGATGATTTGAATATTGAGCCTATGTCAAAGTTGATGAAGACTCATTAGAGGATTGATAGAATCAAAGCCTCCTAACAATAAGCTTTCAAATTTATTTACCATAGTTCAATATTGAATCATCTTTGGGATTACAAACACAAGGTTTGAACCACTAAGAATCAATCAAATAAAAGATGAAAAATGGAGGATTCCAAATGATATGATCCATGATGGTTTGAGTTTTGAACATATGTTAAAGTTGATGAAGACTCATTAGAGAATTGATAGAATCAAAGCCTCCTAAAAATGAGCTATCAACATTATTGGCCATAGTTCACCACTTAACCATACTTGGGCTTGCAAACATCAAGTTTTGGCCACTAAGAACAAACAATAGGAAAGAAAAAATGGATGAGATGAAGAGGAGAAAGGGAAATCACAGTGTAACCAATGTCTCAGATGAATTGAAATTAGAGTTTCAAATATCATCAACATCATTCATCCATTTTGGTGGATTTGGTTTTTCAACCTATAAACAGTCAAAACCCCATGAGGTTGAAGAACTTGTCTCAAAGTAACACTCAAGTGTTTCCAAATCATAACCAATCATAAAAAATAAAAATTCACTAAAATAAAATATATATATAGAATGACTTAAAATGATTATTTAATTGGAATGTATTGATGAAATACACAAGTGTTGACAAATTTTTTTAGGATTTTTAAAAAGTCAGAAACTATTTTTTAAAATACTAAACTTAATCAAAATAAAAATAAAAAAAAAAACATTAAAAAAAAGTAAAATCACAAATAAATAACAAGTGAGGTCACCAATATTTAAAAGAAAGTCATTGGATTCTTCCATATTTTTTTTCTTCATAATTATAAAAGACTAAAAAAGTATTTTTAATCAATTAAACAAAGCAAAATAATGGAAAAATCATAAAATATCAAATCATAAAATAAAATTATGAAAAAATAAAAAAATAGAAAAAAAATCAAAATTATTTTTGGTAATTTTTTCATAATTTTTGAACTTGAAATGAATTTTTTATGAATTTTTAAAGTTTAAAACAATTAAAATGAAAATTAGAAAATAAAATAATAAACCAAAAAAATGTGGACCATTAGATCAATATCAAAACGCGTTAGTAAGCAGATCCGAGGGATCTGATGCACTGTGCATGGTATGGTTTCATATAATAACACATTGAATCATTAATAAAAAATTAGAAATAAAAATTAAAACCAAAAGATGTGGACCATTGGATCAATGTCAAAACGCGTTAGTAAGCAAATCTAAGGGACCTGGCGCTCTTTGCGTGATATGGACGTTAGTGAAAACACGCTAGATTCTGTTTAAACCGAGCCAATCAAAATAAAACAATTGGCACGCTCTGATTTGTTAAGACGGAATATGTCATCGTCTTCAACCTCCAGCCTTCAGAAAAACCAGAGAATTCGTGATTCTTCAAATAGAAAAATTACAAGCTCGGGCCGGTACCAATGGATTCGTCTCTTCAAGACGATCACAACCGTGCCCTCGCGAAAAATTTATATTAACCATAGCTTAGTCGATTTGAAAAAAATCAGAAGAAAAAGTGAAAACGAGTTTTATAATTAAATGCTCAAATCGCCATGAAAATGCAAACCAGAAGAAGCGTGAGCTTCAGAGAAGAAGATGCTACATCATAACAATTTATTTGGGTTGTTTTGGTTAATAATTCTACCTGAATAAAGTCCAACTGGTTAGCTCTGAAAATGAACTTAGCTGGCACGATTTAAGATACTTCAAGGCTTGATTCTTATTGTGTTAGCTTTAGGAAAGTTCAAGGATAAAGAATGAACAAAGAAATTGGATTAGAAAATAAGGAAAGAGTGAATTTGAAAACTAAAAAATGTGAGCTATGGAGAGAGTTTAGCAGGGTGATTGTGGTTGTTCAAGCTTGTCAAAATAAGTGGAATATGGTCTGTATTTATAGGAGAAGTGAAGTGAATGAAATCAAGAAGTGGGGTTAATGATACAATTTGAGTGGAAATTATACACACTCGTGGTCATGAAGAAAATGTGATCATATGTGCATCAAAACTCATCCAAATGATGCATTTTAACACTCTAAATGATTAAAACATATTTGTTAATCATGTTTAAGTGGAAAATGCGCACAAATTTGGTGATTAGAAGTCACATTATGGAATTGAATCTGACTACCATGAGAAACTTCAGTTTCAAGGTACTAACTTTGCAACCATGGTGCAACCAACTCAGGAATCTTTATGGGATGATTCTTGAAGCGTTTGAAAGACAAAGTCACAATCTTCACAATATGCCAAGAAAGACTCCATTTGGATAATTGAGCTGGAAGATATTCATATTTGAAATTAGGAAAAACATATAGATTCTGATACTTAGAAAAATTTCTAGGTATAGAGCTTCAAAGTGACCTATGATGTTCTTCAAAGTTACAAGCCCTTACAAACAAAATTAACTCTTGATCCTTGAAGATGAAATGAAGTAGATCCTTAAAATTTAATTGTGGAATTGAGATCATTCAAAAATCATAAAAATTGAAAGAGTTATGGCCTTTGGAAGATGATGGAATTTTCTTGAGAAATCCACAAATGACCTATAATCTTTTCAATTCTTTAAAGACTTTCCAAAGAAAATATTTTCAAGCCTTGCACCTTGAGTCAAAGTTGTAGTAAACATCCTCAAGTTTATTGTGAAAAAATAATGAGCTCAAGTAGATAAAAGATGACAAATTTATGATCCTTTGAAGTCACACAAGAGAGTTTTATAGCCTTTTCAAAGGACTTGTAATCTTCTTCAACCATTAGTGATCTTCCATTCAAAATTATCCTTAGTTCCTTGAAGAGAAGTTATTAAGTACTTTTAAAAGAGAACATGGCTTTGTAATCAACCTAAAATCTCAAAAAATGAGCAACATATGGTATTTGGAAGTCAACCAAACCTTACTCAGAGAGTGCCAAAATGACTTGTAACCCCTTTCATTTTTGATGAATTTCAATGCACAAATGGATCTTGACATGTAAAAATAAGTTGTTGTAGATGATGATAAGAATCCATAGAAAAATAAACCAACTCAAAATGTTGAAAATTGAGTGAGTTATGCACTTGTGATCACTAAATCAAGTACTTGTTCAATTAGGTCAAACTTGTTGAATCAACCTTGAATCATTTGAACTTTTTTGCAAAATAGAGCATGATGGATCATATTAGACCTTTAAATGATGTTATAATGAAGCACAATAAAATATGGAACTTAAGTCTCAATGAAACTTGTTGTAGAAGACATGGAAATAAACACATGAACCTATGAATCTTCTTGATGAATGCCATTCTCTTTGAAGCAAGCTTGACATAAATGAAATGGAGACACTTCTTTAAACCAAATAAATGTGATTTCATCAACATAGCCTTGAAGCTCAAACTCTTGGAATTTATTAAACAACCATTTGACTGAGGATTATCACTCAAAAACCTAGGTTAGATAGTAAGATGGATGCAATTGTGTCATCACCTACAATATAAACATCAAAAGAAACATATATACATATTTTGATGTTAGTTAAGAGTTAATCAACATAAAATGAACATGTAAAAGATACACAATTTAAGATGCTTGGTGATCCCTCAAGAGCAAACTTAAAAGATAGGAGGAAGTATAAGAGAGGACCAACCCTAATGTGTGATCTTGATGTATTGTGATGGTATGAGATGATGAGAGATCTTAGGGGGGGAAATTGGGGTATAACAGAAGGTAACAACATTTGAGGAAGCTCAAAACGTCAAAAGAATGAAAATGGACGAGCTTATTAAATCTCTACAAATTTTTGAATTAAAGATGAGTGAGAGATCTGAGAAGAAGAATCAGAACTTTGTCAGTATGCATGACCTTGATGAAGGAATTTCGAAAGGAATTATGCTTCTTGAAAAAAAGGTTAATCAGTTACTGTACATGGTAAGATCAGAACCATATGTTCAATACATTTATTCTGACATTATGAAGGGGAGTAATGTTAAAAGTGTGGAAACTGTAAGGGATGTAGCTTTGACTGGCAGATATGAATCTGATATGGACTCATGTAATAAGGATCTTATCTATGAAGAATTAGTAAGTATCTAAAAAGATATTTGTGTGAGAAATGAAGAAATGTGTAATTTAAATAAAGTCCAAGAGAAAGCCATGGCTCAACTTCAGGAGGAAAATAAAAATCTACAAGCTACAAACTCTAAACTTGAAGAAAAGATAACATTGCTAACCTCTAAACTTGAAAACCTGTCAAGTGGAGCTAATGGACCGAATAAAGTTATTCAAATAAATAAAGAAGGAAATAAATTCATTAGTATAGGTTTGAGCTACCAGTCCTTGAATGATAAAGGAAACTCATCTGTGACAAAACATGATGTTGATGGTGCAACACCCATGAAAGACCCAATGTTCCAACATCCTGCCAAGGGACAAAGACTCAAGAATAAAGTAAATGTTCATCCCTGGAAATATAACTATTATGGAAGTATGGTCATATAAAACCCCTTTGCTTTAGAATGTATAGGTATCCAAAACACACATCTCAATCCAGGAATGAGTATGTAAAGAGAATAATCAAGAAGTGAAGAAAAGGCAAGGATAAGAGCACTAATCATGGAATGTATAAATTATCTAAAGATGTTGTATGCCTTTTCTCGTGTACAACAATTAAGGATGATGAAATTAAGGCAGACAAATAAAATTGTAAGGGCTCTTTTATAATTCACTTTAGTTTCGTAATCCATTTTCTAAATAGTGTCGAAGCAGGAATGAACCGGGTTCTTAATGCCACTTTTTAGACGACGACAACACATC
Source organism: Vicia faba (assembly GCA_948472305.1). Lineage (NCBI taxonomy): Eukaryota > Viridiplantae > Streptophyta > Magnoliopsida > Fabales > Fabaceae > Vicia > Vicia faba. Next base: position 1,025,108,057 of record OX451738.1, read on the forward strand.
TAGAACGGGTGAATAGATAGCTAATTTAAATTCCAAAAAATTCAGGTTTTGAAAAATTTCTTTTTGAAGAGTTTGAGTGGAAGTGATTTTCAAAGTAAGTCGTTTATACGAACGTTATTGGAAACTCAGATATGCAAATTTATAACAAATATAAAATGGAATGAATATGATAATTTGTATTAATAAAACTTGTATCATGTAGTACGTTATTAATCGTTTGTATCAACTTACTAGTAAAGCTATTTCCAATAACAATATTAAGAGAACAAACAAAATCAATTTGTCAAACACTTGGTGTGCAAGTGAATTTTCATAATTTTCCTTTAAGTTGTGTTGATACACAAAAACAGTTATAATCAAAAGTGATTATAAGCAATATCAACACTTGATGTAAATCAAAAACAATTTAGAAAATTACTTACAATTCAATTGATAACACACTGCTATTTGACAAATTGATTGATGAATATTAAAGCAAGTAAAAGCAATAAGAAAAGAGACGCGAGAATTTTTATTCACAGTTCCCCACTTTCGTCCTTGCGTGTGCGTACATCTGCGCCTAATTCTAATGGAATTAGGACAATTCTTACTACACAAAAAGTTGATACAAGAGAAGTGTTCAAGAGAAACTCCACAAACCCAAAGCTTGTTGTTGATTCAACCCCTTCTCCTCTTTTGATATTGAGAAATACCAAGAAACAATAGATGCAAATTAACTATCTGGATCTTGCTACTCCTTTGCATTCTTTATCTCCAAAGCTTTCGCGCACCGTCAATTTCAACTATTGCAACACAAGACTTCAATTGTAATCTATTGTTTTCTCGTTACTTCCTTTGCATTCTTTATCTCAAAAGGACCCCTTGTGTTCTTTATCTCCAAAAGACTTCACTTTGCCGCAATTACCTCTTAAATGTCTTGCATGAAAACCCCAAATCAATCAATGATCTTGGAGGACAAACCCGCGGTTTTTCCGGATGAAGACCCCTATAAATCTCAACCCAATATTCTAGGCTACACAAGAACCTAATTGGATGTTATCAAACCTCATCTAGGTGGCACCCAACAAAAGATCATTACAATGGAATTTTAGTATGTATGCATAAATTAGAGGTTGAAGATGAAGAGAAAATGTAAGCTAATTTTATGGTATCATCAAGTTATGAATGGTGCATGAATGAGTATTTATAGTTTTGGAACTTTAGGTAAAAAAGGATAAATTTGGAATTAAAAAGATTTGATAAAATTGACCCAACAATCAGTATGTGTCGACCTATAAATCGTATGTGTCACCACATACATGATTTTTAAGTTGTATGTGTCGACACATACATGATTTTTAAGTTGTATGTGTCGACCTGTGTAAGACTATGCGTCGACCAAACCAAGTTAGAGGCTACAGGCTATAAAACAAGAGTAAATGTGTCGACCTAAAAACCATATGTGTTAACACATAAAATTAGAATTTATGCAATTTCAAAAATGCTCCAGTTTGTGTCGACCTATGCAATGCATGTGTCAACCTGAGCCTTCCAGAAGCTACAGGCTTCAAACTGAGTTGCATGTGTCGATCTTAAAATAGATGTGTCGACACATGCAGTGAAAATTTATGCAAAAACTTATTTTTAATGACTTGGATCAATTTAAAAATACTTTTTAATGATTCCTAAGACCTCTAATGCAGAGGAGTTCCACAAGACATAGAGATAATGTCCAATGTACAAAGGTGCTAGTTCTTCCCAGTTTTGACATCACGCAAAACATCAATTGACGAAGTTGTACTCACATATTCCCTCTTTTTGATGATGGGAAAACATGCAACAATGCATTCTTGTATTTATTGAAGGCTCCCCATGACTTTGTGCTTCCCAACTTCATCTTGCATATGCTTCTCCCCCTTTGTCAACATCAAAAAGAAAGATAGAAAACTGTGAGAAGTATCATAGTTCCAAAACAATACATATATATCACGCAGAGGATATTTGGCATAGAAGAGCAACAATCACATATCCCCATGTATATGTAAATGATGCGAAATTTTAAATAATCGGCAAATACCATTACAACAACAATAAATGCATAAAGAATAAACAAGCAGGAAATAACAAATATGTCAAGTTGCTTTTATAGCGTCACAATCAAGTAACACATCATAGTGGTACTCCCGATGCCGCACACATATGTGCCTAGCATAGCAACAAAAATATGTCCTACTAAAACCAAAATAAGGACGTTTGTCACACCATGTAGCCAAGACAACAAGAGACACATATAGAAAATATCACGCATAAAAAATACTTCAAGCAAAAGTGCAAGAAAAAGAAACAAATAAAGAAGAACACATGCTTCCACACAAGAACAAATTTATACAAATGTGAAAGAATTAATACATGAAGTCATTATAAGAATATAGATTAAGAACACACAATGATTATTAATCAAAAAATTTGGACATGCATTCATGGTTTTCATCATTTGAGAAAATATCAAGCATTTTTTGAAGTAAACAAATAACACGCATTAAGGAAAGTCTTACTTTCAAGGAGAATTGAACGATATTACCTCATTCTTTGGTGGAATGGAAGTTGCACTCACATTATGTAAGATACTCAAACAAAAAGTTATATTGAAAATATAAAGTGGAAACAACAAAATAAAATTAAGCAACATTTGAGATATCAATGATCCCCAATTCCCCACGTATGTTGATAAATGGTTTGGTTGCGAGAGGTTTAGTGAAAATATCGGCAAGTTGATTTTTACTATCAACATGCTCAAACACAACATTCCCTTTTTCAACATGATCACAAAGGAAGTGGTGGCGTATCTCAATATGTTTAGTGAGAGAATGTAATACAATATTTTTGGTTTGATTAATGGAACTAGTGTTGTCGCACATGATAAGAATACGCAAAACTTTAATACCAAAATCAAGTAGTTTTTGTTTAAGCCACAAAATTTGAGCACAACAACTACCGGCTACCACGTATTCCGCCTCGGCCGTTGACAAAGCAACGAAAACTTGCTTTTTACTATGCCAACTAATCAAGGATTTTGGAAAAATATGACAAGTTCCACTAGTAATTTTCCTATCCAATTTGCAACGGGAAAAATCGGAATCGGAATAACCAACCAAGATACAATCGTTTCCCTTGGGATACCAAAGTCCAAACTTAGAAGTACCGATAAGGTGTCTAAGAATGCGATTAACTACTTTTAAGTGTGATTCCTTAGGAAGGGATTGATATCGTGCACACATAAAAACATTAAAGATAATATTGGCCTAGATGTGGTAAGATAAAGAAGAGATCCAATCATACCTCGATACCTTTTGACCTCAGCATCCTTCCCTTTTTCATCTCCATCCAAGTTACCAGCTAACAACCGTGAAGAGGAAGACACGACCAACAACACCAGTAGTTGAACTGCTGGATTTAATGATGTTTTATGTTTATTTTCTTCCAGTTTACATTTGTCAGGAAAATGATCCAATAGTTTTGTAAGGCACTCTATGTTATTTTGATATAAGTTCTAAACATTGTGGTTCCAAAACATGTGTGCTTCCACCTGGTGCTTAGTAATTTATTTGCTTTCGTCTGTAGTTGTATGGTTCCTTTAGGTGTGCATGGTTTTGATGTTTGTTTCCACTTGTGATTTTACTTGTGCTTTCATCTTTTTGTATTACCTATGTGCACTTTATTTTCTTGCTTTATGTGTTTCCAGTGTGTACATTTACTCTATTTGTTTTTGTCAATATATTGGCTAAAAGGGGGAGTAAAGTGTTGTGTTGTTTATGGTTGCTTCATGATGATTGCAACTATTTAGGGGGAGCATGATGTTTCATGCTGCTCCCCTGGTGTGTGCTTCTGCTGCTACTACTGATGTAGTCAATTATGCAGGATGAGGGTGTCTTAACAAATATTCCAACATCCTATCTGGTGTTTGTTTGAGAATACTTTTGGATCTCTCTTATGATGTGGGTTTTTTCATGAAGGGGAGAACTTATTATTTGTGACAGGGGGAGTAATATACATATCTGATTGTGTAGCTGCTATAACTCTGATATATTGTTTATGTATTTTGTTTGTGGTTTTATTCTTCTATCCTGGAGTTTTGCGCTAAGAGTATTTTAGCCAAAATTTTCCAAATGCGGAGATTGTTAATACCATAGTTGTAGGATTATAAGAATGTTGCTAAAACATGGTTTGCAACATGATGTTTTAGAATGTGTTCTAACATGCTGTCCAGGAGGCAGATGTTTTGACAGATGTTGTAACATCCTGTATCAGAACATCAGTACATGTTGTATTGTTTTCTTGACATATTTAAATTGATTATGTGAGTTTCCTTTTGGTCGCTCACTGATTTTTCGTAGGTCAAGAATATTCAATCTAGTATAACTGATTTATCTCCGGATGTACACAGGTTGTAAAAATTGGGCTTTGATATAATTTAGGAAACTTTGTGTTTTGTTCCAAGATTTAAGAAGATATTTCTGCACAGATTGGTGTAGCTCTCAACGTGTGCAACAAGAAATATATGGGCAAAGATTCAAGACCCAAGGATTACTGAAGAGTATTTAAAGAAACTACCTAGACCTAAATTCATTAATAACTTTGTAAAAAATAAAGGGAAGTCGAATTTTATTAGCCTTAGGTTTTGAGGGTACTTCAAGGGGTTTATGTTTTTGTTTGTATGTCCTTATACATCTCTTGATCCATTTGAGTTGACTGATTGTTACTTGACAAGTTTGTCAAGTTATTGTCTCACTCTTAAAGCTTTTAAGCAAGAGAGTTTGAGCTTTGCTAATTGAAGTGTGATCTTCAATTGTATTTTTTAGTCATTGATTTATGGTTGTATATTCTAGTCACTGGGATTGTGATTGTAGATATCACTATGGTGATTGGAAGTGAGATGGATATTTCTCATACCTAGGAGGTGCCTAGGTAGAAGATTTATTAGGTAGGGATTAAGTGATAAGTTGTAAACCAAAATTGTTTAGGCTTAGAAAACTGGATTACTCTATGTGTTCTTTTATCTTCTACACTTTATAATTCTGCATAGTTTTAATTTTGATAAAAGTTTCTATTCTGTCAGTAGATGTCATAACATCTATCGTGACATTGTACTTGTGTTTCGAGACATCAATCTTAAACATTTATATTGTGAGTTCTAGAATTTCATAATGTTACTTGAAATATATGAAGTTTTGTTTTCAAAGTTCATTACAAAGAACTTATGATGCTAGTATCAGTACAACATCATCATTATAAAGAGTACAATTAATTTACATGAAAAACTATCAAAAACCTAAATATATTGCCTTAGCTCTAATCTTCATGCCAAGTCCTAAATCAAAAACCCCAATTTTCATGAATTTATTCATCTTCATTCATCACAAGATCTTTTAACCAACTTCATGTTCCTCAAGTGACCTCCTTGACCAAGTCCTTCAAACCATGCCCTTATAGGATCACGACCTGCACATAGTGGCGGAGCTAGGAACCTAGGTCAGGAGATGAAAACTATATAACTTCATTTAATAATTTATATATAAATTATAAATAAATAAATAAATAAATAAATATTTTTAAAATATTAATATATTATACTCAAATAATTTACCTTTTTGGAAGTCATAGCAAGATAACCTAACAGAGATGGACCCTTATTAAAAATAATGAGTAAGAGATCAAAACATATGCACATTTTATCAATTTCAATTTGAATGAATGAGAAAATCAATAAATGTATCACATTCAAATAAAAATATTAATGCATACTCAAGACATCCTCAAATCTATCAACACATAAAAAATATAAAGCAAAAGGATCATTCCTAATGAGGCTTAAGATTAAATTGGTAAAATTTCAATGTGGTTTCTATACATTTCAAATTCTTTTCTACCATTTTGGTTCCATATTTGCAAAAATGACTTTTTTCCTTGTTAACTTATGATGCCAAACACTTGCATATTGCATACTTTATTAAGAAGATCAAAGTATAGCATTTTCACCAACCTGCTAACAGCCAAGTAAGCGTGTGCTCCTCTAATCATTGTGTCATAAAATCTGGCAACACAATTATGCAACCTCATTCCTGTTCAACTTCATCTCTAATAAGAAACAAAATACCCTCAACTTGATATGCCATTTGTACTTAAGTAAACACAAACAAATATCAGACTTCTACTCCAAATCTCTTACTGGAACAAAGTCACTCCAAGTATTTTAGAGGTCCGAAAATTCCGTTGAATTTCATTAGCATAACTCCATGAAAATTTGTCAATAATGTCCTACAATGAACAAAAACAACATTAACAATGAGCAAATGTCAGAAATTCAACATGTTATCAAACAACAATGAGTAATTTGAACAAATCAACAATTAATAAAATCAACAACAACATTGAAAGGAAACCATTGAAATAAAAAAGAAATAATAAATATTCATATATGATATATTGTCCTTATCAGTTAACTCAAAATAAACTCAAATGTCCCTTAAACTATTCTTTATCCATTTGAATTCGTGAGGGAGACGAACAGAGAGAGATTGTTAGAGACGAGAGTTGACAGAGAGGATTTGAGTGGAGAAATAGCTGAGAATTGCGCCGTTGTTAGAAGAAGAGGAACATCGGCAAGAATCGAATGTTGAGAAGACGACGACATCGTTTGCAAAGTGAAAGAGAGAAGAAGAGGTTTCACGAATATCCATATTTCTTAACCCTATCTCCAATTTTTTATTATTTCTTTGTTTGAAATCTGATTTTCTTTTTTTATAACAATAAGAGTAATGCTAATATTAAATAATATGCAAATAATGTTGATGGTGTTGTTGATGGTGTTGTGGATCGAAATTCCCATACGCCCATTCCTTGTGTTTTTTTGTTGCACCTTTTGCTTGTAAAATTGCTGGTGGACCTTGTTCATTGGGCTTAATTCCAATTCTTTCAGCACCCAACATTATACTTGCACACCCCTCTGGTTGGGATTTAATTTTCTTCCCATATTAATTTTTCTTCTCATAATTTTATACATAAAAATACATGGTGAAACAGTAAAAGTGCTAATTGATTTTTGGATTTCTCTTTTAGAATTTAATTGAGAATTTTTCCTTATTTTCCTTCACCTTTCATGATTAACTTTTGTTGCCACTTTCCTCTCGTTGATTTTGTGATAGAATGTTGATGAAACTTTTTGTGATATGAAATGCTTGAGCATTAATTTGATTGATCATGTGATGCTTCTGCAAGTGTTATTGAGCTTTTTGTGCGTGTTGAAGAGACAACATACCTTCATGTGTTAGGTACCACTTGAATCTCAATTTTACTCTCTCATTTAAGTATCATTTTAGATCATTCTTGACATGAGAAGTAGGATAGAGATGCCATGAGATGAAGTCTTACCTTTGTAGGCTTTGTATTTGCGTAGTTAGGAATAAAATTGTGATGATGAGTGTTGATACCTCTAGAACACGATGCTAAAGTTTGATGTGCATTTGTGCAATATTTTTTATGAAACTCCTTGACACACGTAATGTGATTCTTAGCATGATTTGATGCATTTTTGTATGGATGTTTTGAACCTTTATAGGTCATTTTCTAAGTGATTAATTGAATCTCTTTGTTGCTTCAAATCGTTGATGTTTGGTTAAACTTTAACCTAGTTTGTAAGATTTTGTTCTTTGAGACTTCTTATGGATTTGAAATGAGGTTGAATAGAGTTTCTTTTCCAAGTTTATATCATACCTTGATGCATTTTGTTTTGATGATTGATCATTTGAATTCCATGTTCTAAGTGGTTATTTAGGTGATGTAAATTGGTGATTACTTGTTAGATTGTTTCCCTAGTTCATGATCAACCTTCTTGTGGAACTTTATCATGTTTGAGACATGTTTGAATTGATTCTTTGAAGTTTTTCCTTCTTGAAACTTTGTGCATGCCTTACTTGTTAGTTTGTTTTGATATGTTTCTTGATAGCTTTGTGTGATACGGTGGGAGAACTGACTTGAGGTTTTGCGTTTGTGTTTGCAAATGTCGCGGTTAGCAAGAGTCGCCACCAACTTTTCTTTTATCCAAAAGGAAAGGTAAAAAAGCACAGGAAAGACCTTTGAGATGTTTTCTTGAGTTCGGGGGGTAGATTATGAAAAGGGAAGGTGCTAGCACCCTTTTCATCCATGGTTTTCCATGGGCTCTTAGTTACTTGTTTAGATCACTTGCTTTGTTTTGTTTGAAATGGTGTTTGGTGTGGTTTTGAAAGTATTTTGTAAATGAGGCCATTTGTTTAGGCAATCTTTGTAATGATTCTCGTTTGTAAGAACGTATACAAAGATGTTTGTCTTTTGAAAATGTTTTCAATGTTTTATAAGAGGTTTTGAAATGTGTGTGTGCTTGTTTTTGAAAATAGCAAGGATTGTTTTGAAATGGAACAAGTAACTAGAAGCTATCTACCTACTCAAATGTCTTTCTTGTGCATTTTTATTCCTTTGATATCGTTGACTTACCATTGATTTGGTAAGCAACCCTATCTTTGGATGTAAACGGGACGGGCGTGGGTCATCGTATAACCATGATAGCAATGTTGCCAAGTGTTGGCTCCTAAATTCGACACCCTTGTTTTATTAATGTCAGCCATTAAAGCTGAAGGATGTTTTCGACTAGCTAGGTCTGTCGAAATGCCCATCGAAAGATGGCAAAGTACTTAGAAGATTTCTTCCAAGGGAGAAGTTGGTTGCCTTCGACGTCGAAGGAGTTTCTCGTCGAAGATGCCTCTCGACAAAGTTGTTCGATGGTTCAGAGTGGAGCAGTTTGAAATTCAAGCGTTTGGAGGGAAAACGGTTTCCAGCGGTTACCAAGTGTGACGTGCGAAGATCTGGAGCGTCGAACATTGAGAACGTGCCAAGTGTAATCATCTCGAAGCAGTGTAACTGCCCGACGGTTACTTGGGATGTTTTAGTATAAATAGTAGTAGTCATGTAGTTTCTCGCGTGTGTTCACGATTCCATACAAAGTCACTCATATAGATTCGAGTACCCAGCGTGTGAGAAAGAATTGTTGAGAAATGTATGTGTGAAACACCAACTTTATTAATCAAAGTCATTTACTTTTCCAGAAATTTACTTGCTTTCTCCTTTACATTCCTGTCGAAGCCTTTTACTTTAAGCCTTATTTATTTTACCAAGTCCTTTCTTCATGGAATTTATTTAAAGCCTCTTTATTTAAAGCTTATCCAATTTAATCAAAACTTCAAAATCAACCTATGTCCTAGGATCAATCTGATCGATCCTGCGAGTAACCAAATAAGTAACCATTTGGAGGATCAGCGGTTGTTTACCAAATCCCAAGGTAAACAAATTGGCACGCCCAGTGGGACTGTGTGTTAATTGTTGAAAATAATCTCATCTTTTCAAGGAGCGTTGTATGTTATTGAGAAGTGGTAGAATATACACTAACAATAACAATACTGCCAGAGGAAGGGAAGAGATGGCGAATCCGCCAAACAATAACGAAATCCCACAAACGAATGTGGGAGCAACGGTTAGTACGACCGTAAGTGAAGCGACAACTGTTGGTTCGACACCAGCAGTAACGGTCACAGCAACGGGGCCAATACCTTCGTTCACGGGCCCCAGGATACCTTCGGGAACTCCCCCACCAAGGGGAAATTTAGGCACAAGGCCTTTTGTTCCCCCAGGATTTATGCCACTCTATGGTATGCCAACTTCTGAAGTGGCTAGCCTGACGAATGTTGCGTCCACTTTTTCAGACCCTTTAGTGAGTGCCTCTTCGCCACTCCAAGGTTCTGGAGTAGGCATGGCGAATAGAAATAGGACCCAACTCTTAGGAGGAACGTCCCAAGTAGCCCATGGCCTTACAAATGCCTCGACAGCAGTCTTGAGGCAACAGATGGACGAAAGCAACCATGATATGGTGCAAATGTTGGCACAAACTTTGAGTACAGTGCTAAACCCTCTAATACAAAACACTACTCAATCGAATCAGCAAGTGACAGCGCAAATGACGCGTTTGGCTGATTTCTTTGGAGTACCCCAACCTGTTCGACAGCCCCAAAGGGCGCAAATAAGGGGAAACCAGGGGATATTTTTAGAGGAAGAAACCACCATTAACCAGGTTCAACAGCCTGTCGAAGAAAACCTTAGGGCACGATTGGAGCAACCTGTCGAGGAACCTAGGGTAATAACCCCAGAGGTAAGGTTAGTTAACAGAAATCAAAATGCTGACGAAGTAGTCCAGCATATCCAATACCAAAATACGGGTTTGGAAAATAATCTGGCAACCATGATCGAAAGGATCATGACTCAAAACGGGATGAACATGGGCTTTCGAAGGCCCAACTTTACATCCCCATTGTCAGAATACGTGTTACAAACGGACTTACCTCCTAGATGCAAAGTCCCCAAATTTACTAAGTTCTCAGGGGACACGACAAAATCTACTGTCGAGCATGTGGCGAGATACTTGATCGAAGCAGGTGACATTTCGAATAACGAAAACCTAAGGATCAAGTACTTCCCAAGTTCTTTAACAAAGAACGCTTTTACTTGGTTTACAACTCTCCCCCCCAATTCGATCCATCATTGGACCCAGTTGGAAAGATTGTTCCATGAACAATTCTACATGGGGCAAACCAAGATAAGCCTGAAAGAATTGGCCAGTATGAAGAGACGTTTCACTGAACCTATAGACGAATATCTAAATAGGTTTAGGTTGCTCAAAGCGAGATGTTTTACACAAGTGCCAGAACATGAGTTAGTCGAAATAGCCGCAGGCGGTTTAGATTATTCCATTAGGAAGAAGCTAGACACCCAATACCTGAGAGACATGGCCCAACTGGCCGATAGAGTTCGACAGGTAGAACACCTCAAAGCTGAAAAAGCAAAGGCAACGAAAACTCACAAGAGAGAGAGGATAGCGTACGTTGAGATGGATGACGAAGATCCAGAATCCTTCGACGATACTTTAACTGTCGAAGAAGGAGAAGTCGATTTAGCAGAACTGAAACAGGGGCCACCATACTCTTGTAAACTGTTAGTCCCCTCAAGTGGGAAAAATCCCATTGGTCCAGAAAAGACCAACGATAGGTTCCCCAAAAAGACTTATAGTTTTGACATCACAAAATGTGATGAAATATTCGACTTGCTTGTTAAAGATGGCCAAATGATAGTACCCCCAGGGGTAAAAGTGCCTCCTCTTGATCAAAGAAAGAAGAGAGGTTTTTGCAAATATCATAATTTTTTGGGCCATAAAACTTCTCAATGTTTTCTTTTCAGGAATCTTGTGCAAGACGTTATCGAAGAAGGGAGGTTGAAGTTTGCTGACAAAACCCCCATGGCTGTCGACTCAAATCCATTGCAGGCTGAAGCCCACTATGCTGAGCCCTCTGAGGTGAACGTGATAGAGGCAACCAGGAGCCAGTCGAAGAAGCCAGGAATCACCATGGTCGAAGTCTCAAAGGACCACATCAACATGCCAATCTTTGGCAGTTTTTCTGGAAATTTATCCAGGAAGACAATTGAAGCTGTTCAGAAAGCGGTCGAAAACCCGAAGTTGGAGACCGCTGAAGCACAAAAAACTGGACCAAAACCCAGTTCCCACTTGGCCACAGTTCAAGGCCAGACGGAGAATCTGGAGATACAAATGAAGCAGTTAACTCTTGCTAACAAAGATACAATGAATATCAACATGGTCGAACTTTCTGACCCAAAAGCATCAGAAGAGGCCATGAGGCAAGAACAAGCTAATAAGACTGCTTTCCCTTGGGAAAATGAAAATTTGGCAGATTTTTTACAAAGATGCCAGAAAAAGAAATCAGAGGTGATGCTGTGTCCAAGATGCAGTTCGATCTTTGACAAAAAAGCTGCTGAGCACATTCAAGGCGTAAGAGCAGCGAATAAGAGAAGGGAAAATGTTGATCTTCGACATGATCCCAGAAGAGCCTCCCAAAGAGGTTCAAACCAAGAAAAGAGGCCATTGACTTTTAGGCCTCCCACAAATGTGCCAGTAGATACTTGGTACAAAACCTCTGGTCGAAAAAGGCCAAGTGAGGAGAAATGGCACTCTTTCGATGTGCCAAGAGGTTCCTCTTTGACTCAAAAGAAAGAGCCTCAGGTTGCTGCACCTAAGGTTGCACAAGTGTCCAGCAACTACAAAGGTAAAAATCCCATGTCTCGATCTCAATGGAGGAGATACCAAAGGAGACGAAAAGCTGAAAGGGAGGCTGCCAACGAACCAAAGGCAGAAACCAGTTCGAATGTTCCTCAAAGGAAGCAAAGGAAACCTCTAGAAAGAGAGCCAGTAACCAACAGGCTAGTTTGGCCTAACCAAAGTGAAGTCGAAGACGAAGACGGTTCTGAGTCTGATGATACTTTGGACATAATGGTGAATATAGTTTCAGTGCTGCCCAGAGAATTCAATCGACAGGTAGAGGTCGAAACAAGTGACTGGGAAGTGGAACAAGAAATGGCCAAACACAGGCCAGTGTGCTATTTCGTCATGGACAATGGCACCACTGAGGAACAAAATGGGTTCTTCGAGCCACCTACAGAGGCGATGAAAAATCACCTCAAGCCTTTATTCATAAGGGCTAAACTCGAAGAAACTACTGTGAATAAAATATTGGTGGATTGTGGGGCAACCATCAACATTATTCCTCACTCTATGCTAAGGAAAATTGGCAAAAGGGATGAGGACATTAAGCCTCACAACATGGTCCTGTCGAACTATGAGGGCGGCATAGGGACCACTATGGGAGTGATCCAGCTAGATATCAAAGTAGGGTCTATCCTTCGACCAACAATGTTTATGGTCATATCGGCCAAACCTAACTACAATCTTTTGTTGGGCCGTGAATGGATTCATGGTGTTGGAGCTGTGCCATCATCAATGCACCAGAGGCTGCTCCTATGGCGTCCAGATGGGATGGTCGAAAACATAGAGGCAGATCAAAGCTACTACCTGGGCGAAGTGAATCATCTGGGTTTGGCAGATTTCGACAAGAACTTGGCTCACATAGGGCCATGTCCAACACCTGACTTCGACATGGCGCCAGCGCCAAACACTTTTTGTTCCCTATACCTGCATCCTGAGCATGGTTTCCAATGGGACAGAGAAGACTTGTCCCACATAGACTTCAGTGGGTTAACTGATATCCAACCAACTGGTTGGGGAAGTGAATTCAGTGATAATGACTGAGTCACAATCTTTGAAGCGAATTTCGGCTTATGTAGCCGAAACTAAGATGATAACGGCTCTCGAAGCCGAAGTGAAGTACATGGCCACACAGGCCAATGATCAACAGTTATCTGCTGCAGGTCCAGGAAAGGATTTCGATCCAAAACCCCCTGATATCATGCCAGGAAAAATGCAGGAACAGAGGCTCGACGCCATCTATGACGATGAGCCTTTGGGCTTCGAAAAGGACCCCTTGGCGAACAACATTAAAATGTTAGCGCAAGATCCTTTAGAAGAAATCAACTTAGGCGAAGGATCAGAGAAAAGGCCAACTTACATCAGCGCCAAAATTGATCCAGAACTTAGGTTGGAAGTAATCCAATTGCTGGAAGAGTTCAAAGACTGTTTTGCATGGGATTATGACGAAATGCCTGGTCTCGACAGAGGATTGGTAGAACTTCAATTGCCAATCAAACCTGGGAAGAAGCCAATCAAGCAAAATCCAAGGCGCTTCGCTCCAGAAATACTGTCGAAGATCAAAACGGAAGTCGAAAGACTGCTGAAATGAAAATTCATACGTGTTACAAGGTATGTCGAATGGATTGCAAACATTGTGCCAGTAATTAAGAAAAATGGTACGTTAAGGGTGTGCATAGATTTCAGAGATTTGAATGCTGCTACGCCCAAAGATGAATATCCTATGCCTGTGGCGGAAATGCTAGTCGATTCTGCCGCTGGCTATGAATACATGAGTATGCTCGATGGTTATTCAGGATATAATCAAATATTCATTGCTGAAGAGGATGTGTCGAAAACAGCTTTTCGATGCCCTGGGGCCTTAGGCACTTACGAATGGGTAGTGATGCCTTTTGGCCTAAAGAACGCTGGGGCAACGTACCAGCGAGCAATGAATACTATCTTCCATGATTTTATTAACACTTTTATGCAAGTATATATTGATGACATTGTTATAAAATCTGTTTCCAGGAAGAATCATATTGACCACCTTCGACAATCATTCGAAAGAATGAGAGAACATGGTCTGAAGATGAACCCTTTGAAGTGTGCGTTCTGTGTGAAAGCTGGAGATTTCTTGGGCTTCGTTGTCCACAAGAAAGGAATTGAAATCAACCAGAACAAGACGAAGGCAATTTTGGAAGCGAAAGCGCCATCGAATAAGAAGGAATTGCAATCTCTGTTAGGCAAGATAAATTTCTTAAGGAGATTCATATCTAATCTAAGTGGGAAAGCTCAGGCCTTTTCACCCTTACTTCGACTGAATAAAGAGGGGTTCGAATGGGGGCAGGAGCAACAAGAAGCCTTCGACAAAATCAAAGGGTACCTCACTAAGCCACCTATTTTGGTGCCTCCTCGTAGCAATAGGAGTATGAGATTGTACATAGCTGCATCCGACAAAACTCTGGGAAGCACGTTAGCCCAAGAGGATGAGAATGGAGTCAAAAGACCCATTTACTATCTCAGTAGAGTTTTGAACGATGCAGAAACTAGATATAGTGAAGTTGAAAAATTGTGTCTATGTCTGTATTTCTCTTGTACAAAACTCAAGCAATATATAAAACCAGTTGATGTGTATGTTTCGTCTCATTTTGATGTTTTCAAGTATATGTTGTCGAAACCTATCTTGCACAGTCGAATTGGCAAGTGGGCATTAGCATTAACTGAATACTCCTTGACCTTTATGCCTCTTAAGGCAGTGAAAGGACAAGTGGTTGCAGACTTCATAGTCGACCACTTAATTCAAGTTGAGGATATTAATTATGTGGAGATAGAGCCTTGGAAATTCTACTTCGATGGTTCCAGCCATAAAGACGGAACAGGGGTAGGAGTCTTGATTATTTCTCCAGATAAAATTCCAACAACATTCAAGTACAAGATATCAGGTTCTTGTTCGAACAATGAGGCTGAGTATGAAGCTCTAATTACTGGCCTTGAGATATTGTTGGAATTGGGGGCAACTCGAGTCGAAATAATGGGAGACTCAGAGTTAGTCATTAAGCAAGTCACAAAGGAATATAAATGCATAAGAGAGAATCTCATTATGTACTTTGTGATAGCGAATCGTTTATTGAAAAAAATTTGAAACAGTCAATATTCGACACATACCCAGAGTCGAAAATCAAATAGCCAACGACTTGGCACAGATTGCATCTGGGTATAAGATTTCAAAAACGAGACTGCAAAGAGCAATCGAAGTTCGAGAAAAGATAAAAGCAACTTGTCTATCACCAACAGACTTGGAATCGACGAGACTAGGATATGCTGATCAAAGTAACTTCGAAATTTCGTTCATAGATAATTTATCAGAGCAAGATTGGAGGAAACCCATAGTGGATTATCTTCAAAATCCAGGAGCTTCGACAGAACGAAAAACAAAGTACAGGGCGTTGAGTTATGTACTCATGGGTAATGAGTTATTTTAGAAAACGCCTGAAGGGGTATTGCTAAAATGCTTAAGTGAAACTGAGGCATACATAGCCCTTTCGACTACGCACGCTGGAGCATGTGGGGCTCACCAAGTGGGCCATAAGATGAAATGGTTGTTGTTTCGACAAGGACTATATTGGCCCACTATGCTGAAAGATTGTGTTGAATTCGCCAAAGGTTGTCAAGAGTGTCAAGTCCATACAGGCATCCAACATGTACCAGCAAGCGAACTTCACTTGATAGTGAAACCTTGGCCCTTTAGAGGATGGGCGTTGGACCTCATTGGAGAGATTCGACCAGCATCATCAAAGAGCCAGAAATACATACTGGTAGGCATTGATTACTTTACTAAGTGGATCGAAGCTATCCCTTTAGTCAATGTAGACCAAGAAAATGTCATTGAATTTATTCAAAAGAACATTATCTTTAGGTATGGAATCCCTGAGACAATAACAACTGATCAAGGATCAGTTTTCACTGGTCGAAAGATGCAGGAATTTGCTCAGGAAACAAGTTTCAAACTCCTAACATCAACGCCTTATTATGCACAGGCGAATGGTCAAGTCGAAGCAGCTAACAAAGTAGTGATTGGCTTGATAAAAAAGCATGTTGGGAAGAAACCAAAGAATTGGCATAAGACGTTAGACCAGATTCTGTGGGCTTGTCGAACGTCCCCAAAAGAAGCCACTGGTACAACACCGTATAGGCTAACTTTTGGCCATGATGCAGTGTTGCCAGCAGAAATTTGTCTTCAATCTGCAAGGGTTCAGAGGCATTATGATATTCCCTCTGAAATTTATTGGAACATGATGCTAGACGAACTGGTGGATTTAGACGAAGAGAGATTGCACGCTCTTGACCTACTCAGGCTTCAGAAGAAAAGAGTAGAAGACTCTTATAATAAAAAGGTAAAACCTAAGGTATTTTTGCCTGAAGAACTAGTTTGGAAGGTAATTCTTCCCATGGATCGAAGGGATCGAAGCATGGGGAAATGGTCACCCAAATGGGAAGGACCATTCAGAGTTATCCAAACTTTTTCTGGTGGAGCCTATGAAGTCGAAGAGTTAGGTGAAGATAAAAGGCTCTTGAGAGTAAATGGTAAATATTTGAAAAAATACAAACCTACACTCCAAGAGATAAAAATAAAATAATAAAATAACAAGACTAAATTAACCATAAAAATGCCAAAATGGAAATTTTATAAATTTTAGCCAAGATGGCAATGTTGTCGAATATAGATTACAAAATATGGTTACAAAAGCTGAATCAATCAAAAGGGAATAGAGTCCTTGAGTCGAAGGTACTTGGCTTGCTGCAGCTCCAACCTTTTCTTGCACCAGGCGTTCTTCTGCACCAGTTTGGCAATCTGAGCGTCGAAGCCTTGGGCCTTCTCAGCAAATTCCAGGCCTTGTTTGATTTCAGTTTGACTCTCGGTGTCTGAGACGGTCGAAAGAAGTTCCTCCTTGCGTATAGTGTTGGCATTTATCTTCGCCTCTATTTCTTCGATTTGTGCCCTGAAGGAAGAATTCTCTCGATCGATGGCATCGACTTCTTCCTGCGTAGATGCTTTTTGCTTCGACAACTCCATAATTCGAGAAGTCGTATCCGAAACAGCAGTCCACGCAGAGGAGCTTTTGCCATATAACACCTCAAGCTGACTATTAAAACCCCTTTGGCGCCTATAATCTGCTGAGACTTGATCAATCATAGAATGTAACTCCATGATCAAGCCTGAAACTTCTGGGGCTACAGCTAACAAGTCGACAGCATTCAAAACATCCCTCAAGTATGATGGAGCAGTGGGGTCCCCCTCTAAAGCCTTCATCAAGTCCTTCTTGAAAAACTGGGCCTTAACCTTCGCCAAAGCTTCATCGAGAGGAGAGGTTTTAGTGGACTTCCCCGATAGGGTAGGAACCTCCTGACTAGCATCAGACGAACTCTTGCTCTCGATGATTGCGTTGAGATAGCTAACAGGGTCAGTTTGTTTCAAGAGTTCTAAGTCCTCTTTCGACCTGTGCTTCGTTGAGGTAGTAGCCCTTGCAACAGCATTGTCTTGGGTTTGAGGCTGTTGAGTGTTAGGTGTCTCGACTTGTTCCCCTTCGACTCGGACTGGGGCAGTACCAGCGTCTTCTTGGTGCCCTTCGCCAGCGTCACCATGGTGCCCCTCGCCAGTGTCACCTTGGTTATCTTCGCCAGCGGCACCTTGGTTCTCTTCGCCAGCATTGCCATGGTCCCCTTCGTCACGATTCTCTTCCGACAAATCCACCACCTGAACCTCTTGTGGCTGTTGTTCTTCCGTTCGAGGTTCTTCCGCTGGTTTTTCTACCGTCTCAGCATTGGCCTCATTTATTTCAGTATGGGCTTCGTCAGTTTCCAAGCCTTTTTCTTGTGGTCTGCTGAGTTCAGCAGATTCCAGCGTTTCAGAGGTCCTTGGTGGTGAGCTTTCAGTGGTGTCCTGAGAAAGGAAATAAGAAGAATCTTCAGAAATCGAAAGAGACATAATCGACTGTAGGTATCTACACCTAAGTTACAAAAAGGTCTAAGAGATTACCTGTAAGTTAGCTTCAGCCCCAAGGCTGGAATTGTCGCTTTCGACAGGCTTGTTGAGAAGAACGTTTAGTTCCTCCTCCGTTGGCTCCTCAATGATCACTGGAGGTGGCCTGGGCTTTCTCCCAGCAACCTTTATTCTAAATGTTCGACCCGCAGGAGCAGGAGCAGGAACAGGAGCGTCCTTCGTCAGCTTTCGCCTTTTTAGAGGAGCAGGAGGAGAATCACCTTCTTCATCGCTCCCAGATTCGACCACCAGTGCTGGCCGTTTCTTGGGCGAAGGTGCCTAAAAGACCAATGGGAATTCGACTTAGCAATTGTATCGAAAGTCAAAAATCGAAAGCCAGAAGAAAATAATGAAAGTCTGGTTACCGATACAGAAGGCTTCTTCGAAGGGCCTTCCCCCTGTTGGTTGGTGGTAGTCTTCGCCGGCGCTGTAGTCTTCGCCGGCGGTCGAGGTTTTGTTGAGGGGCCTCCTCCCTGTTGGCCTTCTGTAGCCTTTTTGGCTACAGGCTTTCGAACAACTGAAATCAAATAAATAGTTAACAGGCTAGCAGTCGAAAGAGAAAGACAAAGTAATGTGAGAGGATGAACTTACATTTCTTTATTTTGTCCAACACAAGGACAAAAGATTTCTGAAGCTCATCCACGAAGTCCTTCTCGTCGAAGAACTCCTCAGCGTAATAACTTTTCCACCACTCCTCGAAGGATGGTGAGCAAAGAAAGTTGAGCTGGTAGTCAAACAACGAGAGAACTGTTCGACCAACATATCTCCCGATATGCTTAATGGCAGCTTCTTCGGTGTAATCATTGCAGAAGTACAACATAGCCTTCTCTCTTGGAAAAATTGGAGAAGGAAGGGTTTGAATAATACCAAACTGGCGAGATACCAGGTTTGGTTGGTATGCAATCAGACTCAAGTGAGTCTTAGAGCTCCTGAATCGAAGAGGCATGATCCTTGGTGTAAGGAACGCCTCCCATATTATTGTATGTTCGTCAACATTAGGACCACTCGACGTCCTTGGATGTGGCCTTGTGAACCATGCTGGGCCTACCTTCCGTCGAGCAAACGGAGCCATAGTCGAAGCAAACTCCTTCCTTCGAGCAAACATCAGAACGAAGTTGGTGAAAGTTTGCTGAAACTCCAGTCCATCTTCCATAGGTGTCAACAGAGCCAGTCTGGTTCCTTCGACGCGTCTGTTCGCTATCTCTGGAGCCTGCTCATTTATTTGAACCTTCTTAGGCAAGAAAGATTCGAAGGTGGCATTGAGCCACAGTTGGAGCAGCCAAAAAGGCCCAGCAAGTAGCAAACTGGCCCTGTTCTCGATAATTTTTAGAAGAGTGGCCCCATTACTAATCGAATCATAGAGGCTAGCCATAATCAATTCTGCCAAACAGACATTCTGGCCATGATGGAGTTGAGTGGCGAGAGTGACCATCTTTTTGGTCACCTGTAAGGACTTCGAGCAAAATACAAAGCGAGTCAGCCATAAGGCTAGAAACGCTATGTGTTCGACATCCGACACAGTATCTGTCGACCTGTCGTGATAGTGATTTATGAAGGTGGTATAGGTTGGTTTGGTGTCAGAGAAGCCAATTTGATCCTCCGACATCTCCTCCGGATCGAAGTAGTCCCCGGTGGGTCGAAGGCCAGTAATAACGGCCACATCAAAGAGTGTAGGAGTCAGCATCCCACAGGGAAGATGGAAAGTAAAGTGGGAGTAGTCCCAGAAAAGTAGAGAAGCTATCAGCATCTCTGGAGAATAGTTCAAACCTGTCTTCGACAGCATCACCAGGTCGAAAATCCCCATCTTTTTCCAGATCGAAGCTTGGCTTTTCTCCATCTTTTCCAGCCAAGCAACGTAATCAGGAGTAAGGCTAGGGCCAGACCTGAAAGCCCTAACACCTTTGTTGAAAAAACGAAGGTCGATTTTCTCTTTTGCAGGCTCTTCATTGTCTTCAGCATCTTTCTTGGCGCATGCAACCGGTTTGAGTTTCTCAACTACCGGAAAATAGCTCTTGATCTTCATGGCCTCAGCAATACTTGGATACAAGGGGCCAGACATAGCAAAGATCTGGTTGGAATATCCAACCGGGATCATAAGGTGATGTGAGTAAGCGTCACGTACGGCGATGTCCAAGGGTTCAGGGACCCTTCGTTGACCCGTAGCAGTTACTACTGGAGCAGTGACGAAAACCTTAGGCTTGATGTTCCCAGTTGGTACGGTAGCGCTAGGAGCATTGGAACCAGATGCCATTGTTAATGGTGAGGTTGAAGAAGAAGTGAAGAAAGAAGGGTTTTTGCAAAGATGACAAGTTTGTATGAAAACAGAGAAGTTTGAAGGCTAGATGGCGTAAAAAGTCCCACAATGGGGTACTTACTGCTATTTATAGTAGTGGGGGAAAATCCCCAAAACCGAGGACATTAAATGCCATTTAATGCTGCAGGAGATAGTGGGACGCGTGGCATCCCCCTGTTGTTTTAGCCGTTCTGCAGAAATAGAGAGACGCAGCGTGCGTCCTCGTTTTTGGGAATTGTCATAATGACAAATTCTGAAATGACGTTTGGTACTGCACGCCGTACTGAAGTGACGTCTTAGGTACAGATAAATGATGGTTTTCTTGGGATTGCCAGTGGTTGGTAGAAGACAACAAAAAGTGCACAAATTAATTTGTGACTAAGCGTGAAAAGACAGGTGTCGAATGGCGTTTCAAAGAATGCCTTTTTCTTTCAGAGTCGAAATAAGGCATTCTTGGGGGGCAATTTGTTGGCTCCTAAATTCGACACCCTTGTTTTATTAATGTCAGCCATTAAAGCTGAAGGATGTTCTCGACTAGCTAGGTCTGTCGAAATGCCCATCGAAAGATGGCAAAGTACTTAGAAGATTTCTTCCAAGGGAGAAGTTGGTTGCCTTCGACGTCGAAGGAGTTTCTCGTCGAAGATGCCTCTCGACAAAGTTGTTCGATGGTTCAGAGTGGAGCAATTTGAAATTCAAGCGTTTGGAGGGAAAACGGTTTCCAGCGGTTACCAAGTGTGACGTGCGAAGATCTGGAGCGTCAAACGTTGAGAACGTGCCAAGTGTAATCATCTCGAAGCAGTGTAACTGCCCGACGGTTACTTGGGATGTTTTAGTATAAATAGTAGTAGTCATGTAGTTTCTCGCGTGTGTTCACGATTCCATACAAAGTCACTCATATAGATTCGAGTACCCAACGTGTGAGAAAGAATTGTTGAGAAATGTATGTGTGAAACACCAACTTTATTAATCAAAGTCATTTACTTTTCCAGAAATTTACTTGCTTTCTCCTTTACATTCCTGTCGAAGCCTTTTACTTTAAGCCTTATTTATTTTACCAAGTCCTTTCTTCATGCAATTTATTTAAAGCCTCTTTATTTAAAGCCTTATCCAATTTAATCAAAACTTCAAAATCAACCTATGTCCTAGGATCAATCTGATCGATCCTGCGAGTAACCAAATAAGTAACCATTTGGAGGATCAGCGGTTGTTTACCAAATCCCAAGGTAAACACCAAGTATCTTAGCATTTTTGGAGGGACCAAGATCATTTTGTTTTAGGCAACCTTTTAATAGCGTCATCGAGGGTCTATGATCTTATTTTTGTTTTTTATCGAGGGTCTATGGCCATTTTATTTTAGGCAACCAAGTGGGGGAAACCCTAAGGGTGCTTGTGTGCAAAGTGTGTCATTTTTTCATGCTTTTGTCTTTCATTTAGGGTTTTCTATTTGCTTTGTTTTTGTTCTTGTCATGCAAACCCTAGTTACTAAGCATAGTATATAATGCAATAAATTGCGTAAAATAAACTAAGCTATTACAACAATTATTATGGGAGGGGGGATACAAGTTTTGAATGGGGATTTTGCACAAATATAAACTTAAATATATTATTACAACCCAATTGAATATTGTGCGAATTAAATAAATAATACAAATATTTAAAATGCAATGCAATGTATTTATGTAAAAAATGTTTTGGTATTTGTTTTTTGTATGAAAAAATAATCTAATTTAAACCCTAAAAAATAAGGAAAAAATAATATTATTTTTGGAGGGGTGAAACCCTAATTTTTAATTAAAAGAAAATAATGCTTTATATTATTATTTTGTCCATTTTTTGTATAAGAAAATAATAAATAATATTATATGTAAATATTAAAAATTAAATATGTAGAAAAATAAGTATTTATGAGTATAAATAATATAATAAAAATATTAAGTATTTTTAATTATATTTACAAGTTATTTTAAGAAAATAAGTTCTATTCTACTAAATAAATTATTTTTTTATAAAAAAAATAGAATAAAATTGCAAAAAATAAAGAAATTATTTTTTAGGATTTTTATTATTCAGAAAAAATAAATAAAAGCAATAAATATGAAAATATGAAAAGAAATATGAAAAATATAACAAATAAGTCAGGGGGTGCAAATAACAAGTCAGAGGGTGTGAATATCAAAAACAAAAAGCCCAAAGGCGCCAAAAAGCCCAAGGTTTCATCCCTGTCCTCCAGCCAGTCTTCCTTGTGCGCGTTTTTTTGTTCAAACCTGTAACTTTCATATGCTTGCATAAAAACAAAAACCCATAACATGAAACATGTGGCATTTGAGCTCACGATTCCAACCATATAAATTATGTGACCTAACTCTAAAAGATCAGAGAGATTTTTTGGCAGCCCTAATTCGTGACCTAACTTTTTCAGCATTTTCAATCTTCAAATTCTCTCAGCATAGTTAATATAAATGAAAAGTATGCATATGTACAACTTTGTTATGATAAAGACTATATTTTTTCTTCACAAATTGTGGCTTGAGGATGCCTATTTAGAGAGATAGAGTTTAAGAAATATACCTCCTTCAGCTGGATTCGAGTAGAGCAATTCAGGGACTTTGATGGAGGCCTGGGGATTGTTTGAGCTTCCTTGAACTTCCCTGAAGTTATTCCAATGCTTACTTTGCTTTGAGGATAGCTGGAAATCTCTGCACAAGTCAAGTTGCAAGCTTCAAGGTTGAAAATGGCAAAGGCTGAAACAGGGGTTACAGAACCAGGGTGATGGCTTGGATTGCTTTGGTATGATGTTTATGAGGTGTTTTAAGTGTTAAAACACAAAACCCACGAGCCAAAAATTAGTTGCCAGTGATTTTGCAGATTCTGGGTGTTTTGACAAAATTTTGGAGTTTTTGAGTTTTGGAGAGTTTCTAGTGTCAAGAAATCGTGTCAAGCCTTGCAACAAGTTTGTAAATATGTAGAGAAGTGATCCAAGGTCAGCCCTTACTAGCTGTACAAGCTTTGGACCTTTTCACCAACTTTCTTGCTTTTGAAGTAAAGTGACATGACCAATGCTACATGCTTGTCCTTGCTTGCTTAAGAGCTGAAATGAACTTGTACAATTTGCTTGAGGCCTGTGTACATTGCTTGCACCAAAGGGATAGGTCCAAGGCTCAAGATTGATAAATTTACAAAAGCTCATCTTTATAAAAATGGCAATGTGAACTTTATGCCTAAAATGGAATTATCTCTTGTACAAAGCTTCAAAAGAAAAGATAATGCCTTTGTCAACTGAGTTTGCATTTAATTATGGAGTGTAAAGTGAGCTTAGGACCTCTAAAGCAAGATACAAACAACATGGATTGGATTTGCAACTTGATCTTATGTGAAAATGGCTTGAACAAAAGTGATAAAATGCCAACTTCCCTTCTTCGATTCTTCCTACTCAAAAATGATCTTGGAGAGTTCTGTGACATTTTGGAAAGCTTAAAATGTGCTATATAATCCATATTTGAAATGCATCTTGAGATACCTCTTTGAACTTGGTGAAAAATGTCCATGAAGTTGGGTCCAAAACCTGCCTAAATTAGGGCAAAATTTCACTAAGTTAAGAAGTTCATGGACCTATATTCACAAATTCATAACTTGAGATCCAAGCATATTTTGGGAAAAGTTTGTGAAGAAAAGTTGTATATTTCATGGAGGACTACAACTTTCTTGTTGGAAGTTTTCTCTGAATCAAAATGCATCATGGTGAAAAAGTGGTGAAAAGTTGGGAAAAAATAAGAAAATTTTTATACTTAGAAAAATTCTAAGTTATGAACATTTTCAAATTAAAACCCTAATTTTCAATTTTGAGTTTCTTGGTGAACAAGTTTCATATTTTGACATGTCTTGATGAATTATGACCCTTGGCACTTGATTTTGACCAAAAAGTCAAAGTTTGATTTTTCAGTGCACAGTTGACTTTTGATCAGTTGACTGCAAAATTCATCTATCAACCCAATGAACTTGAGATCTTTTGAACCATGTAATTAGGTAAAGATGATGCCATTGAACCCTTTAAATCATGTTTTAACCCAATTGGTCATTGGCTAGGTTAAAAATCAGAAATTGCCCTTTCTCTGTCAAAACCCTAATTTTGACCGTTTTGCCCTTTTGATGGTTTGATCAAATTTCTTGAGGAGTTGTGATCCAAACTTGATCAAATGGTACATAGGAGTCTATATTGTTGATGTGGATAAAAAATTATGAAGTTTGACTGTAAATTGGCCATAGTTGACTTTTTCCCCAATACAATTGATTTTTAGGTCAATTGTCCAATTGACTGATCAAAAATGTGGTTCAAGGCTTGAAACTTAACATGAGCAATCTTAGGGGTCCAAGATGATGTATGAAAGTCACATGAAGCATTGATGGACCAAAAATACTTATGCAAACCCAAACCCTAATTTTGGGTTATTAGTGCAAGATGAGATGTCTTGAGCTGACCAAACCCTAAACTTGTCTTGAGTCCAAGAAGTCTTGTGAGAAAAATCTTGATAAATGACAGGGAAAATTTTGGGGTACAACAGCTGCCCCTGTTCAATCTTCTTGAACCCGAAGAGTTAGATTGGCGAGCTTTATCATTCGTGACTCGAAGGTAAAAGATGATTGGACACTAGAGTGCCCATAAATTTGCACTCGACAAAATGTAGTTGAGGGAATGGGCTTAAAGATGCCATTTGGAGAGGTGATAGAATCTTGTTGGAGATGGGCTTGTAGATGCCATCCAAAAATGTTTGCTGAGTTGTAAGTTGTAAGTCAGAAGAATAAGTATCAGAATGGTGTCTGCGTCTGGAACGTATCTGAGCTGTATCTAGAGACTTGAAATCTGAATGAGAAACAGAATAACATCTGTGTCTGGAGCGTATCCGTACTGTATCAAGAGTTTGAAATCTGAATGAGTATCAGCATGGCTTCCGTGTCTGAAGCGTATCTGAACTGTATTTGAATGTTGAATATGAATAAGTGACATAATGGCAACCGTGTCTGGAGCGTATCTGGACTGTATCTTGAAGTTGAGGTCTGAATGAGTAATAGAATAGCTTCTGTGTCTGAAGTGTATCTATACTGTATCTGATAGTTGAATATGAATGAGTAACAGAATGACTTCTGTATCTGGAGTGTATCCGTACTGTATCATGATTGCATATTGTTAAACGGTAGTTGTTAATCTTATCCTGAAAAGGGTAAAATGTTAGCTGAAACACAAAGTTATGTTGCATGAAATGTATGATGCAATATATGTGTTTTGTCAATGTTTATGATATATCGATGTAATGTATGCGCATGTAAGCTGATGTGTTGTATTGCTGAGGAAAATAAATCCTTGACTGCTGTCGGGGACAATAAATCCTTGATTGTTGAGGATATGTGGATTCTTCATGTCTTGAAGTTGGAGTATTAACAAAAATTCTGTTGCGAGAAATGCCATATACTGCTTGAGTAATCTATTGTGGGGAGTCCATAGAATTTTGATGACTTCTACTGGGGATTACACAATGAGAATCCTTGTTCTGCTGGGGAATAAAGAAAATTCCGTGGGGAAGAAAACTTATTCCTGTTCGGAAAAAGTTCAGGAGTTTCAGTCGTCTGCCACTCTACTAGGGAATTATCCTAGGTTGGGGAGAGACAAAAGTTAACTGTTATCCGGTTTCTTTTCAGGTTTCAAGATAACTTGTTGGGGAATTTGAGAAACTGAATGGTTTCCGTCGAGGATTGATAGTTTGAAACTTTGGCTCCGCTGGGGATTAACAGTTTGAAGTTTTGGCTCCGCTGGGGATCTTAATGATGTACTGTAGGGATTGCTCCTGGAATATCCTAGAGATGTTTTCCTATCCTTTCAACCTGTCAGTAATTGTTCTTTTTCATTCTATTTATTTGTAAACAGTAATTATGTTCAAATGCATATGTTCATTAATGAATCATTGGACGTTTTTGCAAATAAAAAAACAAGTGTAAAGAAAAAGGCAAATAGTTTTCTGTACTTTGAAAGAGATATTTTTGTATTTACTTTGAATAAGTGTTTTGTACAAAGGAGACAAACATCCTAGTAAGAGGATGGTGTCATAAAAGTAAGAAAAAATTATACAAAGAAAGATAGCTATGTGTAAAAATCCCATGGGGTTCCCATTCTGCTATAGACTTCGTATCTCTGAATATCTTATCCATCTGCTGCTTCGTTCGAAGATGATTGAATTGATCAGAAGCTCAGAGTTTGTCAGTGAAGAGATTGTCCTTAAAGTGATTTGACGAGACATAGTCATACGCTTTAATTCCCTAACTTTTGCCTGGACCGCCCTTTCGGGTTTTTAGTCCACCGGGAAACCCTTTTTTGCCCAAGTCGCCCTTTCGGGTTTTCAACTTGCCGGGTCTACAGATTTTTTATTATTTTATCCCTAATTTTTGCCCGAACCTTTTTTTGGTTCGCCGGGATGCCCTTGTTTTGCCTAGGTATGTCAACCTAGCGGGTCTCTTATGCGTAGTATCTTTTGACTATGTCTGCATTCACAGGGTGTGGCAGGTCGTCGCCGTCCATGGTGGTTAAGATCATTGCCCCACCAGAAAAGATGTTCTTGATTACAAATGGTCCTTCATAGGTAGGAGTCCATTTGCCCCTGGGATCACTTTGTGTGAAGATGATGCGCTTGATCACTAGATCTCCAACTTGATACACTTGGCGTCTGACTTTCTTGTTGAAGGCCTTGATCATCCGTTTTTGATACGTCTGACCATGGCAAACAGCAGTAAGCCTTTTTTCATTAATTAAGTTCAATTGATCAAGCCGGGTCTGGATCCAATCGTCTTCACTAAAACTTGCATCCTTCATGATTCTTAAAGAGGGGATCTGAACCTCAATAGGTAGAACAACCTCCATGCTATAAACCAAAGAAAAGGGTGTTTCCCTGGTTGATGTGTGAGCCGTGGTACGGTACCCGTGGAGAGAAAACGGTAGCATTTCATGCCAGTCCTTGTAGGTGACTGTCATCTTTTGTATGATCTTTTTAATATTTTTATTAGCAGCTTTGAATGCACCATTCCTCTTTGGCCGATAGGGAGATGAATTATGATGTTGAATCTTGAACTGCTCGCATAAGGCGATGATCATAGTATTGTTAAGGTTCGTACCGTTGTCAGTGATGATCCTTTCAGGGATACCGTACCGGCAAATGAGATTCTGCTTGATGAAGCGGGCAACAACATTCTTAGTAACGGATACGAAGGAAGCTGCTTCGACCCACTTGGTGAAATAGTCAATGGCCACTAGAATGAAGCGGTGTCCATTGGAGGCTGTAGGCTTGATCTCCCCAATCATTTCGATTCCCCACATAGCGAAGGGCCAAGGAGTTGTTAAGACATTTAGAGGAACCGAAGGCACGTGCACCTTGTCTGCATAGATTTGGCACTTATGACAGGTCTGGGAGTGTTGATAGCAGTTTGCTTCCATGGTAACCAGTAATAGCCTGCCCGTAGAATCTTCTTCACCATCGTATGCCCACTAGAGTGAGTGCCAAAGGTACCTTCATGTAATTCAGCCATGATCTCTTCAGCTTCAATCTTGTCCACACGACGGAGCATAATAGAATCATGATTGCGTTTGTACAGGATGCCATTACTTAGGAAGAACTTAGCAGAGAATCTCCTTAAGAACTTTTTGTCATTGACTGAAGCTCCTTCTGGATATTCTTGAGCCTCGAGATACCTTTTGACTTCATGAAACCACGACTGGTCCACTACTTCTTCGATATTAATCTCGTGACAGTGTGCTGGTTCGTTCATCCGTTTAATGGTGATCCGGGGAGCCTCATTATCCCAACTAAGTTTAAACATAGATGACATTGTAGCTAGAGCATCTGCTAGCTGATTTTCTTCTCGCGGGAAATGCTTAAAGGTAATCTGCTCGAAATGTGGTAGCAATGTCAAAACATGTTCTTTGTAAGGGATGAGGTTTGGATGCTTAGTGTCCCACTCTCCTTTGATCTGAATGATGACCAAAGCTGAATCCCCAAACACATCTAAAGATTTGATTCCCAAGTCTATGGTTGCCTTGAGACCAAATATGCATGCTTCATATTCTGCCATGTTGTTCGTATAGTTGAAGCAAAGTCTGGCAGTGAAAGGAGTATGGCATCCTTCCAGAGACATGAGAACAACGCCGATACCGCTACCAAGTGCATTGGATGCCCCATCAAAGTACAGGGTCCATCGGGATCCTTGTTCAGGTCCGTCATATGGCCTGATTTCTTCACATTTGTCCAATGTCATGATGTCTTCGTCAGGGAAGTCGAACTTCATGGATTGATAATCTTCCACAGCTTGATGGGCCAGATGATCAGCTAGCACACTGCCCTTTATAGCTTTTTGGGTCGTGTACTGTATGTTATATTCTGTTAGGATCATCTGCCATCTAGCTATCCTTCCAGACAGAGCAGGCTTCTTAAAGATGTACTTTATTGGACCCATCTTAGATATCAGCAAAGTGGTATGAGTCAACATATACTGTCTTAGCCGGCGAGCAGCCCATACCAGAGCGCAACAATTTTTCTCGAGCAGTGAATATCTGGTTTCACAGTCGGTAAACTTTTTGCTTAGGTAATAAATAGCGTTCTCTTTTCGGCCAGACTCGTCATGCTGCCCCAGTACACACCCCATTGAAATCTCTAAGACGGTCAGATACATGATTAGCGGTCTTCCCTCGACTGGCGACATCAAGACAAGAGGCTATTGTAAATACTCCTTAGTTTTATCGAAAGCAACCTGACATTCATCATTCCATCTGACTACTTGATCTTTCTTCAACAGCTTGAAGATTGGTTCACAAGTAGACGTTAGGTGAGAAATGAATCTGGCAATGTAGTTTAGGCGTCCCAAAAAACCTATGACTTCCTTCTCAGTGCGAGGAGCAGGCATTTCTTGTATCGCTTTAACCTTGGCAGGATCAACCTCGATGCCTTTCTTGCTGACAATGAAACCTAAGAGTTTACCGGACCAGACTCCGAACGTGAACTTGTTTGGGTTCAACCTTAGTTTGTACTCCTTCAATCTGACAAACAGCCTTTGCAAGTGATCAATGTGTTCTTCTTCAGTTTGTGATCAGGCTATCATGTCATTTACGTAGACCTCTATCTCATGATGTATCATATCATGAAACAAAGCTACCATGGTGCGTTGATAGGTTACCCCGACATTCTTCAGTCCGAATGGCATCACTTTGTAGCAGAACGTACCCCCATTGTGTAATAAATGTAGTTTTATCCATGTCCTCAGGTGCCATTTTGATCTGGTTATAGCCTGAGAATCTGTCCATGAAAGAAAATACTTTGTGCTGGGCTGTATTATCGACCATGATGTCAATGTGTGGAAGTGGAAAGTCATCTTTAGGGATGGCCCTGTTTAAATCTCTATAATCCACGCACATTCTCACTTTGCCGTCCTTTTTAGGCACGAGAACAATGTTGGCCACCCATTGGGGATAAGAAGTGACAGTCAGAAATCCAGCATTGAACTGTTTCATAACTTCTGCATTGATCTTCTCTGACATGTCAGGTCTCATACGGTGGACCTTTTGTTTCACTGGTGGACAGTCTTCTCTTGTGGGTAGACGGTGTACCACGATGTCTGTATCGAGTCCCGACATGTCTTCGTATGACCAGGCAAAGATCTCAACATAATCATTCAATAGCTAAATTAAGCGCTCCTTGACACTCGGCTCTAGATTAGAACCACTTTGGTTTCCTTTTTATCTTACTCGGTTCCTAAGTTGATTGTATCCAACAGCTCCTTATGAGGCTGAATTGCTCTTTCCTCTTGCTGTAATAGTCTGGCCAATTCCCCTGGCACCTCACAATCTTCCTCACCTTCGTATTCGGCTTGGTAGATCAGATCTTCAGAGTAACTGAAGGCTATAGCGGTATCTTTACCCATGGGATCCGGAATGGAAGGGTACCTGCATTTGTGAGTGTGTGTGTAAGGGTATAGCCATCTTAAAACAATAAAATGTAAAAGAAAGACAATGAGCACAAAAGGTTTATATATGAAAAAGCGTCCATGATTCATTGAATGACATATGTAGATGAAATAAAAACCCTTACAAATGGATCATTGTGTCTCGGGTAAGACACAAGGTTTTTAAAGTGCGAATTGTTTGTGAATTATTACAAGTCCAACAGAAATGTAAAAGATAAATTACTGAGATATGAAAGTTATTGGGATGAAGTCTCTGGCTTCCCAGTTGTGAAGTCCTCCGTTGACAGTAGGAAATATTCAATCTTCCAAGCTGCCATCCTCTTCATTGTCTTCTACTGCATTGACGCTTTGGTTAGTAATCTTCACAGGTGCCCCCCCAGCACGGGCACGATGCACAACCTTCTGACCAGTTGAAGTAAACCCCAAGCCAAACTTGTCTGATTTGTACGGATTGTCTGGAAGCTGCCCCCAGATGGTGCATCCTCCCTCTTCCACTACTGCCTTTGCATCCTTTAGAGATAACATCCGAGGTGTAGGTCTTGTGATTTTAGGAATCGAGGATACCTCCTTGGTCACTGCTACTTCTGGAGAGACTTCTTTAAAATGTTGGAAAGGGGTCTCTATGAACTCGCCATCTAACTCCACATAACGGAAGGAATTAAGATGACTAATCATATACTCCTCCTCCCCATGGACAATTATGATCTTCCCTTGGACCGGGTACTTTAGCATCTAATGCAAGGTGGAGGTGACAGCACCGACATTGTGGATCCAGAGGCATTCCAACAGACAAGAATAAGAAGGAAGGATGTCCATCACATAGAAGGTTGAATTAAAAACCTGAGTTCTCACCTTGATTGGAATTTCCACCTCCCCGTGGACCATCCTCTTCGACCCATCAAAATCTCTAACCACTATGTTACTGGGTTTTAGAGTCAGCCTCTTGCAATCCAATCTATCAAGGGCTTTCTTCGGTAGGACGTTCAAAGATGATCCAGTATCAACCAAGACATGAGCTAGGGTAGTTCCTCTACACTCCACTGAGACATGTAATGCCTCGTTGTGTTTTCTCCCTCTGGGTGTCAAGTCAGCATCGGAGAAGCCCGGGCTATTATCAGTTGTCAAACTGGCCACACAATCCTGGAATTGGTCAGTAGACGTTTCTTGCGGCACATGAGTTGTCTTCAGAAATTTTACCAGAGCTTTGGCGTGTGCTTCAGAGCACAGTAGCAGAGCTAGCATAGATATCTTGGAAGGGGTCTACCCCAACTGTTCAACCACATCATAATCACTCTTCTTAATTACCCTCAGGATTTCTTCCATCTCCTTCTTGGATGTTTCAGGAATAACTAGTGATTGATCCTTCGTCAAGACAGGCTCCTCTTGAACGTTCTTTCCTTTATTCTCGGCAGTGGAAGTAGGGATAGGAATTGTATTGTCTTTGTCGGTAGGTACAATTGCAGGTATAATCACTGGTGCGAAGGTTATCTTCGGAACGGCCACGGGTCCAAAGACTGCCGTTGGAGGGGCAATCTCTGGAGAGAAGATCCTACCACTGCGGGTGATCTTGCTAGTTCCAACAATATTGCTAATGTCAGGACTGTCCTATTCAGAGCTTTCTTCTTCGGCAGTCAGTTCATCATGTTTAATACCATGGTAGTAGATTTCTCCACCATAGTTCCATGGTACTGTTTTATCTGATTTGTATGGGGCAGGTCCGGGCATTGTAATCTTAAGCGGAGTAGTCTTTGGAGCAGGTGTAATCCTAACGGGTCTTTTAGGGGCCCTGGAAGGATTGGTGTAGATGGTTATTATTGAAACTTCTTTAACTAGAACGGGTGAAATAGGAGCATTCTCAAACAAAATTTCTTAGTTATCCATCAGTCGTTGGATACCTTTCTTCAACAGAGGGCAGTCAAATGATGAGGACAGGAAAACATGGCAGTCTTTGTCACAACCTGGGAATATGCCAGCTTTCAACAAATTCAACTTAACAATTGGGAGCGGAGTTAACAGTTCATCCACGGTGGCAACAAACAGATCTTCTTCAATATCGTTGGCATTGTGACCATGCCTAGGCATTAGAGCGGAAATGACATTCGATTTCTCAGGCGCTTCAAACTCAACTTCCTTTGCATCTATCAGGTCCTGGATTTTATTCTTCAGAGCCCAACAGTTGTTGGTGTCGTGCCTTGGACTTTCAAAATGGTACGCGCATCTGGCGTTCGGATGGTAATATGGAGACGCAGTATTAGGATTCTTTGGGGCCTCTTTTAAAGTGGCCAGATTCAACTTCAGAAGTTGTGGTAGAACTTGAGCTGGAGTCATGTTAATCTTGGTAAATTTCCAAAATGGCCTTTCTACCCTTTGCTGGTTATTTCTCGGTTGGTCTGATGCAGGCTTCAGAATCATTACGGCCCCCACTGTTGGTCGGTGATCAGTTCTTCCCTGATTCCTCTGTGAATAGATAGCAGATACTTCCTTCCTACCAGTGAAGGGTTTTTTCACAGCTATTGAGGCAGACGTGTCCTTTTGAATTTTCCCACTTCTTATACCAGCCTCCACTCTTTCGTCGGTTAAAATCAATTCAGTAAACCCTGCAGAAGAACTCCCAATCAGATGATTGAAGAAAGGGCCTGATAGAGTTCCCAGGAACATCTCCACCAACTCCCTCTCATATAGAGGGGGTTGCACCCTTCCGGCTAGGTCCCTCCACTTTTGCGCGTAATCTTTAAAGCCCTCATTAGAAACCATGGCCATACTCTGTAGATGAGTACGGGTTGGCGCCAAGTCGGCGTTGTATTGATATTGTTTATAGAAAGCAGCTGCCAAGTCTTCTCAATTGTGGACATCATCCCTTTCTAATTGGTAGAACCAATCAAGTTGTGTTCCTGATAAACTGTCTTGGAAAAAGTGGACCCACATGTCTTTGTCGGTAGAATGCAGTTGAATCTTCCTGACATATGATCTGAGGTGAATTTTAGGGCAAGACACCCCATCATACTTGGAAAATAGTGGCACTTTAAACTTTTGCGGGATGACAATTCCTGACACCAACCCCAACTCTTCAAAATCTAGCCCCGGTACTCTCTGGATTTCCATAGCGCTTAGTCGCTCTTCAAGGTGTTTGTACTTGTCATCAGCCAGAGGGTATTGTTGTTCAGAGTAGTCCTCTTCTTCCTCCTCTTCTTCGGAATCTGATGGTACTGCCTTTTCTTTTCCTTTTCTTTCCCCTCTTCAGATATTGTTGGAAATTCTAAGGTCCTTTTGGCTTGTCCCTGAAATCTTCTGCCCATGATTACCACACCGGCTGGCTTCTTTTTCTTTTTCTCTTTCTCTTTTTCTAGAAGAGTCTTCAGCTCTTCTTGCCCCTTGGCTAAGGTCATGAGTAACTGTTGAAATTGTGAGTTCTGAGCTTACAGATCTTTGACCGTTTGTTCGAGATCCATCATACTGAAATAAACAGTAGAGAGATGAGGAAACTTTATTGCAAATACCTGTTTATGTTTATGATGAATGATATGTATTCATGCAATGTTTTCAAGGATTTAGAAATTCAAATTTGTTTTAAACAAAAAAGAAACACACGTCATATTAATTAAAATAGAATTTGAGTACATCAATGCCGCTTGGGCAAAATAATACAAAATTCTAAGGTAAAAAGACATTGCGCATCCTCTTTGGTGCAATGTAGGTGTTGAGAGTCTGCTCTTCATGAAGTAGCCGAGTGAGTTCCAAAACCTTCTTCTCGCTTGCATAGATTTGGGCTTCGAAAGTATCGCGCTCTCCTTTGAGCTGTATCCAACTCCTTTGTAGGTCTTCGAGTGATGTCGGCATGTCAGGATGTAGGATAGTGTATGGAACTTCTCCTTCCTTAACAGGCTCTATAATCACTGGGAGAATGGAGGGATAAGGCATCATAAGACTTTGAGCGTGGGTTCGTACCCACTTGAGGTAAGGCTCAAGAGGGATGGAATTCTTGTGTCTCAAAGTCTTGCTATCCACCTTGTTTAGTATCCTCCAAGCTCGGATGAATCTCTGGAGAAGTCCTTGGTCGTCGTTGTCGTAGTCGAAAACCAATCCTTGAATCAGCATGTCATGTGAGCCATTAATTCGGGCATAACCAAACTGTCTTAGATCTAAGCACGGGTTGTAGGTGATGCCTCCCCTAATTCCAAGTAGAGGGACATTAGGGAATTCCCCACAACGGTCAACAATAATAACATTCTCTTTGGATCGATAACACCAATGAATATCTGAGTGGTTAAGTGTCATTAACCTTTGTGACCACCTCAAACCTTGCTCATTCTTCAAGACTGATTGGGGAAGATGAGAAATAAACCATCTTTCCAGGAGAGGAGTACAACACATAAGAACACCTCTTTTCCTCATCGTACGAGTGTGAAAAGAGTGTAGGATATCCCCAAGCAATGTAGGCACCGGGTTGCGAGTCATGAAGATTTTGACAGCGCTTATATCTATGAGTTGGTCAGGATTAGGGAACAAGACCATCCCATAGATGAGAAGAGCTACAATCTCCTCAAAAGCTTGCAAGTCTAGGGAATTCCAACAGCTTTGGGCCTTCTCAAACAGAAACTTTGAAAAGAAGCCTTTGACACAACTTCTAGTTTCCCAATATGTTGTGACATCAGTTGAGTGCAAGTGCGGGGCTTGAGCAATCTCTTCTGGCTTTGGATCTCTTTCCGTACCGTTGAAGGGTAGTTGATTGAGAATAGGAACCCTCAGAAGTTGAGAGGATTCTTCCAAAGTAGGCACAAGTTGATAGTCAGGAAATGTGAAGCAATGATGCAAAGGGTCAAAGAACTAGAAGAGAACCTTCATCATATCCTCCTCTGTGTTGGAAGTGACCAAGTTGAGTAGACGACCATGTCTCTCGGTGAATGGAGAATTCTCAGGGATCCTTGAAGCTAGCTCCTTGAGTTGTGCAGGAATTCTTACAAGGTTGATCTGGATAGTTTTCCTGCGAAGTGAATCCATAACCTACAAAACAAGAACAAAGATGAATCTCCAAAATCCTTGAAATGGTTAGTGAATGCATATGATGCTCATGATGTCCATGATATTATGCACAAGTATATATGTACAAGCAAATCAAACAAGTTCCTAGTTTAGGCTTGCATGAGGTTTATAGGTAAGTACCCTCTTGAAGTTAGTTGGCTCAACTTGTCCTAGAAATAGTAATCGGGTTCTAAGGAGCTCAATATCACTGGATTGTTTCCTTGTTCATTGTTTCAGTTCAAGCCTCTTTACTGGCAACCGAAATATTCCAAGAAACCAACCCTCAATGAGTGTAGTATCGAGTATCTACCAACTTCGGACTGCACCAAAGCCGGTCATCTCACTACATCCTAAAAGGCCAAGTTGGTCAAGTAAAGGTTCTAGAAGTTCATTAGTGCTTCATGACATCACTCAGCGGCCCTGTATTCTTTTTGATTAACTCAAAGGCTACCGGTACCCACAAATATGTCTCACTAACATAGCTATTGCTTAGACCATGTCGGTATACCCCGCACAGTTTCCACAATGTATTGCTATTTACCTATAATGTTTCCCAAATCTGGGTGGAGTATTCAAACCCAAACAAAGAACCAAAATGTAAAGCAAACAATTAAAACAATTGTAAGCAAGTAAATGTGATCTAAAACCCTAAGGTAACCCCACTTTTAGAATATTCCCCAGCAGAGTCGCCAGTTCTGTGATACGGTGGGAGAACTGACTTGAGGTTTTGCGTTTGTGTTCGTAAATGTCGCGGTTAGCAAGAGTCGCCACGGAATTTTATTTTATCCAAAAGGAAAGGTAAAAAAGTACAGGAAAGACCTTTGAGATGTTTTCTTGAGTTCGGGGGGTAGATTATGAAAAGGGAAGGTGCTAGCACCCTTTTCATCCATGGTTTTCCATGGGCTCTTAGTTACTTGTTTAGATCACTTGCTTTGTTTTGTTTAAAATGGTGTTTGGTGTGGTTTTGAAAGTATTTTGTAAAAGAGGCCATTTGTTTAGGCAGTCTTTGTAATGATTCTTGTTCATAAGAATGTATACAAAGATGTTTGTCTTTTGAAAATGTTTTCAATGTTTTGTAAGATGTTTTGAAATGTGTGTGTGTTTGTTTTTGAAAATAGAAAGGATTGTTTTGAAATGGAACAAGTAACTAGAAGCTATCTACCTACTCAAATGTATTTCTTGTGCATTTTTATTCCTTTGATATTGTTGACTTACCATTGATTTGGTAAGCAACCCTATCTTTGGATGTAAACGGGACGGGCGTGGGTCATCGTATAACCATAATAGCAATGTTGCCAAGTATCTTAACATTTTTTGAGGGACCAAGATCATTTTGTTTTAGGCAACCTTTGAATAGCGTCATCGAGGGTGTTGTACCCCAAAATTTGCCCTCTCATATTTCTCAAAACATTGCAAGAAAAATCTCCAAGTGGTTCAAGATTGCTCAAGAGTGGGTCAGACAAATCATCTCCTAAGGCAGTCAACCCCAAATTAAGGTTTTGTGTTGCATCAAGATCCTTGATTCCAAATGACCTCAAATTCTCCCTAATTTCCTAATATGTTCTCAAGGTCATCCATGTCAAATTTCAAGCCTTGCAGAGGAAGTTTGCTCAGTCAATTGCTCAAAGGGTCCAAAAATCGACTGTGTTAGGGAAAAAGTCAATTGTGACCCAAATACAGTCAAACCTCAAGATTTTTTTTCAACATTATCATTTTAAAGGATATTTCATCATTTGATCAAGGGTTGATCATGATTCATCAAGGATTGCTCAAAATTCATCAAGACTCAAAAGATGCTAAATTAGGGTTTTGTAGGAAAAGTCAACTCAACTTTGACCAAGCATAACTTTCTCATACTTTATGATAAATGACCCATCCAAATCTCATTTTGAATAGGATGGAATTTCCTACAATCCATATTCATACCCCAAGATCAGAAAATGCACTCACAAGAAGTTATAAATTTGGACATTATAGGCCATTTTTGAAAGTCAACAAAAATACCTTTTTTTCCAAAGATTATAACTTGAGCATGGAATATCAAAATGATATGATACCAAAAGGATGGGTTAGAGGACATCTCAAGCTTTCTAAAAAGTCCAGGAACACCTCCAAAAGTTCAAAATTGAAGAAGTTATGCATTGTTGAAGTTAGGAATTTTTGCAAAATTGCCAAAAGTCAATTATCCCCAAAACTCCAAATTTTGTC
The DNA here is from genome assembly GCA_948472305.1 of Vicia faba. Lineage (NCBI taxonomy): Eukaryota > Viridiplantae > Streptophyta > Magnoliopsida > Fabales > Fabaceae > Vicia > Vicia faba. The sequence continues at coordinate 1,025,145,761 of OX451738.1, forward strand.
AAATGGGCCCATTCTTTTCCACTTCATTTGGACTTGCCACATTACAAACGTGTCCTAGCTTCAGCCTTGTGTCCATTTATCAATTTTATTATTTTATTTGATTTTTTATTGAATTATTTCATTTTAAATCAATTTAAATCAAATAAAATCCCAAAACTTGATTACATGAGATCTTTTTCTATTTTCAGGACTTAATCGTCATCAATATCATGATCAAACTCGTATCAAGCATTCCATGTGCAAAAAGGTTGGATTTTTGACAAAATAGGAAAGCTTTCAATGGTGGATCAAATCAAATCCCATAGTCATGATGTGCAAAGATTTAATCCACAAATGTTGACCTAATACGCTCCATCATACATATACAAGGCAAAGGCACGAAATTGAGGGCTAGAGACTGCAAGAACACCAAGAACAAAACTTGAAAAAAAGTGGAAAAAGTGCAAAACTCCGCAGGTAAATTTACAGGGGCTGGAGATTAGGGATGGAGACGTGGCAATCTCCCAGTGGACAATTCAAATATTCGCGCGTTTTATTTTTATTCTGGCATATTAGTCCACTTACTCATATTATCATTATTTGATATATATTTAACAAATAGAACATGATGGTTGAGTGGTAATTGAGCGCTGGCAACATGCCTTGGGACCTGGGTTTGAATCCCAGGTCCCCCCATATGCATTGTTATTTTTTCTCTTCAGGTTATCACATGTAAATCAGGCGCTGCAACACATCATACTCCCTCACTCAATCACTTGCCAGATGGCCCCAGGCCAGATCTGGTGGTCCAGATGGAACATCCACCATGCTGCCTAGTCAAAGTGCACACGCTGGATCACAAAAAGTCAGCCAGGCCAACACAATTGGGCCATGGAATTTGCTTTTCAGACCTCCTAATCAGGCCCACACCCCTAACTCTTTCTATTTTCTTTTTATCTATTTTAATTGTTTGTTTTTATTATTTTTTTATTTAATTATCAACTAACCAATAAAATCTTTTTTTAATAAAATTAAAACCAAAAAAATATTTTCTTTATTAATTTAAATTTTAGTATTTTCTTTTTATTAACCAAATATATTTAATTAATTTAGTTTTAATTAGGAATAACTTTTAATATATTTTACAATAATTAAAATTAACTTAGACAATTAGGTTTTATTAACATTGATTAAATTTATTTTTATTTCTTTAAATAACACAAAAATCCAAAAATATTATTTTTGTTAATTAATTAATTAGTTTATTAATTTAATAATTAATTTAGGATAGTTTATTTCTTAAAAGTAAAAAATAACCAAAAATCTTTTCTTTAATAATTAAAGGGTCAAAACCCTAAAACTTGCGCCCGATTTAATTTCCCGTACGCGATCCATTTTATTCAATATTGTATCTGTTTCCGGAATTTAATAGCTTAATAGGACTTTAAATATTTTTATCACTTTATTTATTTTCCGCATTTATTTTAAAGGGTTTGTCTTTGGCGATGTAAATACCCGACGCCTTGTAATTTAATTTCCGCAATTTATTTTCCGTAACTTATAAACTGTTAGATGTTTGATAATAGGAATGCATGACAAGATTGAACGTTTAAACCTAAAATCAACATAGATAACCACTAACATGTACAAAGATAAAATAAACTGAAAACAACACACTCGCACATGCGCACTCTTAGGGTACACCTCACTTGGTTGCCTTCGTACGCGGTCATTAAGTATAGGAAGTTTTAGAGTTTGCCCTCTTGTCCAAAGATCATAGTTGCCTCGAAACGGTTGCCTCGAAAAAAAATGATCTAAGACATTAGGGTTACCGCTAAGGCGTCCTAACATTGCTTTGGTGACCGTAAGTCCCTAAATTCGAATTGACCCTTAAACTCCAACGACGGTGCTACCTACTCATTCATAGTAGGATAGCATTGTCTAAAGGAAAATTGCATAGAATGATTCCTTTTTCGAGTAGGTAGATGGTTCTTAGATACCTGCTCTTTCAAAACAAAACAAAATTTTCACACTTACACTCCTTTTCCAACAAATACTTTTTCAAACCCACAATCACAAAGAAAGCAAAATTTTGAAAACAATATGAGCAAGTACCTAAGAGCCCGTGGATAACCACAGATAGAAAGGGTGCTAACACCTTCCCTTTCTATAATCTACCCCCCGAACCCGAGAAACATCTCGAAAAAGGAATTTTTCTGTGCTTTTTCCTTTCCTTGTTGGATAAAACAAAAGTCAGTGGCGACTCTTGCTTACCGCGACATTTTGCAAAAACAAACGCAAAACACAAACCAGCATTCCAAAAAAAATAGTCAGTTCTTTCCCACCGTATCACAGAGGGTCTATGATCTTATTTTTGTTTTGTTTTTGCCAAGATACTTCGCGTGCGTAACATGGCCATTTTATTTTAGGCAACCAAGTGGGGGAAACCCTAAGGGTGCTTGTGTGCAAAGTGTGTCATTTTTTCATGCTTTTGTCTTGCATTTAGGGTTTTCTATTTGCTTTGTTTTTGTTCTTGTCATGCAAACCCTAGTTACTAAGCATAGTATATAATGCAATAAATTGCGTAAAATAAACTAAGCTATTACAAAAATTATTATGGGAGGGGGGATACAAGTTTTGAATGGGGATTTTGTACAAATATAAACCTAAATATATTATTACAACCCAATCGGATATTGTGCGAATTAAATAAATAATACAAGTATTTAAAATGCAATGCAATGTATTTATGTAAAAAATGTTTTGGTATTTGTTTTTTGTATGAAAAAATAATCTAATTTAAACCCTAAAAAATAAGGAAAAAATAATATTATTTTTGGAGGGGTGAAACCCTAATTTTTAATTAAAATAAAATAATGCTTTATATTATTATTTTGTCCATTTTTTGTATAAGAAAATAATAAATAATATTATATGTAAATATTAAAAATTAAATATATATAAAAATAAGTATTTATGAGTATAAATAATATAATAAAAATATTAAGTATTTTTAAATATATTTACAAGTTATTTTAAGAAAATAAGTTCTATTATATTAAATAAATTATTTTTTTATAAAAATAAAATAAAATAAAATTGCAAAAAATAAAGAAATTATTTTTTAGGATTTTTATTATTCAGAAAAAATAAATAAAAGCAATAAATATGAAAATATGAAAAGAAATATGAAAAATATAACAAATAAGTCAGGGGGTGCAAATAACAAGTCAGGGGGTGTGAATATCAAAACCAAAAAGCCCAAAGGCGCCAAAAATCCCAAGGCTTCATCCCTGTCCTCCAGCCAGTCTTCCTTGCGCGCGTTTTTTGTTCAAACCTGTAACTTTCATATGCTTGCACAAAAACAAAAACCCATAACATGAAACATGTGGCATTTGAGCTCACGATTCCAACCATATAAATTATGTGACCTAACTCTAAAAGATCAGAGAGAATTTTGGCAGCCCTAATTCGTGACCTAACTTTTTCAGCATTTTCAATCTTCAAATTCTCTCAGCATAGTTAATATAAATGAAAAGTATGCATATGTACAACTTTGTTATGATAAAGACTACATTTTTTCTTCACAAATCGTGACTTGAGGATGCCTATTCAGAGACATAGAGTTTAAGAAATATACCTCCTTCATCTGGATTCGAGTAGAGCAATGCAGGGACTTTGATGGAGGCCTGAGGATTGTTTGAGCTTCCTTGAACTTCCCTGAAGTTATTCCAATGCTTACTTTGCTTTGAGGATAGCTGGAAATCTCTGCACAAGTCAAGCTGCAACCCACAAGGTTGAAAATGGCAAAGGCTGAAACAAGGGTTACAGAACCAGGGTGATGGCTTGGATTGCTTTGGTATGATGTTTATGAGGTGTTTGAAGTGTTAAAACACAAAATGCACGAGCCAAAAATTAGTTGGTAGTGATTTTGCAGATTCTGGGTGTTTTGACAGAATTTTGGAGTTTTGGAGAGTTTCTAGTGTCAAGCAATCATGCCAAGCCTTGCAACAATTTTGTAAATATGTAGAGAAGTGATCCAAGGTCAACCCTTACTAGTTGTACAAGATTTGGACCTTTTCACCAACTTTCTTGCTTTTGAAGTAAAGTGACATGACCAATGCTACATGCTTTTCCTTGCTTGCTTAAGAGATGAAATGCACTTGTACAATTTGCTTGAGGCCTGTGTACATTTCTTGCACCAAAGGGACAAGTCCAAGGCTCAAGATTGATAAAGTTACAAAATCTCATCTTTATGAAAATGGCAATGTGAACTTTATGCCTAAAATGGAATTATCTCTTGTACAAAGCTTCAAAAGCAAAGATAATGCCTTTGTCAATTGAGTTTGCATTTAATTATGGAGTGTAAAGTGAGCTTAGGACCTGTAAAGCAAGATACAAACAACATGGATTGGATTTTCAACTTGATCTTATGTGAAAATGGCTTGAACAAAAGTGATAAAATTCCAACTTCCCTTCTTCGATTCTCCCTACTCAAAAATGATCTTGGAGAGTTCTTGGACATTTTGGAAAGCTTGCAATGTGCTATATAATCCATAATTGAAATGAATCTTGAGATACTTCTTGGAACTAGGTGAAAAATGTCCATGAAGTTGGGTCCAAAACCTGCCCAAATTAGGGCAAAATTTCACTAAGTTAAGAAGTTCATGGACCTATATTCATAAATTCATAACTTGAGATCCAAGCATCTTTTGGGAAAAGTTTGTGAAGAAAAGTTGTAGATTTCATGAAGGACTACAACTTTCATGTTGTAAGTTTTCTCTGAATCAAAATGCATCATGGTGAAAAAGTGGTGAAAAGTTGGGAAAAAATAAGAAAATTTTTATACTTAGAAAAATTCTAAGTTATGAACATTTTCAAATTAAAACCCTAATTTTCAATTTTGAGTTTCTTGGTGAACAAGTTTCATATTTTTACATGTCTTGATGAATTATGACCCTTGGCACTTGATTTTGACCAAAAAGTCAAAGTTTGATTTTTTAGTGCACAATTGACTTTTGATCAGTTGACTGCAAAATTCATCTATAAACCCAATGAACTTGAGATCTTTTGAACCATGTAATTAGGTCAAGATGATGCCATTGAACCCTTGAAATCATGTTTGAACCCAATTGGTCATTGGCTAGGTTAAAAATCAGAAATTTCCCTTTCTCAGTCAAAACCCTAATTTTGACCATTTTGCTCTTTTGATGGTTTGATCAAATTTCTTGAGGAGTTGTGATCAAAACTTGATAAAATGGTACATAGGATTCTAGAATGTTGATGTGGATCAAAAATTATGAAGTTTGACTGTAAATTGGCCATAGTTGACTTTTTCCCTAATACAGCTGATTTTTAGGTCAACTGTCCAATTGATTGATAAAAAATATGGTTCAAGGCTTGAAACTTAACATGAGCAATCTTAGGGGTCAAAGATGATGTATGAAAGTCACATGAATAATTGATAGCCCAAAAATCCTTGTGCAAACTCAAACCCTAATTTTGGGTTATTAGTGCAAGATGAGATGTCTTGAGCTGACCAAACCCTAAACTTGTCTTGAGTCCAAGAAGTCTTGTGAGAAAAATCTTGATAAATGAAAGGGAAAAATTTGGGGTACAACACTTTGAATTAATGGTTCAATTTGAAATTGTTTCTTCTTATTTTGTTTCAATCTTACTTGTTAGTTTGATTTGATATCTTTGCTTTTGCAAATACGAAATTCCTTTGTTAGGGTAGATTTAATATAAACCTAAAGCATGTTTAGAAGTTACAACATGAGGTTGTTTGAATATTTTTCTTGTGAAGACTTGTTGATTGTTTAATCCATGTCTAAATGCTTTAATGCCTTTCTTTTTTAAGTTTTGTGACCTTAGGGTCTTGTTTTTTCTAATTTGGCCATGTTTGGTTGTTCTTTAAAGAACTTGTATTGTGATGTTGAATTCACCTTTATTTAATAACTTAGATGTTGACGATTTACTTTGATGCTTGAACTTCTTTAAGTTAGCCTTGTTTTGATTGTTTAGGTTGTTACCTTTTAACTTGAAATGCTTGCTTGTTGCTTTAAATTCATGTTCAATTTGAAGTTTGCTTCTTCTTGAAGTTATGTGGATATCTTACTTGTTAGTGTGGTGTCATTTTGCCTTTACTTTTTTTTTGCCTTTGTTAAGGTATAGTAGAACCTAATGCATGTTTAGGATTTTAACTTGAATGTGTTTGAGTTACTTTACTTGTTGATTTTTAATTCCATGTAAAAGTGTTTAGATGGCATGTGAAATTTTCTGGCACTTGCAACATGTTAATACTGATGTCCCAACATCAGAACAATGCTACTACAAATGTTACAACATCTGTTGGCAGACAAATTGTAAGTGATATTGAAACTAAACTGCAGAATGATAAAAAACACGTAGAGTTGTTAACCTAGTTCAGTGCAACATCACCTACATTTAGAGGCTACACGGAAGGAAATCCACTATGACAATATTAATTCATAGCCTAAACAGTACCAATTTACAACCTTTTACTTAATCACTACCTTGTGAAACTTCTACCAAGAAATCATCATCTAGATATGAGAAATCCCATCTCACTTCCTAATCACCTCAGTGATATCTAACAGTCCCAATCCCAGTGATTGTATCAAGAACAACCCAATTTAATATATTACACTTCAAATATAAAACTAAACTTTTTTGCTTAAAAGCTTCAAGAGTGAGAACAATAACTTGATAATATGTCAAGTAATAATCATTATACCACATAGTATCAAAAGATACATGGGTGACTTACACCCACACAAGAGACTCTCAAAACCTAAAACTCTAAGCTTCCCCTAATTTACAAATTATGAAAAAAATTAATTGAAAGAATTGATACATTAGGTTTAGGTCTTCTCTTACATACACCTCTGTAGTCCATGGGCTTCGAAATCTGCATCCAGATATTTCTTGATCCACAAGTTGAGTGATACACATATTGTGCAGCGAAATCTCCTCAAATTTTGGAACAAATAGTACCAAGTTTCCTAAATTGTCTCAAGGCCCAATTCAATAACTTATGTACAACTGGAGATACAAAACTTGGTCCAAATTAAATCTTCTTGACCTGTGAAATTTATTGAGACATATCCAAAAGGAATATCACAAAATCCAATTAAATATGTCAAGATTTAAAACAGCCTGTGCATGTTCTGGTATAGAATCTCACAACATCTGACAGGACATCTTTCTTCAATGAACTAGCCCAGCATGTTAAACGTCTCCCATAACATATTTATTATGAACTATGTTTAAGAAAAATTATTGCCAATCCCAAAACCATGGTACTAACAATCTCCCCCTTTGGAAAATTTTGGCTAAAACAACCAAAGCCCAATTAAACAGGAGAGAGGAATAAAACCATTGAGGAATAACACCACAGAGGAATAGGACCATAAACACAAGCTACACGAGGAAGAAGATAAGAGTTACTTCCCCTTAAACATAGAACCAATTCTTGTCACAGGGGAACAAATCTCCCCTCAAGAGGAAGAAGAAACTTTTCCTGAAGCACAAGAAAACCAACATAAACTTTTCAGGTGAAAACCCAAATATCCAGGAACCCAACATGGACTCAAGCCATTAGAAGACCATGCAGCTGAAGCAACACACATAACTCAGAACACAAGAAACAGTGACACACTTAACTTAGAACACAAGACACAACATGACTCAGACACACAAGATTTTCTAACATCCGGTAGGACATCTTGCAAATAACTACAACAGAAGTAGCAGCAGAAGTAGAAGCAAGACAAACACAAGACTTGTACGATAGACAATCATGTTCCCCCTAAAATGTTGCATAGAAAACAACATCACTAGACAAGACACACTAATACTTTTCTCCCCTTTTTTAGCCAAAAATTGACAAAAAAGAAATAAGAAGAAAAAGAAACTGAAACAAAAGAAGACTCAAAACAAACAGACCAAGGACATAAAGAAAATAGACCCTATACTTGATGCAAAACTAATTGCATCAAACTGACTCAAAATAAATAACAAAAAGAAGATAGAAAAAACAGACAAAAACTAACGAGACACAAACAAAAGACTCAACCTAAATAAAAGACCCAAGCAACCTAGACTCAAACTTTTTTTTTTGTTTTTTTTTGTTTTTCCATGTTTTTTTAAATATATACAAACATAAGCTGACAAGAACCCAACTAACCAATCTTTCATCCAAAGTCAATGAAGTTGGCCCAATCTTCATCAGCATATGAGTCTGAATCATGTAATTGAACATGGTTCTTTTGAGGGATTTCATCTTTGTCACATATGTTTTCCCTGTCCTAGATGCTCCAATTGATGTTCTTACATTTGTCACCATGTTGTACTCCACCTTCTTTAGATCAAAATTCACTTCCTTTTTGGTTTCCAACATTGGACTCTTTTAACATCAACACTTTTGGAAGATTTGCTCATGGTTGAAACGCAGCTTGAGAGAATGGTGAGGTAATGAAGTATTTAAACACAAGGAGATTTACTTTGTTTGTAATGAAATCTTGCGTTTAACGATAAACAAATTAGTTGAAGTGTTTTTGGAAGGAGATAAAAGTATCCTTATTAATAGTGCACCACTCACCATAGGAGAAAGACACATATTTGTTCAACTTTTTCTTCTTTCCATGCTTTGACTGCTGGAAAATGTTACAAAATTTGAAATGACATTCTCCATGCCATTGAAAATTCTTTTCCTGAGATTGCACATATCCCAAAATAAAGGAATATAGTTGGCAAACCGACCAAACTTTTACTACCATAATTCTTCAACAGTGTAATTCCAAAATTACCTCTAAGATTCTCAATGTAACTTACATCTCAAGTTATGATAAAAATAATTTCTAGAGCTTTTCATACATACCAGCTTAGGAATGCCAATATTTTCCTGTAACAAACCTCTGACACAATGTTGACTTGAACCCATAAGTCTATTCTACAAGCATAACACAATCCTTGAGTATCTTGATTATAGCAACTTGTCACATTACAATGTCATGACATTCAGGTTGACATTGTACTCTTTTAGTAACCAACCCAATTGAAAATACATCTTCCTTTAGCATAGAAACTATCCTTATGGATAGATAAGGATTACATAATTTTGGATCCAAGAGATAAGATTGTTTCTTAAGCAGAACATCCTCTTTTCATACTATATCCATTAGACTTGACCAAAAGCTTTTAATCTAAGAATTACCATCGATAGGAACTTCATCTCTGAAACAAATGATGATCACAAACTCTAATAAACTCCAAATAATAAACTCCTTTTATTGACAAAAACTTTGCTTTCTAGAGAATTTTCTTATTCAATGTATGATAGTATTTTAGAGTCTACCATATTTTTTGGAGTATCAACCTACTGAGATGGTGTTTAAACATCTGGTTTGAACATCAGTTTCTTTCTCAATGAATGAATCATTGACTTTTGGTTCTGAAGTTAACATCACTAAAAAGTACTTTTCTTAGTAGTGTAACTCCGAAGCATACCTTGTTCTCTTTCAAGGGGTAGATAAGAACCTTTGCAGACTTCACTGATAATATATTTTTCTTTGCTATAGATCACAAAAGAAAATCATATACATAAGTCTTTATCCACCAGGATACGCATCTTGTATTGAACTAATCATATTCATAGAATAGTTTATAGACCTTTTGCAACTGTCTAATGTTGCACCTTTTTGTGTGACATCTGGAATTCATCTTCCTTGAGCATCAAATAAGAGGATAAGGAATTAAATACTTGTGGAATCCACAAATAGAAATTGTTTTTAAATCCTTAGAGGAACTTCATACATATCATTAGAGACAAAAACATTCCTTCTCGATGACATTTACCTTCAGACATTATCACACAACTAACTTATGTTAACACAATAGTCATCAGTACTTTCATAAGAAGAACATTACCAAAAACATGGAAAATCCATCATGTATTCTTCAGTTATCCAATGACCTTGATCTTCCCTTTTAGTATCATCACCAAAAGAACCAATTGATAGAGAGAGACTAAACAAACCACCAGAAACACTCTTACTACAGTCAAGTGTCTGGAGCTGTCAGTACCAAAATACCAATCATCTTAGTTGAAGTTCTAAGAAAGGTATGAGAAATGATGCAATCAACACCTTCCCTGAGTTTAACCACTGCTAGATTAACCAATGTTGAGTCTGACCTTTGAGGAAGTTAAAGAAAACAAAAGACCCTGTTATGATCATCTTTTTCACATAAGAAACATCTTCAGTGCAAGAATATGCTTTTAGCTTGAGTATTCTGATGTCCAACACAATGTTGAGACATTTTTATTGACATCCTTGACTCAGTTTGCCTTTTGATGAAAACAACCTTTTGTTACTTGAGTTTTCTATTTGCTAATTATAGCTTGAAAACCCCATCCCTTTTAGGCTTCCAATCATCTTCCCACTTGAAGAAACTCTTCTAATTGGTCTTAACAATATTTACAAACTTTATCATGAAATCAAGTTTGAGGATTAATAGAGTCACCTCACCTTGCAAGTTATAGATGGTAGACAAACCTTCATTCTCTTACATAAGATAAAAAATATCCACCTCCTATTTTATTCATAGTTGACAACCCTTTTTATTATAGACACACAGATCTTTGAATAAAACATCCAGCTCATCATGAAATAAATCTTCAATAAAGAAATCTACATCAGAAGTCCATCTTTCAGTCAAACTAGTAACATCCTTGGAAAATACATAATCAAGAATACTTTCCTTTTTACACCAAGAAATAGAAAACCCATACAGTTTCTCTTTGAAATAGGTAGGGAATTCTGCTCCAAAAGATCCAAGGTCTTCAAACTTATTTTACTAAATGCTTTGACATGATTGATCTTTTACTCCAGCTCCAACCTTTTCTTGAGTATTATAGACTTGTTGATGCTAGTACAAATGTTCTGAACATTTAGTCTAGATATATTGTTTACTCTCCTAAAAAAAAATGATTGGACTGCTTTGCAAGGAACACAGTAGCAATAAGAAACTCTTCATTAGAGACCATAACATAAGCTCTTACATAGTTTAGAAAAAATTGCCCTTGTCCTTTTTCAATGGCTTGTCACTTTCATGTTAAACCTCTTAAGTAGAGACCTGAGTTCTTCTTCTTGATCAGCCTCACATATGAACTCTTTTCTTCTAAACACCCTTAGATGTGCCTTTATGAGCGGACTTGAGAATTTACCAAGTATATTAGCCATAATACAAGTGATAAAAAGTATGGAACGAAACAATTATCAATTCCATTGATTATGGTATTGATAACTTCAAATTTATAGAGACCCAACTCATACTCTTCCCTTATGTCTTCTAAACACCAGGATTCTTCCAACCTGACAGACTTCACAGTTCTATTGTCCATTGATTACCAAAATGATATCACTCTAGCTTTCCAAAAGACAAACAATACCAGAAATATACCTCTCAAGTTCACTTAATAGGCCAGGGTTCCTGCTCTGATACCAATTTAATTTTTCTAGCACTTGCAACACATGTTAATACTGATGTCCCAACATCAGAACAATGTCAATATAGATGTTATAATATTTGTTGTCAGTCAGATTGTAAATGATATTGAAACTAATTGTAGAGTGATAAATAACATATATAGTTATTAACCTAGTTAGATGCAACATCCCCTACATTTGGGGGCTACCAAGCTAGAAAGGAAATCCACTATGACAATATTAATTCAAAGCCTAAACGGTTTCAATTTACAACATCTCACTTAATCACTATCCTGTGCAACTTCTACCAAGAAATCATCATATAGATATGAGAAAACTCATCTCACTTCCTAATAACCTCAGTGATATCTAACAGTCCCAATCCCAATGATTGTATCAAGAATAACCAAATTTAGAAGATTAAACTTCAAATACAAAACTCAACTCTTTTGCTTAAAAGCTTCAAGAGTGAGAACAATAACTTGACAAATTGTCAAGTAACAACTAGTCTAGCACATAGTATCAAAAGATACATGGGTGACTTACACCCACACAAGAGACTCTCAAAACCTAAGACTATAAGCTTCCTCTAATTTACAAATTATGGAACACTTAATTAAAAGAATTAATACATTAGGTTTATGTCTTCTCTTTAAATACACTTATGCAGTGCATGGGCTTCAAAACCTGTATCCAGATATTTCTTGATCCACAAGCTGAGTGATGCACCAATTGTGCAACAAAATCTCCTTAAATATTGGAACAAACAATACCAAGTTTCCTAAATTGTCTCAAGGCCCAATTTAGTAACTTATGTATAGTTGGAGATAAAAAAACTTATTCCAAATTAAATCTTCTTGACCTGCAAAATTTACTGAGACATGTCCAAAAGGAATATCATAGAATCCAATTAAATTTGTCAAGATTTAAAATAGCATGTACATGTTATGGTATAGAATGTCACAACATCTGACATAACATCTTTCTCCAGTGAACTTGCCCAACATGTTAGAATATCTCCCATAACATCTTTGCTGTGAACCATATTTTTGCAAAATTGTTGGCGGTCCCAAAACCATGGTACTAACACCATGCTTTGTTAAGCTTTGTGACCTTAGGGTATTTGTTTTCCCAGTCTTAGCATGTTTGGTTGTTCTTTTAAGAACCATGTTTTGTGAATACGATTCCATTTCTAATCTAATGTCTTGATACCATGTCTTGATTACATGTATGATGCTTTGGTTGTTACTTAAGTTTGAGCTTGATACTCGTTTACCCTTTACTTGGTTAAGTATTGGTGTTAGCTTGAATCTTGTTAGGTTTAAGTTGATCTTGTTTAATACTTGGTTAAGTATGAGTTAACTTGAATCTTGTTAAGTTTAAGCTATTTTTTGATTACTTGGTTAAGTATGTCTTGTCTTGAGTTCTTGGTTAAGTTCTTGAGATATTTGATTGCTTGTTAGCATGTTTACTTGGTTAAGTAATGTTTAACTTGAATCTTGTTAGGTTTAAGTTGTATCTTATTTATTACTTAGTTAAGTATGTTTTAACTTGAATCTTTTTAGGTTTAAGTTGTTTCTTGTTATCATGATTACTTTGTTAAGTGATTGTTATTTCTCTGAAATTATGATTGGCTTACATTTTGGTAAAACCATTTTAGCAACAACATATTGAGTAAGATGTCCTAACAAGGAGACCATCACGCCTGCAGCAAGCTGACAGATGTGGGTCAACTGATTTTTAGTTATTGAATATTTAAGGAAGATTCAGTTAGCTTATGTGGCATCCAAGATTGACAAAATAAAGTATTCTTTGTTGGTTTTAGAAGATTTGACTAGTTTCTAAATATGGATACATTTTAGGAAACTAATGATTGAAGAACTACTTTCATAGAGGAGTTTTTGCAGACTTTGTGTAGCCTCATTGATGTGGTTTTGAAGCCTAAACCAGTCAAGAATAAAGTTATAAATAGACTGGTGTATACCTAGTTTTAGGTAGAACTCACATGTGTGTATTTGTTAGGGTTATAGAATCCTTATTTATGAGCCTCTCTAGTATCATGTTGATAGAAGAGTAGGACTATTTGTGGGTGTAATTTCTCTATTAGATGTACATAATATTTTAAGCATTGAACATATTGCGTGCCAATTCTCATAAGCTTTTAAACATTGAGTCTTGTGTGTTTTGGAAGTATAGCTTCTGGTTTTTGTTTTCTACTTGTGTTTAGAGTTGCTCCAATTGCTAAGTGTAATTGAAGAGGGATTTGAGGAGGGCCTCATATCTACGCGTGTCTTAGGTAGAAGTTAAGAAAAGGATAATGATTAAGTGTTTGGCTGTAAACTGGAGGTTTGCTGTGAGGTCTACAAATTAATATTATCTAGTTAATTTCGTCTCTGGCTTGGTAGCCCCCAGAATAGGAAGGTTATTCCGAACTGGGTAAACATATCCTAATTTATTTACTTTCATCACTATTATATTTTGTTTATACATCTTGTTATTATGTGAAGTCGAATCAGATGTCTCGATATCTCTTAGGACATCCGAGATCTGATAGCCAGAATTTCAATTAGTATTAGAGCAGGCATCATGCTCTGACTCTGGGTGAGATTCAGGGAAGTTACTTTCTGGAACAATGGACAACAATGTTAGAACTATGGTTAAAATACAGATTTTAGATGGTACCAACTATGACAGTTAGAAACCTCGTATGGAAACCTTTATAAAGTCCTTGAGTGACAAGGCTTGGATAAATGTTGTCAAAGGTTGGGATCCACCAAAGGTTGCTGATGCATTAGGGAAGGCCATTGATGTGCTGAAGCCTGAAGAAGATTGAGATGATAATGATGAGGCATTATCTCAAGGAAACTCTAAAGACTGAATGTCATATTCAATGGAGTTGATAAAAATATTTTCAAGTTGATAAAGAATTTCAAACATGCAAAAGTTGCATGGGAAACCTTGAGAAAGGTGCATGAAGGAAATCTTAAGGTTAAATTGGCAAAGCTTCAGCTTCTCTCTTCCAAATTTGAGAACTTGAAGATGAATGAGGATGAAAATATCCAAGACTTTCACATGACTATTCTAGATATTGCTAATGACTCAGAAGATCTAGGAGAGAAGATATCAGAGGATAAACTTGTCAGGAAGATGGTTAAATCTCTTCCCAAGAGATTTAACATGAAGGTGATTGCTATTGAAGAATCCCTGGATTTAAGAACTATGATAGTAGATGAACTTATAAGTTAACTCAAGACTTTTGAGTCTGCTATCAACGAAAAATCTAAAAAGAATAAGAGCCTAGCTTTTGCATCTAGTGCTTAAGACTCAGAGGATAAAGGAAACACGAACTCAGAAGGAATATCTGAGGAACTCGTGCTGCTGGGAAGAAAGTTTAGCAGGGTGTTGAGGAAGTACAAGTTGGGTGCTAAGAACATGTCTTACCACATAAACAAAAACCAGGACCTGAGAAGGATGTCAAGATTTAAAGAAAAGTCAAACCAAGGGAAAGGTGTATAGTTCCATGAATGTGATGGATATGGACACATAAGAACCAAATGTGCCACCTATCTCAAAAAGCAAGGAAATAAGTTATCTGTGTCATGGTCTGATGGAGAATCTGAAAGTGATCATAAGGAAGATTGAGCCAAGCAGGTGACTGCTTTGACTGGAATTTGTGGATCTGATAAAGAATCTAGTGAATTTGATAAAGAATCATATGTTGGAGAACTTACTGTTAGTAAACTCGCTATTGGGTACTCAAAGTTATGCCTCAAGAATGAAATATTAGTGTTAGAAAGTATTAACACAAAAGTTTGTCATTACTCAATTGGAGGCTGAGAAATAAGAGCATCTATCTATCATTGCTAATATTAGAGAGGAGAATGTTGGGGATATGAAGAGTCTTGGTTTTAATAATCAAATTATGAATAACAACAAGCAAATAATGGAGTTTTCTCCTTAAAAGATAAATCTTGATCTGAAGATGTCAAGGCACATATTCCAACACCAGTCAAGACATCAAGGAAGATATCATAGTCGCATGTCTCACCCATGGAGGTGTCACTATTGTGGAAGGTTTGGACATTTAAAGTCCTCGTGCTATAAACTATATGGACATCCCATCCATAGATTCCCTTACAAAAGAAAATATGATAACTCTAAGGTAAAGTCAATAGGAGCTTTTCACCATGACTCATATGAACTCATAGCTTACACTTCTCTAAAAGCCTCAACTATAGAAGATTGGTATTTTGATAGTGGCTGCTCCAGAAACATGATTGGAGTTAAGAGATTCCTAGTGAACATCAAACCACGTGCCATTAGCTATGTCATTTTTGGAGATGGGTCAAAGAGTGAAATCAAAGGTGTGGGAAAGGTGAATTATGCTGGACAACCTAGTCTAGTTATTGTGTTGTTTGTGAAAGGGCTAGCAGCAAATCTGATAAGTATCAGTCAACTCCGTGATCAAGGTCTTAAAGTTAACTTTACTTAATCCAAATGCTTGATTATAAATGATAAGAATGAAGTGGTCATGTCGAGAACCAGGTCAAAGGACAACTACTACCTATGGAATTCTCCATAATGTCCCCCAACATGCCTATTGTCAAAATATGATGAAGTAAACATATGGCATCAAAAGCTTGGACATCTACATCTGAAGGGTATGAAGAAAATCATGTCAAAGTAAGCTATTAGAGATATTCCCAAGCTAAAGATTGATGAAGGAATAATTTTTGGTGATTGTCAAATTGGGTAGTAGACAAAGATGTCCCATAAGAAGATTAAACATCTTGTCACCTCAAGAGTTCTAGAGCTGCTTCACATGGACTTGATGGGACCTATGCATGTGGAAAGTCTTGGAGGAAAATGTATGCTTGTGTTGTTGTTGATGACTACTCAAGATTCACTTGGGTGAAGTTCATCAAAGATAAATATGAGGTGTTTAAAGTGTTCAAGGAACCGTGTCATAAGATTCAAAGAGAAAAATATTGTCGCGTTGTCAGAATCATAAGTGACCACAAGAAGGAATTTGAGAATACCAAATTTGAAAATTGTGCTTCTGAGGGGATTAATCATAAGTTTTCCTCACTTATCACTCCCCAACAGAATGGTGTGGTTGAGCATAAGAATAGGACTACTCAAGAGTGTGCCAGAGTTATGCTTCATGCAAAGAAATTACCCCTTTACTTTTGGGCTGAAGCCATGAACATTGCTTGCTATGTTCACAACAGAGTAACAATCAGAACTGGAACTTCAGTTAATTTGTATGAATTATGGAGAGGAAGAAAACCATCTATCAAGTACTTCCATGTCTTTGGAAGTAAATGTTATATTCTTGCTGACCGTGAGCCAGGACGGAAGTTGGATGCCAAGAGCGATGAAGGAATTTTTCTAGGATACTCTACTAATAGTAAAGTGTATAAAGTATTCAACTCTAGAACCAAGGTGATGATGGAGTATTCAAATGTTATTGTTGATGACCCAACTAATGAAGATGATGTTCCAGAAGAAGTTGAGACAACTATTCCTATTAAAGATGTGGTTCCTGAAAAAAATGCCACAACATCTACCACAGATGTTGCAGATTCAAGTGTTGATTCTGAAGTTGAAGAACCTCAGGTAACTAACAAAGGAACCTCTCTTATAATTCAAAAGGATCATCCTAAGGAGATGATAATAGGAAATCCTAGACAAGGAGTAGTCACCAGGTCAAGGGAAGTTGTTTCAAATGCTTGCTTTGTGTCAAATATTGAGCCTAAAAATATGAAGAAAGCTTTGACTGATGAATTCTGGATAAATGCTATGTAAGATGAGCTTGCTCGGTTCAAGAGAGATGAAATTTGGTATTTGGTACCAAGATCTGAAGGGATGAATATCATTGGTACAAAATGGGTGTACAAGAACAAGACAAATGAACAAGGAGGTGTCATCAGAAATAAAGCCAGACTGGTTTCTCAAGGGTACACTCAAATTGAGGGAATAAACTTTGATGAAACATTTGCTCCTGTGACTTACTTGGAGTCTATTAGATTGCTTCTTGGTGTAGCTTGTCATATAATGTTCAAGCTATATCAGATGGATGTCAAGAGTTCCTTTCTAAATGGGGACTTGAATGAAGAGGTTTATATTGAACAACCGAAAGGGTTCTTTGATCATTCCTTTCTAGATCATGTGTTCAGACTGAAGAAGGCTCTGTACAGGATGAAACAAGATCCAAGAGCTTGGTATGAAAGATTGATTGAATTTCTAGTCAGTCATGGATATAGAAAGGGTGGAATTGACAAGACACTCTTTGTCAAAGATGAAGCTGGAAAGTTGTTGATAGCTCAGATCTATGCGGATGACATAGCTTTTGGGGGAACGTCAGATGACATGGTCCAACATTTTGTCAGACATATGCAATATAAATTTGAGATGAGTTTGGTAGGTGAACTGACTTACTTCCTTGGATTTCAAGTCAAGAAGATGGAAGACTCCATTTTTCTCTATCAAAGATAATATGCAAGAAATATTGTGAAGAAGTTTGGGTTAGAAAATGAAATCCATAATATGACCCCTACTCCCACTCACCTGAAATTAACCAAATATGAAAAAGGAGTTAGTGTTAATCAAAGTTTGTATAGAAGCATGATTCGAAGTCTTCTATATCTTACTGTTAACAGACTAAACATCACATTTGTTGTTGGAGTATGCGCAATATATCAAGCAGAACCTATGGTAAGTCACATTAACTAAGCTAAAAGGATTCTGAAGTATGTGAATGGAACATGTCACTATGTTGTGTTGTACTCCCATGATACAAAATCCTCATTGGTGGGATTTTGCGATGCTGATTGAGCTGGAAGTGCTGATGATAGAAAGAATACCTTTAGAGGATGTTTCTTTATGGGAAACAACTTGATATCCTGGTTCAGTAAGAAGCAAAACTGTGTTTCTCTATTCACCACTAAAGCTAAGTACATAGCAGCAGGAAGAAGTTGCTCTCAACTGGTATGGATGAAGAAAATATTATCTGAATACAATGTCACACAAGATGCTATAACATTTTTCTGGGACAATTTGACTGCTATAAATATTTATAAAATCCTATTCAACTTAGTAGGACCAAGCACGTTGACATCATACACCACTTCATCAGAGAACTCGTGGAGGACAAAATCATTAAGCTTGAGCATGTAAATACTGAGAATCAGCTTGCCGATATATTTACAAAAGCCCTTGATGTTGCTCTATTTGAGAACCTAAGGAGGAGGCTTGGGATTTGTATCCATGAAGAGCTATAGCAATTACTATTGGTGTTGCATCTTGTGTTGAGGTTGCTAAGTATGATTCTTCACCTAACAAATATTCTGCCAGTGCTTTCAAGGAAAGAGAAGATGCTAATGCATGACAACTGGTCATGGGATTTTGCTTGGATATATCTTATGATCCTGTTTATTTTGGTTTATGGTTATGTAAGGGCTAAATTCCCAGGATATTTTTGAATTTTTGCACTCTGCAACTATATCTTTAGGTGCTTAAATTGTTTCTAATATTATCTACTTACCTTTGTCACATTATGGCGACAAAGATGGAGTAGTATGATATTGAGGGTGACGGAGCTAGAACTTGCTGAGGGGGAGAATTATATGATTCTCTGTTTGTGATAGCAATTATTGTGGGGGAGTTCCTACTATTTTGAAAAAATGTCAGACATGATGTCTTGACATCATGGTGTGAGAACTAAGGTGTTATATATTTTTGTTGCAGTTGTATTAGTAGATCAACTAACTACTAACTATTTGATGTGTGTGCTGCTAATTTCTGTGCTGCTAACCTTGCATCTGTTTTTTTCCACTGTTGTACCTCTGATGTGCATGTTTGATTTATTTTTAATCATAATTTATTGTGCAAGGGTTGTTTGGGTGTTTTAGCCAAAATGTTCCAAAGGGGGAGATTGTTATTTCTTTGAAATTATGATTGGCTTACATTTTGGTAAAAATATTTTAGAAGCAACATGTTGAACAAGATGTTTCAACATTCTATCTTCAACATGTCGAGTAAGATGTCCCAACAAGGAGATAGGACATTGCGACTGCAGTAAACTGACAATTGTGGGTCAGCTTATTTTTAGCTATTGAATATTCAGGGAATATTCGGTTAGCTTATGTGGCGTCCAAGATTGACAAAACAGAATATTATTTGTTTTTTTTCAAAGATTTGATTAGTTTCTAAACATAGAGACATTTTAGGAAACTAATGATTGAAGACCCATTTTCTTGGAGGAGTTTTTGCAGACTTTGTGCAGCCTCATTGTTGCAGTTTTGAAGCCCAAACCAATCCATAATAAAGTTATTAATAGACTGGTGTATACCTAGTTTTAGGTAGAACTTACGTGTATGTTTTTGTTAGGGTTGTAGAATCCTTATTTGTGAGCCGCTCTCCAATATCATCTTGATAGAAGAGTAGGATTTTTTATGGGTGTAAGTTCTTTATTAGATGTTTATAAGCTTTTAAGCATTAAATATACTGTATGTCAATTCTCATAAGCTTTTAAGCATTGAGTCTTGCATGTTTTAGAAGTATAGCTTCCAGGTTTTTGTTCTTTACTTGTGTTTAGAGTTGCTCAAATTGATGAATGTAATTGAAGAGGGATTTGAGGAGGGCCTCATACCTAGGTGTGTCTTAGATAGAATTTAAGTAAAAGGTAGTGATTAAGTGTGTATCTTGTAAAATGGAGGTTTTCTATGAGGTATACAAATTGATACTATCTAGTTAATTCCGTCCTTGACTTGGTAGCCCCCATAGTAGGAAGGTTGTTCCAAACTTAGGGGATCCGGGTACTCGTAGTTCACCTTAAAAATTTTAAAACACATGTGTGTTGGTTAATTTTAAGAGAAGAGACATCATCGTTATATCCAAGTGGAAAACATACTAACTACCCACGATTATGAGAAAGGATAATTTACATCATCTCAAAGTGGAGGATATAGCTTGGATTCTAAAATCAACAAAGCCTTCCTCAACACCCAAGTGGAAAATATCTCACTTTACTACATATCATAGAAGTATAGTAGCTCGCATCACTACAAGAATTGACAAGAGTCTAATCTTTTGAGAAAAAGTTTTTAAAAGAAAAAGCCAAAGTGGAAAAATGGTTTGAATGAGGTTAATTGACTTTTAGTCTTTATAAAAGAACAAAGTATGGTTAAGTTGATTAAAGTTTGATTAAGAAAAGATTTTTGAAAATGCATGGACCTAAGTCCAAGTTTATTATGAAAGCGGTTCAAGTTAGAAAATAAAAGGAGTTTTGAAAAGGAGGGAGAAGATTTTTGAAATTAAAGAAGATAGGAGGAGATGAAGGGACTATCCTAAAACATAAGGTAAAAGCTAAGGAAAAGAACGATCTAACCAACAAGAAGCCAACACTTAACATAAGAAGTCAATGTAGAATTACCATCCTTTGGATTGAAACCAAGCAAGCAAAAATACTAAACCTCTGAGAAATACCAAGCTTCAGATGAATTAAGTCTTCACAAAAATTGGGTAGAGTAACTGCTCTATACAAAGGAATTATTAATCACAAATAAATCATATAATCAGAATAACCTGCACATAAAGAAAATCAACCCAATGCTTTGGAGTAAACCCCAAGAACTTCAGACAAAGTAACAACAGAGCAACAAGGTCCCAAAGTATCAAGGCTTCCAATCCTAAGTTCGAGAGATCCACAACTCCATAATGCCAAGGATAGTAACAAAGTAGTCCAAGTAACCTTAAAGTTTTTTAATGTTCAAGTTGATTATTAAGTTTCTTCAAAAGAAAATAAAAGCTCAAATGAGTAAAAAGAGAAATGGCATGTAATGTAAATGCTAAAGTAAATGGTACTTAAAAATAAAGGCACACAAGAAAGGCATAAAGTAAAGTTAATTGTTAGTGAATTAGAAGTTAGAGAGTTAGTTGAATGACCATCTTGAAGCTTGCATTTGAAAACTCATTAGAAGATTGATAAAATCAAAGCTTATCAACAACAAGTCTCATTTGCTTTTTGTCAAGTATATCACTAATTTTAAGTACTCAAAACAAACCACATATGATCAACGATGTTCAAATGTTTCACTTAGACCAAAATTCATGAAGTTCATTAGAGGATTAATAGAATTAAAGCCTCCTAACAATGAACTTTAAAGTTATTAGGTCCAAGGTTTCAAATTAAACATACTCGGGCTTGCTAATATAGGTTTAGGCCACGAATGATCATTTTTTGAAACCGGACAAATTTAGCGCTATGTTAAGCAATCGTAAGTGGACTTATGTAGAAGTCATACCTATTTTAAGGCTGGTCAATATCAATATATGTAGTAACATGTTATAGAAATGATATATAGATCATTCTCCAAAAACATGTAGCACAAGTAAAAACACGAAAGGGATAAGATAAAGAGGGAGGGGGGTGTATCAGATGAAACTATGGTTTCAAATATCATCAACATCATTCATCCATTTTGGTGGATTTGGTTTTTCAACCTATCAATACCCAAGATTCAATGAGGTTGAGGAACTTATCTCAAAATAACAATCAAGTGTTTGCAAATGAGGATCAATCAAAAAAATAATTAAATATAATTAATATAAAACAAAATTTAAATGATTTAAAAAGGAAATAATTGGTAAAATACACAACATGCATTAAAACACCAAATAAAAATCCTTAAAAAATATCAAAAGTCAAACATGAGTCAATAAGTGTTGACAAAATTTTCAGAATTTTTTAAAGTCATAAACTATTTTATTAAAATTTAAAGAAATAAGCAAAATAAACCAAAATTTGTGAAAAAATAGTAAAATAAAAATAAAATAAGGTCACCAATATTTGTCAAGAGGTCATTGGATCCTTCCATAATTTCCCCACAATTTAAAAATCAAGAAAAGTATATTTAAACAATTAAAACAAGTTAAATAAAGTGAAAAATCATAAAAAGTACCAAATCACAAAAAAAAATCGTGAAAAAATAAAAATCAAAAAGTGAAAAGTGAAAAGTTAGGGTTTTAGACATCCAAGGGCTATATCTTGTCCATCCTTTGAGATTTTTGAGTGATTACAAAGATAGATTGTCTTTAAAGGGTTATCAACAAATCACTTCAAAATTTTCAAGCAAATTTTGTGAGAAAGATCACTAATGATTGAGAAAGATTACAAGTCCTTTAGATAGGCCATCAAATTCTCTCATGTGACTTCAAAGGGTCATAAATTGATCAATTTTTATATCCTTGAGCCCATTCCTTTTCCTCTATGATCTTAAGAGTGTGAAATTCAACTCTTCTTTTATGTGCAAAAATTGAAAATGTTTAGAAGATGCCTTAAGAGCTCAAAAGATTATAGGTCACCTCATGGATTTTCATCAAATTCAAAAGATCATAACTTGTTCAATATTTTGAATTTTTGAGTGATACAAGTTTCACAATACTATTTAAGGAATCCACTTCAAGCTAACATCATTGATCAAAGAAATTTTTTGGATGAAGACCTTATTTAGAATCAAAACATTATATGTCATTTTTAAAGAAACACTTAGAATTTTTCTAAGTATAAAAGCCAACACATTTTTCCTGATTTTGACTAAGCACAACTTCTAGCTCAAGCATCAAAATGATCTCTTTCTTGGCACATTATAAATAATGTTACCTCATCTTTCCAATGCATCAAGAATCAAGTCAGCTACTTGAAATTGAATTTTTCTTCCAAGTCAGAATTTTAAAATCCATAATCCAACTTCTAAACACCAAATTAGTACGCGTTTTTGATTTAAACATGTTTAACAAAGTTCCCAAAGTTGAATTAAGAATCAAAATGCAAGATTTAGCTGGGTTTTGAGAAAGTGCAAGTCACATTTTTCTCACTTTCGGGCTTTACTCATTTTCCCTCCAAACCTCACTATTGCTTCCAATTCTTTTCACCATTCACTCTTCTGTAAATAGAGGGACATATTGCATTCATTTCTTCAAGCTTGGATAGCCAAAATTACCATGCCAAACTCTCTGCACAATCCACTTTTCTGAGTTTCCAAATTCATCTTTTCTCCACTTTTTAATCCAATTTCTTTATTGATTCTTTATCCTTGAACTTCACTGAAGCTAACAGAAGAAGAACCAAGTCTTGAAGTGTCCTAAATTGTGCTAACCAAGTTCAGTTTCAGGGTAATTTTCTTCTACTTTGTTCAGGTAGAATTCTCAACCAAATTGAACTAAATAAATCCCTATTCTATTCTACTCACCCATCTGATTCTCACACTTCTTATATTTTTCATTTTCATTGAGAATTGTGAGAGATACTTGGAATTTTCGTGCTCGCTATTTTTTTCTGGTTATTTCCAAATCCAGCCTTGCTTAACTTATATAAATTTGGCGCGAGGGTACCATTAGAATTGTCTTGAATAGACGAATCTAATGGTACCAGTCTGGTTCTCTAATTTTACAGTTTGTGAAACTCCAATTTAGGGCGTCTGGAGGTTGAAGACGACCTATGTATCGTGTCTCAGCCAATGATAGCGTGACATATGATTTTTTTGAATCTTATCCAGTGTACTTGTTTTACCATGCACGCGTCATAGGAACCCTTGGATCTGATAACTTTCATTTTAAGACTTCATCCAACGCGCTAGATTTTAAGTCACTTTTAATTATTTAAAAATGATATGGTGTGATTTCCAAAAAAGACCATGATATGCACGGCGCACCAGATCTATTGGATCTGTTTACTAATACGTTTTGACTCTAATTCAATGGTCCATATTTTTTTTTTATTTTCTGATTTTTATTTTTATTTGTTTTGAACATAAAAAAATCATAGAAAATTCATTTCTAACTCAAAAATTGTGAAAAAATTCACAAAAATATTTTCAAATATTCTCTTTCCAATTTTTATTTTTCCACAATTTTATTTTCCGATTTGATACTTTTTTATGATTTTTCTTTTGTTTTGACTTGTTTTTTTACTTTTTAAAATACTTTTTGATACTTTTAAAATTCTGAAAAAATTCATAAAAATCTTTTTCTTTATTTCTGACTTTCTGAATTTTTTTTATAATTTTATTCTGATTTTTATTATTTCTTATCAGTTTTACTTGCTTAAGTGATTCTAAAAAATATTTTTCTCTTTTAAAAAATTACCAAAATATTTGTATGAATACTTGAGATCATTTCTGACCTTTCTATGTTTTTTTTTAATTTTTATTTGATTCTTTGAATATAGTTTATTATTTTACCTTTTATTTTCACTTAAAAAACAATTTAAAAAAATCATTTTCTTCTTTTCTATCTTGCCTATTAAATGCAATTTTATTTTGAATTTATTCTGGCTGATTTTGAACTATGTGACTTTTAATCATAAGCTTCATTAAGATCATTAGATCTTGGGTGTTAAGTCTAACTCCACCAAAATGGATGAATGATTTTAATGATAGTTTGATTAAAAAATTTGGTTCAAATATATTCCCTCCCTCTTCATCTCATCCCCTTCTTAAATGAGCTATATGTTGTTAGAGAATAATCTACATATTATTTCTCCAAACATATGGTACATAGATTGCTATTGACTGGCCTCAAAATAGGTGTGACTTCTATATAAGTCCACTTACGATTGCTTAACATAGCGCTAAATTTTGTCCCAATTCGAGAAATGACCATTCGTGGCCCAAACTTATGTTTGCAAGCCCAAATATGTTTAATTTGAAACCTTTGATCCAATGGCCTTGAGGTTCATTGTTAGGAGGCTTTAGTCTTATCAATCCTCTAATGAACCATCATAAGCTTTGGTCTAAGTGATCATTTAAACATCATTGATCATTTGTTATTGCCTCGAGAACTTGAAATAAATGATATACTTGACAAAAAGCAAATGAAACTTATTGTTGAGAAGCTTTGATTTTATCAATCTTCTAATGAGTTTTCAAATGCAAGTTTCAAGATGGTTATTCAACTAACCTCTAATTCCTAACTCACCAACAATTGAATTTTATTATGTATTTTATTTTATGCCTTTTTATCTTATGCCTTTTAATTTTATGCACCATTTATTTTAGCATTTACATTTCATGCTATTTTCATCTTTGCTCACTTGAGCACTTATTTTTATGTCATTTTTATTTTGCTCACTTGAGCTTTCATTTTCTTTTTGAAGATACCTAATAACCAACTTGAACAATAAAAAACTTTAAGGTTACTTAGACTATTTGGTTATATCCTTGACATTATGGAGTTATGGACCTATTAGATTTAGGATTAGAAGCCTTGACTACCCTTGGGACCTTGTGATTTCTGTTATTATTTTGTCTGGAGTTCTTGGGGTTTACCCCAAGATATTTGGTTGATTTTATTTGTGTGCAGGTTACTCAGATTATATGCTTTATCCGCGATTGGGAATTCCTCTATATACAACTGTTACTCTGCCTAATTTTTGTGAAGACTTAATGTATCTGAAGTTCAGTATTCTTAAGAGGTTTAATATATTTGCTTGTTTGGTTTCAATACAAAGGATGTGAATTCTGCATTGACTTCATATGTTAAGTGTTGGCTTCTCGTTGGTTAGACGATTCTTTTCCTTAGCTTTTACCTTATGCTTTAGGATAGTCCCTTCATCTCCTTCCATCTTATTTAATTTCAAAAATCTTCTCCCTCCTTTTCAAAACTCTTCTGGTTTTCTAACTTGAACCGCTTTCACAATAAACTTGGACTTAGGTTCATGCATTTTCAAAAACATTTTTTTAATCAAAATTTAAACAACTTAATCATACTTTGACATTTGTGTGAGAAAACTAAAAGTCAATCAATCTCATTCAAACCATTTTTTCCATTTTGGCTTTTTATTTTAAAATTTTCTTAAAAGGTTAGACTCTTGTTGATCCTTGTAGTGATGCGAGTTACTATACTTCTACGATATGTAGTGCAGTGAGATATTTTCCACTTAGGTGTTAAGTAAGGCTTTGTTGATTTTAAAATCCAAGCTATATCCTCCACTTTAAGATGACACAAATTCTCCTTTCTCATATTCGTGGGTAGTAAGTATGTTCTTCCATTCAGATATGATGATGATGTCACGTCTCTTAAAATTAACCAACACTTCTGTGTTTTAAATTTTTTAAAGAAGAACTACGAGTACTCTGATCCTCTATTACACGGAAGGTGGTACATAGGCACTAAAGATTCGCAATTACGACGGGTGCAAAAATTGTAAAAAATACTTCTTTTCCCATCTACACCATCTATTTTGTATATAACATTTATAGCCAAAATACACAAATTTTCAAAGAGGTTCCTATGGAGTACCGTAGATGTTTAGGGTGTTAATACCTTCCTTTTGCATAACCAACCCCTGTACTTAGATTCTCTCCCTCTCTCTTTGGGTTATTCGCTCTTTTCCAATTCATCTGGAAACAATAAAGCACGGTAGCGATTTTTATTTGATCTGTGTGAGTTAAGTCAATTCAATGGCTTAGTCTCAATATTTCTACCACTACAGAAAAATGGTGACTTCACTGGGGACAGATCGACCAAATACTGGTCCATCTCTAAGTGGATTGAGCCTATCTTTGTTTGTATTGTGTATGTGCTATTATTTATTGTATATTATGTATTATATATTTGTTTGTCTGGATTTTTCTAGTTTTGAAGGTGCTTGGTGATTTCTCATAAGTCCTCTAGCCGAACTTGGGAAAACTTAAGGTAGGATGGGTGGTATAGTCACGTTAACTTTGAGGGAGTAATCCCAATAAAGGAGGCATGAGATCCCCTACTCAGTGGAAGCCCCTTTGACTGTAGTATCATTTACCGAGTAATCAGGAAGACATGCTACTTTCGACCCAGGAGCCTGCTAAATTTGAGAACTGTAGAACCCTTAACCCATCTTGGTCTTTTAGGTGTAGTGCAGAAACTATGACGGAGTAATCCAGAAGTGGTTGTCATGCGATACTACTCTCAGACGAGTTTTTCATGAGAATATTACTAATTACTGAGTCAATCAGGATGTTGGTAATATCCGAAGGAAGGATGTAGACTCTGGGGACCTCTTAGAACCTTATTTGGCAGGTGATAAACTATTAGTTTGTACCTTGTGGGTAGTAACTTTGACCTCATGCTCGTGACGTCGAAACCTATGAACCCCCATGTTTGTGATCTTATGTGTGGTTGTTGTATCATGCATTCATGCACCCATGAGCATCCTTTAAAACATTTGTTTCAAGGGACTTAAAGTTGACTTTTTTCAAATATTTCAGGTAATTTTTGACCATGGATTTTTGAAAAAGAAAGACTCGTAAGTACAGTTTCAAGGATCCTAAGATAGATGAATTGATGAGTTTAATTCTCGAGATCGAGAGCTCTACAAATTTTCGAAAGAAGTATGGATCCATCGTGTCTCTTATGAAGCTCAAGATGAAGGAGGGTATTCTTTCTACTTTGGTCCAGTTCTATGATCCGTTGTATCAATGTTTTACTTTCCCTGATTATCAGCTGAAGCCTACATTGGAGGAGTATTCTTACCTACTGAGTTTACCTGTTACCAATCGTGTTCCTTTTACCGGTTTAGAGGGGGAGCCCAAGTCTCAGGAGATTACTGCCATGATTCATTTGAGGAAGTATGACATTGAGGCTAACATGACTACCAAAGAAGGAATCAGAGGATTAACCGCTCAGTTTTTATTAGAGAAAGCTTGCTACTTTGCTAGGATGAAGAGTACAATTTATTTTGAGGCTATCTTTGCTTTGCTTGCCTATGGGTTGTTCTTATTTCCTAACGTCGACAAACTTGTGGGTGTCAACACCATCAGGATCTTTTTGATTGGGATTCTAGTCCGTACAATATTAGGAGATACTTATTATTCCATTCATCTTCGATATTTTTATCATGGAGGGATAATCTTTTGTTGCACGCCTTTGTTATATCAGTGGTTTATTTCTCACTTACCTCGGTCTGATGCTTTCTGGGATATCAAGAAGGAACCTCATTAGGCTCCGAAGATAATGGCTCTCACTCATTCTAACATTGTTTGGTATCATCAGGCTTATTATGATGTGGAGATTGTTGATAGTTGTGGTAGTTTCCTCAATGTACCTCTTCTTGGTACAAAGGAAGGAATTAACTACAATCCCATTCTTGTGCGTCGTCAACTTGGATATCTTATGAGAGACAAGCCAAATAATATTCATCTGAGTGGTTTCTTCCTCAAAGAAGGATATAATCATAAGGAAGCTAAGGAGGAAATTGCAAAGGCTTGGCGGAATATCATAGGAAGAGTAGAAAAGACTTGGGACCAAGAGGAGCGGTTTCTTTGGAGCCTCATCTCCTTTGGGTACAAGCAAGGGCAATTCAATTGAAGATGCCATATTCTCATGAAGAACCTATACATGATATGTTTATAAATACTACTCCTCCCCTTTTACATGATGTGGAAGAACTTCATCTTGCCCTGGTTAGGATGCAGCAAGAGAAGGAAGCATGGAAGAACAAGTGTCAGACTTTAGAGATGTCCTACCAAACAGAATTGAAAGAGAAGGATGACTTGGTCGGGATTCTTGAGAGTCGTGTTGTGGAGATGATGGAGAGGCAAGAGGATTTTATTTTCTATAGAGCTCGGTCCGGACCTAGTTTCTCACTTCCTGACCCTGGTAATTGGAAAGAAGTCGCCGACAGGTATGCAGGAGAGAACAAGCAATTCAAGGCTCAGATTACAAGACTCATGGGAAAGCATCAGTGTGTGGAGAGATCTTCATCAGCTTTGCCTCCTTAGGATTTTAGATTCCATCTTTATGCTCTTGTACTTAGGATTATTGAAACTTGTACTAAAAGTTGTAATCCATTCTGAAGTTATTATAATGAAAATTTCAAAATGTGTTAGTACTTTAATATTTGCAAATCGTCTATAATCCTTTGAGTTCCTTGAAATATTATTAATAACGAAAAACAAATCATATGCATTGCATATCATGCATCATTTTGCACATATTTTTTGCATCTTTGTTCATACCCAGGTGTCTTACTATGTTTCTCTACTTCGTTCAGAAGCAAGTTGTCTCACTGATATAATACTCGGGCTAATTTCAGGAAGAAAATGGAGAATCTTGAACAAGAGAATCGCGAACTGCATGAAGAAGTTGCTGCTTTGAAGGCCGACATGGCTAATCTGACTGCTTTGATGGAATTGTTGGTGGCTTCTAAGAATCAGCCACCACTTGCTCCTCCGTCTCCTCATATTTCTCAGCCACAATAAACAACGGTTCCTTCTAAAGTTCCGTCAGTTCCCATTTCTGTAACTCCAGTTACTGCTGCTCAAAACTGTATGCCTCAGGGTTACCCGTGGGGAATGCCTGAAAATTTCATGCCAGAAGGTTACAATCTTGATGCCCAAGTTTCTCCATTTGCTCAAGTTGTCGCTATTCCTGCACCTCCTGTGGTGCATGTTACTCCTGTTGCTAAAAATGAGATTCATTATACTACAACTCCTACGGTGAATGCTATATCGTTTGTTAATGATGAAGTTTATCGTCATGTTCCTCCAACAAGTGAAAGTGTGGGTTTCTATGACCAGTTGGATGACTTCAAGACCAATTCAATGAAATGTAGAAAGAAATTAAGGCTCTTCGAGGAAAATAATTATTCGGACTGAACGTTAGTGAACTCTGCTTATTTCCTAACGTAAAGGTGCCAAGGAAGTTTAAAGTGCCGAAATTTGAGAGGTACAAGGGCAACTCTTGTTCTCGTGACCACCTGGTGATGTATCTCAGAAAGATGTCCACCCATACTAATGATCAACGTTTGCTTATTCATTTCTTCCAAGATAGTTTAACCAGTGTTGCTTTGAGTGATATATGGGTTTGGACAATAGCCATATCCGCACCTTCAATGATCTCGGTGAAGCCTTCATCAAGTAGTATAAGTATAATATGTTCATGGCGCCTGACCGTGACCAATTGAGATCAATGGCTCAGAAAGACAAGGAGTCATTCAAAGAATATACACAGCGTTGGCACCAGATAGCTGCCCAGGTTGTACCCCTGATGGGCAAACAAGAAATGACCAAGGTCTTCCTAAAAAACCTTGGATCATTTTATTAATAAAGGATAATCGCCAGTGCACCGAGTGATTTCACTGAAACGGTAAGCATGGGTGTTCATCTAGAAGAAGTTGTCTGATAACGAGAAATCGTATCATATATTTACTATGAAATTAAACCGCTTTATATCGTATTGACCCGATTAACTCCCGAATACTCCGAGTTTTGTATGATTTTATGCAGGTACAACATATCTTAGCTCAAACTAGAAAGAAACATGAAATGTACAAGATTGCGGCCAAGACCAAAAGAGGAAAGATAAATCTGTCAAAAATCCAAAATTTGCTGCTATTACGGTCGTCACACCCTTGCCACGACCGTAAGACACTTCAGAAGCGTGTTACGACCGTCATGCATTGGCCACGACCGTAACACGCTATTTCATGGAATCCGCACGTAACACACCAGCCACGACCGTAACAAGCATTATATTAGTTATTTTGAACGTGCAGTACGTGGTCAAGTAACGAAGCATGCATGTGTGCCTTATTTTTCTCCAACGACCAAGACCACCTTCTCCTTATTTTTCTCAACAAGCCAATAATCTAGCAACGTGAAATATAATCCCAACTGTATTCATTCTCTATAAATAGCTTGGACTTCAAAGAAGAAAATACAGAGTTCAGTTCAGAAAATTCTTGCGGAAGCTTTGCCGATTTAAAACCCAATTCTATTTTCCGATTTTATTTTGTTCTTGTTATTCCCTTTCCTTTCAGAACCTTTAATAGAATTTCCAACATCAGGAAATTACTATTGTAGTTAGGATTTCTTTCAAGCCTCAGCATTTTGTTTATTTAATTTTCATTCCGACGTTCCGATCTTACCGGCTTGTGGAAGAAGGATCTAGGATATTATTGCTTTTCAGGTTTTTTTTATCGTATTCAATATAATTGCAATTTATTTATGTTAAATTTCTGTTCTTTATTTATAATGCATGTGTTATTGTTTTCTGATTTTATTTCCCACATTTTAATTCCGAGCATTATGAGTAGCTAAATACCCGTAGTCAGGGTGTGATGAAATAACCGAATGAATTAATGTATTTCTAAGCTAAAACCTTAATTAACCTAATTTCTGGCCGTGACTTTTTATAATTAAAAATTAAGCTTTTTGTTACGAGAGTAAGGAAAGTAAAATAGGGAGAAATCAAGACCACGAGAGTGTGAGGTTTTAACCGGATAGCTAAAGTTAGGCATTCGATTTAAATACAGCGAGAGCGCTTTAAAACGAATTAGATTTATTTAGTTTTCAAAAAGATGCTTTCTAAACACTTATGGGCTAGCGAGAGCAGACATTTGGCTTTAGGAGTATGATCCGAGGTAAGACCACGAGAGTGTGAATCGAGGGTTTTTAAACTGATAAGTACTACAGAACAATTTAAGTTAAATATTTTTATATGCTTAGGTACAATTTAATTCGCATAGGTTCAAACTTTACACTCCGACCACTTTAATATTATAATTCTTTTAATTGAATTTAGTTTCTCCTTTAGTTTTAAACTTCTAAAAACCAAACGTGACAATTTCCGCCTTAGCTAAACTAACTTGTTTCATAACACTAGAGTGATTACGAAGTCCCTGTGGGTTCGACATCTTATTATTACTACCGCGATAGACTGTGCATTTGCAGTTAAGATACCGTTAGACACATTAGGTCAATCGCACATCAAGTTTTGGCGCCGTTGCCGGGGACTTTAGTTTAGTCACTAGTGTATTCTGAAAACAACGCTGTCTAGACTAGGGCAACTTTTTATATTTCCCTCTGTTGTATGCCAAACACTCGTTCTCAAAGCGAGCCTTTTCATCTACAAATTAACGATATCGAGGGTTACTTAAGATTAAGACGCCGAATTCAAGAATACCGATCTCTCAACAATATTCCTCCGACTAAAATTCCTGATATCCCGTTACCAGAATTTATCGAAGAATCGACAATGGCTGACGTACCAAATCCGCCTTGCGCTCTTAAGGACTACGCAGTTCCTTCGAAAGCGAAACCTCACAACAGCATTGCCGCTCCTGCTATTGCTCGAAACGATTTCGAGCTGAAACCTTTGCTTTTATCCATCGTTCAGCAGAACCAATTTTCTGGATCTCCTACTGACGACCCTAACCTACATCTATCAGTGTTTGTGCAGTACGCAGACACTGTAAAAGTGAATGGTGTAAACCCAGAGGCGATACGATTGCGCCTATTTCCTTTTTCTTTAAGAGACAGAGCCCGAGCCTGGCTCCAATCTCTTCCTTCAAATTCAATCACCACATGGGATGAATTGAAGAAAGTCTTCTTGGCTAGATATTTCCCACCAAGCAAAACTGCTATGCTTAGAGCTAACATCAATGGTTTTAGACAAAAAGATAACGAATCACTTTTCGAAGCATGGGAACGTTACAAGGATATGATTAGACTCTGTCCTCATCATGGTTTAGAAGAATGGCTAATCATTCATACGTTTTATAACGGTCTCTTGTATAACACAAGATTGACTATAGACGCCGCTGCTGGTGGCGCACTGATGGATAAACCATATGCCGAAGCAAATCAACTTATCGAAAGTATGGCCCAGAACCACTATCAATGGGGAAGCGAAAGAGCTAATGTGGAGAAATCCCAAACCAAAGGTGGAATGTCTGAAGTGAATATTCTGGACCAAGTCAATGCTAAAGTGGAAGCTCTTACCCAAAAGTTAGAAAACCTTACCACTACTCCTGCAGCTATCGTAGCTGCAGTTGTCCAAACTTGCGATCTATGTGGTCTTCAATCACATCCTGCTCCAGAATGCCCACTTCTAACGGGAGTTCCAGCTGAACAAGAAAATTGCGTACAAGGGAACCCTTATAGCAATACCTATAACCCTGGTTGGAAAAATCATCCGAATTTTTCATACAAAAGTAACAACGCGTTATACGCACCTGGACAAGCTCCTGCCACACCACCCGGTTATCCAAAAGCTATCCCAAATCATCCTGGTAATGGACCTAATACTCCTAGGAAATCTAACCTAGAAATCATGATAAAACACTTCATTGCTTCCCAAGCTCAGACTAATAAAGACGTTATAAATCAGAATTTACATACTAATGAGCAGATAAAACAATTAACTAGCAAAGTTGATGCTTTAGCCACCCATAACAAGATGCTTGAGACGCAAATTTCACAGGTAGCTCAACAACAAGCACCTACTGCAGCACCGGCTGGAATTTTTCCTGGTCAACCACAGCCCAACCCAAAAGGACATGCTAATGTTGTGATACTGAGAAGTGGAAAAGAACTCGACGGACCTGTTGACCCAAGACTAGAAAGTCCAGCCATGTACCAAAAATAGAGCGAGCCGACTGAAAAAGCCAATGAACCTAAAGAAAAAGAAAAGGAAAACGAAACTCAAAAGGCAGTGGAGCAAGAGAAGCCTTATGTACCTCCACCGCCTTATAAACCACCAATTCCGTATCCTCAGAGACTTACAAATTCCAAAACGATGGGCCAATTCAAGAAATTCGTTGAACTTCTGAAACAACTCAATATCACAATACCTTTTACAGAAGCCATCACTCAGATGCCCTCGTACGCTAAATTTCTCAAGGAAATTCTATCTAACAAGAAAAAGATAGAAGATAACGGAACAGTTACACTCACTGCCGAGTGTAGTGCGATCATTCAAAACAATATGCCTCCTAAGTTAAAAGACCCAGGTAGTTTCTCTATACCTTGTAATATTGGAAAGTTTGTCATAGAAAAAGCTCTATGTGACTTAGGAGCAAGTATTAGCGTCATGCCCCTATCTATCTGCAAAAAGCTAGAGATGGGAGAACTCAGACCCACGAAAATGTCCGTTCAATTAGCTGACCGATCAGTTAAATACCCTGTAGGTATACTGGAAAACGTTCCAGTTAGAATAGGTCAATTCTATATCCCGACCGATTTCATCATCATGGACATAACCGAGGACTCAGTTACCCATATCATATTAGGAAGTCCCTTCCTAGCCACCGCCGGAGCTATAATTAATATAAAGAAGGGCAGACTAACATTCGAAGTTGGAGAAGAAAAAGTGGAATTCATCCTTACTCAATTCTTACAAGCACCAGCCATGAACGACACATGCTATCTTCTAGATGTCATAGACGAGTGCGTAAGAGAGATGGAAGCAGAACAGACGAAATATTCTGAGATAATGGAAATCCAAACCCCTCCAATATTCGAAAACGATGACAGTCTAAACGAAAGCTTAGCACTCACGCCCGATCATATGCCATGCCCGAAGAACCCCAGTGTAGAATTGAAAATCTTACCTAAGAATCTAAGATACGAATTCCTTGATACCGAACACATGCGACCAGTAATAGTAAACTCCAACTTAGGAAAGCTCGAAACTAAAAAACTTTTAGACGTCCTAAGGAGGTACCCAACCGCACTAGGTTATAACATATCTGATTTGAAAGGAATATGTCCTTCAATTTGTATGCACCGTATTATGCTAGAAGAGAATTGTAAAACCTCTAGAGAACCTCAAAGAAGGATTAACCCGATTCTTAGCACTGTAGTCAGAGATGAAATTACAAAGCTTATGGAAGCTGGAATCATATACCCGATCTCTGATAGTAAGTGGGTGAGCCCAGTACACGTGGTGCCCAAGAAAAGAGGTATCACCGTTGTTAAGAATGCAAAAGGCGAACCAATAACGCAAAGAGTAGTCAATGGACATAGAGTGTGTATAGATTATAGAAAACTAAACAAAGCCACTCGTAAATACCATTTTCCTCTACCCTTCATAGACCAAATGCTAGAACGGTTAGCCAAACATTCCTATTTCTGCTATCTAGACGGTTACTCCGGATTCTTTCAAATTCCTATTCACCCTGACGATCAAGAAAAGACTACTTTCACGTGTCCGTATGGAACGTTCGCATATAGACGAATGCCTTTCGGATTGTGTAATGCCCCAGCGACCTTCCAACGATGTATGATGTCAATCTTTGCAGATTTTATAGACAACATCATGGAAGTGTTCATGGATGATTTCTCAGTGTGCGGGGAAAGTTTCGAAGGATGCCTATCAAACCTAGAGAAAGTCTTAGAAAGATGTGTAAAAGTAAACCTCGTGCTCAATTGGGAAAAATACCATTTCATGGTCAGAGAAGGAATCGTACTAGGACATGTCATATCCAATAAAGGGATTGAAGTTGACAAAGACAAAATAGAAGTCATAAAAGAACTTCGACCACCTAAGACCGTTAGAGAAATACGAAGCTTTTTAGGACACGCCGGTTTTTACCGGCGATTCATTAAAGATTTCTCAAAAATTACTAAACCACTTACCGGTCTGTTAATGAAAGACGCTGAGTTCGTATTCGACGATGATTGTCATAAAGCGTTTGAAACTCTAAAATCAGCCCTTATCACCGCACCAATCATGCAACCACCCGATTGGAATTTACCCTTCGAAATCATGTGCAACGCGAGTGATTACGCCGTAGGCGCAGTTCTTGGACAAAGGAAGGACAAGAAACTACACGCCATTTACTACGCTAGTAGAACGCTAGACCTAGCCCAAATGAACTACGCCACGATTGAGAAAGAGCTATTAGCAGTTGTCTTCTCGCTTGACAAATTCCGTTCCTATCTAGTAGGAGCGAAAATCATCATCTACACGGACCACGCTGCTATAAGATATCTATTAAATAAGAAAGATGCAAAACCAAGGCTCCTCAGATGGATCCTACTTTTGCAAGAATTTTAATTAGAGATTAAGGATAAAAAAGGGACCGAAAATGTCGTAGCGGATCACTTGTCAAGATTGGAAGATATAAAACCCGAACAAGTGCCGATTAACGACGATTTTCCATATGAATAACTGATAGCCCAAATAAGGAGCGACCTGGCTCAGTTAAACCTAAACAAACCAAATCCCAAGGAAGCCGTAAAAGCAATCCATGCAACCATGGGACTGCCATGGTATGCCGACATAGTTAACTATCTAGCTGCAAACGCGCTCCCACCAGACCTTACCTATCAACAGAAAAAGAAATTCTTCCATGATCTCAAATACTACTATTGGGACGAACCCTTACTGTTTAAAAGAGGACCAGACATAATCTTCCGTCGATGCATACCCGAAGAAGAGATAGAAGATGTCATTTCCCACTGTCATTCATCTCCTTACGAGGGACACACAAGCACTTCCAAAACTTGTGCAAAGATCTTACAAGCCGATCTATTCTGGACTAATCTATGGAAAGATGTCCACATCGCTGTTAGAAATTGCGATCGGTGTCAACGCACCGGTAATATTTCAAGACGCGATGAAATGCCTCAAAGAGGAATCCTAGAGGTAGAAATCTTCGACGTATGGGGAATTGATTTCATGGGACCCTTCCCATCTTCTTTTGGAAACAAATATATACTCGTCGCGGTCGATTATGTTTCAAAATGGATCGAGGCCATAGCCTCTCCTACAAATGACACACGAGTGGTAATCAAACTCTTTAGAAACATAATCTTTCCAAGATTCGGTGTACCGAGACTCGTCATTAGTGACGGTGGCTCCCATTTCATCTCAAAGATATTCTACAAATTACTATTTAAGTATGGAGTGAAACATCGTATAGCGACACCATACCACCCACAAACCAGTGGACAAGTCGAAGTCTCAAATAGAGAAATTAAGCAGATCTTAGAAAAAACTGTAGCCACATCCAGGAAAGATTGGTCATCAAAGCTCAACGAAGCTTTATGGGCCTATAGGACGACCTACAAGACCCCTATAGGAACTACACCCTTCAAGCTCGTATACGGAAAATCCTGTCACCTCCCAGTAGAATTAGAACACAAAGCGTATTGGGCAATTAAAACGCTCAACATGAACTACACCGCTGCGGGAGAAAAACGAGTCCTGGATTTAAATGAATTAGAAGAATTAAGATTAGATGCTTATGAGAATGCTAAAATATACAAAGAGAGAACTAAAAAATGGCATGATAAGCGTTTATCTAGGAAAGAATTTAGTGTGGGAGATCTCGTACTATTATTTAACTCAAGACCTAGGCTCTTCGCTGGTAAATTAAAATCTAGATGGTCAGGTCCGTATGAAATTACAAAAGTGTTTCCTAGCGAAGCAATAGAAATTAAGGGTAGAAATACTGACCCGTTTACAGTAAATGGGCAGCGGTTAAAACAGTACAATAACATTGAAAATAGAGACTATACGAATAGTCTAAGACTTTTAGAATTGCCCAATATTTCACCCGAATAATCTGCTACTAGGCACTATGTCAGGCTTTTGACGTTAAAAATAGCACTTAGTGGGAGGCAACCCACTTATTTGTTAATTGTTATTTGATTCTATTTATTTATTTATTATACTTTTCGTTTTTGCATTTATTCCTATTTAAGTTTTATTTTTCATTTTCTTTCTTTTGTTATAATTTTCATAAAACTACTGCTGATTTCAAAATAATTCTAATTGCCACAGGATTTCTGAAAAGTTTTTGTTTCTCTTCTACCTTCTCTCCTGACTTGTTTCCCTGACTAACACTAACCATGGAACCAAAACCACATAATTTCTTGGAAACCCCCTTTAGGGGTAGAAACCAAAAGAGAAAATTCGAGGAATTATCAAAAAGAAACATTGGTATGACACTTTATTATGATGAACCCACTATGAATGCTTTAGGTATATTGGATAGTATTCTGTACTTGTTTAACCAGCTGGGGTGGGAAAAAGCCCACATTAAGAATAGGTTTGTCACCTACCGTGAGCTCACCTTTGAATTTCTAAGCTCACTAGTCCATATACCCGAACATGGAAAAGGAACCCGAAAAGGATTTATAAGTTTCCGTATCTTTGGCATTGATTTTGTTTACACTCATAAGGAACTAGCTGACCTGTTAGGATTCCCTAGCGGCCCTTTTGCTTACTCTACTACCCAGGTTGAACTGATGGATATTGAACTAGATTAATTTTGGGGGACTTTAACTGGTAATTATCACCCTGATCCGGATAACATGGATAATGATGAGATACATAACCCTGCTATCCGCTATTTTCATAAGATTCTAGCCCACACTGTATTCGGGAAAGAGGAGAACCGTACTGCAGTGTCTAAGGACGAGATATTTTTACTATATTGTATGAACCAAGGCCAACCCGTTAATGCCTTTCCATTCCTAATGCAAACCTTTTACCGCATTATCGATAACCCTGATGAACTAATCATCATAGGTGGCCTGGTCAAAATGATTACAAATGCCCTCGGCCTTAGATACCAGCTGAATAGGTGCCCACATTTTGGTACGATTCGTCCTATGAATATTGATTTTTGCTTTGACCGCCGTATAATAGCAAACCATGATTATCCACCTTATGAGTATTTGATAAGAGATGAAGTTGTAAACCTATTCACCCTTCCAAACCATAACAAAGTAAGTGTCCATAACCGTGATAACTGGCTTTATAAGCTAAACCCACCCGACCACCCTCCTACACCTGAGACACCACAAGATTATCAAATTTATGATGATGTTATGTCCGACATGGGTGACCCTGAGACTCCTCCTGGTTACTATGAAAACTTCAACATGGCAGAGGCCCATGAAGCCTCTGAAACAACCAAGAAGGATTACACTGATAATCTGAATAAAATTGTTACCACACTTGATACCTACCAGACTAACATTAATGGAATAAAAGATGAAATAAAAAGCATGCGTCTGGAGATATTCGGATTAACTGACATAACCGTGGAGCAATTTTATCACATTCATAATACACTCGAAGACATAAAAGCAAAGCTTGGATGAACTCACAAAAATCAGCTCTAGTTTTATATTTCCTTTTGTTTTGTTTCTAGGAAGTTTCCCATTTTCGCATATTTCCAGTTTGTTTTAATTTGGAACAAATTTACTTTTATGTAGTTTTTAAATTTCTGGTGTTGAACAAGCAAATTTATGGAATCAAAGTTTCAGTTATTTAGTATTCATTTGCTAGTTTCATCTATGCCAATTATAATGCTATACATAAAATTGCGAGCTTTGCTCTGATCGATTGATGTTTTGATGTTTTGGAATATACATATTTGCATTTGCTTGGTATAACACTGAATGTATACTGCTATTGAATTGCCTCTGTGTAAAGATAGGATGTTGCAGAATTGGTACAGAACTGTCTGTTAAAAATTACATATTTTGCTGATGTTACGACCGTCACAACCCCCTTACGATCGTCACACGCCTTTTAGCGTGCTACGACCGTCATGCCTGTGTTACGACCGTAACATGGGTTATATCAGTAACCCTTATAGCAGACAGAAGCTCTTCTTCTTCAACCTTTCCCTCTTCCTCCACTACTTCAAAAACCGTCCCACTACCTCCATCAATCCCCATTCACACCACTTAACTCACCATTATTCTCCACTAATTTTCAAACTTCCCATTACTTTCCCTCATTATATATACATCTCATAAACCGTATCCCTCACCATTCCAACCCACAACCCACTCTCTCTAACACTATTGCATGCAAAAATGGCAAACGTAAACCAGCAAATTCCAGGCATCCACTTACGCGATGGTGAACAAGATGAAACCCAACGCACGAAGTTCTTGAAGTTTCAACGCCGAGGCCTCCATCCCACTAGGTACGTCGATATTAACTGCCTCAGAGACCTTGGATTGCTTCAAAGTGTCTAACATCTCCTTCAAAATGTCAACCTTTGGACCCTCTGTAGCCAGCCCCAACCCACGTACGAGAATCTCACCCCCGAGTTCCTCAGTTCCTTCTGCTACATCACTCCTAATGGTCCAACAAATCAACTTACTGGTGCGGTAAGGTTTCGCATTTTTGGCACCGAATACGACTTCTCTCAGAATGCATTCGGTCGATTAATCGACTTCTGTACTGATGAAGGCGCTCACCTCCATGTACCTGACACCTTCCATGAGGAATCCTTTAATCTATGGCATAGCCTAACCAATAATCGTGCTAGCTCCTACGATCACCTCAATGCCACACAAATTCACAATCCCGCCATTCGCTATTTCCATCGCCTCCTGTGCAACACCATTTTCGCAAGGGACAGTAACCATAAGCTAAAATCCAAAGAGCTATTCTTCATGCACTGCGCGTTCACCGATCAGAAAATCAACACCGCACCCTTCCTCTTGGCCCATATTCATTCCATTTGCACTCGAGGCGGAAAACCTTTCTACTTCAGAGGGCTTGTCACTTCTATTGCCTTGGCTTTGAATCATGGCGACACCCTTGCCCATTTGCCCTCCAGAGCACCGGTTTTGCTCACCTTGGACCATTGCAAATCTGCTCATCTCATTCACGAGCGGGACGACGGCAAGTTCAATCCAGTGATCCGGAACGTTGTTTATTCTAACATTGTTCTGCCTTGAAGGGACCGTATCGACCCATAAAACCGAGCCAATTGGCTATTTGATGCCCCTGACGGCCATGCTCCCATGCATGATGACCAGCCGGATGCTCCAACTGACGAGATCCAGGAGGAATTGGACCGCGAAGCACCTGCTCCTGACATTCCTGATTCCTCTTCTGCACCACCTACTTTCACTATGGAGGACATCCTCAGAGCCCTCCATCAGCAAAATCAGATGTGTGTAGCTCTTGAAAGGAAGCATCAGGAGCAGTATGACACTCTATATACATAGAACATCCAAATTCTGATCGGCCAGCGCAACGTCAACGAGAAGCTGGACGAGGTTTTCTCTGAGCTTAACGCCTTACGGATGGACGTAACCGCTCTTGGCTCGCATGATACCGACCTTGAAGCCACACCTACCCGACGCTCCCGCACCCGAAGCAAAGGCAGAGGCCACCAGTAGTTTTCTTTTATTTTTGTTTCTGTATTTCATTCATTTCCCTTTCTGTACCGTTTTACTATTTGTAATCCTTCCTACCATATATCATGACATTGAGACAATGTCTGATATAGTGTGGGAGAGGCACTATGCTTTTCATTCCGCATTTTCTTCATGTTCCAAATTCTAGTAATTTTATGGTAATTTTATGAAATTTTCAAGTTTTTCAAGTTTTCCCCGTATTATAAGCCATACCAAAAAAATTCTCTGTTCGCGTAGCTCGACATACCTACCTTAAACGGAAACCTAGTTAGGAAGACGAGAACGAGTAAACGAAATCAATACGATTATGACACCGCAAACATCCTGCTTATGCAACCCATCTAAACAAAACGTTATACGTACACCTCGATTTTTAAGTTCTGAAGTAACCCCTAGTAGTTTATACTAGCAGTCAGCACCGTTTGGACACAAACCACGTGGGGAGCCGATGCATATAAGTGTTTGATGCCTAATCAATGAAACACCCTTCTCATCTCGATGCTAAGCAAAGAAAATCTTGTGCCAAAAGACAAAGATCGCATACGAGACATAAGTATAAGAGAAGAAGTCCATTGTTGGTTGGTTCAGAGGTATCTTGTTCTGAACTTGGTAGGGCGTGCTACGGCTCGATCCCCCGCAACCTCCGATTTGGAAAAATATAGGGTAACCACATCTGTGTACCAGACCCCGTGACAAAAATAGAATCAAAGTCACTAACTGGCTACTCCACTACGTGCGTGTAAAGACAAAGGGCTTAATGTGATTGCGCCAGAATGAAACCGGGCGAAAAAGCACGAGAGGATCGAGGTTGAAATGTGACGAAACAATTAAGCGGTTTGTTAAAGTGGAAAGACGCGACTCAATTGTGTCATTGGCATATCACTGACGTTTTACTCAAGTACCGGCCGACTGACGATTGGTTTTATGTGTTTTATCTCGAAAATCAAAGGTATGTCGTGCATGTGCGCCTGACGAACACTTATCCGATTTTTACGACTATTTGCTTAAGGACAAGCAAAGGTTTAAGTATGGGAGGATTTGATAACGAGAAATTGTATCATATATTTACTATGAAATTAAATCACTTTATATCGTATTGACCCGATTAACTCCCGAATACTCCGAGTTTTGTATGATTTCATGCAGGTACAACATGTCTTAGCTCAAACTAGAAAGAAACATGAAATGTACAAGATTGCGGCCAAGACCAGAAGAGAAAAGATAAATCTGTCAAAAATCCAAAATTTGCTGCTATTACGGTCGTCACACCCTTGCCACGACCGTAAGACACTTCAGAAGCGTGTTACGACCGTCATGCATTGGCCACGACCGTAACACGCTATTTCATGGAATCTGCACGTAACACACCAGCCACGACCGTAACAAGCATTATATTAGTTATTTTGAACGTGCAGTACGTGGTCAAGTAACGAAGCATGCATGTGTGCCTTATTTTTCTCCAACGACCAAGACCACCTTCTCCTTATTTTTCTCAGCAAGCCAAGAATCTAGCAACATGAAATATAATCCCAACTGTATTCATTCTCTATAAATAGCTTGGACTTCAAAGAAGAAAATACAAATTTCAGTTTAGAAAATTCTTGCGGAAGCTCTGCCGATTTAAAACCCGATTCTATTTTCCGATTTTATTTTGTTCTTGTTATTCCCTTTCCTTTCAGAACCTTTAATAGCATTTCCAACATCAGGAAATTGCTATTGTAGTTAGGATTTCTTTCAAGCCTCAGCATTTTGTTTATTTAATTTTCATTCCGACGTTCCGATCTTACCGGCTTGTGGAAGAAGGATCTAGGATATTATTGCTTTTCAGGTTTTTTTTATCGTATTCAATATAATTGCAATTTATTTATGTTAAATTTCTGTTCTTTATTTATAGTGCATGTGTTATTGTTTTCTGATTTTATTTCCCGCATTTTAATTCCGAGCATTATGAGTAGCTAAATACCCGTAGTCGGGGTGTGATGAAATAACCGAATGAATTAATGTATTTCTAAGCTAAAACCTTAATTAACCTAATTTCTGGCTGTGACTTTTTATAATTAAAAATTAAGCTTTTTGTTACGAGAGTAAGGAAAGTAAAATAGGGAGAAATCAAGACCACGAGAGTGTGAGGTTTTAACCGGATAGCTAAAGTTAGGCATTCGATTTAAATACAGCGAGAGCGCTTTAAAACGAATTAGATTTATTTAGTTTTCAAAAAGATGCTTTCTAAACACTTATGGGCTAGTGAGAGAAGACATTTGGATTTAGGAGTATGATCCGAGGTAAGACCACGAGAGTGTGAATCGAGGGTTTTTAAACTGATAAGTACTACAGAACAATTTAAGTTAAATATTTTTATATGCTTAGGTACAATTTAATTCGCATAGGTTCAAACATTAAACTCCGACCACTTTAATATTATAATTCTTTTAATTGAATTTAGTTTCTCCTTTAGTTTTAAACTTCTAAAAACCAAACGTGACAATTCCCGCCTTAGCTAAACTAACCTGTTTCATAACACTAGAGTGATTACGAAGTCCCTGTGGGTTCGACATCTTTTTATTACTACCGCGATAGACTGTGCACTTGCAGTTAAGATACCGTTAGACGGAAAAATTTTCATGTGCGTTGATTATAGAGATTTAAACAAAGCCAGTCCAAAAGATGACTTTCCATTGCCACATATTGATATGTTGGTTGACAGTATAGAAAAATTCTAAGTATTCTCGTTCATGGATGGATTTTATGGGTACAATCAAATCAGAATGGCTCCCGAGGACATGGAAAAAACAACATTTATCACACCCTGGGGAACATTTTGTTACAGAGTGATACCCTTCGGGTTGAAGAACGTTGGTGCAACGTACCAGAGGGATATGACAACCCTATTCAATGATCTGATGCATAAGGAAATTGAGGTATATGTTGATGATATGATCGCCAAATCTCAGACAAAAGAAGGGCATATATAAGATTTGTTGAAATTGTTTCAGCATTTGA
Source organism: Vicia faba (assembly GCA_948472305.1). Taxonomy (NCBI): domain Eukaryota; kingdom Viridiplantae; phylum Streptophyta; class Magnoliopsida; order Fabales; family Fabaceae; genus Vicia; species Vicia faba. Next base: position 1,025,190,195 of record OX451738.1, read on the forward strand.
GGAAGTATTGTCTCCGCTTAAATCCAAATAAATGCACCTTTGATGTACGATCAGGAAAATTGTTAGGTTTCATTGTCATCCAAAAAGGAATTGAAGTTGATCCTGACAAATTTAAGGCAATTCAAGAAATACATGGACCAAGAACTGAAAAGCAAGTTATAGGCTTCCTTGGACGGTTGAATTACATTTCCAGATTTATTTCCCATATGACTGCAAGATGTGAACCGATCTTCAAGTTGTTAAAGAAAGATCAAGGTTGTGTGTGGATAGATGATTTCCAAAGGGCATTTGAAAGCATTAAAGAGTATCTACTTGAACCTCCTATCTTGCTCCCTCCTGTTGAAGGAAGACCATTGATTATGTATCTGACTATGTTAGATAATTCTATGGGTTGTATTTTAGGACTGCAAGATGAAACAGGAAGAAAAGAATATGCCATTTATCATCTCAGCAAGAAGTTTACTGACTGTAAGTCACATTATTCTATGTTGGAAAAAACATGTTGTGCTTTGGCTTGGGCAGAAAAGAGATTGCGGAAATATATGTTGAACCATACTACTTGGTTGATTTCCAAAATGGATCTGATTAAGTATATTTTTGAAAAGCCTGCTCTTACCAGAAGAATTTCCCGTTGGTAGATGTTGTCGTCTGAATATGATATGGAATACCATACTCAAAAGGCTATAAAAAGCAGTGTGTTGGCAGATTATCTTGCTCACCAACCAGTTGATGATTACCAGTATGTTAAATATGATTTCCCTGATGAGGATGTGATGTATTTGAAAGTAAAAGATTATGATGAACCTTTTCCTGGGGAAGGTCCTGATCCTGAATCCTGGTCGGGTATGGTGTTTGATGGAGCTGTAAATTCTTATGAGAAAGAAATTGGTTTCGTGATTATCACTCCTCATGGGTCACATATCCCTTTTACTGCAAGATTGGTATTTGATTATACCAATAATATGGAAGAGTATGAAGCTAGTATCATGGGTCTCGAAGAAGCTATAGATCTCATAATCAAAATTCTAGATGTATATGGCGATTCAACTTTCGTAATAAATAATATCAAAGGAGAATGGGATAATCGTCATGTTGGCTTGATTCCCTATAAAGACTATGCTAGAAGATTATTACCATTCTTTAATAAAGTTGAATTCCATCATATTCCCAACGATGAGAATCAGATGGCAGATACTTTAGCCACTTTGGCTTCTATGTACCAAGTAAATACTTGGAATGATGTACCTCATATCACAGTTCGACGTCTGGATAGGCCAGCTCATGTGTTTGCGACAGAGGGAACATCAGACGAAAAACCTTGGTATTATGATATCAAGCATTTTCTCCAGATTCAAGAATACACGGTCAGTGTAACACCCCATATTTTAGAAGTTATTTATTTAATTAATTATTAGGAGTATTTGTGAATAATTGATATTTTATATGATTATATGTATGATGTGCTGGTATGAGGTTGTGCATGATGTGGATTATGATGATTAGAAGTATTAGAATGGTTAAATAATTATTTAGTAATTATTTGAATTATTATTGAGAATATAATAATAGGAATAATTATTTAAAGGGTTATTTTAATTAGAGTGGTGTGTTGGTAATTAGTAGGAAGAGTGAGGACGTGATGGTAAATAGAGGTTGACTAAGTGAGGGTAATTGAGGAAGATATTAGGGGTTCTTTATGATAACAGCAAAGAGATAATTGTTATTCTCACAATCAATCGTGAAAGTTGGAGAAGAGAGGCTAGGGCACGGAGGCTTTAGAGAGAATCATCGTAAGAGGAACGAAGAACATGATCAATCACTCGAAACAATAAGGTAAGGGGTGTTTATCTGATTATTATATTTGATTTAAGTGGTAGATAGAGGTAGGGTTTGCCTTAGGTTTCATAGATGGCAATTTGATGTTGTTTGATAGAGAATTGATAGATTAGTAATGAATAATGACCCGTAAATGTTGTCTAATTGATGTAGTATATTAAGTTGTTGATAGATGATGAATACCTATGATTAAATGATGTTTTAGGACCTATAAGGTAGTGAAATTGCAGAAAAATCACAGAAAAATTCAGTACAAAACAGCATGCGTCGACTCAAAGAGGTCATGCTTCGAATCATGTAGGTTCAAGTCTCAGTATGCGTCAACTCATTGGGTCGACCTGAGCACACCCGGGAAGGACATAATACATATGCGTCGACCCAAAGGGGACATGCGTCGACTCAAGCAATCCAATTTTTGAAAGATTTTTCTAAAGGCCGTAACTTGAGTTTCTGGACTCCATTTGAGGTGTCGTTCAAAGCGTTGGATAGATAAAGCGATGAACTATATTTATAAGGAGTAAAATGAAGAATAAGAAGGATAATTCTAGTACCCAAGTTAGGATATAATTATTTTCCCCGTGTTGAATCACTATGATGTTTTGTGGTAATGAAGTATGATGATGATATATTGTTAATATGATGATTCTATTTTATAGGATGACATGATGATGATGCTTTTCTTATATGAGTACATATTATGAGGTTTATATGATGATGTTGGTGAGTACATGGATGATGATGCGTATAACTAGTTGTGGTCGTTTATATTATTGTTGCGCATCATGCATTCATTGGACAACTTTGGTCCTTTTGATGATTTAGCACGTTGGACCAGTGATTTGGTCTCAATCCCATTATATGGATTTGGGTGTCTATGAATTTATCCGATTCCAAATGGGAATCTATTCTATGATTGGGGTCTTTGGAGGGTGATGGCCCAGTGTCCATCAAATGAATTGGTACCACATGCATGAGTCTATGTCCTTGCACTACATCTTATGTGGCATTGCATGGTTCTTAAATTGATGATGTTGTATTATTTTTTTGAATTTGTATGATTGTTGAGGTACTTAGAATATAACAATGTCGAGTTTATGTTGTGATACTTTTGGTTTATTCTGCTATGTCTATTACTTATATCTTATATAATGATTGTGATGAACTCACCCTTTCTGCTTGAATGTTTCCTATACGTGGGTAACGTGCAGGTAATTAGGAGTAATCCCTAAAGGCTTAGAAGAATATCTTGGAGCGTGTGTTTTATTTACGTTGAGTCTAGAAGGTCTTTCTCTGATATGTAACATCGGGGACGGGAATGCTTTGTTTTGAAAACAATTTTGTTCTTGTTTTGTTATGACATTTAAATTGTTTCCATCGAGTTTAAATTATGTTGAATTGTGAACCATGAATCATGGGGCACTATGAAGTGTTTTAATGAACTTGTTTAAACTATGACTCCGCTGCAAGTATGTGAAATCTTGATAGTGGATATGTACATGAATAATTTTGAAAACCCGTGTTACAGAGTGAGACTAGCACGTATGATTACTTCACGAATAAAATGTGACGTCATTTTGTTGTATTACTATGATATTATTTTAAATAATGATTAATATTCTATGGGGTTTAGAAGGGTGTTACATTAGTGGTATCAAAGCAGGTCGGTATGTCCGGCCAGGTTGTCTAATATTGTTTGTTTCTTAGTATGCGACATGTGTATGAAAAAATGTCAGTACTTGCTTGTTTTTCAAACTCTTTATCTACAGGGCTTGGTTTGAAACAAGTGTGGGAGAAGCTTTTACTTCTACGAGATGTTTCAGGTGTGTGAGTTGGTGCAATATACTTTTGAATTGCAAGAGTGTAAGTGTTGTTGGAGCTATGTTGTTTCTCGAAACTGAAGAGAGTACGAATTCGTTATTTCTCTCTGCCGATCAAGTTGGGATTGTCTTTAAGAAAGAACGATCATGTATTGTTGATGTCTGCTTCTCGAAGAATAGAGAGCAATGTGACGACTAGTGATATACCAGTCTTGTATGACTCCTGAAGTTTTTCCTAAAGATATTCACGACTTTCCTCCAGAGCGTGGATCTGAGTTTGGTGACAATAGAGAACTAATGTTTTTATCTGCTAAGTAAGTAGGATAACCCTTAGGATATGAGGCTTAGAGGTTTTCATGTTTGTGACAACAGTTGAATGAGGTCGTGTATGGATTACCGACAATTGAGTAAGGTAATGGATGAGATTAATTATCCACTTCAAGGGATTAAAAATTTGATGGAGAAACTGTTAAGTGAGTATGTCTACAGTATAATCGAATTAAGAAGGGTTACCTTCAAATTTGGATGAAGGGTGAGGATAGTTAGAGGATATATTTTAGAACTTGTGTAGGAATTACGAATATTTGGATTAGTTTGTTGCGGTGTTTGTTGAGGACATTATGAGTTAATCTAAGTCAGAATAAGGGAATGTCGAATGTTGTGAATTACAATGTTGAAAGAGAAGAAACTTTATGCTAAGTGGTCAAGGTTTAGATCATGGTATGAGGAGGAGAATTTTCTTGAGCATGTTATTTCGAATGATGGTATATATGGATCCATCCAAAGCATGTATGGTTCTACATTGAGAGAATCCAAAGTAGGTTACAGAGACTAGAAGCTTCTTAGGCTTAACTAGTTATTGTCGCAACTTGTTTATGACGAGGTCAAGTATGATATGTTTTAAATGAATGAATTGAAGGAATGAGATGTTTGGTATTAGAGAGAATATGGAGATATTAGAGGAGCGCATAGAGATACAACTTATGCCGAATAAGAATGATTAGAATGACGAAGATTAATTGGAACATGGTGCTTTAGGTAAATTTGAGTATAAGTTTTAAAGAAACACTATTCTAGTTTCTTAATGATAGTTTATGTGCTATCATGGTTGTCAGATACCTATTAACAAAATGAGGAACTGATCACCCTTAATCTCTTGTTGATTGTTGTACCCCAAAATTTACCCTCTTCATTTCTACTCTTTTGGCTTATATTTCATCATTACATGCATGCATAACATTGGTTCTATGGTTATGGGATCAAGTTATCTCTAGCAAGCCTCGTCAAATTACAGGTGACGTTTATTTCGTCAATGGATATTCTCAGAGTATTTTCTGTGCTGAATATCAGTTTGCCATTTCGCAATGATTCAGGGTTCAAAGATTCACAAGTCCATCCCGGTGCGTCATATTTAGGTGTTCTTTCACCTATATATCCATGGTGACATATTCTTGAATTCAAGTTTGGCTCGAGAGGCAATTATTTAAAGAAGGTCTCTGAATGTATGAGTTTTTTTGAAGAAATGTGGTGAAAAAATATGCTTAAAGTGCAGTTTTTACGCACTAAAAAATTAATAACTTGAAGCCCGTGGCTCTTTTTGAACACATTTAGGTGGTCAAAATTCTGTCTTGACGTCATCTATGTTTTCATCTCTCACGGACGGAAGCCAATTTCATTCAGAAAGTCTCCGAAAATATGGATTTATCAAGTATTTTCGCACAGGAAAATTGTGAAATATGTTTATTTGCTCCGTATTCAAAAAATCATAACTCGGCCGATTTTTATTGTATCCAGCTGGTTCCAGTGGCATTGTGCCACAAATTGAGTTAGTTAAATTTTGGATTTTATTTTTAAAAGCAAACGGTACCCCGAAGGCTTCCGTATTTTACCCGAATCATGTGCACCTCACTGAAAATCCTGAAGCTGGAAATTAAGTTGTTTGAGACGAAACTTCAAAAGTTCATAACTAATTCACCGTTTATCTGATTAAGCCTATTTTCAGACAGGATCTTGTTCTAGATGTTGGATATATTTTGTTTTCACATTTCAACTTCAAAAATCACACTTAGGTCCCTGTGAATTTTCCTAGAACGTGTCAAACTCAAGTGAATAAAAATCTGCACTATTGTTTGTGGTTATAGGAGGCCCAATTGCACATCCAAAGCCCATATCTTTGCCCTAATTCCATTATATAATCTCATTATTTTCATACAAACAAACACAAAAAAACCCTTGCCACAACCTTGTCAAAATATCAAGTTCTTTCACGAACTCTAGAAATCTTGAGATCCTTGTTACAAACCCTCATCTCACTACAAACAAGCCATCTCATTCACGTAAGGCTTCGTTCTATGATCAAAAGGGTGTATAAGCATTCATACATGCCATATCGGTTTTAACATTACAAAATTTCATATATTTGTTTTCTTTGTATTTGATGGTATACTAATTTGTTTAATGTGCTCATGAGATTCAACAATACAAGTTTGGACCATTGTAATGGTCCCATGAAGGTTTATAAAAAAATGCGATGAGGCCAGATCATAACACCAACCAATGTATGACAAAGTCTAGAAGGGCGTGGATTCAACATCCACCCCCGGCATTTGCACTATTTTTGTTTTCTAACCCTATTTTCCATTGATGCTTCTTCTCCTATCTATTTTTTAGCAAACTTAATTCTTTTTTTATTTATCATTAAATATAAACCTTTTATTATTAATTAAAATTAATTATGTTTTAGGTTTTTATAATTAACCTTTTTTTTTCAAAATTAACCTTTTTTTATTAACTATAATTAATTAGGTTTTAGGTTTTTTAACCTTTTTTTTTCAAAATTAACCTTTTTTAATTCAAATTAATTAGGTTTTAATTAACTTTTTTTTTCAAAGTTAACCTTTTTTATTAATTAAAATTAATTAGGTTTTTTTAGGTTTATTTAATTAATTATCATAAATCATTTTTTTAATGAAAAATCACCAAAACATTTTCTTTGCTATTTTCATCTTATTTTTATTTTCCTAGATAAAGTGTATAGAGCGTGTTCAACTGTAATAGCGTAGCTTTATTTTTCCGTATTTTTCTATTATGTAACTGTTCCTAGTATGTAATAGTTATAGGTTTTTATTTTCCGCACTTCACTATTATGTAACTTCCCCAAAGCTCTGTAATAGCCTAGGTTTACATTTCCGCCTTTACCTTCAGCTACTATATTTTATGCAATTGTTAGTAATTAGGGTTTGTATGGAAAGATAAAAATAAACAATAGCTAACCCTAATTGCAAGATAAATGAATTGAATCAAGCACACTTTGCACACTTCGCCTTTAGGGGAACCTCTCTCGTTGCCTCAGAAAAACAATGGTCATGTCCCTCGAACGTAGGGGTACCATTAGCAAAGACCCTCAGTTATAAATCATCATAAAGATCATGGTCCCTCGATTTGTCCCTCGAGGTTTCCTACGGTATATGATCTTATCCCTCGATATTGCCTACGAATATATATGATGACAGTCCCTTCAAATTGCTAAAGGTATCCCTACATGTTGCCTTCAATGACCATAACGGCGACCCTACGTATGTCCCTCGAACATCCAAAGATAGGGCTTCCTGATAACTAATGGTATAGATATAACTATCTAAAGGAGGAGGAAAAATACAAGAAAGACCTTGAGTGGGTAGTTACTGTTAATTGCTTGCTCACAACTTAAAACACTTTTTCACACCTCACATTTTCAAAAACATTTTCAAAACGCTTTATCAACACTCTTGAGAACTGATACAAGAGTTATCATAAAGCAAATTGCCTTGCAATTTTGAATTTCAAAACTTTTTCAAAAGCACACACGCAAAATAAATAAAGTGAGCAAGCGATTAAGAGCCCGTAGATAACTACGGATGAAAATGGTGCTAGCACCTTCCCTTTTCATAATCTACCCCCCGAACTCAAAATCTATCAAAGGTATTTCCTGTTCTTTTCACCTTTCCTTTTTGGATAAAAGAAAAGTCGATGGCGACTCTTACTATCCACAACAATTGCGATAAATTGCAAAACAAACAAGTCAGTTCTCCCACCGTATAACAGAACTGGCGACTCTGCTGGGGAACTGATACCTAAAAAGAGGGGTTACCTTAAGAGCTTAGGTCATATTTACTTGCTTTAAGCTGTTTGCTTTGATTGCTTTACATTTGATAGTTTTGTTCGGGTATTTTCTTTCAAAGATCCTACACCCCGATCGAGGAACACCATTAGGTAAGTAGCAATAAATCATGGATGTTGTACGGCATAGACCGATATGGATGATATGATAGCTACGTTAGTGTGATACTCTGGCTTGTACTAATGTTCCTTGAGTCAGTCAAGGATAACATTGGTCTTTTACATAGTGTCATTAAGCACTAAATGACCTTTAGAACCTTAAATTGACTCATCTTGGCCATTAGAAAGTAGTGAGATGGCCGACTTTGGTACAGACTGAAGTTGGTTGATACTCGATGCTACACTCATTGAGATTAGACTTTCGGGATATTTCAGTCGCAATTCAGATGCTTGAGCTGAAACAACTCCTGAGAGAAAGATCAATGATATGAGATCCCTAGAACTCGGTTACTATTGCTAGGACATGTTGAGTCAACTAAACTTCAAAAGGGTACTTATCTATATACCTCATGCAAGCCTTTAAACCTAAGGTCTTGGTGTGACTTGTTTGTGTTTTCTATTTTGTTTTAAGCATGGACATAACATCATAAACATCATAACATAGCATTTGCACTAACCATTTCAAGGACCTAGGGATTTATCTCTTCTCTATTTTGTAGGTTATGGCTTCCGCTCGCAGAAATACCATCTGGATCAACTTCGTAGGAATACCTTCTAAGCTTAGAGAATTGGTCTCAAGGGTTCCTGAAAGTTCCCAATTCAATAGAAGACATGGTCACTTGCTCAGTTTGGTTACTGTCGATTTTGAAGAAGGTATGATGAGCGTCCTATTCTAGTTCTTCAATCCTAAACATCATTGCTTCACTTTCCCTGATTATAAGTTGGTGCCCATGTTGGAAGAATTCTCTAAGCTACTTGGAGTGCCTATATTAGAGCAAATAACCTTCACCGGTTTAGAACAAGATCTAGAGCCTGAAGATGTTGCCACAACTTTACACCTAAAACCATCTGACATTGAATCTAATTGGGAAAGGAGAAGTGGGGTTAAAGGTCTTCTTGCAAAGTTTCTAATAGAGAAAGCTCAGTTGTTCCTGGATGCCGTGAGTTTCCATGCTTTTGAGGATATCTTGTCCCTCCTGATCTATGGTTTGGTATTGTTCCCTAATCCGGACCAACTTATAGATGTGAACGCCATCAAGATTTTACTTACTCACAATCCAGTGCCTACATTGCTCGGGAACATTCTGCATTCTCTCCACACCCGTACTATGAAGAAATGAGGAACACTTATGTGTTGCATAAATTTTCTCTATAGGTATTTAATTTCGCACCTTCCTCAATCAGTAATTAAGAATGAGCTAGGCTTAAGATGGTCTTAAAGGTTGATGTCTCTCTCTCACGCTGATAATTATTGGTGTTCTCGCTCTCAAGAATACGTCTCTATCATTGATCACTACAAAGAATTTCCTAATGTGCCACTCCTTGGCATTAGGGGAGGCATCACTTATAACCCTTATCTAGCCTTACATCAGTTTGGTTACGCGCGAAGAGACGGTCCTCATGATATGCTCATCCAAGGTATCGTGTTCGACTACGATAACGATCTGCAACGTTACTGCCAGAGGTTTATACGCGCTTGAGGAATGGTAAAGAAGATTGATAGTAACACTTTGGGGCATAAAAATCCCATCCCTTTGGAACCTTACCTCAAATGGGTACGAAATCGTGCTCAAAATCTTATGATACCATATCCCTCCATCCTACCGGTGATCTTAGAGCCTATTGTTCAAGGGGACGAGTCTTGCGTTATTCTTCATCCTAATATGCCAACAAATTTTGAAGAGCTGCAAAGGTCTTGGATTCAACTCAAGGAAGAACCAGACACCTCTGAGACCCAATTCTGTGCAAGTGAGAAGAAAGTGTTGGAACTGACGAAACAACTTTACGAGGAGCAGAGCCTTAATGCATATGTCAACACAAAGAGGAAGCGTCCATGGGAAATTTAGAAGTTTTAGAAATTTTTAATTAATTTCCTTGTAAACCTTTGTTTCACTTGACCTTACTAATAAAAAATCTTTGTTTCTGTTTTGATTAAAAGAGTTTAAATCCCACGAGGTCCTCGAAAACATCACATAAACATGCCATGCATATCATTACATAAGCAGGTACTTCAATTCAAGTTTCTTATCTTTTCCCTGTTTATTTCAGCAAAAGGAAATGGCTCTTGAACAAACTGTTAAGGATCTTCAAACATAGAATGCTTAATTCCAACAGATGTTCCTGACTCTGGCTAAAGGACAAGAATATCTGAAAGCTCTCATCACTAAAGAGAAGAAGAAGAGGACGCCAAGGCTATGGTTGAAGAAGGTGGGTGTACTATTTGGGGCCAACTCCCTTACATTCCCTATAAGTCTGACAAGTTTGGTTTGGGTTTCACTTGAGGAGCTTAAAGGGATTTTCGTCATGCTCGCACCGGAAGACCACCACTACGCATCAGCAAAAATGGAGTCAATGATATGGAGGACGCTGACAGTCACTGTGACCTTGATATTTGGATCTTCCCTACTACCAATGGTAGACTCAATAAATGGACGACTAGAGACTTTGTGCCAATCTCTTTTATCCAGGAGTAATTGTTCTTTTTAGTTTTTGGGATATGTAATTTTTTAACAAATTAAACTCTAAGCCTTGTGTCTTAACCGAGGCACAATGGTCTATTTGTGAGGGTTATCTGTTGTACCCTAAAATTTTCCCTCTCATTTATCAAGATTTTTCTCACAAGACTTCTTGGACTCAGGACAAGATTAGGGTTTGGTCAGCTCAAGACATCCCATCTTGCACTGATAACCCAAAATTAGGGTTTGAGTTTGCACAAGGATTTTTGGATCACCAATGCTTCATGTGACATCCATACATCATTTTGGACCCCTAAGATTGCTCATGTTGAGTTTCAAGCCTTGAACCACATTTTGGATCAGTCAATTGGACAATTGACCTAAAAATCAACTGTATTGGGGAAAAAGTCAACCATGGCCAATTTACAGTCAAACATCATAATTTTTGATCCACATCAACATTTTAGACTCATATGTATCATTTTATCAAGTTTGGATCACAACTCCTCAAGAAATTTGATCAAATCATCAAAAGGGCAAAATGGTCAAAATTAGGGTTTGGACTGAGAAAGGGAAATTTCTGATTTTTAACCTAGCCAATGACCAATTTAGTTCAAGCATGATTTCAAGAGTTCAATGGCATCATCTTGACCTAATTACATGGTTCAAAAGATCTCAAGTTCATTGGATTGACAGATGAATTTTACAGTCAACTGATCAAAAGTCAACTGTACACTGAAAAGTCAAACTTTGACTTTTTTGTCAAAATCAATTGCCAAGGGTTATAATTCATCAAGATATGTCAAAATATGAAACTTGTTCACCAAGAAAACCAATTTTGAAAATTAGGGTTTTGAATTTGAAAATTTTCATAACTTAGAATTTTTCTAAGTATGGAAATTTTCTTATTTTTTTCCAACTTTTCACCACTTTTTCACCATGATGCAATTTGATTCAAAGAAAACTTCCAACATGAAAGTTGTATTCCTCCATGAAATCTACAACTTTTCTTCACAAATGTTTCCCAAACTATGCTTGGATTTCAAGTTATGAATTTGTGAATATAGGTCCATGAACTAAATAACTTAGTGAAATTTTGCCCTAATTTAGGAAGTTTTTGGACCCAACTTCATGGACATTTTTCACCTAGTTCCAAGAGGTATCTCAAATTGAATTTCAAAGATGGATTATAGAGCACATTGCAAGCTTTCCAAAATATCCAAGAACTCTCCAAGATCATTTTGGGTTAGGGAGAATCGAAGAGGAGAAGTTGGCATTTTATCACTTTTGTTCATGCCATTTTTTACAAAGCATCAAGTTGCAAATCAGACCCATGTTGTTTGAATATTGCTTTACAGGTCCTAAACTCACTCTACACTCTATAATTAAATGCAAACTCAGAAGATAAAGGCTTTATCTTTGCTTTTGAGGCTTTGTACAAGTTACATTTCCATTTTTGGCCAAAAGGTTACAATGCCATTTTCATAAAGTGAGCTTTTGTAACTTTATCAATCTTGAGCCTTGGACCTGTCCCTTTGGTGCAAGCAACTTCCATAGGTCTCAAGCATATTGTACAAGTTCATTTCAGGTCACAAGCAAGCAAGGACAAGCATGTTAGCATTGGTCTTGTCACTTTACTTAAAAAGCAAGAAAGGTTGCAAAAGGTCAAAAACTTGTGCAGTTAGTAAGGAGTGGACTTTGTATCATTTCTATACAAATACACAAACATTTGGCAAGGCATAGCACGAGGGCATTGAAGCTAAAACTCCCCAAAACTCAGAAACACCATTTTTCTGTCTAAACATCCATAATCTGCAAAACCAAAGCCAACTAATTTTTGGCTCGTGCGTTTTGTATTTTAACACTTGAAACACTTCATACACATCATACCAAAGCAATCCCAGCCATCACCCTGGTTATGTAACCCCTGTTCCAGCCATTACCATTTTCACTTTGGAAGCTTGCAACTTGACTTATGCAAAGAGTTTTAGCCATCCTCAAAGCAAACTAAGCATTGGAATAGCTTGAAGGAAGTTCAAGGAAGCTCACACGATCCTCAAGCCTCCATTAAAGTCCCTACATTGATCTATCCAAATCCAACTGAAGGAGGTATTTTCTTGAACTATATCTCTCTGAATAGGCATCCTCAAGCCATGATTTGTGAAGAAAAAATGTAGTCCATAACATGGTGAAGCTGTACATATGCACACTTTTCATTTATATTAACTATGCTGTGAGAATTTGAAGCCTGAAGTTCATGAAATTTTTAGGTCACGAATTGGGGATTCTAAAATTCTCACTGATCTTTGAGAGTTAGGTTACAAAATTTATATTGTTGGAATCGTGATCTCAAATGCCACAAGTTTCATGTTATAAGTTTTTGTTTTTGTGAAAGCATTAGCAAGTTACAGATTTGAAGAAAAAACGCGCGCAAGGAAGATGGTTGGAGGACAGGGACGAAGCCTTGAGCTTTTTGGCGCTTTTGGGCCTTTTTGTTTTTGATATTCACACCCCCTGACTTGATATTTTCACCCCCTGGCTAATTTTGTATATTTTTCATATTTCTTCACATTTTCATATTTCTTCACATTTTCATATTTATTGCTTTTGATTATTTTTTCTGAACATTAAAAAATCCTAAAAATAATTAAATAATTTTTTACAATTTTATTTTATTTTATTATTATTTTTTTACTTGAAAAAATAGTTTATTTTAATAAATAGAACTTATTGTCTTAAATAACTTGTAAATATATTTAAAAATACTTATTATTTTTATTATATTATTTATACTCATAAATATTTATTTTCTATACATATTTAATTTTTAATATTCAAATATAATATTATTTATTATTTTCTTGTACAAAAAATGGACAAATAAATATAGAACATTTATTTTCTTTTTAATTAAAAATTAGGGTTTCACCCTTCCAAAAATAATAATATTACTTTTCCTTTCTTTTTAGGGTTTAAATTAAATCATATTTCTCATACAAAAAACAACACAAAACTTTTTTACATAAATACATTTGCATTGCATTTTAAATATTTGTACATTTATTTAATTCGCACAATATTCGGTTGGGTTGTAATAATATATTTAGGTTTATATTTGTGCAAAATCCCCATTCAAAACTTGTATCCCCCCTCCCATAATAATTGTTGTAATAGCTTAGTTTATTTTACGCAATTTATTGCTTTCATATACCATGTTTAGTAAAACTAGGGTTTGCATGACAAGAACAAAAACAAAACAAATAGAAAAAACCTAATGCAAGACAAGAGCATGAAAATGACACACATTGCACACAAACACCCTTAGGGTTTCACCCACTTGGTTGCCTAAATAAAAATGGTCATGTTATGCACGCGAAGTATCTTGGCAAAACAAAACAAATATAAGATCATAGTCCCTCGATGACGCTATCAAAAGGTTGCCTAAACAAAGATGATCTTGGTCCCTCCAAATTGCTAAGATACTTGGCAACATTGCTATCATGGTCATACAATGACCCACGCCCGTCCCGTTTACATCCAAAGATAGGGTTGCTTACCAAATCAAGGGTAAGTCAACAATGTCAAAGGAATAAAAATGTACAAGAAAGACATTTGAGTAGGTAGATTAGCTTCTAGTTGCTTGTACCATTTCAAAACAATCCTTGCTATTTTCAAAAACACACACACACATTTCAAAACATTTTACAAAACATTGAAACATTTTTCAAAAGACAAACATCTTTGTATACATTCTTACGAATGAGAATCATTACAAAGATTGCCTAAACAATGGACTCTTTTCAAAATACTTTCAAAACCACACCAAGCACCATTTCTAACAAAACAAAGCAAAGCAAGTGATCTAAACAAGTAACTAAGAGCCCATGGAAAACCATGGATGAAAAGGGTGCTAGCACCTTCCCTTTTCATAATCTACCCCCTGAACTCAAGAAAACATCTCAAAGGTCTTTCCTATACTTTTTTACCTTTCCTTTTGGATAAAAGAAAAGTCGGTGGCGACTCTTGCTAACCGTAACATTTGCAAACACAAATGCAAAACCTTCAAGTCAGTTCTCTCACCGCATCACAGAACTGGAGACTCTGCTGGGGAAAATTCTAAAAATGGGGTTACCTTAGGGTTTAAATCACCTTTATTTGCTTGCAATTGTTTGACTTGTTTGCTTTACAATTTTGGTTCTTTGTTTGGGTTTGAATCCTCCACCCAGATTTGGGAAACATTATAGGTAAATAGCAATACGTTGTGGAAACTGTGCAGGGTATACCGATATGGTCTAAGCAATAGCTATATTAGTGCTACATATTTGTGGGTACCGGTAGCCTTTGAGTCAATCAAAGAGAATACGGGGCCGCTGAGTGATGTCATGAAGCACTAATGAACTTCTAGAACCTTTACTTGACCAACTTGGCCTTTTAGGATGTAGTGAGAGGTGCAGTCCAAAGTTGGTAGATACTCGATACTACACTCATTGAGGGTTGGTTTCTTGGAATATTTCGGTCGCCGGTAAAGAGGCTTGAACTGAAACAATGAACAAGGAAACAATCCAGTGATATTGAGCTCCTTAGAACCCGGTTACTATTTCTAGGACAGGTTGAGCATACTAAACTTCAAGAGGGTACTTACCTATGAAACCCCATACAAGCCTGAACTAAGAACTTGTGTGATTTCCTTATACATATATACTTGTGCATAACATCATGGACATCATGAACATCATATGCATTCACTAACCATTTCAAGGATTTTGGAGATTCATCTTTGTTCTTGTTTTGTAGGTTATGGATTCACTTCGCAGGAAAACTATCCAAATCAACCTTGTAAGAATTCCTCCGCAAATCAAGGAGCTAGCTTCAAGGATCCCTGAGAATTCTCCATTCACCGAGAGACATGGTCGTCTACTTAACTTGGTCACCTCCAACACAGAGGAAGATATGATGAAGGTTCTCTTCCAGTTCTTTGACCCTTTGCATCATTGCTTCACATTTCCTGACTACCAACTTGTGCCCACTTTGGAGTAATTTTCTCAACTCTTGAGGATTCCTATTCTCAATCAAATACCTTTCAACGGTACGGAAAGAGATCCAAAGCCAGAAGAGATTAC
The DNA here is from genome assembly GCA_948472305.1 of Vicia faba. Lineage (NCBI taxonomy): Eukaryota > Viridiplantae > Streptophyta > Magnoliopsida > Fabales > Fabaceae > Vicia > Vicia faba. The sequence goes on from OX451738.1 coordinate 1,025,205,741, forward strand.
TCAAGCCCTGCACTTGCACTCATCTGATGTCACAACTCATTGGGAAACTAGAAGTGGTGTCAAAGGCTTCTTGTCAAAGTTTCTGTTTGAGAAGGCCCAAAGCTGTTGGAATTCCCTAGACTTGCAAGCTTTTGAGGAGATTGTAGCTATTCTCGTCTATGGGATGGTCTTGTTCCCTAATCCTGACCAACTCATAGATGTAAGTGCTGTCAAAATCTCCATGACTCGCAACCCGGTACCTACATTGCTTGGGGATATCCTACACTCTTTTCACACTCCTACAATGAGGAAAATAGGTGTTCTTATGTGTTGTACTCCTCTCCTGGAAAGATGGTTTATTTCTCATCTTCCCCAATCAGTCTTGAAGAACGAGCAAGGTTTGAGGTGGTCACAAAGGTTAATGTCACTTAACCATTCAGATATCCATTGGTGTTCTCGATCCAAAGAGAATATTATTATTGTTGACCGTTGTGGGGAATTCCCTAATGTCCCTCTACTTGGCATTAGGGGAGGCATCACCTACAATCCTTGCTTGGCTCTAAGACAATTTGGTTATGCCCGACAGGATGGCCCACATGACATTATGATTCAAGGATTGGTTTTCGACTATGACAACGACGACCAAGGACTCCGTCAGAGATTCATCTGAGCTTGGAGGATGCCAAACAAGGTAGATAGCAAGACTTTGGGACACAAGAATTCCATCCCTCTTGAGCCTTACCTCAAGTGGGTATGAACCCGTGCTCAAAGTCTTATGATGCCTTATCCCTCCATTATCCCAGTGATTATATAGCCTGTTAAGGAAGGAGAGGTTCCATACACCATCCTACATCCTGACATGCCAACATCACTCGAAGATCTACAAAGGAGTTGGATACAGCTCAAGGGAGAGCGCGATACTTTCGAAGCCCAATTCTATGCAAGCGAGAAGAAGGTTTTGGAACTCACTCGGCTACTTCATGAAGAGCAGACTCTCAACACCTACATTGCACCAAAGAGGACGCGCAACATCTTTTTACCTTAGAGTTTTGTATTATTTTTCCCAAGGGGAATTGATGTACTCACAATTCTATCTTATTAATATGACGTGTGTTTCTTTTTGTTTAAAACAAATTTGAATTTTTGAATCCTTGAAAGCATTGCATGAATACATATCATTCATCATAAGCATAAACAAGTCTTTGCAACAAGTTTCCTCATCTCTCTACTGTTTATTTCAGTACGATGGATCTAGAACAAACAGTCAAAGATCTGCAAGCTCAGAACTCACAGTTTCAGAAGTTACTCATGACCTTAGCCAAGGGGCAGGAGGAGCTGAAGACTTTGCTAGAAAAAGAAAAAGAGATAAAGAAGAAGAAGCCAAATGGTATGGTAATCATGGGCAGAAGATTTCAGGGACAAGCCAGACGGACCTTAGATTTTCCAACAACATCTGACGAAGGGGAAAGAAAAGGAAAATAAACGGCAGTACCATCAGATTCTGAAGAAGAAGAAGAGGAAGAGGAAGAGGAAGAAGAGGACTACTCTGAACAACAATAACCTCCGGCTGATGACAAGTACAAACACCTTGAAGAGCGACTAAGCGCTATGGAAATCCAGAGAGTACCAGGGCTAGATTTTGAAGAGTTGGGGTTGGTGTCAGGAATTGTAATCCCGCCAAAGTTTAAAGTGCCACTATTTGCCAAGTATGATGGGGTGTCTTGCCCTAAAATGCACCTCAGATCCTATGTCAGGAAGATTCAACCACACTCTGCTGACAAAGACCTGTGGGTCCACTTTTTCCAAGATAGTTTATCAGGAACGCAACTTGATTGGTTCTACCAGTTGGAGAGGGCTGAAGTCCACAATTGGGAAGACCTGGCCGCCGCTTTCTATAAAAAGTATCAATACAACACCGACTTGGCACCTACCCATACTCAGCTGCAGAGTATGGCTATGGCTTCCAATGAGGGCTTTAAAGATTACGCGCAAAAGTGGAGAGACCTAGCCGGAAGGGTGCAACCCCCTCTATCTGAGAGGGAGTTGGTGGACATGTTCTTGGGAACTATTTCAGGTCCTTTCTTGAATTATCTGATTGGGAGTTCTTCTGTAGGATTTACTGAATTAATTTTAACCGGCGAAAGAGTGGAGGCTGGTATAATAAGTGGGAAGATTCAAAAGACACGTCTGCCTCAACAGCTGTAAAAAAGCCCTTCACTGGAAGGAAGGAAGTATCTGCTATCTATTCACAGAGGAATCAGGGAAGAACCGAGCGCCGACCAACGGTGGGGGCCGTTATGATTCCGAAGCCTACATCAGACCAGCTAAGAAATAATCAGCAAAGGGTAGAAAGGCCAGTTCGGCAATTTACCAAGATTAACATGACTCCAGCCCAAGTTCTACCACACCTTTTGAAGTTGAATCTGGCCACTTTGAAAGAGGCCCCAAAAAATACTAATACTACTTCTCCACATTACCATCCCAACGCCAGATGCGCGTACCATTTTGAAAGTCCAGGGAACGACACCAACAACTGTTGGGCTCTGAAGAACAAGATTCAAGATCTGATAGATGCAAAGGAATTTGAGTTTGAAGCGCCTGAGAAATCAAATGTTATTTCCTCCCCAATGCCGAGGCATGGTCATAATGCCAACGCTATTGAAGAAGACTTGTTTGTTGCTACCGTGGATAAACTGTTAACTCCACTCCCGATTATCAAGTTGAATTTGTTGAAATCTGGCATCTTCCCAGGTTGTGACAAAGATTGCCATGTTTGCCTGTCCTCATCATTTGACTGCCCTCTGTTGAAGAAAGGTATCCAACGACTGATGGATAACCAAGAAATTTTGTTTGAGAATGCTCCTATTTCACCCGTTCCAGTGAAATAAGTTTCAATAATAACCATTTACGCCAATCTTTCCAGGGCCCCTAAAAGACCCGTTAGGATTACACCTTCTCCAAAGGCTGCTCCGCTTAAGATTACAATGTCCGGGCCGACCCCATACAATTCAGATAAAACAGTACCATGGAACTATGGTGGAGAAATCTACTACCATGGTATTAAAAAGATTGAACTGACTGCCGAAGAAGAAAGCTCCGAAGAGGACAGTCCCGACATTAGCAATATTGTTAGAACTAGCAAGATCACCCGCAGTCGTAGGATCTTCTCTCCAGAGATTGCTCCTCCAACAGCAGTCTTTGGACCCGTGGTTGTTCCGATGATTACCTTTGTATCAGTGATTGTACCTACAAGTGTACCCTCTGACAAAGACAATACAATTCCTATCCCTACTTCCACTGCTGAGAATAAAGGAAAGAACGTTCAAGAGGAGCCTGTCCAGACGAAGGCTCAATCACTAGCTATTCCTGAAACATCCAAGAAGGAGATGGAAGAAATCCTGAGGATCATTAAGAAGAGTGATTATGATGTGGTTGAACAATTGGGGCAGACCCCTTCCAAGATCTCTATGCTAGCCCTGCTGTGGTGCTCTGAAGCACACGCCAAAGCTCTGGTAAAATTTCTGAAGACAGCTCATGTGCCACAAGAGACGTCGGCTGACCAGTTCCAAGACTGTGTGGCCAGTTTGACAGCTGATAATAGCCTGGGCTTCTTCGATGCTGACTTGACACCCAGAGGGAGAAAACATAACGATGCACTACATGTCTCAGTGGAGTGAAGAGGAACAACCCTAGCTCATGTCTTGGTTGATACTGGGTCGTCCTTAAACCTCTTGCCGAAGAAAGCCCTTGATATATTAGATTGCGAGGGGCTGACTCTAAAACCCAGCAATATAGTGGTGAGAGCTTTTGATGGATCGAAGAGGATGGTCCATGGAGAGGTGGACATCCCAATCAAGCTGAGAACTCAGGTGTTCAACTCAACTTTCTATGTGATGGACATCCGTCCTTCTTATTCCTGTCTTTTGGGACGCCCCTGGATCCACAATGCCGGTGCTGTCACCTCCACTTTGCATCAGATGCTCAAGTACCCTGTCCAAGGGAAGATCATAACTGTCCATGGGGAGGAGGAGTATATGATTACTCATCTGAATTCTTTCCGATATGTAGAGTTAGATGGCGAGTTCATAGAGACCCTTTTCCAACATTTTGAAGAAGTCTCTCCAGAAGTAGCGGCGACCAAAGCGGTATCCTCGATTCCTAAGATCACAAGACCTCCACCTCGGATGCATCTCTAAAGGATGCAAGGGAAGTAGTGGAAGAAGGGGGGTGCACCATCTAGGGTCAGCTTCCAGACATTCCTTACAAATCAAACAAGTTTGGCTTGGGGTTTACTTCAACTGGTCAGAAGGCCGTGCGCCGTGCCCGTGCTGGGGGGCCACCTGTAAAGATTAGCAACCAAAGCGTCAATGCAATGGAAGAAAATGAAGATGATGGCAGCTTGGAAGATTGAATATTTCCTACTGTCAGCGGAGAACTGCACAACTGGGAAGCCAGAGACTTTGTTCCGATAACTTTCATATCTCAGTAATTTATCTTTTACATTTCTGTTGGACTGTAATAATTCACAAACAATTCATACTTTAAAAACCTTGTGTCTTACCCGAGGCACAATGGTCCATTTGTAAGGGTTTTTATTTCATCTACATATGTCATTCAATGAATCATTGATGCTTTTTCACATATAAACCTTTTATGCTCATTGTCTTTCTTTTACATTTTATTGTTTTAAGATGGCTATACCCTTACACACACCCACCCTCACAAATGCAGGTACCCTTCCATTCCGGATCCCATGGGTAACGATACTGCTATAGCCTTCAGTGACTCTGAAGATCTGATCTACCAAGCCGAATACGAAGGTGAGGAAGATTGTGAGGTGCCAGGGGAATTGGCCAGATTATTGCAACAAGAGGAAAGAGCAATTCAGCCTCATGAGGAGCTGTTGGATACAATCAACTTGGGTACCGAGGAGGATAAAAAGGAAATCAAAGTGGGTGCCAATCTAGATCCGAGTGTCAATGAGCGCCTAATTAAGCTATTGCATGATTATGTTGAGATCTTCGCCTGGTCATACGAAGACATGTCGGGACTCGATACAGACATTGTGGTACATCGTCTACCCACAAGAGAAGATTGTCCACCAGTGAAACAAAAAGTCCGCCGCATGAGACCTGACATGTCAGAGAAGATCAAAGCAGAAGTTATGAATTAGTTCAATGCTGGATTTCTGGCTGTTACTTCTTATCTTCAATGGGTAGCCAACATTGTCCCCGTGCCTAAAAAGGACAACAAAGTAAGAATGTGCGTGGATTATAGAGATTTAAACAGGGCCAACCCTAAAGATGATTTTCCACTTCCACACATCGACATCCTGGTCGACAATACAGCCCAGTACAAAGTATTTTCTTTCATGAACGAATTCTCAGGCTATAACCAGACCAAAATGGCACCTGAGGACATGGAGAAAACTACTTTTGTCACACAGTGGGGTACGTTCTGTTACAAAGTGATGTCATTCGGACTGAAGAATGTCGGGGAAACCTATCAACGCGCCATGGTAGCTTTGTTTCATGATATGATACATCATGAGATAGAGGTCTACGTAGATGACATGATAGCCCGATCACAAACTGAAGAAGAACACCTGGATCACTTGCAAAAGCTGTTTGTCAGGTTGAAGGAGTACAAGCTCAGATTGAATCCAAACAAGTGCATATTCGGAGTCCGGTCCGGTAAACTCTTAGGTTTCATTGTCAGCAACAAAGGCATCGAGGTGGATCCTACCAAAGTCAAAGCGATACAAGAAATGCCTGATCCTTGCACTGAGAAGGAAGTCAGAGGTTTTTTGGGACGCCTAAACTACATCGCCAGATTCATTTCTCACCTAACGTCTACTTGTGAACCAATCTTCAAGCTGTTGAAGAAAGATCAGATAGTCAGATGGAATGATGAATGTCAGGTTGCTTTCGATAAAATCAAGGAGTATTTACTAGAACCTCCTGTCTTGATGCCACCCGTCGAGGGAAGACTGCTAATCATGTATCTGGCCGTCTTAGAAAATTCAATGGGGTGCGTACTGGGGCAGCATGACGAGTCTGGCCGAAAAGAGCATGCCATTTATTACCTAAGCAAAAGTTTACCGACTGTGAAACCAGATATTCACTGCTCGAGAAAACTTGTTGTGCTTTGGTATGGGCTGCTCGCAGGCTAAGACAGTATATGTTGACTCGTACCACTTTGCTGATATCTAAGATGGATCCGATAAAGTACATCTTTGAGAAGCCTGCTCTGTCTGGGAGGATAGCTAGATGACAGATGATCCTAACAGAATACGACATACAGTACACTACCCAAAAAGCTATAAAGGGTAGCATGCTGGCTGATCATCTGGCCCATCAAGCTGTAGAAGATTATCAATCCATGAAGTTTGACTTCCCTGATGAAGACATCATGACATTGGACAACAGTGAAGAGATCAGACCATATGACGGACCTGAACAAGGATCCTGATGGACCCTGTACTTTGATGGGGCATCCAATGCACTTGGTAACGGTATCGGCGCTGTGCTCATATCTACAGGAGGATTCCATACTCCTTTCACTACCAGACTTTGCTTCAACTGTACAAACAACATGGCAGAGTACGAAACATGCATCTATGGTCTGAAGGCTGCCATAGACTTGGGAATCAAATCTTTAGATGTGTTTGGGGACTCAGCTTTGGTCATCAGTCAGATCAAAGGAGAGTGGGACACTAAGCATCCAAACCTCATCCCTTACAAAGAACAAGTTTTGACATTGTTACCATATTTCGAGCAGATTACCTTCGAGCACTTCCCGCGAGAAGAAAATCAGCTAGCAGATGCTCTAGCTACAATGTCATCTATGTTTAAACTTGATTGGGATAACGAGGCTCCCCAGATCTCCATTGAACGGATGGACAAACCAGCACACTGTCACGAGATTAATACCGTAGAAGTAGTGGACCAGTCGTGGTTTCACGAAGTCAAAAGGTATCTCGAGGCTCAAGAATATCCCGAAGGAGCTTCAGTCAATGAAAAAGGTTCTTAAGGAGATTCTCAGCTAAGTTCTTCCTAAGTAATGGCATCCTGTACAAGCGTAATCATGATTCTATTCTGCTTCGTTATGTGGACAAGATTGAAGCTAAAAAGATCATGGCTGAATTACATGAAGGTACCTTTGGCACTCACTCTAGTGGGCATACGATGGAAAAGAAGATTCTACGGGCAGGCTATTATTGGTCTACCATGGAAGCTGACTGCTATCAACACTCCCAGACTTGTCATAAGTGTCAAATCTATGCAGACAAGGTGCACGTGCCTCCGGTTCCTCTAAATGTCTTAACAGCTCCTTGGCCCTTCGCTATGTGGGGAATCGACATGATTGGAGAGATCAAGCCTACAGCCTCCAATGGACACCGTTTCATTCTGGTGGCCATTGACTATTTCACCAAGTGGGTCAAAGTAGCTTCCTTCGCATCTGTTACTAAGAATGTTATTGCCCGCTTCATCAAGTAAAATCTTATTTGCCGGTATGGTATCCCCAAAAGGATCATCACTGATAACGGTACGAACCTTAACAATACTATGATCACCGCTTTGTGCGAGCAGTTCAAGATTCAACATCACAATTCATCCCTCTATCGGCCAAAGATGAATGGTGCAATCGAAGCTGCTAACAAAAACATTAAAAAGATCATACAGAAGATGAGAGTCATCTACAAGGACCGGCATGAGATGCTACTGTTTGCTCTCCACGGGTGCCGTACCATGGCTCGCACATCAACTGGGGCAACACCTTATTCCTTGGTTTATGGAATGGAGGTTGTCTTTCCTATCGAGGTTCAGATCCCCTCTTAAGAATCATGAAAGATGGAGGTTTGAGTGAAGACGATTGGATCCAGACCCGACTTGATCAATTGAACTTAATTGACGAGAAGAGACTTACTGCTGTTTGCCACGGTCATACGTATCAAAAACGGATGATCAAGGCTTTCAACAAGAAAGTCAGACGCCAGATATATCAAGTTGGAGATCTAGTGATCAAGCGCATCATCTTGCCACAAAGTGATCCCAGGGGCAAATGGACTCCTACCTATGAAGGACCATTTGTAATCAAGAACATCTTTTCTGGTGGAGCAATGATCTTAACCACCATGGACGGCGACGACCTGCCACACCCTGTGAACGCAGACATAGTCAAAAGATACTATGCATAAGAGACCCGCTAGGTTGACACACCTAGGCAAAACAAGGGCATCCCGGCGAACCAAAAAGGTTCGGGCAAAAATTAGGGATAAAATAAAAAAAATCTATACACCCGGCAAGTTGAAAACCCGAAAGGGAGACTTGGGCAAAAAAGGGTTTCTCGGTGGACTGAAAACCCGAAAGGGCGGTCCAGGAAAAAGTTAGGGAATTAAAGCGTATGACTATGTCTCGTCGGACCAATTTAAGGGAAATCTCTTCACTGACAAACCTGGAGCTTCTGATCAATCCAATCATCTTCGGACGAAGCAACAGACAAACAAGATACTCGGAGATACGAAGGTTGTAGCGGAATGGGAACCCCATGGGATTATCACACATAGCTATCTTTTCTTTGTATAAATTTTTCTTACTTTTATGACACCATCCTCTTACTAGGATGTCTGTCTCCTTTGTACAAAATACTTATTCAAAGTAAATACAAAGATATCTCTTTCAAAGTACAGAACTATTTGCCTTTTTCTTTACACTTGTGTTTTTATGTGCAAAAACATCTAATGATTCATTAATGAACATATGCATTTGAACATAATTACTGTTTACAAATAAACAGGATGGAAAATAACAATTACTGACAGACTGAAAGGATAGGAAAACGTCTTTAGGCTATTCCATGAGCAACCCCTACAGTACATCATCTAGATCCCCAGCGGAGCCAAAACTTCAAACTATCAATCTCCAGCAGAAACCATTCAGTTTATCCAAATTCCCCAGCAAGTTGTCTTGAAGTCTGAAAAGCAACCGGATAACGGTTAACTTTTGTCTCTCCCCAACCTAGGATAATTCCCCAGTAGAGTGGCAGACGACCGAAACTCCTGAACTTTTTCCAAACAGGAATAAGTTTTCTTCCCCAGAGAGTTTTCATTATTCCTCAACAGAATGAAGATTCTCTTTATTAATTCTCCATAGAAGTCATCAGAGTTTTCTTTATTCCCTAGCAGAACAAGGATTACCTTTGTGTAATCCCCAATAGAAGTCGTCAAAATTTTCTGGATTCCCTAAGCAGATTACTCAAGCAGTATACGGCATTGCTCACAACAGAATTTTTGTCAAATACTCCAAGGGTCCCTAAATCCCCAGAGAAGCAATCAAGGATTTATTATCCTCAGCAGCAGTCAAGGATTTATTTTCCTCAGCAATACAGCAAATCAACTTACATGCGCATATATTACATCCATATATCATAAATATTGATAAAACACATATATTGCATCATACATTTCATGCAACATAACTTTGTATTTCAGCTAACATTTTATCCTTTTTAGGATAAGATTAACAGCTACCATTTAATAAAATGCAATCATGATACAGTTTAGATACACTCCAGACACGGAAGTCATTCTACTACTCATTTAGATTTCAAGTACAGATACACTCCAGACACAAAAGTCATTCTGTTACTCATTCAGATTCAACTATCAAATACAGTTCAGATGCACTCCAGGCACGGAAGTTATTATGTTACTCATTCAGATTCAGCATTCAGATACAGTTCAGATACACTCTAGACACGGAAGTCATTCTGTTACTCATTCAGATTCAGATCTCAGATACAGTTTAGTTATGCTTCAGACGCGAATGCTATTCTATTACTCATTCAGACCTCAACTTTAAGACGCAGTCCAAATACGCTCCAGACACGGAAGCCATTTTGTCACTTATTCATACTTCAACACCCAGATACGCTCCAGATACGGATGACATTCTGATACTCATTCATTCTTCAAAATCAGATACAGTACAGATACGCTCCAGACACAGATGCTATTCTATTTCTCATTCAGATTTTAAGTCTCCAGATACAGCTCAGATACATTCCAGACACGGACACCATTCTGATAGTTATTCTTCGGACTTACAACTAACAATTCAACAAACATTCTTGGATGGAATCTACAATCCCATCTCCAACAAGATTCTATCATCTCTCCAAATGGAATCTTTAAGCCCATTCCCTCAACTACACTTCGTCGAGTGCAAATTTATGGGCACTCTAGTGTCCAATCATCTTTTACCTTCGAGTCACGAATGGCAAAACTCGCCAATCTAACTCTCCAGGTTCAAGAAGATTGAACAGGGGCAGCTGTTGTACCCTAAAATTTGCCCTCTCATTTATCAAGATTTTTCTCACAAGACTTCTTGGACTCAGGACAAGATTAGGGTTTGGTCAACTCAAGACATCTCATCTTGCACTGATAACCCAAAATTAGGGTTTGAGTTTGCACAAGGATTTTTGGACCACCAATGCTAAATGTGACATCCATACATCATGTTGGACCCCTAAGATTGCTCATGTTGAGTTTCAAGCCTTGAACCACATTTTGGATCAGTCAATTGGACAGTTGACCTAAAAATCAGCTGTATTGGTTTTGCCTAATCCGAGTGAGTCATTTGTAGTGTATTATGAATGCATCTAAGATGGGACTTAGTGGTGTGCTAATGATGAATGGACAAGTTGTTGCTTGTGCTTCTAGACTGTTAAAAGTTCATGAGAGGAACTATCCTACACATGACTTAGAATTCGCGGTTGTGGTGTTCATGCTAAAAATTTGGAGACATTATCTTTTTGGATCTAAATTTGAAGTGTTCAGTGATCATAAGAGTTTAAAATACTTATTTGATCAGAAGGAGTTAAACATGGGGAAAAGAAGATGGCTCAAATTGTTGAAGTATTATGATTTTGATTTGAGTTACCATCCTGGAAAAGCAAATGTAGTAGGTGATGCTTTGAGTAGGAAATCTTTGCATATGTCAATGCTTATGTTTGAGAGTTAGAGATTATTGAACAGTTTAGAGATATGAGCTTGGTATGCGAAGAGAAATCCAACTGTGTGAAGATGGGAATGTTGAAACTGGCTAGTGGGATTCTTGAAGAGATCCGAGAAGGTCAGAAGTCTGATTTGAGTTTGGTGGATCGACTAACATTGATTAACCACAAAAATAGAGGTGAATTCCGAGTGGATGAGAATGGTGTGGTGAGACTTGGTGATAGGGTATGTGTTCCTGATATTCTAGAATTTAAGAAGAACATTCTTGAGGAAAGGCATCAAAGCGATTTGAGTATTCATCCAGGTGCTAAGAAAATGTATCAGGAGTTAAAGAAAATTTTTTGGTGGCCAGGTATGAAGAAATAAATTGCTAAGTTTGTGTATGCTTTCTTGACTTTCCAGAAGTCGAAGATTGAACATCAGAAGCCTACAGGTCTTATGCAACCTTTGAGTATTCTAGAGTGGAAATGGGGCAGTGTTTCTATGGATTTCATGTCGGGGTTACCGAAGACTGATAGAGGTGGTGATTCATTTTGGGTAATAGTGGATAGATTGTATAAGTCGGCTCATTTCTTGCCGATGAAGATCAGTCATCCTATAGAAAAGCTGGCGAAGATGTATGTTGATGAGATTGTAAAGTTGCATGGGATACCTTCGAGTATCGTGTCTGATAGATACTCGAGGTTTACATCGGAATTATGGAAAGGTTTGCAGAATGCTTTCGTTACCAATTTACAGTTGAGTTCTGCATATCATCCGCAGACAGACGGTCAAACAGAGAGGACTATCCAGTCTTTGGAGGATTTTCTTAGGGCTTGCATGCTAAAACAAGGAGGATCTTGGGATAGTCACTTGCCATTGATTGAATTTACATACAATAATAGTTTCCATTCAAGTATTGGAATGGCACCGTACGAAGCATTGTATGGTAGGAGGTGTAGAACTCCATTGTGTTGGTATGAGTTGGGAGAGAGTGTTATACTCAGACCTGAGATTGTGCACGAAACATATAAGAAGATTAAGATGATCCAAGAAATGATGAAGGATTCTCATAGTCGTCAAAAAAGCTATCATGATAAGAGAAGGAAGTCCTTGGAATTTCAGAAATATGATCATGTGTTTTTTAGAGTTACTCTGGTAACAGGTGTTGGTAGGGCTCTGAAATCAAGTAAGCTTACGCTGCATTTCGTTGGTCCATATCAGATATATGAGAAGATAGGTGAGGTAGCCTATCAGATTACTTTACCTCCGTCACTTGCGAATCTTCATGATGTGTTTCATGTATCTCATTTGAGAAAGTACATTCAGGATCACTCACATGTAATTCAAATGGATGATGTACATGTGAGAGATAACCTGACTGGTAAAGCATTACCCTTGAGAATAGAAGGTCGTGAAGTGAAGCAATTGAGAGGTAAGGATATTGCCTTAGTAAAGGTTTTATAGGGTGGATCAGCTGGTGAAAGTTTGACTTGGAAGCGTGAGGATCAGATGAAGGAGTTGTATCCAACTCTGTTTTCCTCAGGTAATTTTCGAGGGAGAAAATTCTTTAAGTGGGGGAGAGTTGTAACACCTCATATTTTAGAAGTTATTTATTTAATGAATTATTAGGAGTATTTGTTAATAATTGATGTTTTATATGATTATATGTCTAATATGCTGGTATGAGGTTGTGCATGATGTGAATTATGATGATTAGAAGTAATAGAATGGTTAAATAATTATTTAGTAATTATTTGGATTATTATTAAGAATATAATAATAGGAATAATTATTTAAAGGGTTATTTTAATTAGAGTGGTGTATTAGTAATTAGTAGGAATAATGACGACGTGATGGAAACTAGAGGTTGACTAAGTGAGGGCAATTGATGAAGATATTAGGGATCCTTTGTGATAACAGAGAAGAGATAGTTATTATTCTCACAATCAATCGTGAAAGTTAGAGAAGAGAGGATATGGCACGAAGGCTTTGGAGAGAATAATTGTAAGAGGCACGAAGAACATAATCAATCACTCGAAACAATAAGGTAAGGAGTGTTTATCTGATTATTATATTTGATTTAAGTGGTAGATATAGGTAGGGTTTGCCTTAGGTTTCATAGATGGTGATTCGATGTTATTTGATGGAGAATTGATAGATTAGTGATGAATAATGACCCGTAAATGTTGTCTAATTGATGTAGTATATTAAGTTGTTGATAGATGATGAATCCCTATGATTAGATGATGTTTTAGGACCTATATGGTAGTGAAATCGCAGAAACATTTAGCACAAAACAGCACGCGTCGACTCAAAGGGGTCATGCATCGACTCATGCAGGTTCAAGACTCAGTATGTTTTGACTCATTGGGTCGACCTGAGCATACCCGGGGCAGACATAATACCTATGCGTCGACTCAAAGGGTGCATGCATCGACTCAAGCAATCCAATTTTCGACAGATTTTTCTAAAGGCCGTAACTTGAGTTTCCGGACTCCGTTTGAGGTGTCGTTCGAAGCGTTGGATAGCTAACGCGATGAACTATATTTATAAGGAGTAAAATGAAGAATAAGAAGGAAAATTATATTACCCAATTTAGGATAGAATTATTTTCCCCGTGTTGAATCTCTATGATGTTTTGTGGTAATGAAGTATGATGATGATATGTTGTTAATATGATGATTCTGTTTTATAGGATGATATGATGATGATGCTTTGCTTATATGAGTACAAATGATGAGGTTTATATGATGATATTGGTGAATACATGGATGATGATGCGTATGACTAGTTGTGGTCGTTTATATTGTTGTTGCACATCATGCATTTATTGGACAACTTTGGTCCGTTTTGATGATTTAGGAAGTTGGTCCAGTGATTTGGTCTCAATCCCATTGTGTGGATTTGGGATGTCTATGATTTTCTCCGGTTCCAAGTGGGAATAGACCCTATGATTGGTGTCTTTGGAGGTTGATGGCCCAGTGTCCATCAAATGAATTGGTACCACATGCATGAGTCTATGTCCTTGCACTACATCTTATGTGGCATTGCATGGTTCTTAAATTGATGATGTTGTATTGTGTTGTTGAATTTGTATGATTGTTGAGGTACTTGGAATATAACAATGTTGAGTTTATGTTGTGATACTTTTTGTTTATTCTGCTATGTCTATTACTTATATCTTATATAATGATTATGATGAAATCACCTTTTCTGCTTGGATGTTGCCTCTTTGTGGATAACATGCACGTAATCAAGAGTAGTCCCTAAAGGCTTATAAGAATAGATTGTAGCGTCTGTTTTATTTTCATTGAGTCTAGAAGGTCTTTCTCTGATATGTAACACCGGGGACGAGAATGCTTTGTTTTGAAAACTATTTTGTTCTTGCTTTGTTATGACACTTAAATTGTTTCCATGGAGTTTAAATTATGTTGAATTGTGAACCATGAATCATGGGGCACTATGAAGTGTTTTAATGAACTTGTTTGAACTATGATTCCACTGCAAGTATGTGAAACCTTGATAATGGATATGTACATGAATAACTTTGAAAACCCGTGTTACGGAGTAAGACTAGCACGTATAATTATTTCACGAATAAAATGTGATGCCCTTTTGTTGTATTACCCTGATATTATTTTAAATAATTATGAATATTTTATGGGGATTTAGAAGGGTGTTATATTAGTGGTATCAGAGCAGGTCAGTCTGTTCGGCCAAGTTATCTAATGTTGTTTGTTCCTTAGTATGCGACATGTGTGTGAAACAGTGTCGGTACTTTCTTATTTTTCTAACTGTTTATCTGCAGGGCTTGGTTTAAAACAAGTGTGGGAGAAGCTTTTGCTTATCTGAGATGTTTCAGGTGTGTGAGTTGGTGCAATATAATGTTGAATTGCAAGAGTGCAAGTATTGTTGGAGCTATGTTGTTTCTCGAAATGAAGAGAGTACGGATTCGTAATTTCTTGCTGCTGGACAAGTTGGGATTGTCTTTGAGGGAGAACGATCAGGTATTGTTGATGTCTGCTTCTTGAATAATAGAGGAAAATGTGACGGCTAGTGATATGACAGTGTTGTGTGATTCCTAAAGTTTTTCTGAAAGATATTCGCGACTTGCCTCCAGAGCATGGATCTGAGTGGTGACAATAGAGAACTAATGTTTTTATCTGCTAAGCAAGTAGGATAACCCTTAGGATATGAGGCTTAGAGGTTTGCATGTTTGTGGCAACCTTTGAATGAGGCCGTGTGTGGATTACCGACAATTGAGTAAGGTAATGGGTGAAATTAATTATCCACTTCAAGGGATTGATGATTTGATGGAGCAACTGTTAGGCGAGTATGTCTAAAGTATAATCGAATTAAGGAGGGTTACCTTCAGATTTGGATAAAGGGTGAGGATAGTTAGAGGATATATTTTAGAACTTGTGTAGGCATTATGAATATTTGGATTAGTTTGTTGCGGTGTTTGTTGAGGACATTATGAGTTAATCTAAGTCAGAATAAGGGAATGTCGAATGTTGTGAATTACAATGTTGAAAAGGAAGAAACTTTATGCTAAGTTGTCAAGATGTAGATCGTGGTATGAGGAGGAGAATTTTCTTGAGTATGCTATTTCGAATGATGGTATATATGGATCCATCCAAAGCATGTGTGGTTCTACATTGAGAGACTCCAAAGTCGGTTACAGAGACTAGAAGCTTCTTAGGCTTGACTATTTATTATCGCAACTTGTTTATAACAAGGTCAAGTATGATATGTTGTAAATGAATGAATTGAAGGAATGGGATGTTTGATATTAGGGATAATATGGAGATATTAGAGTAGCGCATGGAGATACAACTTATTCCGAGTAAGAATGATTAGAATGAAGAAGATTAATTGGAACATGGTGTTTTAGGTAACTTTGAGTATAAGTTTTAAAGAAACACTATTCTAGTTTAGTAATGATGTTTTATGCGCTATCATGGTTTTCGGATACCTATTGACAAATTGAGGAACTGATCACCCTTAATCTCTTGTTGATTGTTGTACCCTAAAATTTATCCTCTTCATTTCGACCCTTTTGGCTTATATTTTAACATTACATTCATGCATATCATTGGTTCTATGGTTATGGGATCAAGGTATCTCTAGCAAGCCTCGTCGGATTACAGGTGATGTTTATTTCGTCAAAGGATGTTCTTAGAGTATTTTCCGTGTTGAAGATCGGTTCGCTGTTTTGCGACGATTCAGGGTTCAAAGATTCACAAGTCCAACTCGGCGTGTCATATTCAGGTGTTCTTTCACCAAGATATCCCTGGTGACTATTCTCAAATTCAGGTTTGGCTCGAGAGCCAATTTTTTAAAGAAGGTCTCTGAATGTGCGAGTTTTCTCGAAGAAATATGGTGAAAAACTGTGTTGGAAGTGCAGTTTTTACGCACAAAAAAATTCATAACTTAAAGCATGTGGCTCTTTTTGAACTTGTTTTGGTGGCCGAAATTCCCTCTTGACGTCTGTGATACGGTGGGAAGAGAACTGACTGTTTTTTGGAATGCTGGTTCTCGTTTTGCGTTTTTTTCTGCAAAATGTCGCGGTAAGCAAGAGTCGCCACCGTCTTTTATTTTATCCAACAAGGAAAGGAAAAAAGCACAGAAAAATTCCTTTTTGGAGATGTTTTTCGGGTTCGGGGGGTAGATTATAGAAAGGGAAGGTGTTAGCACCTTTTCTATCCGTGGTTATCCACGAGCTCTTAGGTACTTGCTCAAAGTGTTTTCAAAATTGCTTTTCTTTGTGTTTGTGGGTTTGAAAGAAGTTTTTGTTTGAAAAAGGAGTGTAAGTGTGAAAATTTGTTTTTTGTTTTGGAAAGAGCAAGTACTTCAGAACCATCTACCTACTTGAAAAAGGAATCAAGTTGTGCTAATGTCCTTTAGACAGTGTTATCCCACTATGAATGAGTAGGTCGCATCGTCGTTGGAGTTTTAAGGTTCAATTCGATTAAGGGACGTGTGGTCACTAAAGCAATGTTAGGACGCCTTAGTGGTAACCCTAATGTCTTAGATCATTTTTCCAAGGCAACCGTTTCGAGGCAACTATGATCTTTGGACAAGAGGGCGACCTCTAAAACTTCCTATACTCAATGACCACGTTTGAAGGCAACCAAGCGAGGTGTACCCTAAGAGTGCGCATGTGCGAGTGTGTAATTTTCAATTAATTTTATCTTTGTACACGTCATGGTTATCCATGTTGATTTTAGGTTCAAACATTCGATCTTGTCATGCATTCCCTATTATCAAACATCTAACAGTTTATAAGTTGCAGAAATTAAATTGCGGAAATTAAACTAACAATTACAAGGCGTCAGGTATTTACATCGCCGAAAGCAACCCTTGAATTTAAAATGCGGAAAATAAATAAAGCGATAAAAAATATTAAAGTCCTATTAAACTATTACATTCCGGGAAACAAATACAATAATGAACAAAAATGGATCACGTGCGAGAAATTAAATCGGGCGAGTTCTAGGGTTTTGACCCTTTGCTTATTAAAGAAAAGATTTTTGGTTATTTTTTTAATTAAAAGGAAATTAAACTAAGCTAATTATTAAATTAATAAAAAAATTAATTAATTAATAAAAATGATTTTTTTGGATTTTTGATATTTAAATAAATAAAAATAAATTAATCAAAGTCAATAAAAACCTAATCGTCTAAATTAATTTTAATTATTGCAAAAGCTGTTAAAAATTATTTCCTAATTAAACTAAATTAATTAAATTAAATTTATTAACAAAAATAGAATACTGAAAATTAATTTAATGAATAAAATATATATATTTTTTTGATTTTATTAAGAAAAAGGTTTTGGTTGGTTGATTAAATAAAAATAATAACAATAATTAAATGAAATAATAATAAAAAAATAGAGAGAGTTAGAAATATATGGGCCTGCTTTTGGGAGGTTTGTTTAGAAATTTCAAGGCCCATGAACATGCAAGCCTGTGTTGACTTCCTGATTCCACGTGTGCACGTTGACTTTGGTTCATGGTAGGCATTCATTCTGGACCACCAAATCTGGCCTGGGGCCATCTGGCAGATGATTGGGTGATGGTGTATGGTGAACCACGCATTGGAGCTTGCATTGGATTACCTAGAAGAAAAATACAACAAATATGTGGGGGACCTGGGATTCGAACCCAGGTCCTGTGAGTCATTGAACTAACGCCTTGCCACTCAACCACTGCACTTTAATTGTTAGTTAAACATAAACTAAATATAATATATGAAAATGCGTAATTATGCCAGAATAAAAAAAATAAAGCGCGAAAATTTGAATGGAGCAATCGGATGGGGACACGTTGTCGTCCCTGTCCTCAGATTTATACAGAGATTTCCTGCGGATTTAAATCCGCAGCAAAAGGCATAGGTCGATTCAAAAATCCATCTCAGGCAATATAAATGAAAGGTGATACCATGGATGAACTCGTCTTGTTCCCCTGAACAAGATGGTACCCTTCTCACAAGCCAATTGTTCCTGTAATGGAAAGCCCTAAAAAAAACCTAAAGAACCCTTCAATGGCATTTTGCGATACAAAGCATGAAAATAAAATTGGTTATTGCAGAAAGTTCACAAATGATATGAGGAATCAGAATATGCAATCGTTTTTGAGAATGGATGCAAGAATAGAGATTTGGGAATCCAAGAATATGGCGGATCTGAGGGATGCTTACAGTGCGTTTGGAGGCTGGAGAATGCGTGATCTTGATTGGTTCTGATTCTAAGAACTGCCAGGAAGTGATTGTGATGCTTATTAGGTCCTGAAAGTGCCTCTAAGAACGATTTCGATTCCTTACTTTTTTTGCAATTTTTTCAAGTTTGCTTTTTGATGTTTATGCAGCCTCTCACCTCTAATTCGTGTGCCTTTGCATTATATATGTATGCTGCATTGGATTAGGTCAAGTTTTGGGTCTTGAATCTTTGTGCATTGATGTTTTAGGATTTGATTTAATCCTCCATTGAAAACCTTCCAATTTGGTCCAAAATCCAATATTTTTGCACATGAAAAGCTTGATACGGATTTGATCATGTCATTGATGATGATTAGGTCTTGAAAATAGAAAAAGATCCCATGTAATCAAGTTTTAGGATTTTATTTGATTTAAATTGATTTAAAATGAATTAATTCAATAAAAAATCCAATAAAATTAGAAAAATTGATAAATGGATATAAGGCTGAAGCTAGGACACGTGTGTAGTGTGACAAGAACAAATCAAGTGAAAAAGAATGGACCCCTTTGACAAAATTTGAATTTTTGGGGATAGTTGACTTTTGGCAATTTTGCAAATATGCACAACTTCAAAAATGCATAACTTCTTCAATTTTGCACTTTTGGAAGTGTTCTTGGACTTTTTAGAAATATTGAGATGTCCTATAACCAACCCTTTTGGTATCATATCATTTTGATATTCCATGCTCAAGTTATAAGCTTTGGCAAAAAAGGTGTTTTTGTTGACTTTCAAAAATGACCTATAATGTCCAAATTTGTAACTTCTTGTGAGTGCATTTCTTGATCTTGGGGTGTGAAGATGGATTGTATTAAATTGCATCCTCTTCAAAATGAGCTTTGGATGGTTCATTTCTCATAAAGTATGAGAAAGTTATGCTTGGTCAAAGTTGAGTTGACTTTTCCTACAAAACCCTAATTTAGCAACTTTTGAGTCTGATGAATTTTGAGCAATCCTTGATGAATCATGATCAACCCTTGATAAAATGATGAAATATTCTTCAAAATGAGAATGTTGACAAAAATCTTGAAGTTTGACTGTTTATAGGTCACCGTTGACTTTAGCCCTAACACAGTCGATTTTTGGACCCTTTGAGCAATTGACTGACCAAACTTCCTCTGCAAGGCTTGAATTTTGACATGGATGATCTTAAGAACATATTAGGACATTGGGGAGCATTTGAGGTCATTTGTATGTAAGGATCTTGATGCAACACAAAACCCTAATTTGAGGTTGAGTGCCTTAGGAGATGATTTGACTGTCCAACTCTTGAGCAATCTTGAGCCACTTGGGGATTTTTCTTGCAATGTTTTGAGAAATATGGGAGGGAAAATTTTTAGGTACAACAGATTCCCCTGTTCAATCTTCTTAAACCTGAGGATATATATTGGCTTTCGGGCCTTTCGTGATCCGAAGGCGGAAGATGATTGAACACTAGAGTGCCCAGAAATTTGCACTCGGAAGAACTGGTATCAGCCTGGTGATGTCGGGAATGGGCTTACAAATGCCATTTGGAGACTGTTGACAGGTGGTCTGAACTTCGACTGGAATAGGAATCAAGGAGATTTTATCGTCGATCTAACTGAACCAGAGGAGGTCTTGGATTAACTTTGACTGGATCAGCATCAGAAAAATCTTTAGGAATCGATTTAACTGGACAAGACAAAAGTCTTGGATTAATTTTGACTAGATCGGCATCAGAAAAATCTTTAGGAATCAATTTAACTGGACCAGACAAAAGTCTTGGAATAACTTTAACTGGAATACGAATCAGGGAGATCTTATCGGCGATCTGACTGAACCAGAGGAGGTCTTGGATTAACTTTGACTGGATCAGCATCTAAAAAATCTTTAGGAATCGATTTAATTGGACCATACGAAAATCTTGGAATAACTTTGACTGGATCGGCATCAGAAAAATCTTTAGGAATCGATTTAACTGGACCAAACAAGGTCTTGGATTAACTTTGACTGGATCGGCATCATAAAAATCTTTAGGAATCGATTTAACTAGACCAGACAAGGTCTTGGATTAATTTTGACTGGATCGGCATCAGAAAAATCTTTAGGAATCGATTTAACTGGACCAGACAAGGTCTTGGATTAATTTTGACTGGATCAACATCAGAAAATCCTTTAGGAATCGATTTAACTGGACCAGAAAAAAGTCTTGGAATAACTTTAACTGGAATACGAATCAGGGAGATCTTATCGGCGATCTGACTGAACCAGAGGAGTTCTTGGATTAACTTTGACTAGATCGACATCAGAAAAATCTTTAGGAATCGATTTAACTGGACCAGACGAAAGTCTTGGAATAACTTTGACTGGATCGGCATCAGAAAAATCTTTAGGAATCGATTTAACTGGACCAGACAAGGTCTTGGATTAACTTTGACTGGATCGGCATCAGAAAAATATTTAGGAATTGATTTAACTGGACCAGGCATGGTCTTGGAATGTCTTCAACTGGAATACGAATCAGGGAGATCTTATCGGCGATCTGACTGAACCAGAGAAGGTCTTGAATTAACTTTGACTGGATCGGCATCAGAAAAATCTTTAAGAATCGATTTAACTGGACCATACAAGGCCTTGGAATAACTTTGACTGGATCGACATTAGAAAAATATTTAGGAGTCGATTTAACTGGACCAGACAAGGTCTTGGAATAACTTTGACTGGATCGGCATCAGAAAAATCTTTAGGAGTTGATTTAACTGGACCAGACAAGGTCTTCCATAGCCGAGAACTTTAACTGTATCTTTCCTGAAAGGTAAAGGTCAGTTATATGCAATGCATGATATGGATCAAGCAATGATGTTCTCAAAATAAATGAGATTGTATGGTATGATGCGTATATGCATGTATCATGATGTATGGAAGTGTAATGCTTTAGCTGGGGAAAATAAATCTCGGATAGCTGTTGGAGAATAGAGTTGAATTCTTCGTTTCCGCTGGGGATGGTGAACGAAGGTGATTATGAGAATAAACCTGCAGGAGAAGATAACTCCGTTGGGGAATAAACTGATGAGGATTACTCTGTGGGGAAGAGACACTCTGTTGAGGATTTCAATGATAAACTCTACTGGGGATGGATTACCGTTGTTGGTGATACTGAATCTGTCGAATTCCCATTCATGAAAGGGCGGAACTTTGCTGGGGATGATCTTTCAGTTGTAACTTGCTGGGGATAACCCCGTAGACTCTTGTGAGGATAATCCTCTGAAATCTGCTGGGAATGATCCTTGGAACTCGGTTGGGGAGATTTATTTTGTATTCCGCTGGGGATAAACTTCCAGAGTCTACTGGGGATGATGCTTCAACTCCGTTGGGGAAGCCTTTTCAGACCGTGCTGGGGAAATATTGACTCCACTGGGGTATCTTGTATTCTGTCGGGGAAAGTTCTTATACTCCGTTGGGGAATATTAAGACTGTCGAGGATGTCCAGCTTTTTAGTGCTGATGGTAGATCAACTCTGCTTGGGGAGAATATTACCGATTCATTCACAGTTGTAAGCCTCAGCTGGGGGAGAGCTACCATTACTGTCTTACTCTACGGGGAGTGAAAGTATTTTAGCCATATTCTTCAGCTGAATTTACCTTGTACCTAGTGGACAAAGCAACTATACAGTTCAGACAATTCTTACTGCCCCTGTTTCTGATGTTACCCGTAATCGACTTTTGTTTTGCATGTAAATATTTATGAGCAGCAATTAGTGTCAAATGCATATATCAAAAATGAACATTGGACGTTCTTTGCAAAACAAAACAGATAAAAGAAAAACAGTTTGAAATTTCTCTGGAAATGAATTTGTATTGATTTGATGTTTGGCCTGTAAATAGGCGCTTTTGTACAAGAGGCTGACGTCCTTGTAAGAGAACGCCACCAAATAATAGAATTTACACAATTTGTGAAAAACTAAACAAAACAGCTATGTGAATGATCCCACTGGGTTCCAACTCTGCTATTGCCTTTATGTCTTCGAGCATCTCACCACTTTACTTCTTTGTTGAAGGTAGATCAGAAGGTTTAGTGTCGTCCGAGCTTGATAGTCGATACCGAAGTCTGGATGCAAGGTGATCCAATGAGACATAATGTTACACTTTGATCCCTAATTTTTGCCTGGACCTCCCTTTCGGGTTTTCAGTCCACCGGGATACCCTTTTTTGCCCAAGCCGCCTTTTCAGGTTTTTGACTTGCCGGGTGTATAGTTTTTTTTTTCATTTTCATCCCTTATTTTTTCCCGAACCCTTTTGGTTCGCCGGGAAGCCCTTATTTTTGCTTAGGCCAGTCAACCTAGCGGGTCTTTGATTATGCGTAGTATCTTTTCACTATGTCTGCATTGACGGGGTGAGGAAGGTCGTCACCATCCATGGTGGTTAGAATCATAGCTCCTCCTGAGAAAATATTCTTAACCACAAATGGCCCTTCGTAAGTAGGGGTCCACTTGCCCCTGGGATCACCTTGAGGTAGGATACCGCGCTTGATTACCAGGTCCCCAACTTGATACTATTATCGTCTGACTTTCTTGTTAAATGCCTTGATCATCCGCTTTTGGTACGTCTGACCATGAAAAATAGCAGTAAGTCTCTTTTTGTTGATTAAGTTCAGATGATCAAGCCGGGTCTGAATCCAGTCATCTTCACTCAAACCTGCATCCTTCATGATCCGAAGAGAGGGTATCTGAACTTCGATTGGCAAGACTGCCTCCATACCATATACCAAGGAATAGGATGTTGCCCCTGTTAATGTCCGTGCTGAGGTACGGTACCCATGAAGAGCAAATGGTAACATCTCGTGCCAGTCTTTGTATGTCACTGTCATCTTCTGCACAATCTTCTTAATGTTTTTATTAGCTGCTTCAACAGCCCCGTTCATCTTCGGCCGGTAGGGAGAAGAGTTGTGATGTTGTATCTTGAATTCCTCGCAGAGCTCAGTAATCATCTTGTTGTTAAGATTGGTACCATTGTCCGTAATGATCCTCTTTGGTACACCGTATCGACAGATCAGGTTGTGCCGAATAAACCGTGCCACGACGTTCTTGGTTACAGTAGCAAAGGAAGATGCTTCAACCCACTTCGTAAAGTAATCAATCGCTACCAAGATGAAACGATGCCCGTTGGATGCTGTAGGTCTGATCTTACCGATCATGTCAATGCCCCACATTGCAAAAGGCCAAGGTGCCATCAAGACGTTTAGAGGAACTGGAGGTATGTGCACCTTATCAGCATAGACCTTTCATTTGTGACATGTTCTAGAATACTGATAACAGTCGGCCTCCATTGTGGACCAATAATATCCTGCCCGAAGGATTTTCTTTGCCATGGTGTGTCCACTGGAATGAGTTCCGAAAGTACCTTCATGTAACTCCGCCATGATCCTTTCTGCTTCATTCTTATCCACAATCGTAGTAGGGTTGAATCATGGTTACGCTTGTAGAGGATGCCATTGCTGATGAAGAACTTCGCCGTGAACCTCCTCAGAAACTTCTTGTCATTAACAGATGCACCCTCGGGGTACTCCTGAGCTTCAAGATACCTCTTTACTTCATGAAACCAGGGCTTTTCTGTTACCTCTTCAGTCTCAATGTCACAGCAATGTGCAGGTTCGTCCAATCTTTCAATGATGATCCGGGGAGCCTCGTTGTCCCAATTGACTTTGAACATAGAAGACATCGTAGCTAGCGCGTCCGCCAACTGATTCTCCTCTCTAGGGAAGTGTTCAAAGGTTATCTCCTCGAAATGGGGAAGCAACGTCAATACATACTCCTTGTAAGGAATCAGATTTGGGTGTTTCGTATCCCACCCGCCTTTGATCTGACTGATCACGAGAGCAGAATCTCCGAAGACACTTAAGAACTTAATCCTTAGGTCAATTGCTGCTCGAAGACCCATAATGCATGATTCATACTCCGCCATGTTGTTGGTGCAGTTGAAACATAGTCGGACGATAAACGGAGTATGAGAGCCTTTAGGAGATATGATCACGACGCCAATGCCATTACCCAAAGCGTTCGAAGCTCCATCAAAGTACATAGACCATTGGGATCCCTCCTCAGGTCCTTCATCCGGTCCAGGTGTCTCAAAATCAGTTACCAACATGATATTCTCATCCGGAAATTCAAAGTTCATAGACTGATAATCATCCACTGCCTGATGTGCCAAATGGTCTGCCAACACACTTCCCTTGATTGCCTTTTGAGTCGTGTATTAGATGTCATACTCAGTCAATATCATCTGCCATCTTGCTATTCTTCTGGACAAGGCAGGCTTTTCGAAGATATACTTGATTGGATCCATCTTTGATATCAACAGAGTGGTGTGAGTCAACATATACTGTCTCAGCTGGCGAGCAGCCCATGCCAAAGCGCAGCAAGTTTTCTCGAGCAGTGAGTATCGGGTCTCACAGTCGGTAAACTTTTTGCTAAGGTAATAAATAGCATGCTCTTTTCATCCAGACTCGTCATGTTGACCCAGCACACACCCCATTGAGTTGTCGAGTACTGTCAAGTATAAGATCAAGGGTCTCCCTTCAACTGGTGGCATCAGGATAGGTGGCTCTTGGAGATACTCTTTGACCCTTTCAAAAGCGTCCTGGAATTCATCGATTCAACGTACTACCTGATCTTTCTTCAGTAACTTGAAGATTGGCTCACAAGTAGCGGTCAGGTGTGAGATGAATCGGGCAATGTAGTTTAGTCGTCCCAGGAAGCCTCTGACTTCTTTCTCTGTTCTAGGAGCTGGCATCTCCTGTATAGCCTTCACTTTTGCCGGATCCACTTGAATACCTTTGTCGCTTACGACGAAACCCAGCAGTTTACCAGATCTCACCCTGAAGGTGCACTTGTTCGAGTTTAACCTCAGCTTGTACAACTTCAACCTGTCAAACAGCTTCTGCAGATGGTCAAGGTGTTCCTCCTCAGTTTGGGATCTTGCAATCATATCGTCGACGTATACCTCAATCTCATGATGGATCATGTTATGAAACAAAGCAACCATGGCACGCTAATACATTGCCCCAACATTCTTCAGTCCAAAAGGCATGACCTTGTAGCAAAAGGTACCCCACTGAGTAACAAAGGTTGTCTTCTCCATGTCTTCGGGAGCCATCTTAATCTGATTATAACAGGAGAAACCATCCATAAAGGAGAATACCTTGTCCTCAGCGGTGTTGTCAACCAGAACGTCGATGTGAGGCAGAGGGAAATCATCCTCGGGGCTTGCCCTATTCAGATCCCTATAGTCAACACACATTCGAACCTTACCATCCTTTTTCGGCACAGGAACCACGTTGGCCACTCACTGAGGGTAAGAAGTAACTTCTAGAAAACTGGCATCGAATTGTTTCATAACTTCAGCCTTGATTTTCTCAGACATATCTGGGCGCATTTGGCGGACCTTCTGCTTCACTGGAGGACAGTCTTCCTTGGTAGGCAAATGGAGAACCACAATATCGGTATCCAACCCAGGCATATATTCATAAGACCAGGCAAAGATCTCAACATAGTCACGCAGCATCTGAATCAACTGTTGCTTCATACTAAGCTCCAGATTTGCACCGATCTTGACTTCCTTCTTGTCTATTTCTGTACCCAGATTCACTGATTCCACTGGCTCTTTATGCGGCTGTATAGCCCTCTCTTCTTGGAGTAGCAGTCTTGCAAGTTCTCCAGGCACTTCGCAATCATCTTCACCTTCGTCTTCGGCTAAGTTGATCGGATTTTCGAAGTCATAACCGACAGTAGCAGAGTCGTTACCAGTGAGATCCAGAGTGGATGTAGACATGTGTATGTGAGTGTGTGTAAAATAGTTGTTTTGCAATATATAATAAAGAAAAACAAGGAGCGCAAAATTTGAAATGTAAGAACGTCCAATGCTTTTATTAATGATATATGAAAATGACACACATAAATCCCTCACAAATGAAGCCACAGTGCCCCGGGTAAGACACCGGGCCGTAAAGTTTAAACATTGTCTGTTACAAATTCAACATAAAAAGTTTCATTACTGGGTAACAAAAGTAATAGGGATGAAGTCCTTTGCTGTCCAGTTGCTTGGTCCACCGTTGGTCGTAGGATAGATCCAGTTGTCGAACTCAGACTCTTCCACCTTGTCTTCAATGGAATTCACTCCCGAGTTGCTGATGAACACGGGAGGTCTTCCAATCCGTGCATTCCGAACAACCCTTTGAGCTTCTGCAGTGAAACCCAAACTAAACTTGTTAGTCTTTTGTGTAAAATCAGGGAGTCGTCCCCAATTTGCACACCCACCTTTCTCAATAACAGCCCGGGCATCCCTGAGGGAAGCCATCTTCATAGGAGAATCTTCAACAACAGTCTCGGCTGATGCCAGTGTCTGGGGAACCTCTTCAAAATGTTGAAATGGAGTCTCAATGAACTCCCCATCCATCTCTACATATCGGAAAGAGTTGAGGTGGCTCACCATGTACTCTTCCTCTCCTTGTACTATCACAATCTTCCCTTTGATCGGGTACTTTAGTTTCTGGTGGAGCGTTGAGGTTACGGCCCCAGCTTTGTGGATCCATGGATGACCCAGCAAACAAGAATAAGATGGCCTAATGTCCATCACATAGAATGTAGAGTTGAAAACCTGAGAACCAACCTTAATCGGAATATCAACTTCTCTGTTCACCATCCTCTTAGACCCATCAAAGGCCCTAACAGCAATGTTGCTTGGTTTCAACTCTAACCCTTCACAGTCCAACCGGTCTAGAGCTTTCTTAGGCAGGACGTTCAATGAGGAACCAGTATCCACTAATACATGATCAAGAGTAGTGCCCTGCATTCAATGGAGACATGCAGGGAATCATTGTGATTCTTCCCTTTAGCAGTCAAGTCGGCGTCAGAGAAACCCAACCCATTATCAACAGTCAAATTAGCCATGCAATCTGTAAACTGATCATCTGATGTCTCTTGTGGTACGTGGGCGGTCTTCAAGAAGGTAATCAGAGCCTTGGCATGGGCCTCTGAGCATAGCAACAGTGACAACATAGAGATCTTGGACGGGGTTTTCCCCAGCTGTTCAACTACATTGTAGTCACTCTTTTTGATGATTTTTAGAATCTCTTCCATCTCTTGTCTAGAAGCTTCAACAGTAATCGTCTTCGGTGCCTCCGTTTGGGTAGGCTCACTGGTTATCCCTTTGCCCTGAGCGTCAGATGACTCAGCGACAGGGGTAAGAATAGGAACTTGAACAGGAATAGTAGCAGGTACACTGGCAGGTATAATAACAACGGGTTTTCGGGAAGTTGGTGGAGAGATATCAGGTGATAAAAGTATTCCGCTGTGGGTGACTTTAGCAGGTCCAACAATATTGCTGACGTCAGTATCAGCATCCAAATCTTGTTTAACTCCATGAACATAAACATCAGTCCCGTAGTGCCAAGGGACAGCTTTATCAGAGGTGTAGGGGATGGGCCCCGAAACAGTGATGACCAATGGTGCGGTTCTTGGAACAGATGTAATTCTAACAGGCTTCCTCGAGGGAGCCTTGGAAGAATTGTCGAAAATGGTAATGATGGAAACTTCTTCAGTAGGAACCAAAGGAACAAGGGTCTTATCAAACAGAATTTCTTTACTATCCATCAGGCGCTGGACACCTGATTTCAAAAGATGGCAACCGGTAGGTAAGGCAGAACACATACAGCAACCTTCGTCACAGCCCGGAAATAAACCGGCTAGCAAAAGGTTCTTCTTCACAGTCATCAAAGGGGTAGAAATATCATTCACAGAAACCACAAACGAGTCTTCATCTATAGCATTCACTCCATGCTTGGTCATAAGAGCAGTCACAACATTAGGTCTTTCGGGCGCCTCAAACTCAATCTCCTTTGCATCAATTAAGTCCTGTATCTTATTCTTCAAAGACCAACAATCATCTGTATTATGCCCCGGGCTATCAGAATGATAAGCACAACGGGCATTAGGGTTGTACTTTGGTGATGTTGTATTTGGATTCTTTGGGGCTTCCCTTGGAATCACCAGATTGGTTTTCAGTAACTGTGGCAGGATCTGAGACAAAGTCATATTGAGACGGGTGAATTGCCTTCGCGGTTTCTCGTCCTTTT
The DNA here is from genome assembly GCA_948472305.1 of Vicia faba. Lineage (NCBI taxonomy): Eukaryota > Viridiplantae > Streptophyta > Magnoliopsida > Fabales > Fabaceae > Vicia > Vicia faba. The sequence goes on from OX451738.1 coordinate 1,025,234,567, forward strand.
GTTGATTGTTGTGCTGAGGAGCACCAACAGGTCTTGAAATAACAACCGCATTGATAGCTTGGCCGTGTTCAGGTCTATTCTATCTTTTCAAACTGTAGACAGCACTGGACTCTTTCTTAAAGGGCTTCTTCTTGGTGCTCGATGAAGCACCCTTCTGTATTTTACCAGCCTTAATACCAGCCTCAATCCTCTCACCGGTCATGATTAGCTCTGTAAACCCAGACGAAGAGCTTCCAATTAGATGGTTGAAAAATGGACCAGACAAGGTCCCTAGAAACATATCCACAAGTTCCCGATCAACCAAGGGTGGTTGTACTCTTCCGGAGAGGTCCCTCCACTTCTGAGCATAATCTTTGAAACCTTCACCCGTTCCCATTGACATACCCTGGAGTTGGGTACACGTAGGAGTGAGGTCGGAATTGTATTGGTATTGCCTGTAGAAAGCAGTAGCCAAATCCTCCCAACTGCGGATACTGGCTCCGTCCAACTGGTAAAACCATTCAAGCTGAGTTCCTGAGAGACTGTCTTGAAAGAAGTGGATCCATAGGTTCTTATCAGCAGTGTACAGCATAATCTTCCTTACATATGACCGGAGGTGCAGCTTCAGACAAGAAACTCCGTCATACTTAGAAAAGGCTGGTGCTTTGAATTTGTGGGGAATCACCACCCCAGATGATAGACCTAGATCACCAAAATCAAGACCACGCACTTTCTGAACTTCCATCGCACTCAAACGGTCCTCCAATTGTTTGTATCTATCCTCGGCAGGAGGATACTGGTCTTCGTCGAAGTCCGTCTCGTTGTCGGAGACCACAGGGCTAGGAGCCCTCCTTTCTTCCTGACTATCTTTCCCTCCAGATGAGGTGGTCAAATCAACTTCATCCCGTAGCCTATTTCCAAACCTGTGACCTGTGTTAAACAGGACTGTCCTCTTCTTCTTTTTCTTCTTCTCTTTCAGAATCAGGGTCTTCAGATCTTGCTGACCCTTAGCTAGATTCATGAACAGCTCTTGGAATTGGGCATTATGGGCCTGTAGGACCTTGATTGCTTGCTCCGTTGATGGTTCAGCAGACATGATGAGTGCTGAAATAAACAGCGAAGAAGATAAGAGACATGTAATGGGTACCTGTTATGAAGTGCATGGGATGAAATGCGTATGATATGATTTCAAAGACAATCGAGAGGTTCAAATTTGTAATCCAAAAAGGAAACACACTTTATTAGATAAACTTTGAAATTTAAATTGTTCAACAAATTGCCCTTAAGGCATTACAAGGAAGGAAATACTAAAAAGTAAATAAAAACTGAAAGGGAAATAATCAAAGGCCAATCAACGCTCCCATGGTCGCTTTTTGTCGGTACGGACATAGTCATTAAGAATCCGCTCGTTCTCTAGTTGTCTAGTCAACTTCTGGATCTTCTGCTCTTGCTCGTTGAACTTTTCTCGGTAAGAATCCCGCTCCTCTCTCAGCTGCATCCAAGACCTTTTCAGTGCCCCAATGTCAGTGGGCATATGAGGATGGAGGATGGATGGAAGAATCCCTTCTTCATTAGAAACTTCAACAATGATAGGCAAGACGACTTCATATGGCATACCTAGCTTATGGGCACGGATACAGACCCATCTGAGACATGGCTCCATCGGAATAGAAGTCTTTGGACCCAGCTCATGTGGATCAGATCTGTGAACTCTATCCCAAGCCCTTATGAATCTGCGGCGTTGCTCGTCGCTACCCCCTTGAAAATCAAAGATGATACTAGGCATTAACAGCTCATGAGGTCCTTCTCTTCTGGCTCGCCCAAACTGACGTAAGGCCAAGCACGGATTGTAAGAAATTCCCCCACAGGTTCCTATCAGTGGAACATTGGGGGTACTCCCCACATCGATCAATAATAGCCACCTCGTCCATACCCTTGATAGTCCAGATAATGTCATTATGCGAGAGAGATATAACCATATAGGCCCAACCCATGCCTTCTTTGTTCTTCAGCACTGACTTGGGGAGGTGTGAAATAACTCACCTCGACAATAATGGAGCACAGCACATCAAGGTTCCCCGCTTTCGGGAAGTACGGGCATAAAGCTGATGAAGAATGTCACCCAAGAGAGTGGGTACAGGATTACGAGAGATGAAGATTTTCACCGCATTCACATCAACAAAAGTGTCAGGATTCGGAAACAATACCAAGCCATATATCAGAAGAGCCAGAATATCCTCGAATTCCTTGAAGTCTAGACTATCCCAAAAATAGTTAGCCTTACCAACCAAGAACTTAGTCAAAAATCCCTTTGCCCCACTTCTAGTCTTCCAATTAGCCATTACCTCTTCCTTTGTCATATGAAGGGCTGCAGCAATCTCCTCTGGCCTAATGATCTTCTCCCAACCAGTAAACGGGGTCTGCTCCCGGATAGGGATACCAAGAAGCTCTGATAACTCTTCTAAGGTGGGAAACAACTGGTAGTCGTGAAAAGTAAAGCAGTGGTACAGCGGATCATAGAATTGGACCAGCACACTCATCATCTGCTCGTCCAATTTGGAGGTGACCAAACCCAAGAGGTAACCATGTCTCATGATGAAGGAGGTGGTATCTGGCATCTTTGCAATCAACTCTTTAAGCATAGTGGGAACTTGGAAAAGTTAATCCAGATGGTATTCCTACGCATGGGCATCATGACCTACAAAACAGAACAAAGATGAATCCCTCCTGTCTTTGAAATAGGTTAGTCCAAATGCAAGATGTATGCAATGTTATGATGTCATGATGTCCTGATAGAAAGCCCACCACAAGTATCCACAAATAGCAAACATGGTGAAGGAACACAAGTCACACGGAGAGCCCTTAGATTTCAGGATGGCAAGGAGCTTAGGTACTACCCTCTTTCAGTTCAATTGGTTTAAACCTGTCCTAAAAATAGTAACCGGGTTCTAGAGGATCTCAATATCACTGACTACCCTCAATCGGTCATAATTCCAGTTTAGCAACATTTTCTTATGGCCGGAATCATCGCGAGAGTTTAGTCTCAATGAGTGTAGCATACTGCTACTGTTCTATGGCCAAGTTGGTCAATTTAAAGGTTCTAAGGTCAGTTGGTGCTTAATGACCCCTTAGAAGACCCATATTCTCCTCGTTCCAACACAAGGGATATTGGTACAGACTAAAGTGCCACACCAACGTAGCTACTGCTTCAACTGTATCGGTCTACGCCGTACAGTTCCCTCACAATTTATTGCTACTTACCTAAAGGGTATCCTCAGATCCAGGTTAGGATCTATAGTAACTCCGATACAAGCCCAAAAATATAAAGCATACAAAGCAAACAATTGAAAACACAATGATCTAATCCTAAGGTACACCCCACTTATTAATATCCCCAGCAGAGTCGCCAGTTCTGTGATATGGTGGGAAGAGAACTGACTGTTTTTTGGAATGTTGGTTTGCGTTTTGCGTTTGTTTTTGCAAAATGTCGCGGTAAGCAAGAGTCGCCACCGTCTTTTATTTTATCCAACAAGGAAAGGAAAAAAGCACAGAAAAATTCCTTTTTCGAGATGTTTCTCGGGTTCGGGGGTAGATTATAGAAAGGGAAGTTGTTAGCACCCTTTCTATCCATGGTTATCCACGGGCTCTTAGGTACTTGCTCAAAGTGTTTTCAAAATTGCTTTTCTTTGTGTTTGTGGGTTTGAAAGAAGTTTTTGTTTGAAAAAGGAGTGTAAGTGTGAAAATTTGTTTTTTGTTTTGGAAAGAGCAAGTACTTAAGAACCATCTACCTACTCGAAAAAGGAATCAAGCTGTGCTAATATCCTTTAGACAGTGCTATCCCACTATGAATGAGTAGGTAGCATCATCGTTGGAGTTTTAAGGGTCAATTCGATTAAGGGACGTGTGGTCACTAAAGCAATGTTAGGACGCCTTAGTGGTAACCCTAACATCTTAGATCATTTTTTGAAGGCAACCGTTTCGAGGAAACTATGATCTTTGGACAAGAGGGAGACCTCTAAAACTTCCTATACTCAATGACCACGTTCGAAGGCAACCAAGCGAGGTGTACTACCAAGTCACACGGAGAGCCCTTAGATTTCAGGATGGCAAGGAGCTTAGGTACTACCCTCTTTCAGTTTAGTTGGTTTAAACCTGTCCTAAAAATAGTAACCGGGTTCTAGAGGATCTCAATATCACTGACTACCCTCAATCGGTCATAATTCCAATTTAGCAACCTTTTCTTACGGCCGGAATCATCGCGAGAGTTTAGTCTCAATGAGTGTAGCATACTGCTACTGTTCTATGGCCAAGTTGGTCAATTTAAAGGTTCTAAGGTCAGTTGGTGCTTAATGACCCCTTAGAAGACCCATATTCTCCTCGTTCCAACACAAGGGATATTGGTACAGACTAAAGTGCCACACCAACGTAGCTACTGCTTCAACTGTATCGGTCTACGCCGTACAGTTCCCTCACAGTTTATTGCTACTTACCTAAAGGGTATCCTCAGATCCAGGTTAGGATCTATAGTAACTCCGATACAAGCCCAAAAATATAAAGCATACAAAGCAAACAATTGAAAACACAATGATCTAATCCTAAGGTACACCCCACTTATTAATATCCCCAGCAGAGTCGCCAGTTCTGTGATACGGTGGGAAGAGAACTTACTGTTTTTTGGAATGTTGGTTTGCGTTTTGCGTTTGTTTTTGCAAAATGTCGCGGTAAGCAAGAGTCGCCACCGTCTTTTATTTTATCCAACAAGGAAAGGAAAAAAGCACAGAAAAATTCCTTTTTCGAGATGTTTCTCGGGTTCGGGGGTAGATTATAGAAAGGGAAGTTGTTAGCACCCTTTCTATCCATGGTTATCCACGGGCTCTTAGGTACTTGCTCAAAGTGTTTTCAAAATTGCTTTTCTTTGTGTTTGTGGGTTTGAAAGAAGTTTTTGTTTGAAAAAGGAGTGTAAGTGTGAAAATTTGTTTTTTGTTTTGGAAAGAGCAAGTACTTAAGAACCATCTACCTACTCGAAAAAGGAATCAAGCTGTGCTAATATCCTTTAGACAATGCTATCCCACTATGAATGAGTAGGTAGCATCATCGTTGGAGTTTTAAGGGTCAATTCGATTAAGGGACGTGTGGTCACTAAAACAATGTTAGGACGCCTTAGTGGTAACCCTAACGTCTTAGATCATTTTTTCGAGGCAACCGTTTCGAGGAAACTATGATCTTTGGACAAGAGGGACACCTCTAAAACTTCCTATACTCAATGACCACGTTCGAAGGCAACCAAGCGAGGTGTACCCTAAGAGTGCGCATGTGCGAGTGTGTTATTTTCAGTTAATTTTATCTTTGTACACGTCATGGTTATCTATGTTGATTTTAGGTTCAAACATTCGATCTTGTCATGCATTCCCTATTATCAAACATGTAATAGTTTATAAGTTGCGGAAATTAAATTGCGGAAATTAAACTAACTATTACAAGGCGTCGGGTATTTACATCGCCAAAAGCAACCCTTGAATTTTAAAAGCGGAAAATAAATAAAGCGATAAAAAATATTAAAGTCCTATTAAACTATTACATTCCGGGAAACAGATACAATAATGAACAAAAATGGATCACGTGCGGGAAACTAAATCGGGCGAGTTCTAGGGTTTTGACCCTTTGCTTATTAAAGAAAAGATTTTTGGTTATTTTTTGAATTAAAAGGAAATTAAACTAAGCTAATTATTAAATTAATAAACAAATTAATTAATTAATAAAAATGATTTTTTTGGATTTTTGATATTTAAAGAAATAAAAATAAATTAATCAAAGTCAATAGAAACCTAATCGTCTAAATTAATTTTAATTATTGTAAAAGATGTTAAAAGTTATTTCCTAATTAAACTAAATTAATTAAATTAAATTTATTAACAAAAATAGAATACTGAAAATTAATTTAATGAATAAAATATATTTTTGTTTTTTTGATTTTATTAAGAAAAAGGTTTTGGTTGGTTGATTAAATAAAAATAATAAAAATAATTAAATGAAATAATAATAAAAAATAGAGAGAGTTAGAAATATATGGGCCTGATTTTGGGAGGTTTGTTTAGCAATTTCAAGGCCCATGAACATGCAAGCCTGTGTTGACTTCCTGATTCCACGTGTGCATGTTGACTTTGGTTCATGGTAGGCATTCATTCTGGACCACCAGATCTGGCCTGGGGCCATCTGCCAGATGATTGGGTGATGGTGTATGGTGAACCACACATTGGAGCTTGCATTGGATTACCTGGAAGAAAAATACAACAAATATGTGGGGGACCTGGGATTCGAACCCAGGTCCTGTGAGTCATTGAACTAACGCCTTGCCACTCAACCACTGCACTTTAATTGTTAGTTAAACATAAACTAAATATAATATATGAAAATGCGTAATTATGCCAGAATAAAAAAAATAAAGCCTGAAAATTTGAATGGAGCAATCGGATGGGGACACGTTGTCGTCCCTGTCCTCAGATTTATACAGAGATTACCTGCAGATTTAAATCCACAGCAAAAGGCATAGGTCGATTCAAAAATCCATCTCAGGCAATATAAATGAAAGGTGATACCATGGATGAACTCGTCTTGTTCCCCTGAACAAGATGGTACCCTTCTCACAAGCCAATTGTTCCTGTAATGGAAAGCCCTAAAAAAACCTAAAGAACCCTTCAATGGCGTTTTGCGATACAAAGCATGAAAATAAAATTGGTTATTGCAGAAAGTTCACAAATGATATGAGGAATCAGAATATGCAATCGTTTTTGAGAATGGATGCAAGAATAGGGATTTGGGAATCCAAGAATATGGCGGATCTGAGGGATGCTTACAGTGCGTTTGGAGGCTGGAGAATGCGTGATCTTCATTGGTTCTGATTCTGAGAAGTTCCAGGAAGCGATTGTGATGCTTATTAGGTCCTGAAAGTGCCTCTAAAAACGATTTCGATTCCACACTTTTTTGCAATTTTTTAAAGTTTGCTTTTTGATGTTTATGCAGCCTCTCACCTCTAATTCGTGTTCCTTTGCATTGTATATGTATGCTGCATTGGATTAGGTCAAGTTTTGGGTCTTGAATCTTTGTGCATTGATGTTTTAGGATTTGATTTAATCCTCCATTGAAAACCTTCCAATTTGGTCCAAAATCCAATATTTTTGCACATGAAAAGCTTGATACGGATTTGATCATGTCATTGATGATGATTAGGTCCTAAAAATAGAAAAAGATCCCATGTAATCAAGTTTTAGGATTTTATTTGATTTAAATTGATTTAAAATGAATTAATTCAATAACAAATCCAATAAAATAGAAAAATTGATAAATGGATATAAGGATGAAGCTAGGACACATGTGTAGTGTGACGAGATCAAATCAAGTGAAAAAGAATGGGTCCATTTGACAAAATTTGATGTTTTGGGGATAGTTGACTTTTGGCAATTTTGCAAAAATGCCCAACTTAAACAATGCAGAACTTCTTCAATTTTGCACTTTTGGAAGTGTTCTTGGACTTTTTAGAAAGCTTGAGATGTCCTCTAACCAAACCTTTTGGTCTCATCTCATTTTGATATTCCATGCGCAAGGTATAAGTTTTGGAAAAAAAGGTGTTTTTGTTGACTTTCAAAAATGACCTATAATGTCCAAATTTGTAACTTCTTGTGAGTGCATTTCTTGATCTTGGGGTGTGAAGATGGATTGTAGGAAATTGCATCCTCTTCAAAATTAGATTTTTATGGGTCATTTCTCATAAAGTATGAGAAAGTTATGCTTGGTCAAAGTTGAGTTGACTTTTCCTACAAAACCCTAATTTAGCAACTTTTGAGTCTTAATGAATTTTGAGCAATCCTTGATGAATCGTGATCAACCCTTGATAAAATTATGAAATATCCTTAAAAATGAGAATGTTGACAAAAAAATGTTGAAGTTTGACTGTTTATAGGTCACAATTGACTTTTGCCCTAGCACAGTCGATTTTTGGACCCTTTGAGCAATTGACTGACCAAACTTCCTCTGCAAGGCTTGAATTTTGACATGGATGATCTTGAGAACATATTAGGACATTGGGGAGAATTTTAGGTCATTTGGTTGTAAGGACCTGGATGCAACACAAAACCCTAATTTGAGGTTGACTGCCTTAGGAGATGATTTGACTGTCCAACTCTTGAGCAATCTTGAGCCACTTGGGTATTTTTCTTGCAATGTTTTGAGAAATATGGGAGGGAAAATTTTGGGGTACAACAACGTCATCTACATTTTCATCTCTCACGGCCGGAAGCCAATTTCATTCCGAAAGTCTCAGAAAATATAGATTTATCAAGTGTTTCCGCACGGGAAAATTGTGACATATGTTTATCTTCTACGTATTCAAAAAATCATAACTCGGTCGATTTTTATCGTATCAAGCTGGTTCCAGTGGCATTGCCTTACAAATTGAGTTATTTAAATTTTGGTTTTATTTTCAAAAGCAAACGGTACCTCGAAGGCTTCCGTTTTTCACCCGAATCGTGTGTAACTCACTGAAAATTGTGAAGCTCGAAATTAAGTTGTCTGAGACAAAACTCCAAACATTCATAACTAATTCATTGTTTATCCGATTGAGCCCATTTTTGGACAGGAGTTTGTTCTAGATGTCGGCTATATTCTGTTTTCACATTTCTACTTTAAAAATTGCACTGAGGTCCCTGCGAATTTTCCTAGAACGTGTCAAACTCAAGTGAATAAAAATCTGCACTACTGCTTGTGGCTATTGGAGGCCCAATTGTACATCCAAAGCCCATATCTTTGGCCTAATTTCCATTATATAATCTCATTCTTTTCATACAAATAGACACAAAAGAAAAACCCTTGCCACAACCTTGTCAAAATATCAAGTTCTTTCAAGAACCCTAGAAATCTTGAGATCCTTGTTACAAACCCCCATATCACTTCAAATAAGTCATCTCATTCACTTCCAGGAACTCAGTAGTGTAGGACTGGTTCGATCCATGATCAAAAGGGTGTAGAAGCATTCATACATGTCATATCGGTTTTACCATTACAAAATTTCATATATTTGTTTTCTTTGTATTTCATGGTATACTAATTTGTTTAATGTGTTCATGAGATTCAACATTGCAGGTTTGGACCATTGTAATGGTCTCATGCAAGTTTATTATAAAACGCACTAAGGCTAGATTACAATACCAACCAATGCATGACAAAGGCTAGAAGGGCTTGGGTTTAACATCCACCCTTGGTATTTGCACTATTTTATTTTCTAACCCTATTTTTCATTGATGCTTCTTCCCCTATCTATTATTTGGCAAACTTAATTCTTTTTTTATTTATCATTAAACATAAACCTTTTCTTATTAATTAAAATTAATTAGGTTTTAGGTATTTTTAATTAACATTTTTTTTTTCAAAATTAACCTTTCTTTATTAATTAAAATTAATTAGGTTTTAGGTTTTTTAACCTTTTTTTTCTTCAAAATTAACCTTTTTTTAATTCAAATTAATTAGGTTTTAGGTTTTTAATTAACTTTTTTTCAAAATTAACCTTTTTTATTAATTAAAATTAATTAGGTTTTTTTAGGTTTATTTAATTAATTATCATAAATCATTTTTTTCATAAAAAATCACCAATACATTTTCTTTTCTATTTTCATCTTATTTTTATTTTCTAAGATAAAGTGTATAGGGTGCGTTCAACTGTAATAGCGTAACTTTAATTTTCCGCATTTTCTATTATGTAACTGCTCCTAGTATGTAATAGTTGTAGGTTTTTATTTTCCGCACTTCACTATTATGTAACTGCCTCAAAGCTCTGTAATAGCCTAGGTTTACATTCCGCCTTTACCTTCAGCTACTATATTTTATGCAATTGTTAGTAATTAGGGTTTGTATGGAAAGATAAAAATGAATAATAGCTAACCCTAATTGAAAGATAAATGAATTGAATCAAGCACACTTTGCACACTTCACCTCTAGGGTAATCTCTCTTGTTGCCTCAAAAAAACAATGGTCATGTCTCTCGAACGTAGGGATACCATTAGCAAAGACCCTTAGTTATAAATCATTATAAAGATCATGGTCCTTAGATGTCCCTCGAAGCTGCCTACGGTATATGATCTTATCCCTCGATGTTGCCTACAAATATATATGATGACAGTCCCTTCAAATTGCTAAAGGTATCCCTACATGTTTCCTTCAATGACCATAATGACGACCTTACGCCTGTCCCTCGAACATCCAAAGATAGGGCTTCCTGCTAACTAATGGTATGGATAACACTATCCAAAGGAGGAGGAAAAATAAAAGAAACACCTTGAGTGAGTAGTTACCGTTAATTTCTTGCTCACAACTTAAAACAGTTTTTCACACCTCACATTTTCAAAAACATTTTCAAAACGCTTTATTAACACTCTTGAGGACTGATACAAGAGTTATCATAAAGCAAAATGCCTTGCTATTTGGCATTTCAAAACTTTTTCAAAGTCACACACATAAAACAAATAAAGTGAGAAAGCGATTAAGAGCTTGTAGATAACTACGAATGAAAAGGGTGCTAACACCTTCCCTTTTCATAATCTACCCCCGAACTCAAAATATATCAAAGGTCTCTCCTATTCTTTTCACCATTCCGTATTGGATAAAAGAAAAGTCGGTGGTAACTCTTACTATCTGCAACAATTGCGATAAAGTGCAAAACAAACAAGTCAGTTCTCCCACCATATAACATAACTTGCGACTCTGTTGGGGACTGATACCTAAAAAAGAGGGGTTACCTTAAGAGCTTAGGTCACATTTACTTGCTTTAAACTATTTTCTTTGATTGCTTTACATTTGAGGGTTTTGTTCGAGTATTTTCTTGCAAAGATCCTACACTTGGATCGGGGAACACCATTAGGTAAGTAGCAATAAATCATGGAGGATGTACGATGCAAACCAATATGGATGATATGATAGCTATGTTAGTGTGATACTCTGGCTTATACTAATGTTCCTTGAGTCAGTCAAGGATAACATTAGGCTTCCACATAGTGTCATTAAACACTAACTGGCCTTTAGAACCTTAAATTGACTCATCTCGGCCATTAGAAAGTAGTGAGATGGCCGACTTTGGTACATACTGAAGTTGGTTGATACTCGATGCTACACTCATTGATATTAGACTTTCGGGATATTTCAGTCCCAATTCAGATGCTTGAGCTGAAACAATGCCTGAGAGAAAGGTCAATGATATGAGATTCCTAGAACCCGGTTACTATTTCTAGGACAGGTTGAGCTAACTAAACTTCAAAAGGGTACTTACTTATAAACCTCATGGAAGCCTTTAAACCTAAGGTATTTTTGTGACTTGTTTTTGTTTGCTATTTTTTTTAAGCATGAACATAACATCATAAACATCATAACATAGCATTTGCACTAACCATTTCAAGGACCTAGGGATTTTTCTCTTCTCTGTTTTGTAGGTTATAGCTTCCGCTCGCAGAAATACCATCCGGATCAACTTCGTAGGAATACCTTCCAAGCTTAGAGAATTGGTCTCAAGGGTTCCTGAAAGTTCCCAATTCAATAGAAGACATGGTCACTTGCTCAGTTTGGTTACTTTCAGTTTTCAAGAAGGTATGATGAGCGTCGTATTCCAGTTCTTCGATCCTAAACACCATTGCTTCACTTTCCCTGATTATCAGTTGGTGCCCATGTTGGAAGAATTATCTAAGCTACTTGGAGTGCCTATATTGGAGCAGATACCCTTCACCGGTTTAGAACAGGATCCAAAGCCTGAAGATGTTGCCGCAGCTTTACACCTAAAACCATCTGACATTGAATCTAATTGGGAAAGGAGAAGTGGCGTTAAAGGTCTTCTTGCAAAGTTTATGATAGAGAAAGCTCAGTTGTTCTTGGACGCCATGAGTTTCCATGATTTTGAGGATATCTTGGCCCCCCTGATCTATGGTTTGGTATTGTTCCCTAATCCATACCAACTTATAGATGTGAATGCCATCAAGATTTTCCTTACTCACAATCCAGTGCCTACATTGCTCGGGGTCATTATGCATTCTCTCCACACCCGTACTATGAAGAAACAAGGAAATCTTATGTGTTGCATACCTTTACTCTATAGGTAGTTTATTTCGCACCTTCCTTGATCAGTAATGAAGAATGAGCTAGGTTTAAGATGGTCTCAAAGGTTGATGTCTCCCTCTCACGCTGATATCTATTGGTGTTCTCGCTCTCAAGAAGACGTCTCTATCATTGATCGCTGTGGAGATTTTCCTAATGTGCCACTCCTTGGCATTAGGGGAGGCATCACTTATAACCTGTCTCTAGCCTTACGTCAGTTTGGTTACACACGAATAGACGGTCCTTATGATATGCTCATCCAGGGTATCATGTTCGACTACGACAATGATCTGCAAGGTTACCGCCAGAGGTTTATACGCGCTTGAGGCATGGTAAAGAAGATTGATAGTAACAATTTGGGGCATAAAAATCTCATCCTTTTGGAACCTTACCTCAAATGGGTAGGAACTCGTGCTCAAAATCATATGATGCCATATCCCACCATCCTACCGGTGATCTTAGAGCCTATTATTCAAGGGGACGAGTCTTGCGTTATTCTTCATCCTGATATGCCAACAAATTTTAAAGAGCTGCAAAGGTCTTGGATTCAACTCAAGGAAGAACCATACACCTCTGAGACCCAATTTTGTGCAAGTGAGAAGAAAGTGTTGGAACTGATGAAGAAGCTTTACGAGGAGCAGAGCCATAATACCTATGTCAACACAAAGAGGAAGCGTCCATGGGAAATCTAGAAGTTTTAGAAATTTTTTATTAATTTCCTTGTAAACCTTTGTTTCACTTGAACTTACTAATAAAAAAATCTTTGTTTCTATTTTGATTAAAAGAGTTTAAATCCCACGGGGTCCTTGAAAACATCGCATAAACATTCCATGCATATCATTACATAAGCAGGTACTTCAAGACAGGTTTCTTATCTTTTCGTTGTTTATTTCAGCAAAAAGAAATGGCTCTTGAGTAAACCGTTAAGGATCTTCAAACACAGAACGCTCAATTCCAACAGATGTTCCTGACTCTGGATAAAGGACAGGAATATATGAAAGCTCTCATCACTAAAGAGAAGAAGAAGAGGACGCCAAGGTTTAGGTTGAAGAAGGTGGGTGTACTATTTGGGGCCAACTCCCTCACATTCCTTAAAAGTCTGACAAGTTTGGTTTGGGTTTCACTTCAGTAGCTCAAAGGGTTGTTTGTAATGCTCGCGCCGAAAGACCACCACTACGCATCAGCAACCATGGAGTCAATGTTGTGGAGGACACTGACAGTGACTGTGACCTGGATAGTTGGATCTTCCCTACTACCAATGGCTGACTCAATAATTGGACGGCTAGCGACTTTGTGCCAATCTCTTTTATCCAGGAGTAATTTTTCTTTTATGTTTTAGGGATATGTAATTTTTTAAGTAATTAAACTCTAAGCCTTTTATCTTACCCGAGGCACACTGGTCTATTTGTGAGGGTTATCATACTTCATTTTCTTATGTCATTTTAATAAATTATTGGATGCTTTGCGTTCAAATTTTGCGCTCTATTTCTTTCTTTTTGCCTTATTTTTCAAAATAGCTATATGCTCTTACACATACCCACATATCAAATTGCAGATCCACATCCACCCTGGATCCCATTGATAACAATTCTACTATTTCCAGTTATGACTTTGTAAATTTGATCTACCAAGCCGAGGACGAAGGTGAGGAAGATTGTGAAGTATCGAGAGAACTTGCTAGACTATTACAACAAGAGGAAAGAGGAATACAACCTCATGAAGAGTCGGTTGAGGCGGTAAAGTTAGGTACCAAGGAGAATAAAAAGGAACTCAAGATAGGTGCCAACTTGGAGAACAGTGTCAAAGAACCGTTAATCCAGATGTTAGGTGACTATGTTAAGATCTTTGCTTGGTATTACGAAGATATGTCAGGGATTAATACTAATATTATGGTTCATCTTCTACCATCAAAAGAAGACTACCCTATAGTGAAGCAAAAGGTTCATCGTATGCATCCTGAAATGTCAGAAAAGATCAAGGCTGAAGTCATGAAACAGTTTAATGTCGTGTTTTTAGCTGTTACTTCCTACTTACAATGGGTTGTAAACATGGTGCCTGTACCTAAGAAGGACGGTAAGGTACACATGTGTGTGGACTACAGGGATTTGAATAGGGCGATCCCCAAAAATGACTTTCCACTTCCTCATATTGACGTTCTGGTTAACAACACCGCTCATCATAAGATATTCTCCTTCATGGATGACTTCTCTGGTTATACTCATATCAAAATGGCACCTGAGGACATGGAGAAGACTACCTTCGTTACACAGTGGGGAACCTTCTGTTATAAAGTTATGCCATTTGGGTTTAAGAATGTCGGGGCAACCTATAAGTGTGTTATGGTAGCTTTGTTCGATGATATGAACCATCACGAGATAGAGGTCTATGTTAACGACATGATAGCTAGGTCCTAGACTGAAGAAGAGCACCTTGATCACTTGCAAAAAACTGTTTGAAAGGATAAAAAAGTACAAGTTAAGACTGAACCCGAACAAGTGCACCTTTGGAGTAAGATCTGGTAAGCTCTTAGGCTTCATCGTCAGTGGCAAAGGTATTAAGGTAGATCCTTCAAAAGTTAAAGTTATTCAAGAGATGCAAACTCCCTACACTGAGAAGGAAGTTAGAGGTTTCTTGGGACGTCTAAACTACATTTCCAGATTCATTTCCCACATAACCGCTACTTGTTAACCAATCTTCAAGTTACTGAAGAAAGATCAAGTAGTTAAATGGAATGACGATTGTCAGATAGCCTTTGACAGAATCAAGGAATATCTTTAAGAACCTCCAATTTTGATTCCACCAGTTGAAGGAATACCTATAATCATGTACCTAACAGTGTTAGAGAATTTAATGGGGTATGTGTTGGGGAAATATGATGAGTCTGGTCGAAAAGAGCATGCAATATACTACCTTAGCAAAAAGTTTATCGACCGTGAAACGAGATACTCACTGCTCGAGAAAACTTATTATGGTTTGGCATGGGATGCTCGCCGACTAAGATAATATATGTTGACTCACACTACTCTATTGATATCTAAAATGGATCCCATCAAATACATATTGATGAAGCCCGCTCTCTCCGGAAAAATAGAAAAATGGAAAATGGTCCTGACAGAATACGACATTCAGTACACCACTCAAAAGGAAATTAAAGGAAGTGTACTGGAAGATCATTTGGCTCATCAGGCTGTAGACGACTACTAGTATATGAATTTTGAATTTTTGGACGAGAACATCATGCTAGTAACTGACTGTGAAGAACCTAGTCCGGATGAAGGACCTGGAAAAGGATCTCGATGGACTATGATTTTTGACGGAGCTTCCAACACACTCGACAATGGCATCGGTGTTGTGATTATTTCTCCCAAAGGTTTCCATACACCCTTCACTTCCAGACAAATGCCAAATTTATGCTGACAAAGTACACGTGCCTCTGGTTCCCTTAAACGTCTTGACCGCTCCTTGGCTATTCGCAATGTGGGGCATTGATATGGTTGGAGAGATTATACCTACCGCTTCCAATGGACATCGCTTCATCCTTGTTGCCATTGATTACTTTACGAAGTGGGTCGGGGCAGCCTCATTCGCTTCTGTTACCAAGAACGTTGTGGCTCGGTTCATCAGACATAACCTTAACTATCGGTATGGTATCCCAGAAAGAATTATCACAGATAATGGTACCAACCTCAATAATACTATGAACACCGAGCTCTTTACGCAATTTTATATCCAACATCATAACTCTTCTCCTTTTCGTTCAAAGATGAATCGCGTTATGGAGGCCGCCAATAAGAATATAAAGAAGATTATACAGAAGATGACAATAGCATATAAAGACTGGACCAAGATGTTACAATTTGCTCTTCACGGTTACCGTACCTCTGTGTGCGTGTCAACAATGGCAACCCTATTTTCTCTCGTTTATGGTATAAAAGTAGTTTTGCCTGTCGAAGTCCAGATTCCTTCCCTGAGAATTATGAAGGATGTAGGTTTAAACGGAGACGAATGGATTCAGACTCGACTTGACCAATTGAACCTGATTGACGAGAAGAGGCTCGCAGCTCTTTGTCATGGTCAGATGTACCATAAACGTATGATCGAAGATTTTAACAAGAAGGTCATACGTCAAGTATATCAGGTTGGTGACTTGGTAATCAAGCGCATCATCCTGCCACAGGGTGATCAGGGGAAAATGGACTCCTACATACGAAGGACCACTTATGATCAAAAACATATTTTCCGGTGGATCTATGATATTAATCACCATGGATGGTGACGACCTTAGTCACCTTATAAACACAGACATAGTTAAAAGATACTACGCATGAAAATAAATACCAGCTAGGTTGACTGGCCTAGGCAAAAATAAGAGCATCCCGGCAAACCAAAAGGGTTCGGTAAAAAATTAGGGATATATATATATGAAAAAAATATTTATACACCCGACAAGTCGAAAACCTGAAAAGGAGGCTTGGGCAAAAAAGGGGTATCCCGGTGGACTGAAAACCTGAAAGGGCGGTGTGATATGGTGGCAGGACCAACATTTAATACTGGTTTTTCATTTGTGTTTGCAAATGTTGCGGTAAGCAAGAGTCGCCACTAACTTTTCTTTTATCCAATTTAAGGAAAGGGTGAAAATAACAGAAAAAGACCTTTCGAGAGTTTTCTGAGTAAGGGGGTAGATTATGGAAAGGGAAGGTGTTAGCACCCTTTCCATCCGTAGTTTTCTACAGGCTCTTAGATGCTTAACTCATGTTTTGAAAATTGCTTGTGCTTTTTGTGTTTTGAAAATTGTTTTAAAAATGCCTCAGTGTGGCGATTCGCTTTGTGATAACTCTTGTATTAGTCCTCAAGAGTGTTGACAAGGCGAATGTTTTTAAAAGTGTTTTGAAATGTTTTTGTTTTGATGCAAAAACTTATTTTGAGCAAGCATCTAAGAACTTATCTACTTATACTCGAAAAAGTCATTTGTTTCCTCCTAACCTTTAGATAGTGTTAACCTACTATTAGTGAGTAGGTAGCCCTATCTTTGGGTGTTCGAGGGACAAGCGTAGGGTTGTCGTTATGGTCATTGAAGGCAACATGTAGGGATACCTTAGCAGTTTGAAGGGACTGTCATCATATATTTGTAGGCAACATCGATGGACAAGATCATTTCTCGTAGGTAACTCGAGGGACAATGAGGGACTATGATATTTATGATGACTTTAACCAAGGGTCTTTGCTAAGGGTATCCCTATGTTCGAGGGACATGACCATTGTCTTTCTGAAGGCAACCAAAGTGGGTACCCTAGAGGTGCGAGTGTAAAATTGTGCTTGATTTAGATATATTATCTTTGCGTTATGTTATGCTATGTTCAATTAATCATTGTCTTTCCATATATTCCTATTAGCCATACATCTAAGCAGTTTAGTATGGTGCAGTAAGTAAATTGCGGAAAATAATATTCCTAAGATATTACAAGGCCTTGGGGCAGTTACATAATTAGATGCAGAAATTTAAACCCTAATTAAAGATATTACAAACCGGGAAACAGTTACATAATTTATATAAAATGCGAGAATAAAAATAATGCGCGCGAAATAAATATTACGTCTAAAAAAAATCCTGAGAATGAAAATCTTTTTGGTTTTTGTTTTGTTTATTTTAAGAAAAATACTTAAACTAAATTAACTCTAAATTTAATAAAGGAAATAAATATTTAAGGGTGATTAAAACTAATTCTAATATTTTTTTTCTTTTTTGTTTAAGAAAATACTTAAATTAAAATGAACCTAAGTCTAATTGATTTTAAGTTGATAAAATAAAATTAAAATAATTAAATAATTAACTTAAATAATTAACTAAAATAACTTTGGAAAGCCTAAATCTATTTATTTTTTTTATTTTTATTTTTTATCATTAAGGAAAAAAAGATTTTTGAAAACAAATACATAATAACTAAAAAAACAAAAAAAAACAAGAAAATAACAAACAAAAGATATGGGCCTAGCTGTCAAAAGTAACTAGGGGGTGTATTTATTGAATTCGCTGGCCCGTGAAGGGAGAAGCCCAGATTCCTGCGTTCAATCTAGTGGGGAATGCACTCTAGGGTACATCATGGTCCCTAGCCACTGGGAGCGTTGGATTTAGAATCTTAGATTTGGATAGCCCATATGTGAGGCATATCATGCACTTGCTGGCCTTCGTGTACACTAGAACTGAAATAAATTTGTTAAAAAATGCAAAATGCAGACCCCTGGAATCGAAACCAGATTTCCTCGTTGCACACTTATTCACCAGACCACCAGCCATCCTGTTCATCCGTTGATAATGACAATAAGATAAAATAATATATGAAACCAATCAAATTTATTTAATTTTAAAAACACGCGCCCAATCAGATTCAAGTGATCCAATAGAATTTTGTTATTGTGCCACGCATACTCCACTGGAGTTAACCAATCGTAGGGGTGTCAGTCAAACTCCGGTCACCTTCTCCGGCTACACCAAAAATCAAACCCTGCAAAAAATATTAGATCAAAGGAAAAGAAGATCATGGTCCCCCTAATTTGGGGGCTGTGAATCCATTGGTGCCCTCAGTTTGGCCTGAAAAGGTCTGCATATAGCGAACCAACGCTTGACCGTAATCATGCCCTAACAATGGAAACCTTTGATCCCTGTATCAAACCTTAACGAAAATGATTCTAAAAGGTTCCTAACGTCAGTATGAACATATATGTATGCTTGCAATCAAATTGTCACGTAAAAAATGGAGTTATGAGATCACGATATTATACCTAATCAGAGCGATTGAAACTGGTGATTCCTGTGGGCGTTGGGCTTGTGCAAGGGGTGGAAACGATCCCTGGAGATTTTAGGAACACATTTAGGAAGTTGATTGGGACTGAAAGTGGTTGGGAGTCAGGTTTTGGAATTTGACAAGTTTGAAACTTTTTTGCAAATTCTAGAGAGCACTCTTGAGGCAATGTATCTGTATCCTATTAGGCTGGGATGTTTATGTTTAAGTAGTAAATCAAATTAGGGTAAGCATTAAGGAGAGACATCAATGGTTTTCATGGAAAAATATTTGATTTCCAATTATATGAATATTTGCTTTTTTGGACCAAATCATATCTCTTGCCTATTTCCATGAGATTTCCTTGTTATAAAATGAATATATATTCAATATTTAATTGGAAACCAATCCCACACAATCTTTATATATTTTTTAAACATTTATTTAATTTAAATTGAATTGAATTTTAAATGACTAAAAATCAAGATAAATAAAATATATGACCAAATATGGAATGGATGGTGTTGTACCCCAAAATTTGCCCTCTCGTTTTTAGGGAAATCACCCTGGATTCTCAAAGTTTTCTCTTATACAAATCCCAGCCTTGAATTATCCTTCCTTTCCAAGAAAGCCATTTACAAGGGCAAAATGGTCATTTACGCGCTGAGAAGTTAAACCTTGGTTTTTGGATCAAAATCAAAACACAAAAATTATATTTCATCAAGACATGTTGGAATATGAGGTTTGTTTCCTCAAGAAGCTCAAAAGTCAAATTTTACCTTGAAAAAGTTAAATTCTAAATACTTAGAATTTTTCTAAAGTATTTAAGAAAAATGAAACTTCTGAACTTCTGAACCAACCTCCAGGCAAGAGCAGTCAGAAGTTGCAAACTTGGCTCAGCACATAACATTTAGTCAGAATGTGGCTTTTTCAGCAGCTACGCAAGCGCAGTCAGAGTTTGCTAAAGGAATGCAAAGAAAGCAACGAAGCCTAAAAGCTCCTTCAGAACATACTGGAATCATAAGTTGAGGGGGTCAGAAGATTGGGAGTTACACTGAAGCAGAATCTCTAAGTCCAGAGTTTTCAGAGGCAAATCAAAAGAACATGCTGGAAAGTCTGGAGAACCCTTAGAATTTGTTGAAGCAGCAGGATATTGAAATCAGAACTTGGGTGCGATATTCCAGACTTTGCTGAAATAGGAACTGCTAACTCAGATTTAAGTAATAATGCAAATCTCATGTTACAAGATTTCTTATTCTCGACCAATCTCATCACCATTTAATACTCATTAATGCTCACAACCACTTTTGAGAATTTGTCCAAAGGGTCTCTCCACGTGCAGCATAACAACGCTCTTGTGCAAATTTAGGTATGGGTTCATGCGCTACTTTTCGCTCATGGGTATCACTTTTCCTTAATCCTCGCTTACTAACCCAGCCTAGGCTAAAAGCTGTCAATCATCACAACTTTTTATGAACTTTTCTTCAAGAGTAAGTCAGCATCTAATGCATGATATTGGCACCACTTAACATTTTAAAAACCCACAAAGCTTTGCCTATAAATAGAACACCTTTGTCCATTGAGAAAGAGGTCCAAGTTCAGAAAAATTGCTGAAAAGAAACAGAAAGTTTTAGCAGGAAAACACCTTGAATCTCTGCCCAAAATTCCCAGAGTTTCAAAAACTGTGAACACAGCATACCAACAATTAACTTTGAATCTCCTACTTTCAAACTCCATTTGCTCTCAAAGTATTTCTTGACTAAGAAACACCCATACAGTTTTCTGACTCGTATATATACCCTCCATCCATGCATTCAAAGAACCTGTTCAGAGTTAAGGCTAACTCCAGTTCATAGATTTTTTCTAGCTGCAAGGTAAGCACTTGCTGACCCTCACCACATTGCTTAAACATCACCATAATTGCATGCTCAAAAACACAATGTAGATATCATGCTTATGATGTTGTTCATGTTCTGAGGTTTTCACGCATCTGTACACTTAAGTAGAGAACGAATCAGTTCAGAACTTGCCTCTGATTTTTAGTTCTGACTTCTGAAACGCTATGACACCTGCTGAAACTGTCCTAGGCATGCCTTCTGTTTTATGGAAAAATAACCAAATTACAGATGTTCTAACTAGCACGGAGGGAGACCAAGTTCTGACCTTGACGCCAGAACTTCTGGGGCCTGTTTTGTCATCAGTAATATCAGAACTTCTAAAAATTACTGTGTGCCCAGCAGGGTCAGAACTTCTGACCCCATACATTTTCACTAACAGGTTTTTGTTGCAGCGTACCAGGGTTAGAACTTCTGACCTATACATTTTCACTAACAGGTTGTTGTCCTGCAGTAGGCCAGGGTCAGAACTTCTGACTTCCTCTCAGCAGCACGCTGACTCTTTTCCTTTTTCTTTATTTCTTCCCCTTGTTATTTTCTTTATTTTTCTCGCTGGTACTCCCCATTCATAAATTTGTACCCCCACCCCCTAAATATTGTAATAGCATAGGACTTTACATTTCCGCATTTTTATCGCTTTCAAGTGTAAATGTTAGTGATTAGGATATGTATGGCAAGATAAAATCAATGAAATAGAAAATCCTAATTCAAGATAAAATCATGCATGTAATCAAACACACTTGCACACAAACACTCTTAGGGTTTCTCCACTTGGTTGCTTTATACAAAAATAGCCATGTCACGCATGCAAAGTATCTTGGTAAAACAAACAAAATCAAAAGATCATAGTCCCTCGATGACGCTATTCAAAATTGCCTTATAAAATGATCTTAGTCCCTCGAAAGTACTAAGATATTTTGCAACATTGCTAATCATCGTTATACGATGACCCACGCCCGTCCCGTTAACATCCAAAGATAGGGTTTCTTACCAAATCAATGGTAAGACACCAATATCAAAGGAAAAGAAAATGAACAAGAAATACATTTGAGTAGGTAGATTACCTCTAGTTACTTGCTCCATTTCAAACAACTATCCTTGCTATTTTCAAAACAAACACACACATTTCAAAACATCTTACAAACAGTGAAAACATTTTCAAAAAAGACAAACATCTTTGTATACATTCTTACGAACGAGAATCATTACAAAGATTGCTTAAACAATGGCCTCTTTTACAAAATACTTTCAAAACCACACAAAGCACAATTTCAAAATAAAAAGCAAGTGATCTAGCAAGTAACTAAGAGCCCATGGAAAACCATGGATGAAAAGGGTTCTAATACCTTCCCTTTTCATAATCTACCCCTCGAACTCAAGAAAACATCTCAAAGGTCTTTCATGTGCTTTTTCACCTTTCCTTTTGGATAAAAGAAAAGTCTGTGGCGACTCTTGCTTACCGCAACATTTGCGATAAAACGCAAAACCCTCAAGTCAGTTCTCCCACCGTATCACAGATGGGTTTAGAGGTCTTGGAACAAGTTAGAAAAAAGTTTCAAACATAAAAAGATAGGCCCATTTGGAAAAAATCCAAGTTTGTTCAATATTGGCTTCATGCACTTTTCCAAAAATTGGTAAACTTTAGCAATGCACATCTCTCTCAATTTTAACCCTATGAGGGTGTTCTTGGACTTTTTAGAGATATTAAGATGTTCTTTAAACAAACCTTTTGGTTTCATCTCAATTGGATCTTCCATGTTCACGTAAGGATCTTTGACCCAAAAGGTGTTTTTGTTGACCTTTTGAAAGGACCCATAATGTTTGAACTTGTAGCTTCCAATTGATGCATTTCTTGAACTTGAGGGATGAATATAAGTTGTAGGGGATTGGATTCTCTTCAAAATGAGCCTTGGTGGATAAATTTATGGTAAAGTATGAGAAAGTTATGGCTGGTCAAAGTTCAGTTGATTTTTCCTCTAGAAACCCTAATTAGCAATTTTTTACTTTTGATAAATTAGGAGCATTTCTTGAGAAATCATGATAAACCCTTGATAAAATGATGTTTATCACTTCAAAATGTTGATGTTGACAAAAAAATATTGAAGTTTGACTGTATATGGGCCACAGTTGACTTTTGACCTAGTACAGTTGATTTCCAAGCATTTGAGCAATTGACTGAGCAAACTTGTAGTGCAAGGCATAAGATTTGGCATGGACAATCTTGAAGACATATTAGGACCATGGAAAAACATTTGGGACCTTTTTAGCTCACACATCTTGATGAAAAGTGAAACCCTAGCTAGAGGTTCATTGCTTAGGAGGAGAATTTGTCTGGTCAATTCTTGGTCAACCTTGAGCAATTGAGGATCTCTATGAGCATGCTTTGATTAAAAATGGGAGGGGAAATTTTGGGGTACAACAGGAGGTCCAGGAAAATTTTAGGGATTAAAAGTGTATGACTATGTCCCGTTGGATCACCTTACAGCCAGACTTCGTTATCAAGTTCGAACGGTATGGATCAATCCATTCAACTTCTTCTAAACGACAAAGTGATGAGATGCTCAAAGATATAAAGGTAATAGCAGAATTGAAACCTAATGGGATTATTTCACATATCTGTTTTTCTTTGTGTACCACTTTGTATATTTCTCATTTTTGCGACGACTTCCTCTTACTAGGATGTCCATCTCTTTGTATAAAAGCGCTTGTTTATAGGCGAAACTTTCTCAAATTAATACAAAACTTCTCTCTTAAAATTCAAAACTATTTGTTTTTATTTTTCTATTTTGTTTGCAAAAACAACCAGTGGTTATTTTAAATGAACATATGCATGTGAATGTGATTACTGTTTACAAATGTATGCATTAAAAACAGGAAAGACAATTACTAAGGGCTCTAAGAGTTAGGGCGGTGTTGAAAGTCATCCATAAATCCCCATAGAGCAACCACCTCTAAAGGACTACCTTCACAAGTTTACACTCGACGAAGATATATTCCTTAGTAGGTACAGAAATAGGGGCATCTTCCCGCAGTTCACCATCATATCTTCAGCATATAGCCTAATGATTTCAACTTCTCCAACAATTCATAACAGATAAAGAGGTTCAATCATTTCCCTAGCATCTTGGAGCGTCTCAGTAGGATGAAAACCCGAAAGGGTGGTCTAGGCAAAAATAAGAGACACAAACAGAATAAATATTCCCACTAGGTTGAAAACCTGTAAGGGTAACTCAGTCAAAAGTTAGGTATTTCTTGGCAAGTAACTGCGCCACACAAGACTTGATCATTGAAGCAATAATCTTCTCAGATCCTCACCACACTTCAACAGAAGTCGCTGCTCAGGATTTCAAAGTTGGTAGGGAGAATAATGGTCATTATATATATCAATGTATCTTTTCCAATATATTACCATTTTCCAAACTTTGTAATCATCCATGGAGTCTCGCCATTCGCATACTACCATTCTATTAATAAAGTTTGAGCCTTTATCCAATTCCTTGTAGTTCTTATCTTAGTCTATTTGCAAAAATTCCATTTATTATTGATAGTAATTTTCAAAACAAAAAGATTTAATAATAAAAATGTTTTTGAAAAGAATTTAAAAATTACTTTTTACTTCAGATTTTGTGATTCAAGTAAAACAAAAGTAGTGATTCCATGGAAGAACTCCGACGTTTTGAAAAAAAATTCCCCAGGAAAATCCTCCCAGGTCACTCTTACTCATATGCGCATGATCTTCTAGTTGGAGTTCATACCAATTAATACATCTTTTGATGTTGGGCATGTAATCCCATTTTCCCAGTCAAGTCTTGGGTCGGGTTTTTCTCTAGGTTAGTTTTTTGGTTTGACGTCTCTATCCCCGATTCTCTAATTAGGATCTGACACAGATTTTCCCCAGCTGAGAAACTAGACAAGGGAAAATATCTTTTCTAAGAAGTGTTGTCACAATTGTCAACTTTTTGGGTTTTCTCTCGCCAAGTTTTGGGTTTGATCTAAAATCCCCATAATTTTAATTTCTTGTTGTATTGTTAAACTTCTTAGACCTCCAATTGAAGCTGAGATGATGCTTCTTCCTGAAAGTTGTTATCCCCATGAAGTTTCATAATTTCATCCCTGAGTAATTTGTATAACCATTACTCTTCATATTGAAGAATGTATTTTCGGCTCAACTAAATGATGTGGTGTTGTACTCCCAATGAAGTCAACATGAGATCCTCAGTTGAAGTCACGACAATGTGGTTTTCGGCTTCCCTAGTGAAGTCAGTATTATAATCTCTAGTGGAATCTTAGACGATAAGGCATTGTTTTCCATATTGAAGTCTGTATGATATTCCCCGGTGAAGTATGGAGGAGGGTGATATATCCTTGCATCTATATTGGTTTATTGTTATCAGATTATGTTGTAATTATTTTCAAGCCATGTTTTCTTCCCAGTGGAGTTAAGCCGTGAAGTATGAATTTTTTTCCCCAGTTGGTGCTTACTCTCTTTTGAAATCTTCATCTTGGATGTGATTTAGCAGAATGTTGACTTTACCCAAGTCAGTTTTGTCTGGTTATTCCCAGTGTTGTATGTTTGTTTTGTCAGCATATACATGATAACA
The DNA here is from genome assembly GCA_948472305.1 of Vicia faba. Taxonomy (NCBI): domain Eukaryota; kingdom Viridiplantae; phylum Streptophyta; class Magnoliopsida; order Fabales; family Fabaceae; genus Vicia; species Vicia faba. Next base: position 1,025,259,947 of record OX451738.1, read on the forward strand.
TTTATACATTCATACATACATCATCCATAGTTGAATTTAAAATTCATTTCTCATTTGAATTCGTTGGTGATTATTGACATATTACCCTATTTTGAAGAGTTATGTTACCCTCTCTCCAATAGATTGTCAACCTTAAGCAGAAAGTGTATATCCTTTCAATTTTCCCACTGAGTTATCCCTCGTGGAAGAATTTTTCTTTAGCCTTCTTTTTCCACTCATTATCTGGTTAGATCTTTGGTCCCCTGGCAACATTATTATTATGATTTTTGTAGGCTTTGAGTCCTGGATTAAGATTGTGCATTTATTTTGCACGAGAAGACTTTATCTCCTCAACAAGAGTATATTAGAATTTCCTTGGAGAAGCCAAGATTCATTTCCCAGCAGCATGATCCCGCATCTTTATGTTCATGAGCACTATTAACTTCATTTTAGCATACGTGTTCATTCCTTTTCCAAGGAACCATACCTTTGAGCCTCGTGCCAAGCTTTTCCATCCCTTATTTGTTTAAAAGAAATTAAAGCATGGGGGTTCATTGGAAATGAATGAACATGTCTTTGCATGCATACCATGCACTCCATACATCTCATGCATAATAGATGTTCCAAGTTGGGCTTTCTTATTCAACTTCAGCATTCTCTTCAAAATTGCGAGTGTGACTTCCCCCTGTTACGTGACCAAAGTTGGGGATTTCGTATTCAGACTTGGTATTCTCTTCAGAATCAGACTTTACTCACCACTGTTGCATGTTTAGAAATCAGTTATGGAATGACTTCGTGGCGGTATTGGCTGGGATGAAGATTCAGATGTGGTTGTTTGTGGTATACATGCAAGCCTTGGCCCGTGATTGGCAACTCTTTGATAAGGAAGATAATCAGTTGAAGACTCAGTAGAGTCGGGTCATGGAAGTCTTGATGATAGTGTCAGAAATCTTACACTGACTGTTGCAACACGAGTTATTCACTTCTCCTCGTCTTTTGGAATTTCTTTCAAACCATGGAAGTGCCTTGTGAATTTCATCCACTATCTTAAGTGCATGAAATGTATTATCAATAGACGGCTCCGGTTTACCAGCTGAATTCAAGAGGTTAGTTTTATCAGCAAGAACAGAAGACGCCCGAAGAATAGTTTTGATCCCATCTCAGTGCTTTATTCTCATTTGTTTCCACACTTGTTTGAGCTTCAGTGGGTTAGGCTCCGTACTTTAGTATTGTCTGCAAATTCCCCTTCCAAATTTTGTTACCAATGCCGCATGTGGTTACCACACCGGGGTACCCGATTATTCAATCAGGGGCACTCTCCACAGCTTTGAGCTCCCTAATCTTCTCGTCAGCAGTCAGTGTTTGTTCCCCCAAGTGAATCCATGGGGAAAAGCTCTTAAGAAAAGATAGAAGAAGCCTGAGAAGTACGTTGTGGTACCATCTCAATGCCTTCCATCCTGATACTTCCCCATCTGTTGGGAATTCAGTTGATTAAGCTTCATGCTTTGGAAACTGTTCAGTTGATTATTCTCTCTCCCGATGCAAATGCTGGGTATGTCTCTCATTATGGGGCATTTGGCTTGTAATGTTGAAGATTTCAATAGGTTTAACGAAAGTCTAGCTCCTTCCTGGCGTCTTTCTCAAAGTCCAATTTCTAAGGGAACGGATAATTTTGAACTTTTTACTTGGTATATCATTCCCCTCTCTTTTGAGAGAATCGTTAGTGAACATTATTCTAGGGCACTCGGCTATTAAGTTGAAGACGGTTTGTCATCCAGAAATAAAATTCAAGCTTGGATCAATTCAGAGACTGTTGTGCCTATATTAGACGGGGAATCTCTTATCCAAGTGAGCCTTGAGGTTGCTGGAAATCGCTTGAAATAATCAGTCCATACAGAGTCTTGTCTCCTCAACATGGAAATTTCAAATTTCATTTGCATTTTAATTTGCAATCTTCATTGTTTTGTTCAGTACTTTCTTGTATGAAAACGTGTTCATCTTTTTGAATGTTAATCATAATGCATTGAATATGTTTGTCTTGAACTAATCCATTTGTTATTATTCTTATTTGTTTTACTATGTTTTCGATATTCAACTCTTTTTAAAAAATAATAACTCTGGAGGGAGGATGACAAAAATTTACCTAGAATCTCAAATGGTATGCTTTCGAGTAAAAACCTTGCTAACAATGTACAAGACTTGTTTCAATTCTCAAACACCTGAGATATAAGGGAGATAGACCCTCATTAACCCCTCTGAGACTTCGAATTAGGAGTTTATTTTCTGTTAGAAAAAAACCCTTATTTTTAATTCGGGGCAGGGTACATGTTCAGTTAATCTGATCGAGCATTCAAATTTCAGAAGGAGTGTCCCATCCGAGGATCATTGCATTTTATCCACTTTATTATGAGGATGGGAAAAGATCAAAACCACATTGGTTATTTCCTCACAAAATCTTGAGATCGAGATCGAATTGTTACAATAATGGTTATCCCTCGCCGACCAAGGAATGAGGCAGTCACTTTCTTCCAAAAAATTCAAAGAATTAGGGTCACACGACTTGTTCAAAAGGGAAAGTATGAATAAGAAAGAAACAAAAAAGCCCCGCTAAGTCGAAACTTGAAAACAAGTCGCTTAGGCAAAAGTTAGGGCATCACGATGGACTTCCAAATTGAAATTCAAAACAATTGGTCCAGGAAAAAGTTAGGGAAAGCGAAAAAGAATTTGAAAAGCCTGAAAGGCAGAAAAGGATTATCCAATAAAAATCCTCGACAAGAGAAAATTCGTGTAATCGAACACCCAAAAACCAAAGGTTAAGTGACTGTCGTGTCCAAGAAATCGTTGTGGTTCCTCAACCATCATAAGCTCTTTTGAGAGATGAGTGCTAGTATCGAGTTAACTGATTGTGGGACTGGAGAACATCATGAAGGGGGTGGGAACCAAAAAACATTTTTAAGCCTTAAATCCTTTTTTTTTCTAAAAAAATGTGAATTAGGCCACGCTACAACCCTTAAAAGTCCTAATTGAAGCATGGGTTAATTCGGAAGCAAAACTGTTACGAGAATATGGTAACCTGACTCCTAGGAGACTTGCTTAAAACTTTTTGAGTTGGTATCACTACCTCTTTTATTTTATTTGTACAGAAAACTTCGATGTTTCAACATCTTTTCAATAAAAGTTTTCTAACTTCAAGACAAACATAGAATTTGCATTAGATTTATCATTCATAGGATAAAAAATTCTTTGCATATGAAAAAGTGCTTAAACATCAAGCAAGCTTGCATAATGAGCATCAAATAAAGAGTTTGATTATCTCAAGGGACAAAATGCTTCAAGAATATGTTGGAAAGAATGATCTTGGTATGGGGCATGCTTTCTAGCTACTCCTTTGAATTGAAGAAGACTAGTTTGAGAGGTTGATCAAGAACTATTTGTATGATGATTGTGCGGAAGTTTTGTCTTCCTCTGAGTCTCTGTTGAGAAATGGCGTATCGTTTCCAGTTAGTCCCAAAGGACAATTTTCTTCAAGCATCTGCTTGCACGCAAAGAAGCTAGAGTTGAGAAGTACGATTATGTACTAGCTTGTACTAAGACGTAAGTCATTTATCTTGAGGAGGTGTTATCTTCCAAACTCCATGAACTTCTCATTCCGCAGTGAGCATGTGGTAAGGAAATGGTTTGCCAAGATTATGCTAATCTAGGGCAATCAAGTCAAGATGCATTGACTCTCAAAGTTTTGTCAATCTAAGGCAGTTATGTCGAGATTCGAAAAATCTCTCAAAGTGCCGAGTGATCAGGGTCCTATACCCAAGATTTATTGAAGCCACTTCTAATTTTGATTAGTCGGGAGCCGTGTTTCAAAGTTTGAAACACTAGGGAAGTTTATCTGGATGGTACAAATCTCAGCAAGTCCTTTCAGGGCAAGTTCCTTAATAGCCCTACAGATTGGGGAAATGCATTATGCATGGGAATTTCTCCCATTTCATAGTTGATCAGTTTAAGTCCACTCGCAGGCTAAACAACTTGTGAATTTGAAGAGCATGACAAGCAGTCGATATTGTTATCATTAACTCATCATAATTTTAAGTCTTGGTATTGTTGTTCCTTCATCAGTAGTTGAGATCTTTATCTCCAACTAAAGTCAGGAGTGTTATTCTCAGCACAGTTCTCAAGAAGTCCTCTCGAGGATAATCTCTTCAAAGGTTAGTCAACCTGAAGCAGTTACGTCAGGATTCGACAAATCTCTCCATGGACCTGTTGTGTCAGAGAATTATTCAGAGCTCGAATAATCCGGGGCAGATTGTCTCAAGTCAAAATGGTGCCATGTTTCTACAAGGATCCTCTCCAGCGAAGTTGTCACACTTCCTGGGGCATGTTCAGTGATCTATTTCGCATGAGTTATCATTTGATTTTCTTATCTGTGTAATTCTCCATTACCAGAGCAACATCTTTCAAGATAATTAAAGTGTCCCTAACTTGGGTCATTTCCTCCGAGCAGCACTGTAGTTTCTACTTCTCCTCCGTAAGTCTCATAGTGAGGCATTTTAATATTGACCAACTAGAATTCTGGATTAAGAGAGTCTCGTTCTCCGGCTGCATAAAGCTTTGTCTCCCAGTATCACCTAGCAGAAAGTCTTTTACCTGAAAGTTATGAGCTTTTGATATGGAATTTCCATTTCTCGATAAATCTAACATGTTTGTGTTCGTAAGAGAATATTTATTCCTCGGAGCAGAGCATCTTTACCCCGACTGAAGATTTGGTTGAATATCTTCTTATTCCCCGGTGAAGTCATTTCGTGAAGACCAAATTTATTTGAGATTAGTCGTGGGTTTCTACAGAGATATGAAGTTTCTTTTGCTCTCCAGTAAATCTCTCCAAGCAGAGAATTTTAAAGATTGACTAATTGGAATTTCAGATTAAGAGAGTCTTATCCTCCAAGTGCTTGAAGTTTCGTCTCCCCAGTATTACCTAGTAAAATTGGGGTGTTCTCATCCCCAGCTAAAGTCGAGAGTTCCTTCAGAAATTTCTCCTGTTCCCTGACGAAGTCACTTCATAAAGATTTATTATTCAATAATTCTTTAATCTCCATAGCAGAAGTAGGGTTTGAAGTTCGTTATGCTGAGAATCTTTTGTTATCCCCAGTAAAGACTATTCAAGTCTGTTATGTTTCTTAGCGAAGTCATGGGAGCATCATCTCACTTCCTCAGAGGAGGTTGTTTATGAGGATCTCTTGTCCAAGGTTTCTCGTTCCCCAATGGAATGGCCTTATTAGAGATCCCGCTCTCAAGAATTTTCATCCCCCCAGCTAATTTATATTGAGGTTTATTTAATCTCTCCAGTAGAGACCATTGGCTGAGATCTCTTACGCAAAATTTCTCCTCTCCCCAGCAGAGCTTCCTTCGGAAATATCTTATTCATAAATCCTCATCTCCCCTGTGAAGTTTCCTTATCAAGAAATCTCATATTTGGGAATGCTCATTTCTCTAATAGAGTTGTTTCATCGAAAGTACTTATTCACAGATTCTCTCTTTTCCCAGTAGATCTCAATCCTGGATGTTGACAAGTGTTGCTTCTCCAAAAGAGTACACTATTGTGGTTTCTATCCCTAGGATAGAGCATCATAACAAGATTTCGCTCTGGTTGAAGCACACTCTCATTCCCCAGTGGAGATGAGGATCCTCATATTTCTAGCAGTAGCATATTTTATTGAGTTTCTCATACAAAGAATGTCTTATTCCCGACAAGAGTTCTTCTTGTAAGTCCGTTTACCCTATCATGGATACTCATATCCTTGGTAGTATAAGGTCTTTTTATCCCTAGTGATAGAGTATGGCTAAAATATTTCCTCAGGCGAGTTCTGAACCTCAAGCATATGGTTCAAAGATACCCTCCTCTTCCCCAAGCAAAGATTGTTACTCCCCAGCAGTAGTGTCCCCGGTGTGGTCTGGTTAGAATTATTATATTTAAGAATTTCTACGATTCCCCAGTCGAGGTCGCTTTCATTAAAGACTTACATCAGAAGGTCCCAGCTCCCAGCAAGGTTCTCTTTATCTGTAGAAGGAGATATTGGATCTTTTCCCAGAAGGTTAAGAGGTGGAACATAAGTCAAGATTTCTTCTGCATTGTAATTAATTTTTTGCATTATTCTCCCCATGAAGTTATCCCTAGTGGGAAAATGACTAGTTATCAAACAAAAGTCTGTTGAATTGTGATTTCCCACAGACTCCATTTTATTAATTCTCTCTCCAGCAACGTCAAGTATTCATTTGTCGTTTCCTCACAGATGTTACAGTTTTGATCTAATCTTCTCTAGCGGAATTTGCAATTTATTTTTGCATGTTTTATCAGGGTTCGGCATGTGGTTATTGGTTTTTTGTTTCGCCAATCGGGGGCAGTCAAGTTGAGGATTGATCTCTCAAAGTTCCGATACTCTGGGCAGCATATCAATGATGGTACAGATCCCCTGAAGTCTTCTTGAGGAATTGCCATTCACTCTGTAAGTTACAGCTTGTCAACACCCATGCTAGAGTGTTACGTCTAACTTTTGAACTTTAGAATAAGGAATTCCCCGTAGAGTTTCTTCTCCTCAGCATTGTCATGTGAGAGATTCTTGAGGCGGATAAGGGTTTTGGATAATTTCATTCCCCAACCAAGTCTGGGTGAGCATCATCTTGTTTCTTAATAAAGACTATTCCCATCGGAGTTCATCTTCCGATTTGAGTTATCATTGAAGTTTGTATTCATAAATTCTCGTTTTCCCATCTGAGTTGTGACTTGGGGAATTTATTTATCAAAAGAATCTTTTATCATCCTCAGTAAAGTTGATGTTGGCTAATATTTCCATATCCCCAGTAAAGTCGATATTGTTTGACTATCTTCATGGTCTAGTTTATGGTTTCATACCGAAAGATTTTGATATCCCCGACAAAGTTTTGTATCCTCAAGTGGAGTTTTGTTTCCTCAGCAGAGTTTTATTTCCCATAAATATTTTTCAAGAGAAAGGATTTGTTCTGACACTTCAAGTTTGAATACGTCTCATGTCCCTAATAGAGTTTCTTAGATGAGAATCCACAGTCTGAAGGAGTTTCAATTCCCTAGCGGAGTTGCCAATCAGAAATTCCTCGTCCTGATCTCTCATTTTCCCAGCTAATTTGTTATTTTGGGCATCCTTATTTAAGGACCCTTCCTTATCCTTAGTGTAGTTGATGTTGGTTAATTAATTGAGATATTCTTAATCTTTGGAAAATGCTAAAGTACTTTTTCGATGGAAGTTTCCCCAGCGAGGGCTCTAATTCCCACATCTGATCTTTTATTTTGGTGACATTCTCAACACGACAGCACACCAACTTTTCCATGAGATTACAGTCTGACTCTGATCTTCTCCAGTAATAGCCGATTTACATTTGATGTTCTCCTTCAGAAGCTACAGTCTCGCCCTAATCTTCTCCTACAACGCCCCATCTTTATTTGGCATTCCTTCTTGCAGTTAATCAGTTTCAACCTGATCTCCTCCAGTAGAGTTTGCAATTTATTTCTGCAACTCCTCTCAGTGTTTGTAGCTTATTTCTACCGGTTACTCAGTTGTTACTCCCCACATAGTTTCATCTCTTCAAGGGTTTTCTTTCCAATGGTTACTTATATGTTCTCTTCTCCAGCAGATTTTGCATTTTATTTTTGCAAGTCTTGTCAGATCCTGACCTATTGGTTGTTGGCCTCTCGATTGGCCATTTCCTAATGAAGCATTTAAACATGCATCATCATATTGCATCTACCAAAACATGTATCATTTCCATTATATAGAGCATTATGCTATATAAAAAAATTCAAACATGCATCGGAACATAAGCCATTACTGTTTCTGTCTCCTCCAGTGAATTTGCTAATACTTTAGATTATATCCTCAACGAGGTCTTCATCCTCATTATCTCAGTTTCACTCCATACACGTATCCTTTTGATGTTAACCATTTGAATGGTTGAGTGTCTACTCTTGATTGTAGTCCAGTTTTACCTTGGCGCAGTTTTCTCGGGTTTAGTCTTCACTACCCTCGTCGGTTTATTCCAATATCTATTGATGTACCTTTCGAATACCATTTTTGTCCTGATATTCGCTTTCAGTAGGATTTTAGTAGTACTTCCTAATCACCTTTCTTTGTGGTCGAGTATTGAGTTTCGTATCCGCACCCACGCATGAAATTCATTTTCATTCTGGTACTCATCTAGTTTAGTTTCGTCTGACTAGTTATAACGAGTCGAGTTTCGTCTTGTTTTGTTTCTTACTCCTGGGATTCTTTCAGTTCCTTCATATTGTCTATATTAGGTTGAAACTTGTCTCTTTTACAACCTTTGGGTTCTTTCAGTTCCATCTCACTTCCTTCCCTTGGTTAGAGACCAGCAAGTGCTCTGAGAAACATGCGTTCTCACCACTTTGCTTTGGACTGAGTCTCGATCTCGTCGCCTGTGCATGAAATCTAGTTTCGCACTGGTACTCATCTAGTTTAGTTTCGTCTGACTAGTTATAATGAGTCGAGTTTTGTCTCATTTTGTTTCTTACTCCTGGGATTCTTTTAGTTCTTTCATACTGTCTATCTTGGGTTGAAACTTGTCTCTTATATAACCTTTGTATCTTTCGGTTCCATCTCACTGTCTTCCCTTGGTTAGAGACCAGCAAATGCTCTGAGAAACATGCACTCTCATCACTTTTGCTATGGGTCGAATTTTTCCTCGTTAACCATGTGTGAAATCCAATGTTCATGTTGGTACTCATTTAGTTTAGTTTCATCTAACTAGTTATAATGATTAAAGTTTTGTCTCGTTTTGTTTCTTACTTCTGGGATTCTTTCAGTTCCATCATACTGTCTATCTTGGGTTGAAACTTGTCTCTTTTAAAACCTTTGGGGTCTTTCAGTTCCATCTCATCGTCTTTCATTGGTTTGAGACTAGCAGGTGCTCCTAGAATCACGCACTCTAGCCACTCTGCCCCGCGTACTTTTCCAGAGTTTAGTTTCGCTTATCCTATGTGGTTTGAGTCTTATCCCACCCCTTTTTTGGTCCAGTTTTATCCTGATATATTTATTCTGAAGTTTAGTTTCATCTACTCTTCTAAGTTTGAGTTTTGTCTCAACATTTCTAAAATCAGCGTTACAGTGTCATTCTGACGCATGTCTTTGAAGGGCCAATTTTTCATTAGACCCTTTGCTGTTTAAACCCAATTTCGTGTGGAACCTTCAAACTCATGCGTCTGCTGGCATCCTTTATCTTCGGGGGATTCTGTTTCTTCTTCAAGAGTGTAAATTTTCGGGTTCTTTTATATTCAATCATATTCAAATTTGAATGCTCAAAAGTTGTCACCTTTCTCACTTGTCATGTTAAAGACGATTGAATAGGGGCAGTTGTTGCACCCCAAAATTTACCCTCTTGATTTAGACTTATGTTTCATCATAAACATCATATTGCATACACAGGATTTCATGGGATCAAGGATATCTAATCAACAAGAAAGCAAGTCATCATTTAACCGATTTCTAGGTGTATCAGTGCGCTTAGAGTTGAAAAGAAATTGGATGTTTCAGTGAATTTGAGACAGGGCGTAATTGTAATCGACTGCCAATTCATTATTTGCGGACATTCCTAAATTCATAACTCTGATTTGGTTCATCATATCAAGGTGGTTTTTACATCGAGATAATCATCTTGATATGTACTCCATTTCGTGTGTTTGGACCAAGAGCCAATTCCTCAGGGAAAGCCTCAGAATAAGTGGATTTTCTAAAGATGTACAAGTGAAAATATTGTGAAAAAGTGCTGAAGGTGCGGTTTTCGCACACTAAAAAAGTCATAACTCAAAGACCGTTTATCATTTTGAACCTGTTCCTATGGCCTAAATTCTGTCTTGATTTCATCTAAATTTTGAATCTCACGGTCGGAAGCCAGTTCTACACAGAGAGTCTTCGAATATATGAATTTATCAAATATGTTCGCACAAGAAAATTGTGACAAATGTTCGCCCGCTTCATCTTCAGAAAATAATAACTCAATCGATTCTTATCATATCAAGCTGGTTCTGGTGGAATTGCTTCACAAATTGAGTTGGCTAAATATTTTTTTCACCTTTCCAATTCGAACGGTATCCCGAAGGCCTTTGTTTTCGGTCCAAAACGCATGCAACGCCTTTGAAAATCCTGAACCGAGAAATATTTTCATCTGAGATAAAACTTCAAAAAATCATAACTAAATCACCGTTTATCTGATTGAGCCCATCTTCGGATATGATGTTTTTCTCGATGTTGGCTATATTTTTGTTTCACATTTCAATTTCCAAAGTCTCATCGTGGGAGCTGCGAATTTGACATGAAGGTGTTGGACTCTGACGAACTGAAAATTTGCACATTTGCTTGTGTTTATTGGAGGCTCATTCATTCAAAAAGGGGCACACTATATATTCTTATTCACTTCAATTTTCAAGGGAGGCTCATAATTGATCAATTCCCAAAAACACTCAAAAACTTTCTCTCATCTTGCTCAAGGATCAAAGAGCAACTTTCTCTCATTTTCATCAAGAATACCAATAACTTTTCCAACAACTTTTTCAAGATCCAAAAGTCAAAGAAGCTCAATTCTTCTCTGATCTCGAATATGATTGTTGCGATCTCTATACCTAAGCTTCCTCTTCAATCCTACGACACTTTGTGATACGGATGTGTCCGCTACACATTTTGATCTTGCTTATAGAAGCCTCAACGCACATTCTCACTGAATCTCTTTGTTGATGCTAGCAGCTTACGAAGTTTTCCGGGTTTCTTTGCTATTGCTCAGTATTTATGGGTTGATATCCATTTCGCATTTCTCTCATACTTTTTTACCGCATTCGTTATTGAATTATTTATTGCTTTCTAGAGATCATGAGAAGTAGGATAAGGAAATAAAGAGTGTGCGCTCGAAGTATCTGTTTAAATTCCTGTATCAGGCATCATTTTCTGTATGCTAATTATGTTTGTTTAAAGTCCTACCTGGGAAGTAGGTATTATGCATGTATGTTTATATTTGTTCTCGCGTTATATTACATGTGATAAGTCCTCAAAAGGAGGCGAGCAGGGAGGGTCCGTAATCGATCCCCGCACATTCTAGTATGTGTCATCCTTAGCTCATGTGATACATTGCTACTTTGGAGTTGTGTCGATCTTGTACATTGAGTCTGTCAAGTGGGGAAGGGTTTTGCAATCAAACCCCCATGCTTTGTCAAGAGTTCGCATTGGTCGATGCTGACACTCCATGATCGTTCATATTTTCTTCTATCTCCTACCTCGATCTTCTATATCTTGGTTAGATGCTCAGTCGTTTTGGACGTTACATTTTTCTTATTTCATATGTCTCTGGCTTGTTTGCTTCGGGTGATCCGCTCCCCTTTGCTAAAGCATTTCTCTTGATTCCCCCATCCCTTTGAGTCAATATATGATACTCATGCTTGTGTGCTTTTTCCAAAGCACTTGTTTTCTTATTTGTTTGCTATACTATGCTCCCTTAGGGTTGCTCATGTAGGGTTAGTCCTCGAGCTAGACATTAAGATAGATATCAATGCATGCTAACATAGGGTAGAAACATCCCTCTTTCATCCTCAACCTTAGGTTCAATCATTCTATGATAACGTTAGGGATAGTGCTAGGCTAGTCTCCCTTAGTTATTTTTCCTTTCTTTTCATATTGCATCTTAAAACTAAAATATCTTCTTGGAAAATCATAAAAATGTCTCTAATGAACTTAAATCCTTCTTCAAGGTAAAAAATACAAACCAATCTTAATTTTTTATGCACCTTTTGGATTTATTTTAAACCTTGTCAAATTGATTGTTTCGTCATCTTTGCCATGCTATCTTGCTATCTTTTTGCTGGTGTTTCACCATTGCATATGTTTGTAGCCGATGTTTCGCCATCGCATGTGTTTGTTATCCTACTTTGATCCTCAATATCATTGTTAGGTATGATGTTTTATCATCTAAATTGTTGATACCTTTCCATCTTTTCCATGTTACCATGCTATCTTTGTAGCCGATGTTTCGCCATCGCATATGTTTTTAGCAGATGTTTCGCCATCGCATATCTTTTTAGCCGATGTTTCGCCATTGCATATATTTGTAGTCGATGTTTCGCCATCGCATATGTTTTTCGTTGATGTTTCACAATTGCATATCTTTGTAGCCGATGTTTCGCTATCGCATATGTTTTTAGCCGATATTTCGCCATCGCATATATTTGTAGCCGATGTTTCGCCATCGCATATGATTTTATCCGATGTTTTGCCACCGTATATGTTTGTAGCCGATGTTTCGCCATCGCGTATATTTTTCGCTGATGTTTCACAATCGCATATCTTTGTAGCCGATGTTTCGCCATCGCATATGTTTTTAGCAGATGTTTTTCCATTGTATATGTTTGTAGCTGATGTTTCGCCATCGCATATGTTTTTTGCCAATGTTTCGCAATCACATATCTTTGTAGCCGATGTTTTGCCATCGCATATGTTTATAGCCGATGTTTCGCCATGGCATATGTTTGTAGTCGCTGTTTCGTGATCGCATATGTTTGTAGCCTATGTTTCGCCAGCACATATGTTTTTAGACGATGTTTCGCCATCGCATATGTTTGTAGCCGATGTTTCGCCATCGCATATGTTTGTAGCCGATGTTTTGCCATCACATATGTTTTTTATCGATGTATCGCCATCGCATATGTTTGTAACCGATGTTTCACCATCGCATATGTTTTTAGCCGATGTTCCACCATCGCATATGTTTGTAGCCGATGTTTTGCCATTGCGTATGTTTTTCGCCGATGTTTCTCCATCGCATATGTTTTTAGCCAATATTTCACCATCGCATATGTTTATAGCCGATGTTTCGCCATCGCATATGTTTTTCGCCAATGTTTCGCCATCGCATATGTCTGTTGCCGATGCTTTACCATCGCGTATGTTTTTCATCCTACTTTGATTTCCGATATCATTGTTAGGTGTAATGTTTCATCGTCTTGTCTGGTATTATGCTATCATGATGACATGTTATCATCTTATTTGAGTGTGTGTTTCCATGTGATGTCTTGTCATCCTTTTTTGTTGCTTTGTCATTGTTGTTTATGTTTTGTCGTTTTATTTGATGTTTTGCCATCTAGATTGTTGCTTTTGTCTTTTTAACTAAAAAACACAAACCAACCAAAATATATGAGCCAAACTACGGCTGCTCTGATTCCTTAAAAGGGATACATAGGCAGAGGCTTTTGTGGGGCCTAATCGAGCATATCTTTGTAAATATTCCTTTCTTTTACCCACACTTTCTTTTCCTTTTTATTTGCATGCATTCCATTTTCAACTTTAAGCCTTAGACATAGATTTTATACACCCATTGGATTAGAACAACAAGAGTGGATACTGTAGAGTACTACGGGCGTGTGGGGTGCTAATACCTTCACCTCGCATAACCGACTCCCTTACCCGATCTCTCGGTCGCAAGACCGTGATTTCACCTCTTCAGGTTTTCTCAATGTTTACCTTTCCCTTTCGGCGGAATAAAAGATGTTCAGTGGAGACTTCATTGATTTTATATCAGATGACGGTTAAGCCGGTTGTTTCAAGACTCTTTAGTATTTCTGGACGTAGATCTTTTCTAATTGGATCATCCTTCTTTCCCATAATCATATCTTCAGCATGTGCTAATCTGCTTCTGGACTGTCTTTTTTGGATGGGTTCTTTAGAGGTTTCTGTAGTGTTGGATTTGATGTCTTTTTCTGTATGGGATTGGGTTTACGAGCTTTGGTCTTCATAAGATCTATCTTCAATACCTGTAATTTGAAATTCTATATCTGCAAAATGTTCAACCTGCTTTGACTTTTGAGAGCCAAGCTTATCATCAAATCTGACACTAATGGATTCTTCCACAATTCGTGTTTTTGTGTTATATACTCAATAGCCTTTTGAGTGCTCAGAGTATTCTAACATAAAACACTTTTGTGCCTTAGAATCAAACTTTCTTAGATGTTCTTTGGTGTTCAACATATAACAGATACATCCAAATGGATGGAAGTAAGAAATGTTGGGCTTTTTGTTCTTCCACAGTTCATATGGAGTATTTTCTAGAATAGGTCTTATGGAGATTCTATTATGAATATAGCACGTTGTGTTAACTTCCTCTTCCCATAGGTGTTTAACAATGTTAGTCTCATTGATCATGGTTCTGGATATTTCTTGTAAAGTTCTATTCTTTCGTTCTACAACTCAGTTTTGTTGGGGATTTCTAGGACAAGTGAAATCATGAGAAATGTCATTTTCATTACAAAAATTTCAAAACTTTTATTTTCGAACTCTCCACCATGATCACTTCTGACTTTTACAATTTTGAACTCTTTTTCATTCTGAACTTGGTTACAGAAAGTAAAGAACAATAAGTGTGACTCGTCCTTGTGTCTTAAGAACTTTATCCATGTCCATCTGCTATAGTCATCTACAATCACTAATCCACACTTCTTGCCACTGATGGATGCAGTTTTCACTGATCCAAACATGTCTATATGCAGAATTTCTAATGGTCTAGAGGTAGAAATAACATTTTTATATTTGAAGGAGGGTTTTGCAAACTTGCCTTTTTGAAATGCTTCACACAGATCATCTGAGTTGAACTTTAAGTTAGGAAGTCCTCTGACCAAATTGAGTTTGTTAATATGAGATATTCTTCTCATACTAACATGCCCCAATCATCTGTGTCAGACCCATTTCTCATCGTTAACAAACATAAGACATTTTGCATTCTGACTCTTTAGTTTAGAAAGTTTAATCTTATAAATATTGTTCTTTCTCTTACCATTTAAAAAGGATAGTTCCATCTTTCTGACTAACTGTTTTGCAAGACTTTTGATTAAGGATTATATCATAACTGTTGTCACTTAATTGACTTATGGAAAACAAATTATGCATTAATCAATCTACTCAGAGAACATTAGTTATAGAAGGAAGTGTATCGTTACCAATAGTTCCAGAGATAATTATTTTTTCTTTATGATTGCCTCTGAAACCAACATAGCCTCCATATTTAAGTTCCAGACTTTGGAACATATGCTTTCTTCCCGTCATGTGTCGAGAGCAACCAGAGTCCAAGTACCAAGACTGGTGTTTCAACTTTGTTGTTAAAGACATCTGTAACATAGATGATTTTATCCTTAGTGTGATACAGTGGGAGAACTGACTTGGGTGTTTTGAATTTGATCGCAAATATTGTGGATAGCAAGAGTCGCCACCAACTTTTCTTTTATCCAATAAAGGAAAGGGTGAAAAGAACAGGAAAGACCTTTTGAGAATTTGTCTTGAGTTCGGGGGGTAGGTTATGAAAATGAAAGGTGTTAGCACCCTTTTCATCCGTATTTATCTACGGGCTCTTAATTGCTAGCTCACTTTGAATTGCTTTAGTGTTTGTGTAAGTTTGAAAATATTTTGAAAAAACGCCTATGTTTGGAAAACTTTGCAATGATTCTTGTATCGTTGAGAATATATACAAAGTGTTTGTTTTGAAAGATGCTTTGAAAGTGTGAGGTGTAAATGGTTTTGTTTGTGAGCAAGCAATTACGAGTAATCTACCAACTCAAAAAGTATTTATTCTTTTCCTTCTCCTTTAGATAGTGTTATTCTACCATTGATTGGTAGATAGCCATATCATTGGATGTGAGGGACATGCGTGGATCATCGTACAGTCATAGAAGGCAACTTGTAAGATTTTTTAGCAATTATCGTAAGGGACTAAGATCGTTTACCGAAGGCAACATCAAAGGGTCATCGAGGGACTACAATCTTTTAATCGAGGATATTTATTAAAACATCCCGCGTTCGAGGGACATGACTGTTTTATATCCGAGGCAATAAATGTGGGATACCCTAGAGGTGCATGTGTGCAAGGTGTGTTGGATTCAATTATTTTATCTTGGATTAAGGTTGTCTAATGTTTGATTTTAATCTTTCCACGCAAACCATAATTACTAATAATAATAAGGAAAGCAATAAATTATGAATTTAAAAGCAGAGAAAAATACAATGAGAAACAAAAACAAATATAAGTTAAAGAAGAACAAGAACAAAAGAAGCAAAATTTTGGATCTAAGGTTACGTAGGTAGAAGATGTGTGAACAATGCTTCCAGAAGACCTTTGATCTGATTGTTGGCTTCTTCTTGCTTGTCCAAAATTCCCTTGATCTCTTTGTTGGTTTCATCTTGTTTATCCAGCTTTTCCCTAACAGCTTCATTTCCTTTCTTCAATTCCTCCATAGTTTTCAGCATAAGAGAAGTTGGAGCCATCTCTTCAGCAGGAACTGTTTCTTAAGCAGTTACTCTCACAGAAGATTCTTCAACGGATTTTTCTTTGTCCTTGAAGATGACCAGAGGTTGAGGTTCAGGAGATGGTTCTCGAGTTTCTGGGTTGTCTGAGCATTCCCAGGGAGTGTTGTCCAGATGAAGAAGAGGTTTCCTTACCCATAGCTTCAGCATTTTTTCCTTGAAGATGTTCATCTTATCACAAAAGTTATATTGAGCAATCTCGTAGTTGAGTTCCTTCATCTTGAGAGATTCAGAATTAAACCATTTCCTGAACTGAGTCCAGAGGTAGTCAAAGGCGGGATCTTGAGAAGATTGTTGATGATGAGAAGAGGAATCCATTATTCATAAATCTTAGGGTTTTAGAAGAAAAAAGGGGAAAAGCAATTTCAGAGAAAACAAGTAGTGAGTGAAAGATATGGTGAAAAGTGATTGTGAAAGAGGTGAATAAATAGCCAACGGAATGAAATGAAATGAAATATGAAATTAATTGCAATAAAAAATTAACATAGTGATTAAAAGAAATAAACGATTTCTGATAAAGGAGATAATGTGAAGATATTTGAAACAGTTACTGATGTGACTAGCGCCTCAATGCATCAACTTAACGGTTGATCAATCAGAGTTTAAACACGTGTTCCTTCTCTGATGATGACTTAACGTTTAAGTTTGACAGATGTTGATGTGGCGAACTGCATGATGCTATCTTGAAATGAAACGTTTTGGTTATACGTTCAAATCTTCTAGATAGTTTCTGAATCAAATTTCCTTCTCACTTTTGAAGAACTATTGCTCAGATGTTCACACAAACAAAAAAGCAGAACATTCTGAGAGTTAAGCATACAAAAATAGAAATTTTATTTTGGACATAATTCCATACTGGGATTTTTCAGAATTAAATTTATCTTCATCAAGGGGTTTTGTAAAGATGTCAGCCCATTGATGGTCTGTATCTATAAATTTTAAGAAAATAATTCCCTTCTGAGTATAGTCCCTAATGAAGTGGTGTTTAATTTCTATATGTTTAGCTCTAGAATGTAAAATAGGATCTTTAGAAAGAAAAATAGCATAAGAATTATCACAGAGGATAGGAATGTTACTCTCATATATATGATAATCTTTAAGTTGATTTTTCATCCAGAGCATCTGACTACTGCATCCAGTTGTAGTTATATATTCAGCTTTAACAGTTAATAGTGCAATGATTGATTGTCTTTTGCTAAACCACAATATTAAGTTTTCTCCCAAAAACTAATAGCTTCCATAAGTACTTTTTCTTTCTATTCTATCTCCAGCAAAGTCCGCATCATAGTATCCTATTAATTTATATTCTCTGGAATTTCTATAGCAAAGACCAAGATTAGTAGTATCTTTCAGATACCTGAAAAATCACTTAACTGCTGTTAAGTGAGATTCTCTAAGATCTGATTGAAATCTAGCACATAGGAAAACACTATAGAGAATATCAGGTCTTGAAGTTGTTAAGTAAAGGAGAGAACCAATTATACCTCCATAGAGATTTTGTTCTACTTTCTTACTTACCTCGTCCTTTTCCATAATACATGTAGGATGCATTGGGTTTTTGGATGGCTTAATTTCGGACATGTTAAATTTATTCAAAAGTTCTTTAACATATTTTCTTTGATGTATAAAGGTTACTTCTGAAGTTTGATTAATTTGAATTCCCAGAGAGAACTTGAGTTCTCCCATTAGACTCATTTCAAATTCTGTCTGCATAGTCTTAGCAAATTCTTTGCCCAACGAGGCTTTAGTAGATCCAAATATAATGTCATCAACATAAATTTGACAAACCAGAATGTCATTTTTAAATGTTTTACAAGATAAAGTTGTGTCCACTTTCCCTCTGGTAAATTCATTTTCTAAGAGAAAGTTATTGAGTCTTTCATACCAAGCTCTAGGAGCCTGTTTCAGATCATATAATGATTTCTTAAGTTTATAAACATACTTTGGATGTTTTGTGTTTTCAAATCCAGAAGGTTGGTGAACATATACTTCTTCATTAATGTAACCATTTAAAAAGGAACTTTTGATATCCATCTGATAGAGAGTGATGTCATTATTTACAGCAAATGAAATTAAAAGTCTGATAGATTCTAACATGTCGACTAGAGAAAAGGTCTTTGTATAGTCTATCCCTTCTTGTTGACTATAACCTTGTGCAACCAGTCGTGCCTTGTTTCTGATGACTTCTCCTTATTCACTTAGCTTGTTTCTGAAGACCCATTTAGTTCCAATGATATTGAAGCCTTTTGGTTTCAGAACTAGATCCCATACATCGTTTCTGGTAAATTGATTTAGTTCTTCCTGCATTTCGAGTTTCTAATAATTGTCCTGAAGTGCTTCGTCTATGGGGTTGGTTCGATCAGCGATACCAAACCATGAGAGATTCTTCAGTATTTCTGAACATAGATCTGTTCTGATTGGATCATCCTTCTTTCCCAGAATCATATCTTCAGGATGTGCTAATCTGCTTCTGGTCTATCTTTTTTGGATGGGTTCTTCAAAGGTTTCTGTAGTGTTGGAGTTTATGTCTTTTTCTGCATGGGACTGGGTTTCTGAGCTTTTGTCTTCAGTACATGTAATTTGAACTTCTATATCTGCAAAATGTTCAACCTGCTTTGACTTTTGAGAGCCAAGCTTATCATCAAATCTGACACTAATGGATTCTTCCACAATTCTTGTTTTTGTGTTATATACTCTAATATCCTTTTGAGTGTTCAGAGTATCCTAACAGAAAATACTTTTGTGCCTTAGAATCAAACTTGTTCATATTTTCTTTGGTGTTCAACATATAACAGATACATCCAAATGGATGGAAGTAAGAAATGTTGGGCTTTTTGTTCTTCCCCAGTTCATATGGAGTATTTTCTATAATAAGTCTTATGGAGATTCTATTCTGAATGTAGCACGTTGTGTTAACTGCCTCTTCCCATAGATGTTTAGCAATGTTAGTCTTATTGATCATGGTTCTGGCTATTTCTTGTAAAGTTCTATTCTTTCGTTCTACAACTTAGTTTTGTTGGGGAGTTCTAGAACAAGAGGAATCATGAGAAATGTCATTTTCATTAAAAAAATTCAAAACTTTTATTTTCGAACTCTCCACCATGACCACTTCTGACTTTTTCAATTCTGAACTCTTTTTCATTCTGAACTTGGTTATAGAAAGTAGAGAACACTAAGTGTGACTCGTCCTTGTGTCTTAAGAACTTTATCCATGCCCATCCGCTATAGTCATCTACAATCACTAATCCACACTTCTTGCCGCTGATGGATGCAGTTTTCACTGATCCAAGCAGGTCTATATGCAGAAGTTCTAATGGTCTAGAGGTAGAAACAACATTTTTATATTTGAAGGAGGGTTTTGCAAACTTGCCTTTTTGACATGCTTCACACATATCATCTAAGCTAAACTTTAAGTTAGGAAGTCCTCTGACCAGATTGAGTTTGTTAATCTGAGATATTCTTCTCATACTAACATGCCTCAATCTTCTGTGCCAGGCCCATTGCTCATCGTTAACAAACATAAGATATTTTACATTCTGACTCTTTAGTTCAGAAAGTTTAATCTTATAAATGTTGTTCTTTCTCTTACCATAAAAAGGATAGTTCCATCTTTCTGACTAACTTCTTTGCAAGACTTTTGATTAAAGATTATATCATAACCGTTGTCACTTAATTGACTTATGGACAACAAATTATGCATTAATAAATCTACTAAGAGAACATTAGTTATAGAAGGAAGTGTATTGTTACCAATATTTCCAGAGCCAATTATGTTTCCTTTATGATTTCCTCTGAAACCAATATAGCCTCTAAATTTAATTTATAGATTTTGGAACATATGATTTCTTCTCGTCATGTGTCTGGAGCAACCAGAGTCCAGGTGCCAAGACTGGTGTTTCAACTTTGTTGTTAAAGACATTTGCAACATAGATGATTTTATCCTTAGTGTGATATGGTGGGAGAACTAACTTGGGTATTTTGTGTTTGATCACTGACTTTTCTTTTATCCAATAAAGGAAAGGGTGAAAAGAACAGTAAAGACCTTTTGAGAATTTTTCTTGAGTTCGGGGGGTAGGTTATGAAAAGGGAAGGTGATAGCACCCTTTTCATCCGTAGTTATCTACGGGCTCTTAATTTCTAGCTCACTTTGAAATGCTTTAGTGTTTGTTTAAGTTTGAAAATATTTTGAAAAATGCCTAAGTTTGGCAAACTTTGAAATGATTCTCGTATCGTTGAGAATGTATACAAAGTGTTTATTTTGAAAGACGTTTTGAAAGTGTAAGGTGTAAATGGTTTTGTTTGTGAGCAAGCAATTATGAGCAATCTACCTACTCAAAAAGTATTTATTCTTTTCCTCCTATTTTAAATAGTGTTATTCTACCATTGCTTGGTAGAGAGCCATATCATTGGATGTGAGGGACATGCGTGGGTCATCGTACAATCATAGAAGGCTAAGATCATTTACTGAAGGCAACATTGAAGGGTCATCGAGGGATTAAGATCTTTTAATCGATGGTATTTTCTAAAACATCCCACGTTCGAGGGACATGACTGTTTTATATCCTAGGCAACAAGTGTGGGTTACCCTAGAGGTTCATGTGTGCAATATGTGTTGGATTCAATTTTTTTATCTTGGATTAAGGTTATCTAATATTTGATTTTAATCTTGCCATGCAAATCCTAATTACTAACAATAATAAGGAAAGCAATAAATTGCGGAATTTAAATATCCTACGCTATTGCAATACTTTGGGAATGGGGGGTACAATTTTGTGAATGATGAGAGAAAAGCAATAAAGCCCTAATTATCTATTACAAACCATTGAATATGAATTACAATAACAATGCATAAAAGGTAAATATGAAGAAAAGGAATTGTTTTTAGGGTTTTTGATGGAGAAAAAGGTTTTATAGTTAACCTAATTAGACTAATTAATTTTATTTACAAAAAGAAGTTAATTAATTTTAACAAAAAAAACCTAAAATCTAAGTTAATTGAAAAGAAAATGAAACCTAAGTCTAAATAATTTTTTTAGAAAATAATTTGAATATTAATGCTAAGAAAATGTTTTTTTATAATGTAAAAGAACTAGTAGAATTTAATTTAATTACAAAATAAAATAAAGTATTTAAACTAAAATATTTTTAATTATTTAATTATTTAAGATAAAATTATTTTTTTTACTTTTTTATTAAATAAAAATAAATAAAGAAATAATAATAAGAAAATATAATGAATATGAAAATATTGGGCTTGGAGGTTTAAAAAGAAAAATGGGAGTTAAAAGCAGCAAAAGGCCCAAGCGTGGTTTTTTGTTTGAAATCAGAAAATAAAATATATAAAAAATATATATATGGGCCTGAGCATGAAAAGAAAAGGGGTGTATATGAAAGAAATTTTAACCAAGGCCCGAGAACAGAGAGTCTAACGTGTGTTGATCCCATGTGGTTGACTTTTGAATGGTGCATCATAGGCTTGCATTATAGGGCGCTGGATTAGGATTGTTGAACATCCAATGGTGTTGATGTGTGGCTCATGATAGGTGTGCCTTGCTTGTATGTACAAAATCTGAAATAAGAAAATAAGTGAAAAACAAAAGGGTACCACTGGGGCTCGAACCCAGATCCCTATAGATCAATGTCTTACACGTGTTTCCTCTACCACTGGGGTGGCTGTTTCATCCGTTTATATAACAAGTTGCAATAAACTAAAAGTAAACTCAGTCCTGATTATAACTTCATCCCTAACCTCGCACCAGAAGTCATTGACAATATTTTTGAATTTTTGATCTTGCTCATTTCTCAACCATTTGAAAAAGTATAAACATGGAACTTGCTCCATTTTTCAATACAAAATCAACCATGTAAACAACTTAAACTATAAATCAAAGATGAACCTTAATTCATGTTGGTACCAAATAAAACCTAATTTTTTTAGAAATTTTAAACTCAAAATTTGCATCACTCAGGCAACATAAATTAAAACTATTGGCATGGTTAGCTTCAGGGCTATGATGTCTACATTTTTAATTCACAAAGTAACCATTAATGATGCTTGTAGAGAAAGTTCAAAGTTGAGAAAACTTACATCAAAACTGGAAATTGTGTATGGAGTTTGAGCAACCCTGGAAGTATGGTGATGATCTGGATAGCTTCAATGGACTCCTAGGAAGCTAATGTAACTCTTAATTTGTGCTGAAAGTGCCTGAATCGTGATGGAGAAGCAAGTTGTAGAGCTGAGTTTTTGAGTTTGAAAGATGATGAAGATGGAGTTACAGTTGTGAAACAGGGATGGGGATGAGTTGTATATGAAGTATGGAAGCTTTGTGATTGATTAGAAATGAAAACACATGATGGAATTATGAGTTTGAAGTTTTTGGCTATAAATGACAAACAATGGAGGTTTTGATGCAATTCTGAGTTTGAGGGGGTTTGAGGGCTTGTAAATTCGTGTGTTAGGTTGCAAATGGCTTCTCTATTTATAGAGGAAAGGTTTGGGAGCTTGAAACAATCAGAATCAAGAGATCACATGTTATGGTTTTGAAACTTGTTTTTGAAGCAAACTTGCAATGCATAGTTTCAATGTGAAGTACAAGGGCTTGTAGGGTGGCTAGAGGCTTTAAACATGTTGCTTATGATCATACATGTTGAGTGTGATCATAACAAACAAGTTATAGGCTCAAGAAAAGTTGACTTTGTGATTAAAGTCACTTTTCCAAAATGAAAGTGTGAACTTTCTTCCCTTAATGGCAAACTAACTTGGACAATGGCTCAAGCTCTTGGATCATAGCTCAATTAGTTATGCAAACATATGATTACAGATATATTTGCAAGTCAAAAGGCTTGCAAAGCAATATTATGCAGCCAGGCTATGGGATTTGGTTATGTGTTCTTCATGAAGATGACCTTAAATTCAAGAATGGATGCTCAACTTCTTCTCTTCGATTCTCCTAGCTCAAGCATGATATCTTTAAGTTCTTGGACATTTTGGAAATCATGAAACATTGTCTACAACCTTCATGTTGACCATTTTGGCAAAATCAAATTGGAACTAGGTGAAAATTGGCTAATAAGTTAGGACAAAAATCTGCCTAAATTGATTAAAATTTCACTAAGTGTTTTTAGTAAAAATTTCATAACTTCATGAGCCTATATCTTCAAATATAAGAATTTTTGGACATAAACCCTAAGAGACAAAGTTGTATAATTCATCAAGATCTACAACTTTCATGTTGAAAGTTTTTCTTGAATCATCTTGTATCATGGTGAAAAATTGTCATAAAGTAGTGAAATTAGCAAGGTTAAAAAACACTTAGAATTTTTCTAAGTATTGAAAGCTTTGACTTTTTATGGAATTTCTTAACTTTCTTGATTCTTGATTATCAAGTTTAATATTTTTGAGTGTCTTGATGAATCTTAATCTTTGAAATTCAATGTTGACCAAAAAGTCAAGGTTTGACTTTTTGTGTATCAGTTTACTTTTCATCAATTGTTCAAATTTCAACTATCAATCCATTGATCTTGAGAAATTATTTGAGCCATGAAATTAGGTCAGTATGTTTTGTTTTATTCCTTGAGATCATGCTCCAAGTCATTAGTTCATGTACTAGGTCAAAAGTCCATGATCAGTCAATTTCAATCAAAACCCTAATTTTGACAATTTTACCCCTTTGATGATTTTAGTGCTTTTCTTGAGGCATTATGATCAACCCTTAATAAATTGATAAATATCACTTCAAAATGTTTATGTTGGCCAAAAATCATGAATTTTGACTGTATATTAACCATAGTTGACTTTTTACCCAATACAGTTGATTTTCAGTCATCTGAGCAATTAACTGAGCAAATTTGTGGTGCAAGGCTTGAAATTGGGTATGAGCAATCTCGAATACCTATAATGAACCATGAAAGTAACTTGAGGCATTAAAATTCCAATTTTCCTTTAGAAAACCATAACCCTAATTTTGGAGGCTCAATGCTTAGGAGGTGAGCTTGTCTGATCGAACCCTTGAGAACCCTTGAGCATTTGAGATCTTTGGTAATAAATGTTGAGAAAAGAGAGGGAAAATTTTGGGGTACAAAATCGGCCCCTGTTCAATCTTCTTAAACCTGAAGAGTTAGATTGGCTCGTTCACCATTCTTGACTTAAAGGTAGAAGAGGATTGAACACTTAAGTGCCCAGAAATTTGCGCTCGCTTATCCATGAAGTGAAAACTGTTTGTTGATTATATCAGGAATGGGATTAGAGATGCCATTTGGAAATGTGACAGAGGATTATCAGAGATGGGCTTATAGATTCCATTCATAGGTAATGGAGAGTCGTCAGAGATAGGCTTATAGATGCCATCCAGGATAATTGTTGATAGAATTTAAACTAGCTTGACTTCAACTGGAAGAAGTATCAGAACAAATCTATGCTTGATTTAATCTGAGCCAGAAGAAGTATCTACCAAAAGAAGTACCAGACTAAACATTTGGTCGATTTAAACTGAACCAACAGATGTCTGCATTGTCTTTAACTGGAAAAGAATCAGAATAAATCTTTAGTTGATTTAAACTGAACCAGAAGAAGTACCTACTGGAAAAAGTATCAGAATAAATCTTTGGTCGATTTAAACTAAACCAGCAAATGTCTTGTGTCAACTTTAACTGGAAAAGGAATCAGAATAAATCTTTAGTCGATTTAAACTGAACAAGAAAAAGTGTCTACTGGAAAAGTATCAGAATAAATCTTTGGTCGATTTAAACTGAACCAACAGATGTCTTATGTTGTCTTTAACTGGAAAAGAATTAGAATAAATCTTTAGTCGATTTAAACTTGAACCAGAAAAAGTGTCTACTGGAAAAGTCTCAGAATAAATCTTTGGTTAATTTAAAATGAACCAGCAGATATCTTGTTTCGTCTTTAATTGGAAAAGAATCAGAATAAATCTTTAGTCGATTTAAATTGAACCAGAAAAACGGTCTACTGGAAAAGTATCAGAATAAATCTTTGGTCGATTTAAACTGAACCAGCAGACTTCTGCATTGTCTTTGACTGGAAAAGAATTAGAATAAATCTTTAGTCGATTTAAACTGAACCAGAAAAAGTGTCAACTGGAAAAGTATCAAAATAAATATTTGGTCGATTTAAACTGAACCAGTAGATGTCTTGTATCGTCTTTAACTGGAAAAGAATCAGAATAAACCATTAGTCGATTTAAACTGAACTAGAAAAAGTGTCTACTGGAAAAGTATCAGAATAAATCTTTGGTCGATTTAAACTGAACCAGCAGATGTTTTGAGGAAGTGTTCGTCATGTAGATAGTCGCCCCGTCCTGTTTCGGGAATTAATCTGGAACTGTTTGAAAATTGTTGATGATATTTGTATGTTGATTGATCTTTCCTAAAAAGGAAAAGAGTTAGTTGTATGCAATGTCATAATGTATGAAATGCATTGTGTAATGATGTTCTCAAAATAAATGAGATTGTGTTAAATGAGTTTCATATGCATATGTTATGATGAATGAATGTGTAATGTTGCTAAAGTTTATTTGTCTTGGAAAATAAATCCCTGATTATTGTTGGGGATGAAGAGTATGTGTATCATCAATCTTGTCTAGAATACTTCCGCTGGGGATTCCTGGTTACTTATTTGAGGAAAATATGCAGGGGATGTATTCATTTCTATTTGGGGAGTAAAGTTTAGGAACATTGGTCGTCCGTTGCTCTACTAGGGAATTTATTACTTATATACCCCGACTAGGGATAAAAGAGATGGTTAAACTTCCGACTCGTTTGGGGAAGATAATTATTATATACCCTGACTGGGGATGAAAGAGATGGACAATCTTCTGACTTGTCTGGGGAGGATAAAGTTAACTGGTATCTGGTCGGATTCCAAGCTTCAAAATAACTTTCTGGGGATAGTGATGACTTTACTGGGGAGAAGAATTTTGTCAGCAATTTGTAGTAATCTGAGGAATATACTCGAGGTGGGAAATTTGTAGTCTGTTGGGGAAATAAACCATGTTGGGGAAAGAAACCCTTGTTGATGGAGAAGTGATCTGCTGAGGAAACTAACTCTCTTGGGAGAAATTGAATTTGCTAAAGAGAAGGACTCTACAAGGTTTATTTTTCAGTTTTGGAGGAATAAACTCAGCTGGGGAAGAGAATGCATTGTACTGATTGTAACTCTGTAGGTTGGTGATATTGTCGGGAAAGAGATTATAATCTTTTATCTGTTGGAGTGATCTTCCGGGGAGATTGTGGGGAATTTACCCTTATTTGTGAAGATTACTCTATGGGGGATAATCTCATAGAAGTGGCTCTGGTGACTTCACTGGGAATAATCTTATGAAAGGGATTCTATGGGGATTTATGGACAGCTTGAGTGTCACCCCAACTTCTTGAGTAAATGCTTATTCTTGTTCTTATGAATTTATTTATTAATAGTTAGTCATGTTCATATGCATATGCTCATTCAATTTTAGTCATTAGACATTTTTGCAAGCAAAACAGAAAAACAAAAAGTTTGGACTTTAAAGCATATTTGTATTGATAATTTGCCTATAAACAGGTGATTTTGTACAAAGAGGCAGAAATTCTAGTAAGAGGAAGTCGTCGTTAAATGAAAATAATACAAAGTGAAAACAAAATGTATATCCATGTGGAAGTGATCTCATTGGGTTCCAAACTCTACTATTGCCCCTACGTCTTCGAACATCTCGTCCTTTTCCATTGGAAGAAGTTGATTGAACCATTTAAACTTTTGACCTTGGTAATAAAGCTTGCATGCAGGTGATCCAACTGGACATAGTCGTACGCTTTAATCCCTAATTTTTCTTGGACCGCCCTTTCGGGTTTTCAGTCCACCGTGATACCCTTTTTTTTCCCAATTCGCCCTTTCAGGTTTTCGACTTGCTGGGTGTACAATCTTTTATATATATCGTTAATTTTTGCCCGAACCCTTTTTATTCGTCGGGATGCCCTTATTTTTGCCTAGGTATGTCAACCTAGCGGGTCATTCTTATGCATAGTATTTTTTTACTATGTCTGCATTCATAGGGTGCGGGAAATCTTCGTCGTCCATAGTGGTTAGCATCATAGCACCACCCGAGAATACTTTCTTAACAACAAATGTCCCTTCGTAAGCGAGAGTCAATTTTCCCCTGGGATCACCTTGTGGTAAAATGATGTGCTTTATCGCCAAGTCGCCATCCTGATATACCTGATGTTTGATCTTCTTGTTAAATGCCTTAATCATATGTTTTTGATACATCTGACCATGACAAACAACAATCAGCCTCTTTTCGTTAATCAAATTCAACTGATCCAACCTTGTCTGAATCCATTTGTCTTCGTCCAAGTATGCTTCTTTCATAATCCTTAGAGAAGGGATTTGAACTTCGACATGCATGAGAACTTCCATGCCATAGACTAGAGAGAATGGGGTTTCCCCAGTTGACATTCACGTCGAAGTACGATAGCCATGAAGAGAAAATGGTAACATCTCATGCCAGTTTTTGTAGGTTACCACCATCTTTTGCATAATCTTCTTTATGCTCTTGTTGGCGGCTTCCACTGTGCCATTCATCTTAGGTCTGTATGGAGAAGAGTTGTGATGCTTGATCTTGAACTATGTGCAGAGTTCAGTAATCATGGCGTTGTTGAGGTTGGTACCATTATCAGGGATAATCCTCTTAGGGATGCCATACCGACAAATGAGGTCATGCTTGATGAACCGGGCCACGATGTTCTTGGTAACTGAGGCAAATGAAGCTGCTTTGACCCACTTAGTAAAGTAGTCAATGGCGACAAGAATGAATCGGTGTCCATTAGAAGCAATAGGTTTGATTTCTCCAATCATATCGATTCCCCACATTGCAAATGGCCAAGGATCAGTCATGACATTCAAAGGAATTGGAGGCACGTGAACCTTATCAGCATAAATTTGGCACTTATGGAAAGTCCTCGAGTGATGGTGACAATCAGTTTCCATGGTCGACCAATAGTAACCAGCTCTCAGAATCTTCTTGGCCATAGTATGTTCAATAGAGTGAGTACCAAATATACCTTCATGCATATCCTCCATAATTTTCTCTGCTTCCTTCTTATCCATACAACGAAGCAAGGTTGAATCATGGTTGTGCCTGTATAGAATTCCATTGCTTAGGAAGAACTTGGCTGAGAACCTCCGCAGGAACTTCTTGTCGTTGATTGAAGCTCCCTCAGGGTATTCTTGTGCTTCCAGGTATATCTTCACCTCATAAAACCATGGCTTCTCTTATACTCCATCAGTGTCAACCTCATAGCAGTACGCCGGTTCGTCAAATATTTCGACAGTAATTCGGGGAGCTTCGTTGTCCCATTTGACCTTGAACATGGATGACATGGTAGCTAAGGCATTTTCAAACTGATTTTCTTCCCTTGGGATATGATCAAAGGTGATCTCTTCAAAGTATGGGATCAAGGTTAGCACAAGTTCTTTGTGAGGGATAAGGTTTGGATGTTTTGTATCCCACTCTCCTTTAACTTGACTTATTACTAAAGCTGAATCTCCATATAGACTTAAGAATTTGATTCTTAGGTCAATAACAGCTTTAAGACCCAAGATGCACGCTTCGTACTCAGCCATGTTGTTGGTACAGTAAAAGTAGAGTCTGGTAGTGAAATGTGTATGGAAACCTTCGGAGGAAGTGATCACAACATCAATTATGTTACCTAGTTCGTTGGAAGCTCCACCAAAAACCATAGTATATCAGGATCCTTGCTCAGGTCCTTCATATAGTCTAGGCTTTTCACAATCCGTAATCAGCGTGATATTCTCGTCTGGGAATTCAAAGTTCATGGATTGGTAGTCATCCACAGCTTGATGCACCAAATTATCTGCCAGCACACTTCCTTTGATTTCTTTTTGAGTAATATACTGGATATCGTATTCAGTTAAGATCATTTTCCATCGGGCTATCCTTCGGAAGAGAGTTGGCTTCTCAAAGATGTACTTGATGGGATCTATCTTAAAGATCATTAGAGTGGTATGAGTCAACATATACTGTCTTAGTCGGCGAGCAGCCCATGCCAAAGTGCAACAAGTTTTCTCGAGCAGTGAATATCTTGTTTCACAGTCAATAAACTTTTTGCTAGGGTAGTATATTGCATGCTCTTTTCGACCAGACTCGTCATGCTGCCCCAACACACACCCCATTGAATTCTCTAACACGGTTAAGTACATGATCAGAGGTCTTCCTTCAACTGGTGGCATCAAAATCATAGGTTCTTGAAGATACTCTTTGATCTTGTCAAAATCTATTTGACAGTGGTCATTCCATTTAACTACTTGTTATTTGTTCAGCAGTTTGAAAATTAGTTCACAGGTAGCAGTCAAGTGAGAGATTAATCGGGCAATGTAGTTGAGTCATCCTAAGAAACCTCTGACCTCCTTCTCAGTACGAGGAGCTATCATCTCTTGGATAGCTTTGACTTTGGCAGGATAAACCTCAATTCATTTTCCACTGACTACGAAGCCTAGGAGCTTTCCAGACCTTACCCCGAAGATGCATTTGTTTGGATTCAGCCTCAGCTTGTATTTCTTCAGCCTTTCAAATAGCTTGTGCATATTATCAAGGTGTTATTCCTTAGTTTGTGATCTTGCTATCATGTTATCGACATGGACTTCTATATCATGATGAATCATGTCATGAAATAGAGCCACCATAGCTCGTTGATAAGTTACGCCCGCATTCTTCAGCCCAAAAGGCATGACCTTATAATAGAAGGTGCCTCACTGTGTGACAAAGGTGGTCTTCTCTATGTCTTCAAGCACCATTTTAATTTGGTTATAACCCGATAAGCCATCCATGAAGGAGAATACCTTGTGTTGAGAAATGTTTTCAACCAAGACATCAATATGCGGTAGTGGGAAGTTGTCTTTGGGGATTGACCTATTTAAACCCTTGTAGTCTACATACATATGGACCTTACCATCTTTCTTCGGTACTGGAAAAACATTTGCAACCCATTGGGGATACGACGTCACTGCCAAGAAACTTGCATTGAACTGTTTCACTACCTCAACCTTGATCTTCTCAGATATATCAGGGCGAATGCGACGAACCTTTTGTTTGATCAGAGAACATCCCTCCCTCGCTGGTAGATGATGAACCACAATATCAGTATGTAATCCTGGCGTGTCTTCGTATGACCAAGTGAATACCTCAACATAGTTGTGCAACATCTGAACCAATCTTCTCTTGACATTGTCTTCCAGATTAGCGTC
Source organism: Vicia faba (assembly GCA_948472305.1). Lineage (NCBI taxonomy): Eukaryota > Viridiplantae > Streptophyta > Magnoliopsida > Fabales > Fabaceae > Vicia > Vicia faba. The sequence goes on from OX451738.1 coordinate 1,025,290,547, forward strand.
GATCTTGACTTATTTCTTATCATCCTCAATACCAAAGTTTATCACTTTGACCGGTTCTTCGTGCGGTTGGATAGCCTTTTCCTCTTGTATCAGGAGTCTGGCGAGTTCTCCAGGTATCTCACAATCTTCTTCACCTTCGTCTTCGACTTGATAGATTGGATTTTCTAAGATATAAACGACAATATCAGAATTTTTGTCAACAAGATCTGGAGTGGATTTGGATCTACAAATGTGTGTGTGTGTGTGTGTGCATGTAAGGTCAAATGGCTATTTGAAAAATGCAGTAAAGTAAAAGAAAGACAAGGAGCACAAAATTTGAATGCAAAATCGTCCAATGTTTTCATTAAATGAGCATATAATATATGAAATGACAACCCTTAACAAATGGACCATTGTGCCCCGGGCAAGGCACAAGGTTTAAATTCATTGTTTTAAACAGAAAGTATACAGACAAACTTCTTAAAGAAATAAAAATAGGAAATAGCAATTACTCCTGATTGAAGGAGATTGAGATGAAGTCTTTGGCCTTCTAGTTGTTGAGTCCACCATCAACAGTAGGGAATACCCAGTCGTCCAAGTCACCATCACTCTCAGTGTCTTCTAGAGCATTGACTTTTTATTGCTAATACGGAGAGGCAGTTTTCCAGCACGAACACGTCGGACCTATTTTTGAGCCTTTGAAGTAAAACCCAATCCAAATTTGTCAGATTTATAGGGGATGTCAGGAAGTTGTCCCCAGATAGTGCAACCTCCATCTTCTACAACATCCCTAGCATCCTTCAGAGAGGTCATTCTTGGTGTGCCCTTAGAGATTTCAGGAGTAGCAGCAGCAGTCATTGGAGGTATTACCTCAAATGTCTGGCAAGGGGTTTCAATGAATTTGCCATCCATTTCAACATATTTGAAAGAATTCAATTGACTGACCATATATTCTTCCTTACCACAATATCGATGGGTTTCAGCACCAGCCCTCCACAGTCCAGTCTATCCAAAGCACCTTTAGGTAAAACATTGAGGGAGGACCTAGTATCTACTAAAACATGTTCCATGGTGGTGCCTTTGCAATCAATAGAGATGTGGAGAGCTTTGTTATGATTCTTCCCTACCAGAGTTAAATTTGCATCAGAAAATTCCAAGCCATTATCAGTAGTTAGGTTTGTAACACAATACTCAAATTGATCAGCAGTGGTCACTTGTGGTACATGGGCATTCTTCAAGAATTTCAGCTGAGCTTGGGCATGTGCTTTGGATCATAACAACAAGGACAACATTGATATCTTTGAGGGTGTCTGCCCCAGTTGCTCAACTATTTTGTATTCACTTTTTTGGATGATCTTCAGAATTTCTTCCATTTCTTATCTAGATGGGTCTTTAATTGTAACATCTTTGGATGATTCCTCCGTCAGGGCAGGCTCGGTAACTTTCTCTTTACTTCGATCGTTGGCAATTGGCCCAGCAGTAGGAATACAAACAGGTGTTGTTGTAGTTGTTGGAGGAGAGATCTCCTGAGAGAAGACCCTTCCTGTCCTAGTGACCTTACTAGTTGCGACAATGTTTGTGATTTCAGGCTCTTTAGTTTCAGTAATCCATGGCTCTTGCTTGACACCATGATAATAAACTTCTTCCCCATAGTTCCAGGGCACAACTTTGTCAGAGATATAGGGGACTAGCTCCGGTGTAGTGATGATCAAGGGAGCCACTCTTGGCTCAGCAGGAATCCTTATAGGGCCTTTAGAGGTGATCCTAATAGGATCATTTAAAATGGTGATTATGGAAACATCTTGAGGTATAATTTCAGGTAAACTCTTTATGGATGGAGTTTGCTCAAATAGTATTTCATGGTTATCAATCATGCGTTGAATACCTTTCTTCAGCCACATACAACCATTGGTTTGGGAAGCACAATGGTAACAATTTTCAAGGCAGCCAAGAAATAAACTGGCCCTTAACAGATTCTTCTTAACAGCTAATAAGGGAGTAGTCAAATCACTGATGGTGGAGACAAAGGAGACATCATCAATGGTATTGTGTAATACGGTGGGAGAACTGACTTGGTTGTTTTGCGTTTGATCGCAATTATTGTGGATAGCAAGAGTCGCCACCGACTTTTCTTTTATCCAATAAGGAAAGGGTGAAAAGAACAGGAAAGACCTTTGAGATGTTTTCTTGAGTTCGGAGGGTAGGTTACGACAAGGGAAGGTATTAGCACCCTTTTCATCCGTAGTTATCTACGGGTTCTTAGTTTCTTTCTAGATCACTTAAAAATGCTTTGTTCGAAAAGGTGCTTTGTGATGGGTGTAAGTTTGAAAATATTTTGCAAAATGCCTTTGTTGCGGCTAACTTTGTAATGATTCTCGTCTCTATAAGAATGCATACAAAGTGTTGGTTTTGAAAATAGTTCAAAGAGATGTTTGTTTTTGAAGATGTTTTGAAAGTGTATGGTGTGTTTGAAAGGATGTTTGTTTTTTGAAGATGGATTGTGAGCAAGCAACTAAGAACATTCTACCTACTCAAAAGTATTTTTTTCATTTCTTCCTTCCTTTGATATTGCTATCTTACCATTGATTGATAAGAAGCCTTATCTTTGGATGTAAAGGGATGGGCGTGGGTCATCGTATAGTCATAGAAGGTAACATTGTAGGATACCTTAGCAATTTGTTGTTAGGGACTAAGATCATTTACGAAGGCAACGTCGAAGGGTCATCGAGGGACTACGATCTTGTATTCGAGGGTTTTTCTAAAGTATCCCACGTTCGAGGAACATGACTATTTTTCTCAAAGCAACAAGTGAGGTTAACCCTAGAGCTCCAAGTGTGAAAAGTGTTTATTTTTCATGCATTGTTTTGTCTTGGATTAGGGTTGTCTAAGATTGATTTTATCTTTCCATACAATCCCTAATTACTAGCATTTATATGAAAGCGATAAATTGCGGAAAGTAAATTTACTATGCTATTACATCATTTGAGGGATGGGGTGAAAAAATTTACAAATGGAGTTAAATCCCAATTATCTATTACAACCATATTGAATTTGAACAAATGTACAAGAATTAAAATGTATATAATGTACAAGGCATGAATGAAAAGAAAATAAATTTTGTTTTGATTTTGTTAAGGAAATTTAATTAAGTTAAAGAAAAGAAAATAAATAGAAAAAATATTTTTGGTCTTTTTATTGTAAGAAGTTAAATAAATTAAATAATTTTAATATATTTTTGGTGTTTTTGTGTAGAAAATAATTTTTGTGTTTAAAACAGTTTTTTGTGTAGAAAACAGTTTTTTATGTTTGGGCTCAGGGCCTATTTGTTAGTTAGTAAACAGGGGTTCAGATGATGAAAATGTCAAAGCCCAAACAATGGAGGCCCAGGGGTGCTTCCTGCAAACAAGACAAAGTGAGAAAATATGAAAAATTAACAAAAGGTCTCGTTGGGGCTTGAACCCAGGACCTTATACATGGCAAGGCTTTTAGTGTGTGTTGTTTGTACCACTGGGGTGGTCTGTTTCATCCGTTGGTTATACATCTTACACTAAATGTAAAATGAACTCAGTTCTGAATGTTTAAACATGGCTTCATCTTCTTCCTTCGAGCGCAGGGATGCATGACTCCAATGTTGAGCTTCGAAAGGTTTCATTTCTCATCCAGATCGAAAGATATAAATATCAAACCTGTAAGTTTGAAAACGAATCTAACCACATAATTTCAACAGTTATGGATCGAAGGTTAGCATGAATTTGTTCAATACCAAAATCAAAACTTAACTAGTCAAAGTTGAAATTCTCAAGACACAAGCAATGAAAATCAAAACTAAGAGTATGGTCAGCTTCCTAGACATGATGTCTACATTTTTTTTCTTTACAATATATATACAAATGATGCTTGAATAAAGATTTCTAAGTTTTGAAAGAAACTTACCTCTTGAAGTGCAATTAGAATGAGCTCTGTATGACTTCCAGGAATGATTCGATGATGAGTTAAGCCTGCTTTGACCTCCCTGAAGCTATTCCAGTTACTACTTTGCTTTGAAAGTCACTGAATCGTAAGGTTCGTATATGGAAGTTGGGAGTGAATCAGGAGGCTGGTATTTGGAAGCTAGAGGGTGAATCGAAAGGATGGTATATGGAAGCTAGGGGGTGAATCGAAAGGCTCACTGACGTATGAAGGGATTTGATATTTTTGTGGGCAAGGTCAGGATGTGCCAAGTTTTATGCTTGTGAGCAGGTTCTGAATTGTTGAGAGCTTTGGGATTGTTTGAAGATTTTTTCAACACAACAAGAATCTGGCCTTTGATTTAAAAATGGTCTCTATATTTATAGAGAAAAGGTTTTGGAAGTTGGAGTAACCAGATTTGTAAGATAACAAACTATGGTTTGGTTAAAAACGAAAAAAATCAAGTTAAGTGAATTTTCATAGTTCCCAAGTTCAAGTACAAGCGGGGCCTGATGTTTGTTGGATGTAGGAGATTTTACTCATGCTTTTGATGTTGCTTGTGTTCAGATAAAATCAGGTTGGGAGTTCAAGAAGCTGACTTTGTGATTAAAGTAATCTTTATGAAAATAGATACGTAGCTTTTTGCCATTTCGTCCAAAAATGGTATAATCCAGTGGATAAAGCTTTGAATCTTTGTGTAATGCATCACAAATTTGTGTAAACCTCTAATTATGTAAAGATTTAGAAGTAACATAGCCTGACAAGTGAGATTTGGAGGATAAGGTTATGAGATTTGATCAATGTTCTTCAACCATGCTTGCTCGAAGGAGGCCAAATGCCCAATCGAAGCTTATGAACCAAGCTTGTTCGAAGGAGGCCAATTCCCAATTGAAGCTTGTGAACCCAGCTTGCTCGAAAGAGGCCAAATTCCCAATCGAAGCTTATGAACCAAGCTTGCTCGAAGGATGTCAAATGCCCAATCGTAGATTGTGAACCAAGCTTACTTGAAGGAGGCCAAATGCTCAATCGAAGCTTGTGAGCCAAGCTTGCTCGAAGAAGGCCAAATGCCCAATCGAAGCTTATGGATTAAACTTGCTTGAAGGAGGCTAAATTCCCAATCGAAGCTTGTGAACCAAGCTTTCTCGAAGGAGGTCAAATGCCTAATCGAAGCTTATGGATTAAACTTGCTCGAAGGAGGCCAAATGCCCAATCGAAGCTTGTGAACCAAGCTTGCTCGAAGGAGGCAAAATGCCTAATCGAAGCTTGTGAACCAAAGCAAGCTTGATTTTAATAGCCTGAACCAGATTTTGAATTCGAACTGTTATCTGCAGTCACTCCTTTTCCTCTTCCTTCTTTCTTCAACCTGATGCTTGAGAGCCCAATATGATTCATGGAATCTACATGGGGCATTAAAAGTCCAATTGTACTTGTGCAAATTCAAACTCTAGTTTTGAGTCATCAGTGTTGAGGAAATATTTTGAGCTGATTAAACCTTGTGGAATCTTGACCCAATAGAAATCTTGTGAGAAAATTCTTGAGAAATGAGAGGGAAAATTTTGGGGTACAACAGTTTCCCCTGTTCAATCTTCTTGAACCTGAAGAGTTAGATTGGTGGATCAACTATTCGTGACTTGAAGTTGAAAGATGGTTGAACACTAGAGTGCCCAGAAATTTGTACTCAACTATGTATTATTTAATTGTGTTTGGAATGGGCTTAAAGATGCCATTTTGGAGAGAGTTGTCGGAGATGGGCTTATAGATGCCATCCATAATGACTGTTGGCAGAAATTGGAAGAAATATCAGAATAAATCTTTGGTCAATTTATAGTGAAACATCATATGTCCTTTTCCTGTTTTTAACTGGAAGAAATATATCTCGCCATAAGAGGTCTTTGATTCGCCTGTCTTTAACTGGAAGAAATAAATCTAACCAGGAGAGGTCTTTGTTTCGCCTGTCTTTAACTGCAAGAAATAAATCTAACCAGAAGAGGTCTTTGATTCGCCTGTATTTAACTAGAAGAAATAAATCTAACCAGAAGAGGTCTTTGGTTCGCCTGTCTTTAACTGGAAGAAATAAATCTAACCAGAAGAGGTCTTTGATTTGATTGACTTTTCCTGCAAGGAAGATGGTTAGTTCCATACAGAAGTATGCATGGCATGATGATGTTCTCAAAATAAATGAGATTATGTTGTATGTGTATGTTATATGATGTATGAATGTGAAATGTTATTGAAGTGTATCTTTGTCTTGGAAAATAAATCCTTGACAAATGTTGGTGAGCCTTGAGAAATGAAATCCCAGACTACTGTTGGGGATGAAGAGTATGCTCCTCTTCAGACCTTGTTTTAGGATGTTTACGTTGGGGATTCCTATTCTATTGTTTGAGGAGAACTCCGCTGGGGAATGTTGACTTTGCTTGAAGGAAAATCCATGGAGAGTGTTAATTTCTGCTTGGGGAAAAAGAGTTCAGGAGTTTTAGTTGTCTGTTACTCTACTGGGGAGTTATCTCATGATTGGAGAGAATGGAAGTTAACAACTTATTGGGGATAAAGAAATTAATTGTTATCTGGTCAGATTCCAGGCTTTGCAACAACTCATTGGGGAAAGTGGCAAACTCTATTGGAGAAGAGGAGCTTTTGAACTGTTATCTGGTCGGGTCCAGGTTTCAGCAAGTCGAATTGTTAACTGGTCGGGTCCAGGTTTTGCAGTAGATAGAGAAGTTAAGTTACTATCTGGTCGGGTCCAGGCTCTAGCACCTTGAAATTGAGGTTTACTGTTATCCAGTCGGGTCCAGTCTTCAGCAATTTGATCTTGAGGTTAACTATTATTTGGTCGGGTCCAGGTTTCAAAAAATCAAACTGTTGTGTGGTCGGGTCTAGGTTTCAGAAATTGAAGAAGCTAAACTATTATTTGGTTAGATCCAGGCTTTAGTAACTTAAAATTGAGATTAACTGTTATCCGGTCGGGTCCAGGTTTCAAAAACTCAAACTCTTATCTGGTCGGGTCCAGGTTTCAGCAATTGAAGAAGTTAAACTATTATCTGGTCAGATCCAGGCTTTAGTAACTTAAAATTAAGTTTAATTGTTATCTGGTCGCGTCCAAGTTTCAGCAATTGAAGAAGTTAAACTATTATCTGGTTGGATTCAGACTTTGGTAACTTAAAATTGAGATTAATTGTTATACGGTCGGGTCCAGGTTTCAGAAACTCAAACTGTTATCTGGTCGGGTCCAAGTTTCAACAATTGAAGAAGTTAAACTATTATTTGGTCAGGTCCAGGATTTAGTAACTTAAAATTGAGATTAACTGTTATCCGGTCGGGTCCAGGTTTCAGAAACTCAAATTATTATCTGGTCAGGTCCAGGTTTCAACAATTGAAGAAGTTAAACTATTATCTGGTCGGGTGCAGGCTTTAGTAACTTGGAATTGAGATTTACTGTTATCTGGTTGGGTCTAGGTTTCAAAAACTCAAATTGTTATCTGGTCGGGTCCAGGTTTCAGCAATTAAAGAAGTTAAACTATTATCTAGTAGGGTCCAGGCTTTAGTAACTTACAATTGAGATTAACTGTTATTTGGTCGGGTCCAGGTTTCAGAAACTCAAACTGTTATCTGATCGGGTCCAGGTTTCAGCAATTGAAGAAGTTAAACTAGTATCTGGTCGGGTCCAGGTTTTAGTAACTTACTTGAAAGGATGAAGTTGACTATTATCTAGTCGGATTCCAGGCTTTACAGCAACTTTCAGAGATAGTAATGACTCTGTTGACAACTTCACTGGGGACTAGGGGTTGTGGTCCCTTAATTTGTAATAGTCTTAGAGGCAAACTTAAGCTGGGGAATATGTAGTTTGTTGAGGAAATAAACCCTGTTGAAGAGAATATTTGACGAACTGCTGGGGAGGTGTTTTCTTTTGGCTGAACTCCTTAAGGATTCTTCTTGAGACCAACTCAGCTGGGGAGAGGTTTTCCGGAGACTGAAACTCTGGTTGGGGATTAGATGAATCTAAATTTGTAGGGATAATTCTGTAGGGCTATCCTTATAGAGATTTCTCTGGCGACTTCACTGGGGATATCCTTATGAAAGGGACTTTGTAAGTGTTGTAGCACTGCCGAACAATTTTGTTTGATTGTATGTGCTCCTTTGATGGAAATCATGCTCGATGCCCCAAGAGATGGAGACTTGCCCCTGGCTATTCAGGAATTTATGAGAGATTTCTTTGAATCTCGACTTGACTGTCCCAGATGTGTTGGACAAAGATCATGTTGTTCCCCTTGATTATGAGAGATTTATCATTTGGAAGTGTTTTTCCATTTGAAGCGAATCTGTTTATTTAGAGAGTTTTTGTTCACTGGATATTCATTGTGTGAATTTCTCCATTGTCAAATAATTAACTATATGCAAACAACGATATTCAAATAATGCAAAGTTTATGTTTGTCTTGAAGTTTGAAAATGCATTTTTAGCAGATAAAAGAATTTTGTAAGAAAGTGAATTCAAGTCAGGATTTAGAGTAAAGCCTTATAGGAGTCAGGATACCTTTTGTAACAATATGCTTTCGAACTAACTCACACTTCAATTAGGACTTTTGAAGGGTTGTAGTGTGGCCTGGTTCATAGTTTAAGAAACAAAGGATAAGGATCAAAGGTTATTTGTACCCACACGTTCTTTATGATGTTCTCCAATCCTAAACTCAGTTAATTGTGCGTTTGAATTCTTATTGAATCTGGAATGTTATTTTGGTGATGGTTCGGAAACTTGGAAGTTTATTTGAGAAGGTTGTCATTTTTGCAACATTTTTCATGTTGTAGAGGATTTGTAGTGACCTCTTTTTTTGATTTATTATCCCTCATTTTTTCCTGACTGTTTTTTTTTGTTTTTGAGACTACAGTCAGTGGGATGCCCCAGTTTTTTTTCTAAGTCCCTTTTGTAGGTTTTGACTTAGTGGGCTTTTCTTTTGAGAGATAATGACTGCCTATTCTACGGGGAACCATCAGCGTCTTTTGATTCAGAAGGATGTTTTTTATGTCATTCGTTGTATACCAAGTGAAAGCTTGCGACTGAATGCGCACTTGAATTAACTGATAAACTACCCTGCCCCAGGTTTTGATTAAAGGTTTCAATTTGTGTGAAAAAGAAAACTCCTACTTCTTTGGCTCAACGGAGTTGACTAGGGATTATCTTCCTTATAACTCCATTGTTTAGGAATTGAAAGAACACTTGTACATCATCAGCAAGGTATGTCCAAAAGCATACTGTATGAGAATATGGCATTGTTTTCGTCATCCTCCCTCTAAAGGCTTGCAACTTTTAACGAGAGTTGAATATCACAAAAAATAAGGAATAAAAACACAGTTTAAATATAGTGAAAATGAATGGATTAATTCAAGACAAACATATGAAATGCATTAATGAAAGTAACAAAAGTCTTACATAAAGATAAGTGTTTGAATAAATAAAAGAAATTACAATTGAAAATTCAAAATGAACTGGACGTTCTCAACGATTTGGCATGGGAGTAGTGATCATGTTGGGAGCTCCAGGAGGGTCGAATTCAATCTTCTTGGTGTAAATCATATTTTGAATCTTGTATTTCAACGCCCAACAATCGTTAGTATCATGCCCAGGACTTCCGGAATGATAGACACATCTTGCATCGGGATTGTAGTTAGGAGAAGAAGTTTTGGGGTTTGGATGAGGTCATATCAACATAATAAGATTCATCCCCAACATGTGTTTCAATGATTGAGATAGTGGCATGTTGATTTTGGTAAACTGTTTCATAGGCTCGTCTTGCCTTTGTTGATTTCCCCATTGATGTTGGCGAGGTCGTTGTTGAACTCGTGATGTAGCAGCAATTTAGAAAGGTCTACTATCCACCAAGCCAACTTCTTGTCACTTTAAGGGTTGATTAATGACTTGATTCCCAACCTCGATTGTTTGTTTCATACGGTTTCATCTGTCTTGATGAAGCTTATTGATGAGGGCTCTCAGCTCTTCTTTTCCCCAAGCTAAGTTTTGGATAAGGGCCATCTGACCCATCATTTGTCCCATCATATGGATTTTCATTGTTTCCATTTCAGTTTGTAACTGTTCCAACTGGTCATCCCTATTGTCCTCAGGATTCTTTTTGGTCATGCTCTCAAGGAGGAGTGCTTTAACTTCTTCTTGCCCCTTAGATAGGTTCAGGAACAATTCTTGAAGTTGAGCATTTTGGGTCTGAATGTCCTTGATAGTCTGTTCTAGAGCCACCTCTATTGAAATAAACAGTAAGAAGATGAGAAACTTGTATGGGGAAAACCTATTATGATGACATTCATGATATGCAATGTTTTCAAGGATCTTGCGGGGTAAACACAAGAAGATGTTAGAGGTTATACTTTGATCTCAGCTTTGATTGGAGAACTTCGTATCGTTGGATGTCCTTTCACGAGAATCAAGCTCACCATGTCAAGTGGGTCATAGCCTTTGACTCTTGTTACCGTGCTTTGGTCTTTGACGGCGTTTGGTTAGAGGAGAATAAATCATCTTGCCCCTTGATAGACGTCTGGTTCATCATGACCCTGCATCATAGGCCCTTGAGATCCTTGAAATGGTTATTGACAATGCTATGGTATGATGTCATGATGTTATGTACAAGTATACAAACAAGTCGTTATGTACAAATAATCATATACATACAAAGCAGACAAGTCCTTAGGTTTAGGCTTGCATGGAGTTCATAGGTAAGTACCCTCTTGAAGTTTAGTTGGCTCAACCTATGCTAGAAAGTAACCGGGTTCTAGGGGATCTCAATATCACTGATCTTTCTTCATTGGGCATTGTCTCAGCATAATCAATCTTTTCTTGTGGCCGAGATATCCCAAAAGTCTGATCTCAATGAGTGTAGTATCGAGTATTAACCAATCTTCAGCTTTACACCAAAGTATACTATCTCACTACTTCCTAATGGCCAAGTAGTTCAATTAAGGTTTTATGGTCAATTAGTGCTTCATGACACCGCTCAGCGGCCCCGTATTCTCCTCGATTCAACACAAGGGATACCAGTACCAACAAATGCGTCACACTAACGTAGCCATTGCTTCAACCATATCGGTCTAAGTCGAACAGTTTCCACAATCTATTGCTACTTACCTAATGGTGCCCCAGATATGGGTGTAGGATCAAAACAAAACCCAAACAAGGACCCAAAAATGTAAAGCAAGCAAGTCAAACAAAGAAAACATTATAAAGGTGATCTAGCTCTAAGGTAACCCCACTTTTAAGAAGTCCCCAGCAGATTCGCCAGTTCTATAATACGGTGGGAGAACTGACTTGGTTATTTTACGATTGATCGCAATTGTTGCAGATAGAAAAAGTCGCCACCGACTTTTCTTTTATCCAATAAGGAAAGGGTTAAAAAAATAGGAAAGACCTTTGAGATGTTTTCTTGAGTTCGGGGGATAGGTTATGAAAAGGGAAGGTATTATCACCCTTTTCATTCGTGGTTATCTATGGGCTCTTAGTTGATTTCTAGATCACTTAAAATGCCTTGTTTGAAAAGGTGCTTTGTGATGGGTGTAAGTTTGAAAATATTTTTCAAAATGCCTTTGTTGTGGCTAACTTTGTAATGATTCTCGTCTCTATAAGAATGCATATAAAGTGTTGGTTTTGAAAATAGTTCAAAGAGATGTTTGTTTTTGGAGATGTTTTGAAAGTGTATGGTGTGTTTGAAAGGATGTTTTCTTATTAAAGATGGATTGTGAGCAAGCAACTAAGAACGTTCTACCTACTCAAAAGTCTTTTTTTATTTCTTCCTTCCTTTGATATTGCTATCTTACCATTGATTGGTAAGAATCCTTATCTTTGGATGTAAAGGGACGGGCGTGGGTCATCGTATAGTCATAGAAGGTAACATTGTAGGATACCTTAGCAATTTTTTGTTAGGGACTAAGATCGTTTACGAAGGCAACATCGAAGGGTCATCGAGGGACTACGATCTTGTATTCGAGAGTCTTTACTAAAGTATCCGATGTTCGAGGGACGTGACTATTTTTCTCAAGGCAACAAGTGAGGTTAACCCTAGAGGTGCAAGTGTGAAAAGTGTTTATTTTTCATGCATTGTTTTGTCTTGGATTAGGGTTTTCTAAGATTGATTTTATCTTTCCATACAAACCCTAATTACTAGTATTTATATGAAAGCGATAAATTACGGAAAGTAAATTTACTACGTTATTACATCATTTGAGGGATGGGGTGTAAAAATTTACAAATGGGGTTAAATCCTAATTATCTATTACAATCATATTGAATTTGAATAAATGTACAAGAATTGAAATGTATATAATGTACAAGGCATGAATGAAAAGAAAATAAATTTTGTTTTGATTTTGTTAAGGAAATTTAATTAAGTTAAAGAAAAGAAAATAAATAGAAAAAATGTTTTTGGTCTTTTCATTGTAAGAAGTTAAATAAACTAAATAATTTAAATATATTTTTGGTGTTTTTATGTAGAAAACAGTTTTTGTGTTTAAAATAGTTTTTTGTGTAGAAAATAGTTTTTTTATATTTGGACTCAGGGCCTGTTTGTTAGTTAGTAAACAGGGGGTCAGATAATGAAAATGTCAAGGCCCAAACAATGGAGGCCCAGGGGTGCTTCCTGCAAACAAGACAAAGTGAGAAAATATGAAAAATGAACAAAAGGTCTTGTTAGGGCTTGAACCCATGACCTTCTACATGGCAAGGCTTTTAGCGCGCGTTGTTTGTACCATTTGGGTGGTCTGTTTCATCAATTAGTTATACAACTTAAACTAAATGTAAAATGAACTCTATTCCGAATGTTTAAACATGGCTTCATCTTCTTCCTTCGAGCGCAGGGATGCATGACTTCAATGTTGAGCTTTGAAAGGTTTCATTCCTCATCCAGATCGAAAGATATAAATATCTAACCTGTCTAAAGTTTGAAAATGAATCTAACCACATAATTTCAACAATTATGGGTCGAAGGTTAGCATGAATTTATTCAGTACCAAAATCAAAACTTAACTAGTCAAAGTTGAAATTATCAAGACACAAGCAATGAAAATCAAAATTAAGAGCATGGTCAACTTCCTAGACATGATGTCTACATTTTTTCTTTATAATGAATACACAAATGATGCTTGAATGAAGAGTTCTAAGTTTTGAAAGAAACTTACCTCTTGAAGTGAAATTTGAATGAGCTCTGTATGACTTCCAGGAATGGTTCGATGATTAGTTAAGACTTCTTCGACCTCCCAGAAGCTATTCCAGTTGCTACTTTGCTTTGAAAGTCACTGAATTGAAAGGTTGGTATATGGAAGCTGGGAGTGAATCAGGAGGCTGGTACATGGAAGCTAGAGGGTGAATCAAAAGGCTGGTAAATGAAAGCTAGGGCGTGAATCGAAAGGCTCAGTGACGTATGAATGGATTTGAGAATTTTATGGGTAAGGTCAGGATGTGCCAAGTTTTATACTTGTGTACAGGTTCTGAGTTGTTGAGAGCTTTGGGATTGTTTGAATATTTTTTTCAACACAACAAGAATTTGGCCTTTGATTTGAAAATGGTCTCTATATTTATAGAGAAAAGGTTTTGGAAGTTGAGGTAGCCAGATTTGTAAGATAACAAACTATGTTTTGGTTGAAAACAAAAAAAAAATCAAGTTGAGTGAATTTTCATAGTTCCCAAGTTCAAGTATAAGCGAGGCCTGATGATTGTTGGGTGCAAGAGATTTGACTCATGCTTTTGATGTTGCTTGTGTTCAGATAAAATTAGGTTGGGAGTTCAAGAAGCTGACTTTGTGATTAAAGTAATCTTTATGAAAATAGATACGTAGCTTTTTTCCATTTCGTTCAAAAATGGTATAATCCAGTGGATAAAGCTTTGAATCTTTGTGTAATGCATCACAAATTTGTGTAAACCTCTAATTATGTAAAGATTTAGAAGTAACATATCCTGACAAGTGAGATTTGGAGGATAAGGTTATGCCATTTGATCAATGTTCATCAACCAAGCTTGCTCGTAGGAGGCCAAATGCCTAATCGAAGCTTATGAACCAAGCTTGTTCAAAGGAGGCCAATGCCCAATCGAAGCTTGTGAACCAAGCTTGCTCGAAGGAGACCAAATTCCCAATTGAAGCTTATGAACCAAGCTTGCTCGAAGGAGGCCAAATGCCCAATAGAAGCTTGTGAACCAAGCTTGCTCGAAGGAGACCAAATTCCCAATCGAAGCTTGTGAACCAAGCTTGCTCGAAGGAGGCCAAATGCTCAATCGAAGCTTGTGGATTAAACTTGCTCGAAGGAGGCTAAATGCCCAATCAAAGCTTGTGAACCAAGCTTGCTCGAAGGAGGCCAAATTCCCAATCAAAGCTTATAGATTAAACTTGCTCGAAGGAGGCCAAATGCCCAATCGAAGCTTGTGAACCAAGCTTGCTCGAAGGAGGCCAAATGCCTAATCGAAGCTTGTGAACCAAAGCAAGCTTGATTTGAATAACATGAACCAGATTTTTAATTCAAAATGATATCTGCAGTCACTCCTTTTCCTCTTCCTCCTTTCTTCGACCTGATGCTTGAGAGTCCAATATGATTCATGGAAAGTACACGGGGCATTGAAAGTCCAATTGTACTTGTGCAAATTCAAACTCTAGTTTTGAGTCATCAGTGTTGAGGAAGTATCTTGAGCTGATCAAACCTTGTGCAGTCTTGACCCAATAGAAATCTTGTGAGGAAATTCTTGAGAAATGAGAGGGAAAATTTTGGGGTACAACACATTGATACCTTTACCATGACTAGGAATGGGTGCGGTAATCACTTTAGGGGTTTGTGGAGGGTCAAACTCAATCACTTTGTTATCAATCAAATCTTGGATCTTGTTCTTCAACGCCCAACAGTTGTTGGTGTCATGTCTGGGACTATATGAGTGAAGGCGCATTTCACATTTGGGTTATATTTTGGAGAGGAAGTATTGGGATTTGGAGGAGGATCTCGCAGCGTTACCAAATATGCCTTCAACAGATGTTGTTAAGCTTGAGACAGTGGCATGTTAATCCTAGTGAATTGCCTCCTCGGGGCATCTGGCCTTTGTTGATTGTCTGATTGTTGTGGTCGTTGAACTGGGGTTGGGTTAGAAATGAACACTGCACTTACCTACTGATGACGATCATTTTTTATACGACTCCTTTGTCCATAAACAACATTAGTCTCTTTCTCAACAAATGGTTTCTTTACAACAGTAGAGGTTGAGGCCATGAGGATCTTTCCACTTTTGATTCCACTTTCAACTCACTCACCAGTCAAAATTAACTCAGTAAACCCTGACGAAGAACTCCCAATCAGCAAATTAAAGAATGGACCATTCAAAGTGCCCATGAACATGTCCACCAATTCTCTATCAGTCAATGGGGGTTGCACCCTTCCAGCCAGGTCCCTCCACTTTTGAGCACACTCCTTAAAGCCTTCATTTGAACCCATAGTCATATTTTATAATTGCACGTGAGTTGGTGCAAGGTCAGCATTGTATTGGTATTGTCTGTAGAAGGCAGCAGCCAAATCTTCCCATGTAGGGATATTAGTCCCTTCTAGTTGATAGAACTATTCCAACTGTGTCCCAGATAATATTTCTTGGAAGAAATGAACTCAACTTCCTATGACGGTGTGTGGTTGAATCTTGTGGACATAAGACCTCAGATGCATCTTTGGACAGGAGACCCCATCATACTTGGAAAAGACATGGACCTTTAATTTGTGGGGGATGACCACCCCAGGGACCAGACCTAAGTCTCCAAAGTCCAAACTAGGAACTATTTGGATTTCCACAGCTTTAAGTCAGTCTTCTAGCTATTTGTAGTTCTCATCTGCCGGTGGATACTGCTCTTTGGAGTAGTCTTTTCCTCAGTAGTCTGATTATTACCACCCCTATCTCTGGTGCTCCTAACATCCTCGTCTTGATTGTCTTCTTCCTCAGAAGAATCCTCTTCTATTTGAGCCAGTCGGGCAGGCCCCTTGAACCTTCTTCCCATGTTAAGGATAACAGCCCGTTTCTTGGTCTTCTTCTTGGTGGCAAGGAGTGCCATCATCTCTTGATGACCTTTGGCTAGGTTGAGGAGAGTCTCTTGGAACTGTGCGTGTTAAGTCTACAGATCTTTGACGGTTTGCTCTAGATCCATCTTATACTGAAATAAATAGTAAAAAGATGAGGAAACCTGTATCGGAAAATACTTATGATATGATGCATGATATGTGGATGTAATGTTTTCAAGGACCTTAAGGAATTTAAATTTTCTAGCCAAAAAGGAAACAAACACAACAAGTGTATTAATAAATTCGAGATTACAACTGCCCCTTGGGCTTACAATGAAAAAGAAAAAGGGTGTCAAAAGACAACAAAATAGACTTATAAAACAAAAGACTCAAGTCTCTCACATACGCTTCCTCTTTGGTGCAATGTATGCATTCAGGCTTACTCGTGAAGTTGCCTTGTGAGCTCCAACACTTTCTTCTCAATTGTGTAGAATCAAGCTTCAAAGGTGTCTCGTTCCCCCTTGAGTTGAATCCATAATCTCTGCAATTCCTCGAATTCGGTAGGCATGTCAGGATGGAGAATAGTAAAAGGAATATCCCCATCAGCGACAGGCTCCACAACTATTGGTAAGATAGCAGGATATGGCATCATGAGATTTTGAGCGTGAGCTCGCACCCATTTGAGATAAGGCTCCAAAGTAATAGAGTTCTTATGCCCCAAAGTGTTGCTATTAACCTTGTTTACCATGTGCCAAGCATGTAGAAACCTTCGATGATAACCTTGAACATCATTCTCATAGTTAAATACAATACCTTAAATCAGTGCATCATGGGGGCCATCTCTTCGAGCATATCCAAATTGTCGTAGAGCAAGAGAAGGGTTATAAGTAATACCTCCCCTAATTCCCAAGAGTGTAACATTAGGGAACTCCCCACAATGGTCAATGATAGTAATGTCCTCTTGAGATCGAGAGCACCAATGGATATCCGTATGAGAAAGCGACATTAACCTTTGAGACCATCTCAAGCCTTGCTCATTCTTCAATACTGATCGGGGAAGGTGAAAAGTAAACCACCTATACAGCAAAGGAAAGCAACACATAAGAGTCCCCCGCTTCCTCATAGTGCGAGTATGAAGAGAGTGCAAAACGTCTCTAAGCAATGTAGGCACAAAGTTATGAGTAAGGAAAATTTTGATAGCATTCACATATATAAGTTGGTCAGGGTTAGGAAAAAGCACCAACCCATAGATTAGAAGAGCCAAGATCTCCTCAAAAGCTTTTAAATCCATAGCATCCCAAAATAATTAAGCCTTCTCCATCAGGAATTTAGCCAAAAAGCCTTTGACCCCACTTCTTGTCTCCCAATTGGCTACAATGTCAAAACCCTTCAAATATAAGGCATTGGCAATAACTTCAGGTCTTAGAGTTTCTTCTAAACCGATGAAGGGTGTTTGACCAAGAACATATACTCCTAGTATTGAGAGAATTCTTCTATTATGGGCACCAATTGAAAATCAAGAAAGGTCAAACAATGATGTACATGGTCAAAAAACTGAAAGAGCACCCACATCATGTCTTCTTTAAAGCTTGAGGTAACCAAATTGAGAAGTCGACCATATCTTTTGGCGAAAGGAGAATTTTCAGGAACCCTTGATGCTAACTCTTTGAGTTGAGGAGGCACCCTTATGAAGTTGATTCAGATGGTATTTCTGCGAGTGGAACCCATGTCCTACAAAACAGAACAAAGATAAATCCATAGGTCCTTGAAATGGTTAGTGAAAATGCTATGGCATGATGCTATGATGTCATGAACAAATAATCACACACAAACAAAGCACACAAGGCCTTAGGTTTAGGCTTGCATAGGGTTTTAGGTAAGTACCCTCTTGAAGTTTTAGTTGGTTCAACCTATCCTAAAAGAAGTAACCGGGTTCTAGGAGCCTCAATATCACTGATCTTTCTTCATTGGGCATTAATTTAGCTTAAGCATCCAAACTGCAGCCAAAATATCCTAAAAGTCTGATCTAAATGAGTGTAGTATCGAGTATCAACCAACTTTAGTCTTGCACCCAATCCAGCTATCTCACTACTTTCTAATGGCCAAGTTGTTCAACTAAGGTTCTACGATCAGTTAGTGCTTCATGACACCAGATAGCGGCCCCGTATTCTCCTTGACTGGACTCAAGGGACACTGATACCAATAAATGTACCACACTAACGTAGCCATCGCTTCAACCATGTCGGTATTACGCCACATAGTCCCCACGATCTATTGCTACTTACCTACTATGCCCCAGATCCGGGTATAGGATCTTTACAAGTAATAAAACCAAACATAACCCACAAATATAAAGCAAACAAGAAAAACAAATAAAGCAATAAAGGTGATCGTGCTCTTAAGGTAACCCCACTTTTAGTTCATAAATCCCCAGCAAAGTCACCAGTTTTATGATACGGTGGGAGAACTGACTTGGGTGTTTTGCATTTGATCACAAATGTTGCGGATAGCAAGACTCGCCACTGGCTTTTCTTTTATCCAATAAAGGAAAGGGTGAAAAGAACAGGAAAGACCTTTTGAGAATTTTTCTTGAGTTCAGGGGTAGGTTATGAAAGGGGAAGGTGTTAGCACCCCTTTCATCCGTAATTATCTACGGTCTCTTAATTTCTAGCTCACTTTGAAATGATTTAGTGTTTGTGTAAGTTTGAAAATATTTTGAAAAAACGCCTAAGTTTGGCAAACTTTGCAATGATTCTCGTATCATTGAGAATGTATACAAAGTGTTTATTTTGAAAGATATTTTGAAAGTGTGAGGTGTAAATGGTTTTGTTTATGAGCAAGCAATTACGAGAAATCTACCTACTCAAAAAGTCTTTATTCTTTTCATCCTTCTTTAGATAGTGCTATTCTACCATTGATTGGTAGAGAGCCATATCATTGGATGTGAGGGACAGGCGTGGGTCATCGTACAGTCATAGAAGGCAACTTGTAAGATGTTTTACCAATTATCATAAGGGACTAAGATCGTTTACCGAAGGTAACATCAAAGGGTCATCGAGGGACTACGATCTTTTAATCGAGGGTCTTTGCTAAAACATCCCATGTTCGAGGGACATGATTGTTCTATATCTGAGGCAGCAAGTGTGGGTTATCCTAGAGGTGAATGTGTGCAAGGTGTGTTGGATTCAATTATTTTATCTTGGATTAAGGTTGTCTAATGTTTGATTTTAATCTTGCCATGTAAATCCTAATTACTAACAATAATAAGGAAAGCAATAAATTGCGGAATTTAAATGTCCTACGCTATTACAACATTTTGGGAATGGGGGTACAATTTTGTGAATGATGGGACGAAAGCAATAAAGCCCTAATTATGTATTACAAACCATTGAATATTAATCACAATAACAATGCACAAAAGGTAAATATGAAGAAAGGGAATTTTTTTTAGGGTTTTTGATGGAGAAAAAGGTTTTATAGTTAACCTAATTAGACTAATTAATTTTATTTACAAAAAGAAGTTAATTGATTTTAACAAAAAAAAACCTAAAATCTAAGTTAATTGAAAAGAAAATGAAACCTAAGTATAAATAATATTTTTTAAAAATAATTTGAATATTAATGCTAAGAAAATCTTTTTTTATAAAATAAAAGAACTAGTAGAATTTAATTTAATTGCAAAATAAAATAAAGTATTTAAACTAAAATATTTTTAATTATTTAATTATTTAAGAAAAATATATTTTTGTATTTTTTGATTAAATAATAAATAAATAAAGAAATAATAATATGAAAATATAAAGAATATGAAAATATTGGGCTTGGGGGTTTAAAAAGAAAAATGGGAGTTAAAAGCAGCAAAAGGCCCAAGCATGGTTTTTTATTTGAAATCAGAAAATAAAATATATATAAAAATATGTATGGGCCTGAGCATGAAAAGTAAAAGGGGTGTATATGAAAGCAATTTTAACCAAGGCCCAAGAACAGAGAGTCCAACATCTGTTGATCACATGTGGTTGACTTTTGAAGGGTGCATCATAGGCTTGCATTATAGGGCGCTGGATTAGGATTATTGAACATCCAATGGTGTTGATGTATGGCTCATGATAGGCGCGCCTTGCTTGTATGTACAGAATCTGAAATAAGAAAATAAGTGAAAAACAAAAGGGTACCACTGGGGCTCAAACCCGGATCCCTATAGATCAATGTCTTACGCGCGCTTTCTCTTCCACCGGGGTGGCTGTTTCATCCGTTTATAGAACAAGTTGCAATAAACTTAAAGTAAACCCAGTCATGATTATAACTTCATACCTAACCTCGCGCCAGAAGCCATTGACAAGATTTTTAAATTTCTTATCTTGCTCATTTCTCAACCATTTGCAAAAGTATAAACATGAAACTTGCTCCATTTTTCAATACGAATTTAACCATGTAAACAACCTAAACTAAAAATCAAATATGAACCTTAATTCCTGTTGGTACCAAATAAAACCTAAGTTTTTTAGAAAGTTCAAACTCAAAATTTGCATCACTCAAACAACATAAATGAAAACTAAAGGCATGGTTAGCTTCAAGGCTATGATGTCTACATTTTTTATTCACAAAGTAACCATTAATGATGCTTGTAGAGAGAGTTCAAAGTTGAGAAAACTTACCTCAAAACAGGAAATCTTGTATGGAGTTTGAGAAACCCTGGAAGTGTGGTGATGATATGGATAGCTTCATTGGACTCCTAGGAAGCTAATGCAACTCTTACTTTATGCTGAAAGTGCCTGAATCATGCTGGAGAAGTCAAGTTGCAGAGCTTAGTTTTTTAGTTTGAAAGGTGATGAAGATGGATTTACAATTGTGAAACAGGCATGGGGATGAGTTGTATATGAAGTATGTAAGCTTTTTGATTGATTAGAAATGAAAACGCACGATGGAATTATGAGTTTGAAGTTTTGGGCCAGAAATGACAAACAATGGAGGTTTTGATGCAATTCTGAGTTTGAGGGAGTTTGAGGGCTTGTAAGTTTGTGTGTTAGGTTGAGAATGGCTTCTCTATTTATAGAGTAAAGGTTTGGGAGCTTGAAACAATCATAATCAAGAGATCACATGTTATGGTTTTGAAACTTGTTTTTGAAGCAAACTTGAAATGGATAGTTTCAATGTGAAGTACAAGGGCTTGTAGGGTGGCTAGAGGATTTAAACATGTTCCTTATGAGCATACATGTTGAGTGTGATCAGAACAAACAAGTTAGAGGCTCAAGATAAGTTAATTTTGTGATTAAAGTCACTTTTCCAAAATGGAAGTGTGCACTTTCTTCCCTTAATGGAAAATTAACTTGGATAATGGCTCAAGCTCTTGTATCATAGCTCAATTAGTTGCGTAAACATATGATTATAGATAGATTTGCAAGTCAAGAGGCCTGCAAATCAAGATTATGCAGCCTAGCTATGGGATGTGGTTATGTGTTCTTCATGAAGATGATCTAAAATTCAAGAATATGGATGCTCAACTTCTTCTCTTCGATTCTCCTAGCTCAAGCATGATCCCTTCAAGTTCTTGGAAATTTTGGAAAGTTTGAAACATTTTATACAACCTTCATGTTGACCATTTTGGAAAAATCAAATTGGAACTCGGTGAAAATTGGCCAAGAAGTTAGGATAAAAATCTACCTAAATTGATGAAAATTTCACTAAGTGTTTTTAGTAAAAATTTCATAACTTCATGAGCCTATATCTTCAAATCTAAGAATTTTTTGGACATCAACCCTAAGGAAAAAAGTTGTAGAATTCATCAAGATCTATAACTTTCATGTTGAAAGTTTTCCTTGAATCATCTTGCATCATGGTGAAAAATTGTCATAAGGTAGTGAAATTATCAAAGTTAAAAAACACTTGGAATTTTCTAAGTATTGAAAACTTTGACTTTTTATGGACTTTCTTGACTTTATTGATTCTGGATGATCAAGTTTAATATTTGTGAGTGTCTTGATGAACCTTGATCTTTGAAATTCAATGTTAACCAAAAAGTCAAGGTTTGACTTTTTGTGTATCAGTTGACTTTTCATTAGTTGATCAAATTTAAACTATCAATCCATTGATCTTGAGAAATGATTTGAGTCATTAATTTAGGTCAATATGTTGTGTTTGAGCCCTTGAGATCATGCTCTAAGTCATTAGGTCATGTACTAGGTCAAAAGTCCATAATCAGTCAATTTTAGTCAAAACCCTAATTTCGACAATTTTTCCCCTTTGATAATTTGAATTCTTTTCTTGAGACATTATGATCAACCCTTGATCAATTGATAAATATCAATTAAAAATGTTGATGTTGGCCAAAAATCATTAAGTTTGACTATATATTGACCATAGTTGACTTTTTACCCAATATAGTTGATTTTCAGTCATATGAGCAACTGATTGAGCAAATTTGTGGTGCAAGGCTTGAAACTTGATATGAGAAATATTGAAGACCTATAATTAACCATGAAAGTCACTTGAGGCATCAAAATTCCAATTGTCTCGAGAAAACTAAAACCCTAATTTTGGAGGCTCAATGCTTAGGAGGTGAGCTTGTCTGATCAAACCCTTGAGAACCCTTGAGAATTTGAGATCTTTTGTGAGAAATGTATTGAGAAAAGAGAGGGAAAATTTTGGGGTACAACACTTAGGTACCCATATCTTTTTGGGTCCTTGTTGGTTAGACTTTCCAGAATTCTGGTTGAATTTTAGTTTATAAGAGTTCACATAATAAGATTCACTAGTGTATTTTATGCCATGTGTGTGTCCATATGTGAAATGTGAATTTAGGGGTGTGTATTTTATTACCATGTCATCAACTTGTTTTGGTTGATATGGCTCTTCCCATTTTGGTTTTACATATCCTATACCTTTTCTACTGTTTCTGCTAACTCCATAGATTATTTAGGTCATTTTGCTTCTATCTATGTTTCTAGCTAGAAATTTTTAAAGATGTGATCATATTCTTTTATGATGTTATCAGAACTAGCTGAAACTTCTGAAACAGATTCTTTTTGAGCTTTTTGTAATTCATTTTTAGTGAAGGAATTTTCATAATTAATTTCTTTTAGCTCAGAGTTTTCTATTTTTTGTTTTCCTAGTTTCTTCAGTTTCAGATACAAGAATGCGTTTCAGTTTCTTGTATTTGACTCGAAGTTGTTGATATCTTTCAAGAATTTCAGACATACTATCTTCTAATTGAGATCTGGAGAATTTTGAAAATACCTCTTTTGAGTCTGATTCAGATTTTATGTATCTGTGTCTTCTGATATGTTGTTCATTAAGGTTATATTGGCTCGTTCATCTTCTGATTCGGTTTCTGCTTCAGAAGATTCTGAGTCATCCCATGTTGTCATAAGACTTTTCTTCTTTTATTTGAAGAACTTATTTTTAGGCTTTTATTTCTGAAGTTTAGGGCAGTCGCTTTTGTACTGACCTGGCTCTTTGTATTCATAGCAGGCAACATCTTTGTTGATAGACTTTTTGTATCTAGAGGATGATTCAGAGTGATTACCTGTTCTTCTGGGGTTTTTGAATTTCCTCTGTTTGTGCTTCCATAGCTGATAGACTCTTCTGGAGAGAAGAGGTAGTCCGTCTTCTTCTGATGAGGATCCATCAGAGCTTTCTTCTACCTGAAAAGCTTTAGTTTCATATTTTTTATTAGATTTAAGAGAAAGAGACTTAGCTTTCTTATGGGGCTCATATTTTTCTAGTTCTATATCGTGACTTCTCAGAGAGCTGATTAGTTCCTCTAGTGATATGGTGTTCAGATTTTTGGCTAACTTTAAAGTTGTGACCATAGATCTCCACTTCTTGGGTAAGCTTCTGACAATTTTCTTTACGTGATCTGCTGTGGAGTACCCTTTATCCAGAACTTTCAATCCAGCAACCAGAATTTGAAACCTTGAGAACATTGTCTAAATAGTTTCTTCTTATTCCATTTTGAAGGCTTCGTACTTCTGAATAAGTGCAAGAGCTTTGGCCTCTTTGACTTGTGTGTTGCCTCCATGTGTCATTTCAGAGATTCAAACATGTTCTGAGCAATTTCTATGTTGGTGATCTTCTCATACTCAGTATATGAGATAGCACTCAAAAGGATTGTTCTTGCTTTGTGATGGTTTCTGAATTCTTTCTTCTGTTCATCAGTCAACTTCTTTTTATCGATCTTCTGACCTTTTACATCAATTAGATGAATGTATCCTTCAGTTACCACGTCCCAGATATCAGCGTCATGAGCTAGAAAGAAACTCTTGATTATATATTTCCAGTAATCGAAGTTTTCTCCATCAAAGATTGGAGGTTTGTCGCTGATTCTTTCCTTCTCGTCATGGTTGTCGTTGTTGTTGTTTTGACTAGGTTCCACCATAGTGTTTTTCTTTCTTAGGATCTTTTTCTGACACGGTTAAGTCTTTGCACCCAGAACCATGAGCTTTGATGCCAATTGAAGGATAGAAAAACATAAGAAATGGGGTTTGAATCGGGGTTTTAAAAAATTAAGGCTATAAAACATGTTGGTTATCCTTGTTCATTTTGAACTCCAAACTACTCCAGTCCACCCGCCAATGTGATTTCGCCTCTCTCAATCGAGGTTTTAATCCACTAATCACAAATGATTACAAATTCACGAAGACAACTGTCAACGTCTTCTTGAGCTCAAACCACAACTTGGTTTCTCAAGAAACTACAAAAAAAATTAATTATACAATGTGTTTTAGCTTTCTTCTAACAAGCTTTATCACAACTATGATGTTCACAGAAATTTAGCACAAAGGAATAATTAAAGAGATAAGAAATATGAAAGTGTTTTTAATCTCTCTTATTGGAATGCGTGAATATTTTATTCATCTTCAGCCTTCTTTATATAGGAATTTGATCCAAGAGATTTGTTGGAGACATGTGTGATATTTTTGGAAGGTTGATGATTTGATGTTAATGTCCTTTCCAAAAATACAGATGATGTTCCTAATCATAATTATTCAGCCATTACTTTCTTGATCCTGTATTGATTGTCATTAATGTGATGGTGATCTTCAGTCCTTTCAAAGTTTCTTGAGCTTGACTGCATGTAATCAGAACTTTGAATGTGACAGACACGTTGAAGCTTCTCTGTTCTTCATAATTTTCACTTATCATAGTATAGCTCGCAGCTTGGTGCTTCAGAAGTTATAATATCAGAACTTCTTTTCTTCAGGTTTGTTACTTGGATTTGTTTCTAAGTTGTACGCATATTCTGATCATAGTTTCAGCGCGTGATTTAGACGTCAACTTCTATTCTTTTTCATCAGAACTTTTCTGTACATTAGTCAAACAATTAGAGAGCATAATTGTTCTTCATAATAATCATGTAATTGTTATCATCAAAACTAATACTTAGATGTAGAACCAAGCTATGTTCTAACACTTCATAGTAATGACCATAGGCCTCAACTTCTTAAGAAGACTCCAGATGATCTTTTTAACGTGATCAACAGTAGAATATCCTTTGCCGAAAACTTTAAGTCCTGCGACCAAAGTTTGGAACCTTGAAAATATAGTTTCAGTAGTTTAATCTTCTTCCATCTTGAAGGCTTCATATTTTTGGATTAAGGACAAAGCCTTAGACTCCTTGACTTGAGTGTGTAACACGGTGGGAGAACTGACTTGGGTGTTTTGCGTTTGATCGAAATTATTGCAGATAGCAAAAGTCGCAATCGACTTTTCTTTTATCCAAAAGGAAAGGTTGAAAAGAACAGGAAAGACCTCTCGAGATTATTTTCTTGAGTTCAAGGGGTAGGTTATAAAAAGGGAAGGTATTAGCACTCTTTTCATCCCTAGTTATCTACGGGCTCTTTAGTTGCATGCTAGATCACTTGCTTTTTGTTTGAAAATGTGCTTGTGGTGTGGGTTTTAAAAGTATTTTGAAAATGTCTTTGTAATTGTTCTCGTTTTTATAATAACGCGTACAAAGTGTTGTTTTGAAAATAGTTCAAAGAGATGTTTGTGGAATGTGTTTTTGAAAGTGATTTTGAAAAGTGTCTTTGTGATGGTTCTCGTTTCTATAAGAACGTGCACAAAGTGTTTTGTCTTTCGAAAAATGTTTCAAACTGAAATTGTGGGTGTATAAAAATGTTTTTGTTATGAGCAAGCGAGCAACTAGGAGCAACCTAACTACTCAAAAGGTCTTAAATGTTCTTTTCCTCCTCCTTTAGATGTTACTATCTTACCAATGATTTGGTAAGAAGACCCATCATTGGATGTGAAGGGACGGGCGTGGAGCGTTTGTATAGTCATAGAAGGCAACCTATGGGACGTTTTAGCAATGTCGTTTTAGGGACTAGATCATTTACCGAAGGCAGCATCGAGGGATATCGAGGGACTACGATCTTTTATTGAAGGTTTTTTGCTAAAACACCCATATTCGAGGGACATGACTATTTTTCCGAGGCAACAAGTAGAATTACCCTAGGGGTGCATGTGTGTGAGGAGTGTGTTTGATTGCATGCATCTTGTCTTTTGAATTTTTGGTTATCTACTTGTTGTTTTTATCTTGCCATACATCCTAGTTACTTGCATTTATACAAAAAATAATAAATTGTAGAAAGATAAAACCCTACACTATTACAACCATATTAAATATCATGAAAATATAAAGGCAAAAATAAAATAAAAGCAATAAAAATGGGTCTTTTGATTTAGGCAGAAACACCCTTTGATTCTGCATTTTGTTGGCTTCCTTCGATTTGGGGTCTGGAGTCAGTGGAGTCATGCCCTTCAATTTTCCTTTCTGCTTCATTCGACTGGGGGCTAGGATCAGTGTAGGCGTGCCTTTCGTTTGGGCCTGGAAGTCAACATGGTTCTGTCCTTCGCTTGAGACTCTGAGGCAGCAAGGTTTTGGCCTTCGTTTGAGGCATGGAGGCAACAAGGTTCAATCCTTCGTTTGAGGCCTGGAGTCAGCAAGGTTCATGCTTTTCCACAGGATCCTTGCTGACTCCTTCGACTGTAAGCATGTTGGGCCCTCAGATTGTGATTCGAAAGGCTTGTGCAGCTAGCCAATCAAAGGGTATAATAAACTTGTCTTAAATTCTTAAAATGCAACATTCAAATGTAACTACAGTCTCGGGGTTAGCACAAAACCATTGGGTCTCAAAGTCCAAAGCCTAACTAATCAGAGTTGAGTTTTCAGCATATGGGCAGTCAGAATCGAAAGCTAAAACATGGTCTAGCTCCTTATATGAAATATTTACATTTTTCTTTATTGGCATGTGCACATGATATTAAAATAGAATAAACTCAAGCTTGAAGGAAACTTACCTCTTGAAGTTCTTAAATTGAAGGGAAATGCAAGTGCTTTCTTTGATGGAGAATGGGAGTTCGTTGGGACCTTCCTGAGGCTAATCCAGTTACCACTTTATGAAATATGTGACTGAATCGAAAGAGGTTGTGTGAGTGGATCGAAGGCTCTTTTAGAACAAGTGATGGAATGACTCAAAGGCGTACTGTATGGTAGTTGGGTAAGTGGGTTGAATGGTAGTTTGATGGTCACTTGGAGGGTGAATCGAAGGTTCTTACTTAGTGTATAGAAGTGTTTGAAAAAGAATGTTGGGAAGTGTTTGAGAATTTTTGAGAATTTTCACAAGTGTTTTCTTGCAATCCTTCCGGCGCCCCTAACATGTGTGGTGATGTCTCCTATTTATAGATGGCCTGGGATGATGTTTTGGGAGGGAAAACAAAATATTTAAACAAAAAGGGTATGTTGTATTTGTAGCTTTCGAGGGACAGTGTTTGTATGCTATTTTGGTGCAAGGAAATAGGCAGTATTACAGGACTGTTGTGCAGCAGTTTTTGAGTTTTATGGCCAGCGTATCAGGCCTGAACCTAGCAGCGCATGGGACTTGGTCAACAAGTACCTTTGGCATCTCAACCTTTTGTCTTGAACCCCTAGCTTTGTCCTTCGACCAGACACTTCAGCAATCATTTCTTTTTTTCAAATCAGAGTGTCTTTCGAATGACTCATGTGGGTACCCTTTGAAGGGGGCCAAATAAGTGTTTTTCGACCAGGCCCTTCATGGGTTCCTTCAAATGGTCTAAATACATGCTCTTGGGATGGGTCAACAAAACATGTCATTCGATTGGGACATCCAGACATGTCTGGCAAGTCCTTCGAATGCGCCATCATGGTGCTTCCTTCGCATGAGACCATGGCATAGTGCAGTATTTGTATGATGAAGGAAGCCATTTACATGGGAGATACTGTCCACTCAAATTTGTCTGCAAAGGGGCCATATGGCCAAACGAAAGAGTGTATGCAGGAGGTCCCTGCCTTGTGACCTTATACAATAATGTTCAAACGAAGTCATGACTAAGAGTTTGTGCTGGAGGATTTGCACACCCCAAACGAAGGATGCATGTAGGGGATGAAAGGCTTAATCGAAGCTTGCAATATTGGAAGGCCATTGCCCCAAACAAAGGAGGCCTGCAAGAGGCAAGACGTGTAATCGAAAGAGGGCATAAGAGAGGATCTGGCCTCCTGAATTGAATGACATCATCAGGAGGATTTTTGCCTTGTGAATTGAAGCTATTTGATGGGAAGTGTTGCCTTGTCGAAGCTTGTAACAAGTTGCTTCAAAGGGTGACTTTGGCCTTGTGCATGTTATTATGGTAGGAAATTCTGCCTTGTATGTCTTGGCTAACACGCAGGAAATATGCTAGGTAGCCAAAAGAAAAACTTGCACAAACGTTCAAACGAAGTCAAGTGCCCAACTAAGCAGGAAATGAACTTGCCCAAACGAGTCCAATTCCCCAATCGAAGCATTAAATGAACTTGCCCCAAAGGAGTCCAGCGCTCAAACGAAAGATGCAACCAAAGCTAAAGTGTCCAATCGAAGGATGCAAAATCAAAAAGAACTTGCTTTTCCTTTAATTTTGTCAAAAGAGTATTTTCATTTGTTTTTTCCTTTTTTAGCAAACTCTTCTTTAATCTTGATGCTGAGAAAAAAAATCCAAATATATTTGTGTAAGCTTGAAATTTTGGGAGCCCTTTGTGAGAAATGTCTTGAGGAATGAGAGGGAAAATTTTGGGGTACAACAGCTTCCCCTGTTCAATCTTCTTAAACCTGAAGAGTTAGATTGGTGAATCTTCCATTCGTGACTTGAAGGTGGAAGATGATTGAACACTAGAGTGCCCAGAAATCTGCACTTGATGATATTGTGGTTGAGGTGTAAGGAATGGGCTTAAAGATGCCATTTGGAGAAATGATGGAAAGTTGGCAGAGATGGGCTTATAGATGCCATCCAAATGTGATTGTTGACAGAAATTAGACTAAGTCTAAGCTTGACTTTAACTGGGAAAAGAATCAGAATAAACCTTTGGCCGATTTAAAACTGAACCTAGCAGAAGTCTTGAATAATCTTTAACTGGAAAGAATCGGGATAAATCTTTGGAGTGAATTATCTAAACCAGGGAAAGAGTCCACTGGGAAAGCATCAGGATAAAACATTGAGAGATTTAAACTGAACCAGCAGAGGTCTTGAATGTTCTTTAACTGGAAAGAATCAGAATAAATCTTGGAGCGATTTATCTGAACTAGAGAAAATGTCTACGGGTAAGAATCAGGATAAACCGTTGAGAGATTTAAACTGAACCAGCAGAAGTCTTGAATATTCTTTAACTAGAAAGAATCAAAATAAATCTTGGAGCAATTTATATGAACCAGAGAAGATGTCCACGGGAAAGAATCAAGATAAGCCGTTGAGAGATTTAAACTGAACCAGCAGAGGTCTTGAATATTCTTTAACTAGAAAGAATCAGAATAAATCTTGAAGCAATTTATCTGAACCAGAGAAAATGCCTACGGGAAAGAATCAGGATAAACCGTTGAGAGATTTAAACTGAACTCGCAGAAGTCTTGAATATTCTTTAACTGGAAAGAATCATAATAAATCTTGGAGCGTTTTATCTAAACCAGAGAAGATGTCCACGGGAAAGAATCAGGATAAATCATTGAGAGATTTAAACTGAACCAGCAGAAGTCTTGAATATTCCTAAATTGGAAAGAATCAGAATAAATCTTGGAGCGATTTATCTGAACCAGAGAAGATGTCCACAAGAAAGAATCAGGATAAACTGTTGAGAGATTTAAACTGAACCAGCAGAGGTCTTTGAATATTCTTTAACTGGAAAGAATCAAAATAAATCTTGGAGCGATTTATCTGAACCAGAGAAAGAGTCTACCGGAAAAGAATCAGGATAAACCATTGATCGATTTAAACTGAACTAGCAGAAGTCTGAAGGAAGTATTTGTCATGTAGATAGTCACCCTGTCCTGTTTCGGGAATTGATCTGTAATTTATTTGTCCACAAATAGTTGTCCTGTCTTGTTGGAAATTTGATGATAATTTTCTATCGATTGATATTTCCTGAAAAGGTAAAGAGTTAGTTGTATGTAATGCCAAGATGTATGAAATGCATGGTGTAATGATGTTTCTCAAAATGAATGAGATTGTGATATATGTGTGATACGGTGGGAGAACTGACTTGGGTGTTTTGCGTTTGATTGCAAATGTTGCGGTTAGCAAGAGTCGCCACCGACTTTTCTTTTATCCAAAAAGAAAGGTGAAAAAGCACAGGAAAGAACTTTGAGATTATTTCTTGAGTTCGGGGGGTAGATTATGAAAAGGGAAGGTATTAGCATCCTTTTCATCCATGGTTTTCCATGGTCTCTTAGTTACTTGCTAGATCACTTTCTTTTTGTTTGAAGATTGTGCTTGGTGTGATTTTTGAAAGTATTTTGTAAAGAGGCCATTGTTTAGGCAATCTTTGTAATGATTCTCGTTCGTAAGAATGTATACAAAGATGTTGATCTTTTGAAAATGTTTTCAAGTTTTGTAAGATGTTTTAAAAGTGTAAGTATTTGTTTGGAAAATAGCAAGGATGTTTTGTTTGAAACTGAGCAACTAATTAGGAGCATTCTACCTACTCAAAAGTCTTTCTCGTTCATTTTATTTTCCTTTGACATTGTTATCTTACCATTGATTTGGTAAGTAACTCTATCTTTGGATGTAAACGGGACGGGCGTGGGTCATCGTATAACCATGATTAGCAATGTTGCAAGGTATCTTAGCATTTTTTCTTTAGGGGCTAAGATCATTTTGAAAGGCAACTTAGATGGCGTCATCGAGGGACTATGATCTTGTTTTTGCTAAGATACCTTACATGCGTAATATGGCCATTTATAAGGCAACCAAGTGGATTTACCCTAGGGGTGTTTGTGTGCAAGTGTATTGGTTTACATGCTTGATTTGTCTTGATTAGGGTTTCTAATTGATTGGTTTTAGTCTGTCCATACAAACCTTAATTACTAGCAATATATGAAAGTAATAAAAAGTGTGGAAAATAAATATCCTATGCTATTACAATCATTAAGAGGGTGGGGTGTACAGATTTACAAATGGGGATTGCAAGTAAAATTAAGTCCTAAGTTACTATTACAACCATATTGAATGGATAAGAATGTACAAGAAATGTAAAATACACTTGTTTTGTTTAAGAAAAGAGATAAGTTTTGTTTAAGAAAATATTTTTGATCTTTTTGTTTTAAGAAATAAAATAAAGCATGTAAAATGTAAAATGTTTTTGGTGTTTTTGATTAGTTAAAATAGAAGCGATAGCAAAAAATAGTAAGGAAAAAAATAAAATAGAATCAACACATTGCTGAATTAAAAGAGATCAGAAGTTCTGACTCTGGCGTGCTGCAAAAACAGAAATCATATTAGTAGAAATAGGTAAAGTCGGAAGTTTTGGGTCAGCTGGGAACAAAGAAGATTTCAGAAGTTCTGATGCCACTGACAGAGCTTAGTCCCCCTCTCCATGCTAGTCAGAACATCTGCAACTTAGTCATTTCTCAACAGAATAAAAGATGCGCATATCACAGTTATGGCAGGTTTCATAATGTTTCAGAAACAAGAGATATCAGAACTATAAATCAGAAGCAAGCATGAATTTGCTAATCCTAATTTCCTTAAGAAGTTCTGAACTAATTTACTCCCTACTTAGGCATACAAATACGTGAAACCTCAGAATACGTACAACATCAGAATCATGATGTCTACATTGTATTTTTGAACATGCAAATATGATAATGCCTAAGTAATATGATGAGAGTCAACAGAAGCTTACCTTGCAGCTGGAAAATACTCAGTGAGTTGGAGTCTGGTTCTGAACTCTAGTGATGTTCTGAACAGCTTCTTCACGTACTCAGTAGGCTGAAAGCTTTCAACTTGGGAAATGAATGATTAGAAAAATTCTGGAATAACCCAGGGGGCAAAGTTCTGACTTCCTTGTGGTGAATATGGATGGAGAATGTGTTACAGTCTGAACACAAAAGTTAGGATGGTTTCTAAATGTATATCAAAAATTGTATGGATAGTTTTGTTCAAGAAATACTTGACGGAAAAAATGGATTTTGAATGCAAGAACCAAAAGTTAACAGGATTTTGTATTTTGTATTTTCAGTTTTGGACTCTTGCAATTTTAGCAGGGGTTCAAGGTTTTTTCTTTCTCAAAAATTTGACCACTTTACAGTTTCTAATGGCTTTCAATTTATGGGCAAGGATATTGTAGCTTGTAGAGATCAAGGGTACAACCATCATATGCTAGACGTTGACTTGTTCTTGAAGCAAGTTCAAATAGGTATGGTGGTTAGTAGTTTCTTAGTCGTGCCTAAGCTGGATTCGTAAGCGGGAATTAAGGAAAAGTAACCTCAAAAGCAAAAGCAATGCATGGGCCTAGCCTATTCTTGTGCAAAAGTTGCTTTTTCCAAGACAGTGATGCTACTTCTATGCCACACGTGGGGAAGTCCTTTGGATAAAGACCCAAAAGTGGTTGTGAGCATTAAATGATGATGAGATTTATCCAACTAGAAATCCTACAATGTAAGATTCTGCATCATTGCTTAATTCTGAATCAAAAGTCCAGCTTCAGCATAACTTAGAATAGACATCTAACTTCTGATCTTTGTATCTCCTTGCTCCAGCATATTCTGAAGGAGTTCTCAGACTTTCCAGGAAGCTTGTAGCATGCTTTGTAACCTTCGTTGAATTACCCTTGCAAACTCTGACTGTACCTTTATGAAAACTGGCCCAGAAGTTTTGACCAAAATCTGTTTTGAAAGTGTCCAGAATTTGTTGAATGCTTCAGTTTCAGGGACGTGTCTTTGAGGATTTAACTTGAAATCCCAGCATTTCTAGGAGAAGTTCTGTTCTGCAATGTTTTAGATATTATTGAGATCTAAATATTTTGTGCCAGAAGTTCTTCCAGAATCAGCTTGCATCATGGTGATAATCTGATCAGAAGTTCTGAATTTGTCATATTTCTTAAACACTTAGAAAAATTCTAAGTATTTAGAATTTTGACTTTTCCAAAGTAAACTTGAATTTAGAATTTCTTGATGAAACAAACTTCATGCCTTGATGAAATATGATTCTCGGAACTTGATTTTTTGATCCAAAAGTCAAAGTTTGACTTTTTAGTATGCAAATGACCATTTTGCCCTTGTGAATGACTTTCTTGGAAAATTAGTAATTCAAGGCTTAAAATTGGATGGGAACAAACCTGAGGGTCCAGGGTGATCCTTTCAGAAATGAGAGGGCAAATTTTGGGGTACAACAGCTGCCCCTGTTCAATCTTCTTACACTTGAAGAGTTATATTGGCGATTCTGCCATTCATGACTCGAAGGTGGAAGATGATTGGACACTAAAGTGCCCAGAAATTTGCACTCGGTGATGTGATGGTTGAGGGAATGGGCTTAAAGATGTCATTTGGAAAGGTGATAGAAAGTTGTTAGAGATAGGATTGTAGATGCCATCCAGGAAGGTTGTTGAACCGTATCTGTAAGCTGAAACCAAATGAGTATCAGAATGACATCCTTATTTGGAGTGTATATGAACTATATTTGAGAGCTGAATCTGAATGAGTATCGGGATAGCATCCGTATCTAGAGCGTATCTGAACTGTATCTGATAATTGAATCTAAATGAGTATCTGAATGGCATCAGTATCTGGAGTGTATCTGAACTGTATCAAAAGCTGAAATCTGAATGGGTATCAGAATGGTATCCGTGTCTGGAGCGTATCTGAACTGTATCTGACAATTGAATTTGAATGAGTATCAGAATGACATCTATGTCTGGAGCGTATTTGAACTGTATCTGAAAATTGAATCTGAATGAGTATCAGAATGGCATCCATGTCTAGAGCGTATCTGAACTGTATCAAAAGTTGAAATCTAAATAAGTATCAGGATGGCATCCATATTTGGAGTGTATCTGAACTGTATCAAAAGTTGAAATATGAATGAGTATCAGAATGGCATCCGTATCTGGAGCGTATCTGAACTGTATCTGAAATTGAATGAGTATCAGAATGGCGTCCGTGTCTGGAGCGTATCTGAACTGTATATGGGAACTTTGAACATTGTTAGTGGTAACTGTTAACCTTATCCTGAAAAGGGTAAAATGTTAGCTAAAATGCAAATTCATGTTGTATGAAATGCATGTTATGATGCATTCGTGCTATTAATGTTTATGATATATGGATGCGATGTATGCGTATGTGAGCTAGTCTGCTGCACTACTATTGTATTTGGGGAAAATAAATCCCTGACCACTGCTGAGGATGTGTAAGTCTTCATGTTTTGAAGTTGAAGTGTTGGTGAATTTCCACCTAGAGAAATAAACTCTGTTGTCAGGGAAATGTTGCGTACTGCTTGAAAAATCTTGTTGGAAAATCCTAAGAAATTCGGCGACTTCTATCGGGGATTGATAACTTGAAGCTTTTTTCCGCTGGGGACTAAACTGCACACTGTGGGGAATTTTATGGAATAGCTCAAAGATATTGCCCTATCTCTTAAAGCCATCAATCATTGTCTTTTTATTTTGTTTATTTGTAAACAGTAATTATGTTCAAATGCATATGTTCAAAAATAAATCATTGGACATTTTTGTAAACAAAACACAAGAGTAAAGAAAAATAGATAATTTTGCACTTTCAAAGGGATATCTTTGTATTGACTTTGAGTAAGTATTTTTGTACAATGAAACAAACATTCTAGTAAGAGAATTCCGTCATTAAAAAAATGAAAATTTTGATACAAAGAAAAGATAGCTATGTGTAATAATCCCATGGGGTTCCCATTCTGCTATAGCCTTCATATCTCTGAGCATCTTGTCTATTTGTTGCTTCGTCTGAAGATGGTTGAATTGATCAGGACCTTTGAGCTTGTTAGGTTGTCCGTAAGGTGATCCAATGGGACATAGTCATACGCTATAATTCCCTAACTTTTGCCTGGACCGCCCTTTCGGGTTTTCAGTCCACCGGGAAACCCCTTTTTTTTGCCCAAGTCGCCCTTTCGGGTTTTCAACTTGTCGGGTGTACAGATTTTTTTTGTTTTATCCCTAATTTTTGCCCAAACCTTTTTGGTTCGCCGGGATGCCCTTGTTTTGCCTAGGTGTGTCAACCTAGCAGGTCTTCTTATGCATAGTATCTTTTGACTATGTCTGCATTTGCTGGGTGCAGTAGGTCATCACCATCCATGGTGGTCAAGATTATTGCGCCACAAGAGAATATGTTTTTGATTACAAATGGTCCTTCGTATGTAGTAGTCCATTTTCCCCTGGGATCACCTTGCGGCAATATGATACGCTTGATCACCAAATCCCCGACTTGATACACTTAGCGTCTGACCTTTTTGTTGAAAGCCTTGATCATCCATTTTTGATACATTTGACCATGGCAGACAGCAGTAAGCCTTTTTTTATCAATCAAGTTTAGTTGATCAAGTCGAGTTTGGATCCAATCATCTTCATTCAGCCCTGCATCCTTCATAATTCTTAGAGAGGGGATCTGGACCTCAATAGGCAAGACAACCTCCATGCCGTATACCAGAGAGTAGGGTGTTGCCCCGGGTTATGTGGGAGCTGTGGTACGATACCCGTGGAGAGAGAATGGTAGCATCTCATGCCAGTCTTTGTATGTGACTGTCATTTTCTGTATGATCTTTTTAATGTTCTTATTCGCGGCTTCGACGACACCATTCATCTTTGGCCGGTAAGGGGAAGAATTGTGATGCTGGATCTTGAATTGCTCGCACAGGGCGGTGATCATAGTATTATTTAGATTCGTAACATTGTCTATAATGATCCTCTCTGGGATATCGTAACGATAGATGAGATTCTGTTTGATGAAACGGTCGAAAACATTCTTGGTAACGGAAGCGAATGAAGTTGCCTCGACCCACTTTGTAAAATAGTCAATGGCCACTAAGATGAAGCGGTGTCCATTGGAGGTTGTTGGTTTGATTTCCCCAATCATATCAATCCCCCACATAGAAAAGGTCCAAGGAGCCGTCAAGACATTCAGAGGAACCAGAGGTACATGCACCTTGTCAGCATAGATCTGACACTTGTGGCAGGTTCGAGAGTGTTGATAGCAATCTTCTTCCATGGTAGACCAGTAATAGCCTGCCCATAGGATTTTCTTTGCCATCGTATGCCCAATGGAATGAGTTCCAAAAGTGTCTTCATGTAATTCAGCCATGATCCTTTCAGCTTCAACCTTGTCTACGCACCGAAGTAACACAGAGTCATGGTTGCGTTTGTAAAGAATGTCATTACTAAGGAAGAATTTAGTAGAGAATCTCCTTAAGAACTTCTTATCGTTTATTGAAGCTCCTTCTGGATATTCTTGGGTTTCGAGATACCTCTTGACTTCGTGAAACCAAGGTTGGTCCACTACTTATTCAGTATTAATCTCGTGACAAGTGTGTTGGTTCATCCCTTCGTTCAATGGTGATTTGGGGAGCTTCATTATCCCATTTAAGTTTAAACATAGATGACATTATGGCTAGTGCGTCTGCTAGCTGATTTTCTTCTCGCAGGAAGTGCTCGAAGGTAATCTTCTCAAAATGTGGGAGCAATGTCAAAACATGTTCTTTGTAAGGGATAAGGTTAGGGTGTTTAGTGTCCCATTCCCCTTTGGTATGGCTGATAACTAAAGCTAAATCTCTGAATACATTCAAGGATTTGATCCCCAAGTCTATGGCAGCTTCGAGACCAAAGATGCACGCTTCGTATTCTGCCATGTTATTTGTACAATTGAAGCAGAGTCTTACCATAAAAGGAGTATGACATCCTTCAGGAGATATGAGTACAGCACCAATACCATTGCCGAGTGTGTTAGATGCCCCATCAAAAACCAGGATCCATCGGGATCCTTGTTCAGGTTCGTCATATGGCCTAAATTCTTCACAGTTGTTTACCATCATAATGTCCTCCTCTTGGAATTCGAACTTCATGGACTGGTAGTCTTCTACAACTTGGTGAGAAAGGTGATCGGCTAGTACACTTCCCTTTATTACGTTCTGGGTAGTGTACTGTATGTCATATTCTGTCAGGATCATCTTCCATCTCAATATTCTCCCAGAGAGTGTAGGCTTCTCGAATATGTATTTTATTGGATCCATTTTAGATATCAACAAGGTAGTATGGGTCAGCATATACTGTCTTAGCCGACGAGAAGCCCATGCCAGAGTGCAGCAAGTTTTCTCGAGCAGTGAATATCTTGTTTCACTGTTGGTAAACTTTTTGCTCAGGTAATAAATAACATGCTCTTTTCGGCCAGACTCGTCATGCTTCCCCAGCACACACCCCATTAAATTTTCCAAAACAGTCAGATACATGATCAATGGTCTTCCCTCGACTGGTGGCATCAACACAGGAGGATCTTGCAGGTACTCTTTGACCTTGTCAAAAGCAGTTTGGCATTCATCATTCCATTTGACTACTTAATCTTTCTTTAGTAGTTTTAAGATTGGTTCACAAGTAGCTGTCAAGTGAGAAATGAATCTGGCAATGTAGTTCAAATGTCCCAAGAATCCTCTAACTTCCTTCTCAGTACGAGGAGAAGGCATCTCTTGTATTGCTTTCACCTTGGCAGGATCTACTTTAATACCCTTATTTCTGACGAAAAATCCTAGGAGCTTTCCATACCTTACTCCAAATGTGCATTTATTTGGGTTCAACCTCAGCTTGTACTTCTTTAGCCTCTCAAACAGCTTTTGTAAATGATCAAGATGCTCTTCATCTGTTTGAGATCTAGCTATCATGTCGTCCACATAGACCTCTATTTCGTGATGTATCATGTCATGAAATAGGGCTACCATGGCACGCTGATAGGTTTCCCCAGCATTCTTCAGTCCAAATGGCATCACCTTGTAGTAGAATATGCCCCATTGTGTGACAAAGGTTGTCTTCTCCATGTCCTCATATGTCATTTTTATTTGGTTGTAGCCTGAGAAACTGTCCATGAAGGAAAACACCTTGTGTTGTGTCGTATTGTCAACTAAAATATAAATATGGGGAAGTGGGAAATCATCCTTAGGGATTGCCCTATTCAAATCTCTGTAGTCTACGCACATTCGTACCTTGCCATCCTTTTTGGGCATAGGAACAACATTAGAAACCCATTAAGGATAAGAGGTGACGTACACGAATACAGTGTTGAATTGCTTCATGACTTCAGCTTTAATCTTCTCTAACATATCTGGTCGCATTCGACGGACCTTTTGTTTTACTGGTGGGCAGTCCTCTTTTGTAGGTCGACAATGTACCACAATATCTGCATCAAGTCCTGGCATGTCTTCGTACGACCAGGAAAATACCTCAACATACTCATGGAGAAACTGAATCAGACGCTCTTTGACACTGGGTACCAGATTGGCACCCACTTTGACTTCTCTTTTGTCTTCCTCGGTACCTAGGTTGATTGTATCCACGGGTTCCTCGTGGGGCTGAATGGTCCTCTCTTCTTGTTGTAGTAATCTGGCAAGTTCCCCTGGTACTTCACAATCTTCCTCACCTTCATTTTCGGCTTGGTAGATTAGATTTTCAGAGTCACAAAAATCCATAGCAGAACCGTTATCCATGGGATCTCGAATGGATGTAGACTTGCATTGTGAGTGTGAGTGTGTGTAAGGGTATAGCTATCTTTGAAAGAAATGAAAATGTAAAAAATAAAAACAATGAGCACAAAGTTTGTATGCAAAACGTCCATGATTCATTGATGTCATATGGAAATGAGATAATAACCCTTACAAATGGACCATTGTACCTCGGGTAAGACACACGGTTTTAAGAGTCTGAATTGTTTTAATATTACAGATCCAACAAAATGTAAAGACAAATTACTGTGGG
The DNA here is from genome assembly GCA_948472305.1 of Vicia faba. Lineage (NCBI taxonomy): Eukaryota > Viridiplantae > Streptophyta > Magnoliopsida > Fabales > Fabaceae > Vicia > Vicia faba. The sequence continues at coordinate 1,025,329,715 of OX451738.1, forward strand.
ATAAAAGTGATCGGGAAAAAATGTCTAGCTTCCCAGTTGCTGAGCCCTCCACTGACAGTTGGGAAAATCCAGTCCTCCAGGTTGTAGCTGTCTTCATCCTCCTCTACTGCATTGACTTCGCGGTTGCTGATCTTCAAGGGTGGTCCTCTAGCACGAGCACGGCGTACAGCCTTCTGGGCACCTGAAGTGAAACCCAGACTAAACTTGTCAGATTTTTATGGGATATCTGAGAGTTGTCCCCAAATAGTTCACCCACCTTCTTCTATCACTGTTTTTTCATCCTTCAAAGATGACATCCTTAGTGGAGGCCTTGTGATCTTGGGAACTTGAGACACATCCTTGGTTACTGCCACATCTTGCGGGACTTCTTCAAAGTGCTGGAATGGAGTTTCAATAAATTCACCATCTAATTCTACATATCTGAAGGAACTGAGATGGCTGGTCATATACTCCTCTTCTCCATGAACGGTGATAATCTTCCCTTGAATCGGATATTTCAGGGTGATCCTTTGAGAAATGAGAGGGAAAATTTTGGGGTACAACAATATGCATTTGTGTTGTCGATGTTTATGATGTATGAATGTAACATATGCACATATTAGTTGTTCTGCTGCAGGGTTGTTTAGATTGGAGGGAAATAAATCCATGTCTGTTGTTGGGAATGTGGAGTGTAAGCCTTGAAATTAAAGTATTCATAGATGGGTTTCCGTCATTAGAGAAGTAAACTTTGTTGGGGAACAGAGAAACATCGTGCATTGCTTATGGACTTGGTGAAATCCTACTGGGGAATTCCTGAGCAGCTGGGCGACTTTCACTGGGGAACCTTTGGAGCAATAATTGGAAGTTTTGCTCTGTTGGGGATATGAAAGCAAAATATACCATTACGCTGTATACTGGAGATACGATAGTGATCCTGTAGCAAGATGTTATTGCTACTGCTTCATTAGAGAAAGTACCTGCGGGGATTTTATGGAATGCCCCATAGATATTATCCTATTTCTTAAAGCCATTAGTAATTGTCTTTTTGTTCAGTTTTCCTTTTTAATGCATTCATTTGTAAATAGTAATTACGTTCAAATGTATATGTTCAAAAATAACCGCTGGACATTTTTGCAAACAAAACAGGAAAGTAAAAGAAAAATAGATAGTTTTATACTTTTAAAGGAATATCTTTGTATTAACTTGAATAAGTATTTTTATACAAAGAGACGAACATCCTAGTAAGAGAATGTTGTCGTAAAAATGAAAACTGATACAAAGGAAAGACAACTATGTGAAATAATACCATGGGGTTCCAACTCTGCTATAGCCTTCATGTCTCTGAGCGTCTCATCCACTTGTTGTTTTGTCTGAAACTAATTGGATTGATTAGAACCATTTGAGTTTGACAATTGATGCTGAAGAATGGTTGTAAGGTGATCCAATGGGACAAGTTATATGCTTTAAATCCCTAAATTTTTCCTGGACCGCCCTTTCAGGTTTTCAGTCTACCGGGATACCCTTTTTTGCCCAAGTCGCCCTTTCAGGTTTTCAGCTTGCCGGGTGTATAGATCTTTTTGTATTTATCCCTAATTTTTGCATAGGCGAGTCGACCTAGCGAGTCTTTTTCATGTGTAGTATCTTTTAACTATGTCCGCGTTTATAGGGTGCGGAAGGTCATCGTCGTCCATAGTGGTTAAGATCATTGCCCCCCCCCCCCCCCCCCAGAAAATATGTTTTTAATCACAAATGGTACTTTGTAGGTAGGAGTCCATTTTCCCATGGGATCACCTTGTGGCAGTATGATACGCTTCATTACCAAGTCACCAACCTGATATACCTGACGCCTGACCTTCTTGTTAAAATCTTTAATCATACGTTTTTGGTACATCTGGCCATGGCAGACAGCTGTAAGCCTCTTCTCATCAATCAAGTTCAATTGGTCAAGTCGAGTTTGAATCCATTCATCTTCATTCAACTCTTCATCCTTTACGATCCTCAGAGAGGGTATTTGGACTTCAATTGGTAGGACAGCTTCCATGTTGTATACCAAAGAGAAAGGAGTTTCCCATGTTGATGTACGCGTCGTGGTACGGTAACCGTGGAGAGAAAATGGTAACATCTCATGCCAATCCTTATAGGTCATTGTCATTTGTTGTATGATCTTCTTGATGTTTTTATTAGCGGCTTCTACAGCGCCATTTATCTTCGGCAAGTAAGGAGAAGAGTTTATGATGTTGGATCTTGAATTGTGCGCATAGTGCGGTAATCATGGTATTGTTGAGATTGGTACCATTATCTATAATGATTCTCTCCGGAATACCATACCGACATATAAGATTCTGTTTGATGAATCAGGCCACAACGTTCTTGGTAACAGAAGCGAATGAAGCTGCCTCCACCCACTTCGTGAAGTAATCAATGGCAACCAAGATGAAGCGGTGTCCATTAGAAGTTGTTGGTTTGATCTCTCCAATCATGTCAATGCCCCAAATTGCGAATGGCCAAGGAGAAGTCATTACATTTAGAGGAACTAGAGGTACATGTACTTTGTTAGCATAGACCTGGCACTTGTGACAAGTTCGTGAATGCTGATGACAACCTGTTTCCATGGTGGACCAGCAGTATCCTGCCCGTAGGATCTTTTTAGCCATCGTGTGTCCACTATAATGAGTGCCAAAGGTACCTTCGTGTAAATCAGCCATGATATTTTCTTCCTGACTCTTGTCTACGCACCGAAGCAAAGTAGAGTCGTGGTTGCGCGTATAGAGGATTCTGTTTCTAAGGAAGAATTTAGCAGAAAAACTTCTCAGGAATTTCTTGTCATTGATTGAAGCTCCCTCCGGATATTCTTGGGTCTTAAGATATCTCTTAATTTCATGGAACCAAGGCTTGTCCACTACTTCTTCAGTATTAATCTCGTGACAATAAGCTGGTTCGTCCATCCTCTCAATGGTGATCTGAGGAGCCTCATCATCCCACCTGAATTTGAACATGGATTACATAGTGGCTAGCCCGTCCACTAGTTGATTTTCCTCTCGTGGAAAATGCTCAAAGATAATTTCCTAAAAATGTGGGATTAATGTCAGCACATGTTCCTTGTAAGGGATAAGATTAGGAGGCTTCGTGTCTCATTCTTATTTGATCTGACTGATGTTTAAGGCTGAATCTCCAAATACACTTAAGGACTTAATTCCCAAATCTATGGCAGCTTTAAGACCCATAATACACGCTTCATATTCCGCCATATTATTAGTACAGTTGAAACACAGCCTAGCAGTGAAGGGGGTATGACAGCCTTTAGGGGATATGATTACAGCGTTGATGTCATTGCCACGTGCGTTGGATGCTCTGTCAAAAACCATGGTCCATCGGGATCCTTGTTCAGGTTTGTCATATGGTTTGAGTTCTTCACAATTGTTTACCACCGTGATGTCTACGTCCGGGAATTCGAAATTCATGGATTGATAGTCATTCACAACCTGATGATCCAGGTGATCGGCTAGCACACTTCCCTTTATTTCTTTCTGGGTAGTGTACTGAATATCGTATTTGGTCAGGACCATCTACCATCTTGCTATTCTTCCAGAAATGGTGGGCTTCTCAAATATGTATTTAATTGGATCCATCTTGGATATCAATAAAGTAGTGTGGGTCATCATATATTGTCTTAGCCAGCGAGCAGCCAATGCCAGAGTGCAACAAGTTTTCTCAAGTAGTGAATATCTGGTTTCCCAGTCAGTAAACATTTTGCTCAAGTAGTATATTGCATGCTCTTTTCAGCCAGACACGTCATGCTGCCCCAGCACACACCCCATTGAATTTTCCAAGACTGTCAGATACATGATCAGAGGCCTTCCCTCAACGGGCGGCATCAAAATGGGAGACTCTTGAAGGTACTGTTTGATCCTATCTAAGCTATCCATGAACTCGTCGTTCCATTCCACCACTTGATCTTTCTTCAGTAATTTAAAGATTGATTCACAAGTAGCGGTTAGATGGGAAATGAACCTGGCGATGTAGCTTAGCTGTACTAAGAATCCCCTGACTTCCTTCTCAGTGTGAGGAGCAGGAATTTCTTGTATTGCTTTTACCTTTGCAGGGTCCACTTCAATACCTTTTCCGCTAACAACGAAGCCTAAGAGCTTGTCGGACTTCACTCTAAAAGTGCATTTATTCAGGTTCAACCTTAGTTTGTATTTCTTCATTATTTCAAACAGTTTCTGCAGATTGTCAAGGTTTTCCTCTTCAGTTTGAGATCTAGCTATCATGTCATCCACATAGACCTCTATCTCGTGATGGATCATGTCGTGAAACAAAGCTACCATGGAACGCTGATAGGTTTCCCCAGTGTTCTTCAACCCAAATGGCATAACTTTGTAACAAAATGTGCCCCACTGTGTGACGAAGGTCGTTTTCTCCATGTCCTCGGGTGCAATTTTGATCTGGTTGTATCCGGAGAAACCATCCATGAAGGAAAATACTTTATGTTGTGCAGTGTTGTCAACTAGAATATCAATGTGGGGAAGCGGGAAGTCATCCTTGGGGCTTTCCCTATTCAAGTCTCTATAATCCATACACATACGCACCTTACCATCCTTTTTAGGCACTGGAAAAACATTGGCGACCCATTGTGGATAGGAGGTGACAGCTAAGAATCCAGTGTTGAACTGCTTCATGACTTCAGCCTTGATTTTCTCTGACATTTCTGGCCGCATGCGACAGACCTTTTTACCGGAGGGCAGTCTTCTTTTGTCAGCAGTCGATGGACCACGATATTAGTGTCGAGTCCTGGCATGTCTTCATATGACCAGGAAAAGACCTCAACATAGTCATGTAGTAATTGAGTTAAGCGCTTCTTGACACTAGGCTCCAGGTTGCCACCTACCTTGACTTCTTTCTTGTCCTCTTCAGTACCTAAGTTAATTGTTTTAATCAGCTCTTCGTGGGGTTGTATGGTCCTTTCTTCCTGTTGTAATAACCTAGCTAGTTCCCCTGGTACCTCACAATCTTCCTCACCTTCGTCTTCGGCTTGGTAGATCGGATTTTCAAAGTCACAATAGGCCATAGCAGAATCGTTACCCATGGGATCCTAAGTGGATGTGGATCTGCATTTTGATATGTGAGTGTGTGTAAGAGCATAGTTATCTTTAATAAAATAAAAGGTATGAAAAAGAAAAACAAAAAGCGTAAAATTTGCATGCAAAAACATCCATGATTTATTGATGACATATGAATATGAAGTAACAACCCTCACAAATGGACCATTGTGCCTCGGGTAAGACACAAGGTTTTAAAGTCTAAATTGTTAAATATTACAAATCTAAAAAAATTTAAAAGACAATTACTCTTGAATAAAAGTAATAGGGACAAATTCTTTGGCTTCCCAATTGTTGAGTCCTCCGTTGATGGTTGGAAAAATCCAATCGTCCATGTCACAGCTGCCATCATTGTCTTCCAATGCATTAACTCCTTGATTACTGATACATAAAGGTGGTTCCCCAGTGCGAGTTCATCGAACAGCTCTTTGGGCCTCTGAAGTAAAACCCACACCAAATTTGTTAGATTTGTAAGGAATATATGGAAGTCGACCCCAAATGGTACATCCACCTTCCTCCACTACTGCTCTAGCATCCTTCAGAGAGGCCATTTTCAATGGAGGTCTGGTAGCCTTCGGAGTCTTGGTAGTAGTCTTGGTTGCTGCAACTATTTGTGGAACCTCCTCAAAATTCTGACATGGGGTCTCAATGAACTCACCTTCCATTTCAACATACCTGAAAGAGTTCAGGTGGCTAACCATGTACTCCTCCTTCCCTTGGATTGTGATGATCTTTCCCTTGATTGGGTACTTCAACATCTGATGTAGGGTAGAAGTGAAGGCACCACCGCTATGGATCTAGGGTCGGCCCAATAGACAGGAATAGGAAGGGCGGATATCCATCACATAGAAAGTTGAATCAAAAGTCTGAGTTCCAACTTTTATAGGGATGTCTACTTCTCCGTGCACTATTCTTTTAGAACCATCAAAGGCCATCACCACAATGTTGCTAGGATTTAATGTGAGTCCTTCGCAATCTAACCAGTCAAGTGCATTCTTGGATAAGACATTCAACGATGAACCTGTATCCACCAGAATGTGGGCTAGTGTAGTGCCCCTGCACTCAATGGAAACGTGCAAGGCATCATTGTGTTTCCTTCCTTTGGGAGTTAAATCAGTGTCAGAAAAACCCAGTCCATTATCAGCGGTTAGACCGGCCACACAATTCTCAAATTGATTAATGGAAGTCTCTTGGGGCACGTGGGCGGTCTTCAGAAATTTTACTAAGGCCTTGGCATGAGCCTCAGAGCATAAAAGCAAAGCCAACATTGATATTTTTTAGGGGGTCTACCCCTAACTTCTCTACAATGTTGTAGTCACTTTTCTTGATTAGCTTTATTATCTCTTCCATCTCCTTGTTATAAGCTTCAAGAATGACCTCTGGATGTGCCTTCTTCTGGACAAGCTCAAACAATACCTATTTGCCCCTTGTCTCGGTACCAGGGATAATAGTAGGACTATCAATGGGAGTATCATTGGGAATGCTGGTAGGAGCGGTAGCGGCAATAGTTACATGCGTAGAGATGGTATTTGGAGAGATCTCGGGGAGAAAAACCTTCCACTTCTTGTTATCTTACTGGTTTCAACAATATTGTCGATGTCAGGATCAGGGTCTTTCACAACTTTTTCTTTGATAGCCAACTAATCTTGCTTGATGCCATAATAATAGACGTCAGCCTCATAGTTCCAGGGAACAACTTTATCCGAAGAATATGGTATTGGCCCCGACATGGTGATGATTAGGGGAACAGACTTTGGAACAGATGTAATCCTGACGGGTCTTTTGGTGGAGACTCTGGGAGGATTATCAGAAATGGTGATTATTGAAACATTTTCATAGGAATTTCTGGCAAGAAGAACTTTTTCAAACAGGATTTCTTTGTTAGCCATCAGGAACTGGATGCCCATATTCAGTAACAAACAACCATTTGGTAAAGACATACATAAGTGATAGCTTTCATTACAGCCTAGAAACAGGATGGCTTGCAATAGATTTTGTTTAACAGTCAAAAGGGGAGTAGTTAAATCATCCACGGAGGAAACAAAATAGTCATCATCAACAGTGTTGACACCTTGACCATGTTTGGGCATTGGCGCCGTTATTACATTAGGTGTTTCTGGGGGGTCAAACCCAATCTCTTTCGCCTCGATAAGGTCTTGTACCTTATTCTTCAAGGCCCAACAATCGTTTATATCATGCCCCGGGCTTCCAGAATGATAGGCACATCGAGCATTCTGGTTATAGCAAGGAGAAGCAGTATTAGGTTCTTGGGAGCTTCCTTTAGAGTCACTAGATTGGACTTCAAAATATGTGGCAAAACTTGGGACAAGGTCATGTTGATCCAGGTGAATCGTCTCATGGGCACCTTTGGCCTGCGTTGATAGTTTCGCTGCTGATTTGGTACATGATTGGAAATCATAACAGCCCCTACCGTCGGGAGACGTTCAGTTTTGTTTTGATTCCTCTGGTCATATGCAACACTGGCCTCCTTCTTTCCGGTAAAGGGTTTCTTCATCGTGTTCGAGGATACATCTCTTTGAATTTTTCCACTCTTTATACTGGCTTCTACCCGCTCACCGGTCATGATTAGCTCAGTAAATTCGGCCGAAGAGCTTCTGATCAGATGTTTGAAGAATGGACCAGATAACGTGCCTAAGAACATATCCACCAATTCTCTGTCAGATAGAGGGGGTTGGACTCTTCCCACGAGATCCCTCCATTTTTTAGCATAAATTTTGAAACCTTCACCAGCACCCATAGACATTCCTTGCAATTATGTTCGAGTTGGAGCTAGGTCAACATTATACTGATATTGCTTGTAAAAGGAAGCAGTAAGATCTTCCCAATTACGAATATTTGTCCCTTCCAAATGATAGAAACAATCCAACTGCGTCCCTAACAAGCTTTCTTGGAAGAAATGAACCCATAGGTTCCTATCAGCAGTATGGGGTTGAATCTTTCTGACGTATGACCTCAAATGCAGTTTTGGACAAGAGACGCCGTCATATTTGACGAAAGTGGGAACCTTGAATTTTTGCGGGATAACAACCCCTGAGACAAGGCCTAGCTCTTCAAAATCCAGCCTGGGTACCTTCTGGATCTCTATATCATTGAGGCAATCCTCCAGCTGCTTGTATTTATCATCAGCTGGGGGATACTGTTCTTCAGAGTAGTCCACTTCTTCCTCTTCTTCAGACTCTGGGTGGTCATTTACTTCCTTGTTTTTCCCTTCTTGATTATCTCCTTCACCCGATGAGGTTGCAAAATCTAGAGTTCGCCTGGTTGGCCCTTTGAACCTTCTTCCCAGATTCAAAACACCGACTGGTTTCTTTGCCTTCTTCTTCTTCTCTTTGATCATCAAAGCCTTCAAGTCCTCTTGTCCTTTAGCCAGAGCCAAGAACATTTGTTGGAATTGAGTGTTATGCACTTGAAGATCCTTTATTGTCTGTTCAATATCCATCTTACTGAATTAAACAGTAGAAAGATAAGGAGACTTGTGGTAAGAAACCTGTTTGAGTTATGATGAATGAAAATGCATATGCAAATGATTTCAAGGAAATTAGATATTTAAATTTGTTTAGACAAAAAGGAAACACATGTTACATTAATAAATCCAAGTTCGAGTACATCATACCTCTTTGGGCTTACAATGAATGAAATGAAATACAAAAACTCCTAAGACAAAAAGGTTGAACACATCCTATTTGGTGCGATGTAGGCGTTCAAACTCCGCTCTTCATGAAGCTGCTTGGTGAGTTCCAGAACTTTCTTCTCACTGGTGTAGAATTGGGCTTCGAAAGTGTCTCGCTCTTCCTTTAGCTGAATCCAATCCTTTTCAAGTCTTCGATAGAGGTAGGCATGTTGGGATGAAGGACAATATACAAGACATCTCCTTCAACAACAGGCTCCGTGATAACAAGGAGGATGGAGGGGTAAGGCATTACGAGATTCTGAGCACAAGCTCGTACCTACCTAAGGTAAGGCTCAAGAGGAATGGAATTTTTGTGTCCCAATGTATTACTATCCACCTTGTTTACCATCCTCCAAGCTCGTATAAACCTATGACAGTAGCCTTGATCGTCGCTCTCATTATCGAACACTACACCTTGGATGAGCATATCATGTGGACCGTCTCTTCATGCATACCCAAACTGTCGCAAAGCTAAGCAAGGGTTATAAGTGATACCTCCTCTAATGCCAAGCAGAGGGACATTAGGGAATTCCCCACAACGATCAATGATAGTAATGTCCTCCAAGGATCGAGAACACCAGTGGATATTCGAATGTCTGAGTGACATCAACCTATTGGACCATCTCAAGCCTTTCTCATTCTTCACAACGGATCGGGGAAGATGCAAAACAAACCACCTAGCCAACAGAGGAGTACAACACATGAGGGATCCTCTTCTCTTCATGGTGCGAGAGTGGAGAGAATGCAAGATATCTCCCAACAAAGTAGGCAATGGGTTGTGAGATAAGAAGATTTTGACAGCATTCACATCTATAAGTTGGTCAAGATTTGGAAATAGTACCATCCCATAGATGAGAAGAGCCAAAATTTATTTGAAAGCTTGTAAATCCAAAGTGTTCCAACAGTCTTGAGATTTTTCCAACAAGAACTTGGATAGGAACCCTTTGACACCACTTCTTGTTTCCCAATTAGCCGTGACCTCAGATTGTTGCAAGTGTAAAGCTCGGGCGACCTCTTCAGGGCTTGGGTCTCTTTCAGTACCGTTGAAAGGTAGTTGATTGAGAATAGGAATTCCCAAGAGTTGAGAGAATTCTTTCATAGTAGGTACAAGCTGGTAACTGGGGAAGGTGAAGCAATGATGAAAAGGGTCAAAGATATGGAAAAGCACCTTCATCATATCTTCAACAAAGCTGAAGGTAACCAAGTTGAGAAGTCGTCCATGTCTTTTGGTGAACGGAGAATTCTCAGGGACCCTTGATGCTAACTCCTTGAGCTGAAAAGGTACTCGTACAAGGTTGACTTGGATTGTATTCCTGCGAGTGGGAGTCATATCCTACAAAACAGAACAAAGATGAATCTCAAAATCCTTGAAATGGTTAGTCTAAAATGCTATAGTATGATTTCATGATGTTATGTACAAGCATATGTACAAGTTAAATTAAACAAGTCCTTGGGTTTAGGCTTGAATGAGGTTTATAGGTAAGTACCCTCTTGAAGTTTAGTTGGTTCAACCTGTCCTAGAAAGTAAACAGGTTCTAGGGAATCTCAATGTTATTGATCTTTCTTCATCAGGCATTGTTTCAGTGCAAGCCTCTTTATTTGCAACCGAAAGTCCAATCACAATGAGCGTAATATCGAGTATTAACCAACTTCGGACTGCACCAAAGTCGGCTACCTCACTACTTCCTAATAGCCAAGTTGTTCAATTAAAGGTTCTAAAGTCAGTTAGTGCTTCATGACACCACACAGCGGCCCCGTATTCTCCTTTACTACTCAAGGGCTACCGGTACCAACAAATTTGTCACACTAACGTAGCTATTGCTTAGACCATGTCGGTATACCCCGCACAGTTTCCATAAATTATTGCTACTTACCTAAAAAGATGCCCCGGATCCGGGTAGAGGATCAAAACAAACCCAAACAAGGAACCATAATGTAAAGCAAACAAATCAAACAAAGTAAAGCAATTAAATGTGATCTAGCCCTAAGGTAACCCCACTTTTAGGTATATCTCCCCAATAGAGTCGCCAGTTCTATAACACGGTGGGAGAACTGACTTGGGTGTTTTGCGTTTGATCGCGATTGTTGTGGATAGCAAGAGTCGCCACTGACTTTTCTTTTATCAAAAAGGAAAGGTTGAAAAGAACAGGAAAGACCTCTCGAGATTATTTTCTTGAGTTCGTGGGGTAGGTTATGAAAAGGGAAGGTATTAGCACCCTTTTCATTCGTAGTTATCTACGGGCTCTTTAGTTGCTTGCTAGATCACTTGCTTTTTGTTTGAAAATGTGCTTGTGGTATAGGTTTTGAAAGTATTTTGAAAATTTCTTTGTAGTGGTTCTCGTTTCTATAAGAACGCATACAAAGTGTTGTTTTGAAACTAGTTTAAAGAGGTGTCTGTGGAATTTGTTTTTGAAAGTGATTTTGAAAAGTGTCTTTGTGATGGTTCTCGTTTCTATAAGAACACGTACAAAGTGTTTTTGTCTTTTGAAAAATGTTTCAAAGTGAAATTGTGGGTGTATACAAACGTTTTTGTTATGAGCAAGCGAGCAACTAGGAGCAACCTAACTACTCAAAAGGTATTAAATGCTCTTTTCCTCCTCCTTTAGATGTTGCTATCTTACCATTAATTTGGTAATAATCCCCATCATTGGATGTGAAGGGACAGGCGTGGTACGTTTGTATGGTCATAAAAGGCAACCTGTTGTACCAAAAAAATTTCCCTCTCATCTTACTCAACACATGCTCATTGAGATCCTCAACTTGCTCAAGGTTGCCCAAGAGCTAACCAGACAAACTCTCTCCTAAAGCAATGAACCTCCAACTAGGGTTTCCATTTTCATCAAGATGGGTGAGCTCCAAAGGCCTCACATGCTCTCCATAGTCCTAATATGTTCTCAGGACCATCCATGTCAAGTTTCATGCCTTGCACAAGAAGTTTGCTCAGTCAACTTCTCAGATGTTTGAAAATCAACTATATTAGGTCAAAAGTCAACTATGGCCCACATACAGTCAAACTTCAATATTTTTGGTCAACATCAACACTTTGAAGTGATATCCATCATTTGATCAAGGGTTTATCATGATTCCCCAAGGAATTCTCCTAATTCATCAAAACTCAAAAGTTGCTAAATTAGGGTTTCTTATGAAAAGTCAACTAAACTTTGACCAAGCATAACATTTTCATACTTTATCAGAAATTTCTCATAAAAGGCTCATTTTGAAGAGAATCCAATTCCCTACAAATCATGTTCATCCCTCAAGTTCAAGAAATGCACTCATGAAAAGATATAAATTCATACATTATAGGTCCTTTTCAAAAGTCAACAAAAACACCTTTTGGGTCAAAGCTTCTTACATGAACATGGAGGATCCAATTGAGATGAAACCAAAAGGGTTGTTTAGGGGACATCCTAAGCTTTCTATAAAATCCAAGAACACCCCCCTTAGGGTCAAAATTTAAGGAGATATGCATTGTCAAAGTTGGCCATTTTTGGAAAATTGTCAAAAGTCAACAATACCCAAAATTGCATTTTTTGTCAAATGGGCCTAACTTTTTATGCTTGCGTCTTACTTCTAACATGGTCCACGACCCAAACACTCTCCCACATATTATTGGATTTATTTATTTAATTTATTTTGATTTTAATCATTTAAAAATCAAACTAAAGCAAATAAATGATATAAATTAGTAAAGATTTGTTTTTGATCTGATTTTGAATAGAATCACAATTGAATTATGTTGTCAAAAAAAATCAAATCGTGCAAAGGGTGATTGGGATGAGAATGACGTGATTTGGATTGATTTAGGAAGAAATAACGCAAAGAGGAAATCAAATCCAATCTTCATAATTTGCTAAGATTTGAATACTTTTTGTTGACCTAATTCAGTGCACTACATATATAGAACAATTCCCAAGCACAAAAAAGAGGATTGACCATGTGAAGCTGCCAAGACAAGTTGCCACTTTTTGTCAAAAAGTCTTAAGATGAATTCCATATTAGAGCCATCCTCAAGGAGATTTATGGATTTCAACATGTTCCTGGACACCTACAGAAGCTTTTCCAACCATTTGCAGCATTAAGACGCCCAGAATCAGCCTCCATATCCCTCACGGTTTACCATATTTCTTGAATTCGATTTTGATTATTTGCGCATGGTTAACATTTTTTAAGCATACCTTCATGTTTATATTTTCATTTGGAATGTATTGGTATGATTAATTATAATTTTTTATGCATATATAGGCAATTGCCATTATTAGGGTTTATGCTTGCATTTTAGGGCTTTTTGATACAGGTAAAATCAGGGCAAAAGATGGGTATCATCATATTCACGAGATCAAGTCTGGTTGATTGGTATACTTGGATTTCATTTAACTTGTTTATTTGAGATTTTTTGAGATGAACAGGTTTTAGTTACAGGCATTGAACCGTAGGTAAAAGCCTTTACCTAATACGATAGTGCTGAGGAAGAAGAAGACTGCGTGGCAACGTCCCAATGGACCATTTGAATATTAGCGTATTTTTTCTGGGCACTATGCGTGTTTTCATTATATATTATTTCGTGTATTAATATTAACAAAAGGCAAACTGGCCCAGTGGCGTGCAGGAAGGTTGTTTAGGCGCTATAAGTGAGAGGTCAGGGGTTCGACCCCTGCCTCTAACATTTGTTATTTTTTCTTCAAATCCCTTGCAAGTTTCATGCGCTTCAGCATCCAGCATCTACCATACACCTCAGATCTCACCCTTGGGATCCATCATCAAACAGATCCAACGCCCCAGCCTTGAGGGTCCACAACGAACCATCAGAAGGAAATCCCCAGGGAATCATGCGCTAGACTTTGGGCCATCATCTTGGGCCTTTGCAAATTTGGCAATGCACCCCCCAAATTGCTTCTCACAATCAGGCCCAATTATAATTCTCTTTTTATTTCTTTTATTTTATTATTTGTCTTAATTATTTTTTTTACAAAATCATTTTTTTAAATCAAAAATTAGAAAATTACAAGAAAATATTAGGTTTAGTTTTTTTTCATAAAATATTTAATTGATTAATTAATTAGGTTAATTAAGTTAACTTAAATTCTTTTTTTCCATAATTAAAATTAAATAAAAATTAGGTTAATTTGCATGATTAATTACTTTTCTCAAAAAAATCCAAAAATATCTTTTCTTTATTCATCAATTAATTGTTTCTAAACTTGACATTAATTCCATGTATTTAACTTTGTCGCGCGCATTATTTTTCCCCTATCTTATTAATTTGTAATTGCTCCGAGTTTGTAATAGTTAATTAGGTTTACTATTTTGCATTTATTATTTTCCCGGGTTTTTGATTATGTAGTCCCCCTCCCCAAGGCCTTGTAATAGCTAGGGTTTTAATTTCTCGCACTTTACTTTCCGCAATTATAAACTGCCTAGATGTATGGATAATAGGATTATATGGAAAGAATAACATTAAAACGATAGACAACCCTGTGATATGGTGGAAGAATCGACTGTTTTGAAATGTTGGTTTGCGTTTTGCGTTCGCAAAATGTCGTGGTAAGCAAAAGTCGCCACCGACTTTTATTTCATCCAATCATGGAAAAGGAAAAAGAACAGAAAAAATATTTTTTTAAGATATTCTGAGTACGGGGGGTAGATTATAGAAAGAGAAGGTATTAGCACCCTTTCTATCCATGGTTTTCCATGGGCTCTTAGGTACTTGCTCATCTTTTAAAATTGCTTGTGTATGTGCTTTGTTTTGAAACAGTTTGACTTCGTGATAACCCTTGTATCAGTCCTCAAAGGTGTGACGAAGTTGTTTTTGAAAATTGTTTTGAAAAGTGTAAGTGTAAAAAGTTTTGATTTGAGCAAGTACCTACTAGCATCTACCTACTCGAATAAAGATCGTTTATATTCTCGTTCCTTTAGACAGCACTATCCTACTATTGAGAAATAGGTGGCACCGTCATTGGAATTGTAAGGGTCAATTCGAAAGGGACGTACAATCACTAAAGCAATGTTAGGACACCTTAGTAATAACCCTAGAGTCTTAAGATCATATTCGAGGCAACATTTCTGAGGCAACATTTCCGAGGAAACACTTCCGAAGCAACATTTTCGAGGTAACATTCGAATGGGACATTTGATCTTTGTTAGATAGGAGGGCAACCACTAAAGCATCCTATACTTAATGATCGTTTACCGAAGGCAACTGAAGTGTGAGTATACCCTAAGAGTGATATGTGCGAGTGATCTATTTTCAATTATTTAGTCTTTGCACATTAGGGTTTTCTAACTGGATTAATTTGTCATGCATTCTTGTCATACAATCCTATTATGATTCATCTAAACAGTCAAATATTTGCGAGAATTAAAATGTGAGAAAGTAAATCTACGCTATTACAAGGCTTCGGGGAGAGGGATTAATTACATAGCCAAAAACCCGGGAACAAGCGGTAAATAAAAGCCCTAGATTAAACTATTACAAACCATGAACGGTTACAAAAATATTGGCAAATATAAATAACGCGCGCGCGATGAATCGAATGTGGAGCAACTAGGGTTTTGACCCTTGCCTAAACCTAATTGCGATTAGTTAAAGAAAATGTTTTTGTTTTGTTTTATTATTTTAAGAAAATAAGAAAATTATTACATTAAATATAAAATCCTAATCCTAATTAATTTTAAATTAAGAAAAATAAATTAATTTTTCCTAAAACCTATTTTTTGTATTTTTATTCATTTGAGAAAGAAAAGCAAAATAAAATTAAATCAAAAGCTTAACCTAATTTCTATTTGGTTTTTATTTATGAAAACAAAATTACAATTTCCTATTTTAAACTAAATTAAATTAATTTTGATAAATAAAACAAAAAAAAAACTAGTCCTAATTTTGTGAATTATTGATTTTATGGTTTTTGTGAAAAATAAATTAATTTGTGAATTTTAAAATAAATAAAGAAAATTCAAAGAATAAAAAATAAAGAAATAAAATAAGGAAAAGTTAGCAGATGGGCCTGGTGGTGTTTGCTGAAAAGGGGGGTGCTGTTTGAGATTCTGAGCCCAAAAGATCCAGGTCCGTTTGACTTTGCATGATCTAGTGTGGTTGTTGACTTGAGGCGTATGGTGGCCCTCCAATGGTGGTACGTTGATCTGGAGCGCTGATGAGGTGAATGGACAGATCCTGATGGTATATGGTGAACTTCTTGACTTGCTATGCGCTGGATTACCTATTGAAGAAAAATGTGAAGAAAGGTCGGGACCTGGGGATCGAACCCAGGTCCTTATGAATACCTCTACTCCCTGCTTACCAACTAAGCTACGCTTGTTATTTGTATATATAATCAAAATCAATTATAATATAATAAAAACAAAACAATGAAACTCAAAACGCGCAAAATTCAAATCACCCAACCAGGGGGTGCCACGCATCCATCTTCTTCATCCCAACCGTCGTTTTAGGTAGCAAACTTTTACCTACAGACACTTGCTATAGGTATATCCCTGTCCATCTCCAAAATCGTGTAGGCTCAAGATAAATGGCCATGGCTGGTAACAATCAACTCGTTTCATCCTTATGAGTCTCATGGTACTAGAATCAATATCCAATTTTACCTATCCTGCAAAGCCCTAAACAAGAACTTGAAACCCTAGCTATGGCAGTTTGCCATACAATCACCAAAAACGCAATTGAATATAATGATTAGCTTGCAAATATGTTAAGGAATAAGAATATGCAATCAAAACGTGCAAATGTCGTATAAATTGACGAAAACGAAAACGAGTTTGGAAGCAAATCGTGATGCCTTTAACTTATAATTCTTGGCGTGAAAAGGCTTGAAATTGATTGGAATATGCTCCTGGGACGTCTAGCAATCTATTGGCAATGTGAGAATGGCACGATTTGGTCTCTAATATGGAAATTGGATCACCACTTTTCTTGAAATTTTTTTGAGTTTTGTTTGCCTCTTTCACGACTGCTTAACCTCTCTCATGCCTTGGCTTGCTTCTGTATATGTAATACAACTTATAAGGTCAATAAAAACGACCTCAATCTTGCTCATCATGGAGATTTGATTTGGTCTTTCATGGCATATGATTTCTTTCCAATTTTGATCAAATCCAATCTTTTTCCAACCAAATTAGCCTTGCACGAGTTGATTCTCAATTGACAGCATATAGGATCTTCTTTCAATGCAAAAATCACCCCTAAAACACAATATATGATTTATTAGGATTTATTTGATTTTATTTGAATTTTAAATGAATAAAAATAAAAATAAATAAAATAAATGAATAAATAAAGCATGGAGGGTCCCATAAGTCGTGGACTATGTTATCATTAAAGTGAAAGCATAAAAAGTTGGGCACATTTAGCAAAAAATGCAAATTTGAGCACATTTGACTTTTGGCAATTTTGCAAAAAAGGTCAACTTGGCCAATGCATAACTCTCTCAATTTTGACCCTAGAGGGGTATTCTTTGATTTTTTAGAAAGCTTAGGATGTCCTCTAAGCAACCCTTTTGGTATCATCTCAATTGAGTCATCTTGTTCATGTATGAAGCTTTGACCAAAAAGGTGTTTTTGTTGAATTTTCAAAATGACCTAGAATGTAAAAATTCATATCTTTTTATGAGTGCATATTTTGAACTTGGGAGATGAAGATTAATTGTAAGGAATTGCATCCTCTTAAAATTGAGCTTTGGATGGGTCATTTTTGATAAAGTATGAGAAAGTTATGCTTAGTCAAAGTTGAGTTGACTTTTCCTACAAAACCCTAATTTAGCAACTTTTGGGTTTTGATGAATTATGAGCAATCCTTGAGGAATAATGATCAAACCTTGATAAAATGATGAATGATACTCCAAAATGAGGATGTTGACCAAAAATCTTGAAGTTTGACTGTATGTGAGCCACAATTGACTTTTGACCTAGCACAATCGATTTTCAGGCCTTTGAGCCATTGGCTGAGCAAACTTCCTCTGCAAGGCTTGAAACTTGACATGGATGATCTTGAGAACATATTGGGACAATGGTGAGCATTTGGGATCCTTTGGACTCAAGCCTCTTGATGCAAAATGAAACCCTAATTTGAGGTAGACTGCCTTAGGAGAGAGTTTGTCTGGTTAACCCTTGGACTTCCTTGAGCAATTTGAGGACCTCACTTGACATGTATTGAGAAATCTGGGAGGGAAAATTTTGGGGTCAACAGCTGCCCCTGTTCAATCTTCTTAAACCTGAGGATGTAGATTGGCTTGTCTGCCTTTCGTGATCTGAAGGTGGAAGATTATTGAACACTAGAGTGCCCAGAAATTTGCACTCATATGAAGTGACATTTGATTTGTGATATCGGGAATGGGCTTGTAGATGCCATTTGGAAGTTGCTAGAGAATTGTAGGAGATGGGCTTAAAGATTCCGTCCGAGGAAGCGTCGATTGCATAAGAGATTCCTTTGCAAAAACCCGTATACCTGTTGTTGAGGAGGACTTCGTTGGGGAATGCTGGTCTCTGTCTTGAGAGAAATAGGGTTTTAGAAGCTTCAGTTGTCCGTTACTCTACTGGGGAATAATTCCGATTTGGGAAGCGGAAGTGAACTGTGTGTTTGGGCAGGGTATATGTTACACCGCAACTTACTAGGGAAATATGAAATCAATTATGTTTGATCGGGTCCCGGTTTTACAATGTTGTGGACTGCTGTTCTGGGGGTAAGAGAGGAAGTAATCAGGATGGTAAGGTTATGAGAAGGAACCTGGATAGTAGGGTTACTTTGATATGAAAGTCGGGATAGTAGGGCTGTGAGAAGGAACCTGGATAGTAAGGTTACTTTGATATGAAAGTCGGGATAGTAGGGATGTGAGAAGGAACCTGGATAGTAGGGTTACTTCGATATGAAAGCCTAGATAGTATGGTTGTGAGAAGGAACCTGGATAGTATGGTTACTCCGGTATGAAAGTCGGGATAGTAAGGTTGTGAGAAGGAACCTGGATAGTAGGGTTACTTTGATATGAAAGTCGGGATAGTAGGGTTGTGAGAAGGAACCTGGATAGTATGGTTACTTCGATATGAAAGCCTGGATAGTAGGGTTGTGAGAAGGAACCTAGATAGTAGGGTTACTCTGGTATGAAAGTCGGGATAGTAGGGTTGTGAGAAGGAACCTGGATAGTAGGGTTACTTCTATATGAAAGTCGGGATAGTAGGGTTGTGAGAAGGAACCTGGATAGTAGGGTTACTCCGATATGAAAGCCGGGATAGTAGGATTGTGAGAAGGAACCTGGGTAAGGTTGTCCTTGTCGTGGCGATCATTACTCTGTTTAGCTTCCAGTGTTGATCATGGACCTGTTGGAAATTGTTGATAATAATTGTCTTTCCTGAAAGAAATACAGGGTTAGTTATGTGTGATGCATGAGATGCATTGTATGATGAAGTTCTAAAAATAAATGAGACTATGTTATATGTAATGTATGCATATGTCATGATGTATGAGCATGAAATGCTGACGTAATAATCTGAGTCCACGAAAATAAATCTCTGACTGCCGTTTGGAGAGTATGCGAAATGGTATTCTTGACCGTGATAGAAAAAGTGGTTCTTCTACTTCTGTTGGGGATGGTGAATCGGAGATGACTATGTTGGGGATTTGCCCCTTGTCTTCGGATATTCTTCCGAGGAAAGACTCTGTCTGAGGATAACTCTGCATGGAATAACTCTGTTGGAGAGGAAATATTTTGTTGATAGATCTGCCGACTTGGAGAAATAACTCAACTGGGGATGAATTTCCGTTGCTGGTGATAATGAATCCTGTTGAGGATTGAATTTCTATTTGTGAGAGAAATAAACTCTGCTTGGGGAAAAATTTACCAACTCACTCGCGATCGTGAAACTTTAGTAAGGGAGAGTTATGTCCTGTTTAGGAAACCTTACAGCATTGTCTTTGGATACTTTTTACTCTGTGGGGAATATAGGTACCACTGTTCACATTCTCAAGATGACTCTATCCCAATACCTGGTGGGCAGAGTAACTGTAAGGTTTGGGAACTTCTTGTTTTTCCCTGTTCCTGGAGTTACGGGTAATCGTCTTTTGTTTCTTATGTAAATATTTATGAGCGACAATTATTTTCAAATGCATATATCAAAAATGAATCATTGGACGTTCTTGCAAAACAAAACAGAAAACGGAAAACACTTTGGAATTTCTTGTGAAAATGAATTGTATTGATTTTTGAAGTTGGCCTGTAATATGCGCTTTTGTACAAAGAGGTTGACGTCCTAGTAAGAGAACACCTCTGAAAGATAGAAATCACAATTTGTGTAAAAGAAAGAAAAACAATTATGTGAAACAATCCCATCGGGTTCCAACTCTGCTATTGCCTTTATATCTCCAAGTGTCTTATCACTTTGCTGCTTGGTCGAAGGTGGATCAGATTGATTGGCGCCGTCCGAGCTTGATAGTCGGTACCGAAGTCTGGTTGCGAGGTGATCCAATGAGACATAGTGTTACGCTTCAATCCCTAATTTTTCCTGGACCGCCCTTTTGGGTTTTCAGTCCACCGGGCTACCCTTTTTTGCCCAAGTCGCCTTTTCAAGTTTTCGACTTGCCGGGTGTACAGATTTTTTCATTTTCATCCCTTTCTTTTGCCCGAACCCTTTTGGTTCGCCGGGAAGCCCTTATTTTTTCCTAGGCCAGTCAACCTAGTGGGTCTTTGATTATGCCTAGTATCTTTTCACTATGTCTGCATTGACGGGGAGAGGAAGGTCGTCACCATCCATGGTAGTTAGAATCATAGCTCCTCCCGAGAAAATGTTCTTAACCACAAATGGCCCTTCGTACGTGGGGGTCCATTTGCCCATGGGATCACCTTGCAGTAGTATGATGCGTTTGATCATTAGATCCCCGACTTGATATTCTTGACGTCTGACTTTCTTGTTGAAAGCCTTGATCATTTGTTTTTTATACGTCTGACCATGAAAAATAGCAGTAAGTCTCTTTTCATCGATTAGATTCAGCTGATCAAGTCGGTTTTGGATCCAGTCGTCTTCGTTCAAACCCGCATCCTTCATAATCCTGAGAGAGGGTATCTCGACTTCGATGGGTAGAACTGCCTCCATGCTGTACACAAAAGAGTAGGGTGTTGCCCCTGTCGATGTCTGTGCTGAGGTACGGTACCCATGAAGAGCGAATGGTAACATCTCGTGCCAGTCTTTGTATGTCACCGTCATCTTCTGTACAATCTTCTTGATGTTCTTGTTAAACAAAACTTTTTGCAAAACACACACAAGCAATTTCAAAAATGAGCAAGTACCTAAGAGCCCGTGGAGAACCACAGATAGAAATGGTGCTAACACCTTCCCTTTCTATAATCTACCCCCGTACTCAAAAACTTTTGAAAAAGGTTTTTTATGTTCTTTTTTCCTTTTCCTTTGTTGGATGAAATAAAAGTCGATGGCGACTCTTGCTTACCGCACATTTGCGAATACAAAACATAAACTAGTATTAAACTGTCGGTTCTACCACCGTATCCTAGAACTAGCGACTCTACTGGGGAATAATTCATGGGGTATACCTTAGGATCTAGGTCATTTCTAAAAATTGTTTTCTTGTTTTGCTTTGCCTGCTTTATATTCAAGGGTTTTGTTGGGGTTATGTAGATCCTACACCCGGATCTGGGGACACCTTTTAGGTAAGTAGCAATAAATTGTGAGGGAACTGTACAGGGTATACCGACAGGGTTGAAGCAGTAGCTACGTTGATGTGGCACTTTGGTTGGTACCGGTAACCCTTGAGTCAATCAGGGAGAGTACAGGGCCGCCGTGTGGTGTCATAAAGCATCAACTAACCTTAGAACCTTTAATTGCACAACTTGGCCAGTAGGACGTAGCGAGATGGCCGGCTTTGGTGTATTCCCAAGGTCGACAGATACTCGATGCTACACTCATTGAGGTTTAACTCTTGAGTTTTGTTTGGTTGCGAGTCAATCGCCTATTGAACGAAGCTTGGGGGAAAGATCGGTGATATTGAGATCCCTTAGAACCCGGTTACTATTTATAGGACAGGTTGAACCAATCCAGCTTAAAGAGGGTATGACCTTAAAGCTCATGCAGGCCTTAAACCTAAGGCTACTTGTGTGACATGTTTGCTTTCTTCGCCTAACAATTTGAACTCATTGCAGGGCTTTGTTTGTATTCCTTGCAGGACCTTGTTTGTATAAATCCAATAAATTGGTTTCTTACCCTGTAATTTTGCTTGATGCATAGCATATACATCATAGCATCATACCATAGCATTTCCTTAACCATTTCAAGGATCTCAAGGGCCTGTGATGCAGGTTATGATAAAGCAGACGTCTAGCAAGGGGCAAGGGGATTTATTTTCCTCTAGCCAATGTCGTCAAAAGATCAAAACACGATAACTTGAGTCAGGGGCTATGACCCACTTGATATGGTGAGCTTGACTCTTGTAGAAGGACTCTTAACGATACAAAGTTCTTCAATCAAAGCTGCAAAATTTCAACTTCTGACATTTCTTGTTTACCCCATGAGATCCTTGAAAACATTTCATACATATATCATACACATCATTGCATAACAGGTACCATAACAAGTTTCTCATCTTCTTCACTGTTTATTTCAGCAATAATGTCTTCTGAACAAAGCATCAAGGATCTCTAGGCACAAAATGCCTAATGTCAGCAAATGTTTGTAACCTTAGCCAAGGGGCAGGAAGATCTAAAGGCCCTTATTCTGAAAGAGAAAAAGAAGAAGAAGAAGAAGATTGTCGGTGTCCTGAATCTAGGCAGAAGATTTAGGGGACCGTTGAAGCAAACGGTTGATCTGACCTCTTCATCCAAAGCAGGGGAGAACCAAGAGGGCGAAACAATGGAGGAAGACCCTAGTCCGAGAGTTTCCGAGGATGAATTTGACTACAATGATGAACAATATCCCCCGGCTGAGGATAGGTACAAACAGTTAGAGGATCGTCTGAGCGTGATGGAGATCCAAAGAATACCAGGGCTAGATTTCAAGGAGTTGGGTTTGATGTTCGGGGTAGTCATCCCACAGAAGTTCAAGGCTCCGATATTTGCGAAGTATGATAGGGTGTCTTGTCCTAAGCTTCACATTCGTTCCTATGTGAGGAAGATTCAGCCTCACACTACTGATAGGAATTTGTGGGTCCATTTCTTTCAGGACAGTCTGTCTGGGACTCAGCTTGAATGGTTCTATCAACTAGAGGGAACCAATGTCCGCAACTGGGAGGATCTAGTTGCTGCTTTTTACAAGCAGTATCAATATAAAGCTGACCTTGCCCCTACCCGTACCCAACTCCATAGTATGTCTATGGGCGCAAGCAAAGGTTTCAAAGACTATGTGCAGAAATGGAGAGATCTGGCAGGGAAAGTCCAACCCTCTTTGTCTGATAGGGAGTTGGTTGATATGTTTCTTGGTACACTGTCCAGTCTGTTCTTCAATCACTTGATTGGTAGCTCCTCAGCTGGTTTCACCGAACTGATATTGACTGGAGAAAGAGTAGAAGCTGGGATCCGGAGTGGCAAGATCCAGAAAAATACCTCTTCGAGTATAGAGAAGAAGTCATTTGGTGGCAAGAGGGAAGCCAATGTTGTGCACAACCAGAAGGGGCGTTGCAAGGCAGACTACCACCAATTTGTGGGGGCAGTGCTGATCTCTAATTCGGAATGTGCACAACAACCTGAACAATGAAGCAATCAGCCAAGGGTGGAAAGACTTCAAAGACAGTTCACCCAAATCAACATGCCATTGTCATAAGCATTGCAACACATGTTGAAGATGAATCTGATTACGGTGATAAACCCTCATCCAAACCCAAAGACTTCCTCTCCTAACTACAATCCGGATGCAAGATGTGTTTATCATTATGGCAGCCCAGGGCACGATACTAACGATTGTTGGGCGCTGAAATACAAGATTTAGAATATGATTGACACCAAGGAGATTGAATTCGACCCTTCTGAGACTCCCAACGTGATCACTGCTCCCCTGCCAAAACATGGCTAGGATTGAAAGAATTTTTTATCATTTAAATCTCAAGTTGTATTTTCTTTGCTTATTCGAACAATTATTGTCATGACAAAACTTTGTTATTTCATTAATGCATTACACATGTTTGTCTTGAATTAATTTGTTTTCACTATGCTTAAACTGCTTTATACTTCCTTTTCACGATATTCAAATCTCGATTAAAAGCTCTAAGCCTTAGAGGGAGGATGACAAAAATGATACCACAATCTCTACAGTATGCTTTCGAACAGACCCCGCTGACGATGTACAGGCGTTGTTTCAAATCCTAAACAATGGAGTTATAAGGAATATAATTCCTAGTAAACCCCTTTGAGCCAAAGAAGTAGGAGTTTTTCTTTCACACAAATTAAAACCCTTAATTACAACCTGGGGCAGGGTAGTTTTCTCAGATCATTCAAAGGCGCACTCAGTCGCAATCTACCGCTTCGTACACAATGAATGGCATCGAAGACATCCTTCCAAAACAAAAGAGAGTAATGGTTATGTATAATCGTCAAGACAGACAGTCATTATTTCTCGAAATAAAAGCCCATTAAGTCAAAACCTATGAAGGAGACTTAAGAAAAGAACTGGGGAATCCCACTCACTATAATCACAAAAGAAATAGTTCAGGCAAAAGACAGGGATAGTAAAATAAAAAAGAAAGAGGTCCTATAAATCCTCGACAAAAAAGATGACTTCCTATTCAAAATAAACTTTCAGTATCCGAACCATCACCGGAACATCAAGGACAGTACCCCAGGACTCAATTGGGATTCTAAACGCACAATTAACTGAGCATAGGACTGAAGGACATCACGAAGAGTGGGTTGGGTACAAAAAATTTGAGCTTTTATCCTTTGTTTCTTGAACCATGAACCAGGATACGTTATAACCCTCAAAAGTCCTAGCTGAAGCATGGGTCAGTTTGAGAGCATATTGTTACAAAGGTATCCTGACTCCTGTAGGACTTGTTGTGAATCTTGAGTTGATATCACATTCTTGCAAATTTTGTTTTACTACACAAAACACAGTTTCAAAAAAAAATTCAAGACAGATATGAGTTTTGCATCCTTTAAATGACATTGTTTGCATATGACTAGTTGTTTGACAGCAGAGAAATCCGCACAATGGATATTCAATGAACAGACGTCCTTTCAATAGATAGAATCACCTCAGCAGGAAAGACACTTCCAACAACAGGTTTTCCATAAGCAAGGGGCAAGATATGATGTCTACCACACTTGGGAAAGTCTCTCCAAGAGTGCCAAATAACCAGGGGCAGATCTCCATCTGAATCACTTGGGGCATTACGCATGCATTCCAGCAATGAATCATGTGCCATAAAGAAAAAAATTGAAAGTACTGCAACACAACACTATAGACAGTGACAACTCCCTACATCTTGAGACTGTGGACATAGTCGAAAAAGACCACACATGAAAAAGACCCGCTAGGTCGACTGGCCTAGGCAAAAATAAGGGCATCTCGGCGAACCAAAAAAGGTTCGGGCAAAAGTTAGGGATATACATATGAAAAAACTGTACACCCGGCAAGTCGAAAACCTGAAAAGGCGGCTTGAGCAAAAAAGGGTATCCTGGTGGGCTGAAAACTCGAAAGGGCGGTCCAGGAAAAAGTTAGGGATCAAAGCATACGACTATGTCCCGTCATCTTGTCTCTTGCCTATCAGTAGAAGGCTTATAATTCTGATCGGCAGTTACCAAGCACCTCGTGAATTGGGATAACACTCAATCTACAAAGCCTCTGCAGGTACTTTCTCTAGTATGTACAGGGGCAGAAAAGTCCTGATGCAAAGTCATTGCCATATCCTCAACATGCATTCCAGTGAGATCTACACTCCCCACGGAGTAGGGGCAAATAAGGTTTAACAACGGCTTCCCCAAACAGGAATTACTATCCCCAGCCAAGTTCCTTCAAAGAACCGACATCTATGTTCCCTAGCCGAATTTTATAAGTCGCGAGAGGTTCATAAATTTGTCTCCCAAGCAGAGTTTATTTCTCTGAATATAGAAGCTCAATCCCCAACAGATCATATTCCTCCAGCTACGAAATTTCATCCTCCAGCGGAGTTTATTTCAACGAATCAACAAGATCTTCCAGCAAAGCATTTCCTCTCTCAAACAGAGTCATTCTCCCGCAGAGTTATTCTCAAGCAGAGTCTCTCTCCGACAGAATATTCACAAACAGAAAGGGGTAAATCCACGGCATAGTCATCTCCATTCACCATCCCCAGTAGAAGTAGAAGAACCACTTTTTCTACGACGGTCAGTAATTCAATTTCCAAGTACTCTCTGACAGCAGTCAGGAATTTATTTTCCTGAACTCGAATATGGAACAATAGCATCTCATGTTCATACAGCATGACATACGCACACATATTGCATACAACATAATCTCATTTATTTTGAGAACATCATCATACAATGCATTTCATGAATCACATATAATTTATCATGTACCTTTTCAGGAAAGATGGTTATCATCAACCATTTCCAGCAGGTCCAAGATTAGCTTCTGAAACTAAACAGAGTAATTATCTGCGCGACCAGATGCAGCTTTACACGGGTTCGTCACGAAGCAATCTTACACGTGTTTCTCCTAAATACAGCTTCACACGGGTTTATCCTGAAAATTCTTACACTGGTCCCTTCTCATACATTTCCAAATAAAGTTTCACACGAACTCATCCCGAAGTAACCTTACCCAGGTTCCTCCTGAAGCCCTACATAGACTTAGCCCTAAGTAACCTGACCCAGGTTCCTTCTGAAGTTTTACATGGACTTATCACGAAGCAACCTTGCCTAGGTTCCTTCTCGGTTCCGATGTAGTTTTACCCAAACTCCTCACAAAGCAACCTTACCTAGGTTCCTTCTCGGTTCAAATGCATTTTTACCCAAACTCCTCACGAAGCAACCTTACTTAGGTTCCTTCTCGGTTCCAATGTAGTTTTACCCAAAGTCCTCACAAAGCAACCTTACCTAGGTTTCTTCTCGGTTCAGATGCAGTTTTACTCAAACTCCTCGCGAAGTAACCTTACCTAGGTTCCTTCTCAGTTCAGATGTTGTTTTACCCAAACTCCCCACGAAGAAACCTTACCTAGGTTCCTTCTCGATTCAGATGCAGTTTTACCAAAACTCCTCACGAAGCAACCTTACCTAGGTTCCTTCTTCGTTCCAATGTAGTTTTACCTAAACTCCACACGAAGCAACCTTACCTAGGTTCCTTCTTGGTTCATATGCAGTTTTACCCAAACTCTTCACGAAGCAACCTTACCTAGGTTCCTTCTCGGTTCTGGTGTAGTTTTACCCAAACTCCTCACAAAGCAACCTTATCTAGGTTCCTTCTTGGTTCAGATGCAGTTTTACCCAAACTCCTCACGAAGCAACCTTACATATGTTCCTTCTCGGTTTCGATGTAGTTTTACCCAAACTCCTCACGAAGAAACCTTACCTAGGTTCCTTCTCGGTTCAGATGTAGTTTTACCCAAACTCCCCACGAAGTAACCCTACGACCCAGGTTCCTTCTCATAGCCCTACTATCCAGGCTTTCACCTCGAAGTAACCCTGCGACCCAGGTTCCTTCTCATAGTCCTACTATCCAGGCTATCACCTCGAAGTAACCCTACGACCCAGGTTCCTTCTCATAGCCCTATTATCCAGGATTTCACCTCGAAGTAACTCTATGACCCAGGTTCCTTCTCATCGCCCTACTATCCAGGTTGTCACCTCTAAGTAACCCTACTATCCAAGTTCCTTCCCATAAGTCCTACTATCTAGGCTTTCATCTCGAAGTAACCCTACTATCCAGGTTCCTTCCCATAAGCTCTACTATCCAGGCTTTCACTTCGAAGTAACCCTATGATCCAGGTTCCTTCTCATAGCCCTACCATCCAGGATTTCGTTTCGAAGTAACCCTACGACCCATGTTCCTTCTCTTTTATCTCCAGACAACAGTTTATAACACTGCAAGACCTGGACCCGACCAGAATCGGTCGATCTTACGTTTCCCCAGTAAGTCGTTGTGCATCCTGGACCCTAACCAATTAGGCAGTATGCTTCCACCTCCTCAATCAAGAGTTAATTCCCCAGTAGAGTAATGGACAACCGAAGCTCCTATACTCTATTTCCCCATACGTAAATCAATATTCCCCAGCGAAGTCCTCCTCAACGGCATGTATAGTAATTCTCGCAAAGGAATCTCTTATGCAATCGATATCTTTTTTGAATGGCATCTTCAAGCCCATCTCCAATGATCTTTCGTCATCTTCTTCCAAATTCCATCTGTAAGCCCATTCTCGATATTACCTACACTGCCATTATCATTTCAGACGAGTGCAAATTTCAGGGCACTCTAGTGTCCAATCATCTTCCACCTTCAGATCACGAAATAAAGACCAGCCAATCTACATCCTCAGGTTTAATAAGATTGAACAGGGGCATATGTTGTACCCCAAAATTTTCCCTCTCATCTTACTCAACACATGCTCATTGAGATCCTCAACTTGCTCAAGGTTGCCCAAGAGCTGACCCAACAAACCCTCTCCTAAAGCAATGAACCTCCAACTAGGGTTTCCATTTTCATCAAGATGGGTGAGCTCCAAAGGCCTCACATGCTCTCCATAGTCCTAATATGTTCTCAATACCATCCATGTCAAGTTTCATGCATTGCACAAGAAGTTTGCTCAATCAACTGCTCAGATGTTTGAAAATCAATTGTATTAGGTCAAAAGTCAATTATGGCCCACATACAGTCAAACTTCAAGATTTTTGATCAACATTAACACTTTGAAGTGATATCCATCATTTTATCAATGGTTGATCATGATTCCCCAAGGAATGCTCCTAATTCATGAAAACTCAAAAGTTGTTAAATTAGGGTTTCTCAGGAAAAGTCAACCATACTTTGACCAAGCATAACTTTTTCATACTTTATCAGAAATTTCTCATCTAAGGCTCATTTTGAAGAGAATCCAATTCCCTACAACTCATATTCATCCCTCAAGTTCAATAAATGCATTCATGAAAAGATATAAATTCATACATTATAGGTCCTTTTCAAAAGTCAACAAAAACACCTTTTGGGCCAAAGCTTCTTACATGAACATGGAGGATCCAATTGAGATGAAACAAAAAGGGTTGTTTACGGGACATCCTAAGCTTTCTAAAAAATCCAAGAACACCCCCCTTAGGGTCAAAATTGAAGGAGATATGCATTGTCAAAGTTGGCCATTTTTGGAAAATTGTCAAAAGTCAACAATACCCAAAATTGCATCTTTTGTCAAATGGGCCTAACTTTTTATGCTTGCATATTACTTCTAACATGGTCCACGACCCAAACACTCTCCCACATATTATTTGCTTTATTTATTTAATTTATTTTGATTTTAATCATTTAAAAATTAAACTAAATCAAATAAATGATATAAATTAGTAAAGATTTGTTTTTGATCTGATTTTGAATAGAATCACAATCGAATTATGCTGTCAAACAAAATCAAATTGTGCAAAGGGTGATTGGGATGAGAATGGCATGATTTGGCTTGATTTAGGAAGGAATAATGCAAAGAGGAAATCAAATCCAATCTTCATAATTTTCCAAGATTTTAATACTTTTTGTTGACCTAATTCGGTGCACTACATATATAGAACAATTCCCAAGCACAAAAAAGAGGATTGACCACGTGAAGCTGCCAAGACAAGTTGCCGCTTTTTGCCAAAAAGTCTCAAGACGAATTCCATATTAGAGCCATCCTCAAGGAGATTTAAGGATTGCAACACGTTCCAGGACACTTACAGAAGATTTTCCAACCATTTGCACGCATTAAGACACCTAGAATCAGCCTCAACATCTCTCACGGTTTGCCATATTTCTTGAATTTGATTTTGATTATTTGCGCATGGTTGACATTTTTTAAGCATACCTTCATGTTTATATTGTCATTTGGAACGTATTGGTATGATTAATTATATGTTTTAATGCATATATGGACAATTGCCATTATTAGGGTTTATGCTTGCATTTTAGGGCTTTTTGATACAGGTACTATCAGGGCAAAAGATGGGTATCATCATACTCACGAGATCAATCCTGGTTGTTTGGTATACTAAGATTTCATTTATCTTGTTTATTTGTGATTTTTTGAGATGAACAGGTTTTAGTTACAGGCATTGAACTGTAGGTAGAAGCCTTTACCTAATACGACGGTGTTGAGGAAGAAGAAGATTGTGTAGCAACGTCCCATTGGACCATTTGAATATTAGCGCGTTTTTTCTGGGAACTATATGTGTTTTCATTATATATTATTTCGTTTATTGATATTAACAAAAGGCCAACTGGCCCAGTGGGGTGCAGGAAGGCTGTTAAGGCGCTATAAGTGAGAGGTCAGGGATTCGACCCCTTCCTCCAACATTTGTTGTTTTTTCTTCAAATCCCTTGCAGGTTTCATGCACTTCAGCACCCAACATCCACCATACACCTCAGATCTCACCCTTGGGATCCATCACCAAACAGATCCAACGCCCTAGCCTTGAGGGTCCACCATGAACCATCAGAAGGAAATCCCCAGGGAATCATGCTCTAGACTCTGGGCCATCATCTTGGGCCTTTGCAAATTTGGCAATGAACCCCCCCCCCCCCCCCAAATTGCTTCTCACAATCAGGCCCAATTCTAATTCTCTTTTTATTTCTTTTATTTTATTATTTGTCTTAACTATTTTTTTTACAAAATCATTTTTTTTAAATCAAAAATCAGAAAATTACAAAAAAATATTAGGTTTAGTTTTTTTTTCATAAAATATTTAATTGCATTAATTAATTAGGTTAACTTAAATTCTTTTTTTCCATAATTAAAATTAAATATAAATTAGGTTAATTTGCAAGATTAATTACTTTTCTCAAAAAAATCCAAAAATATATTTTCTTTATTCATCAATTAATTGTTTCTAAACTTGACATTAATTCCCCATATTTAACTTTGTGGCGCGCATTCTTTTTCCCCTATTTTATTAATTATTGTAACTACTCTGAGTTTGTAATAGTTAATTAGGTTTACTATTTTGCATTTATTATTTTCCCCAGTTTTTGATTATGTAATCCCCCTCACCAAGGCCTTGTAATAGCTAGGTTTTAATTTCTCGCACTTTACTTTCCGCAATTATAAACTGCCAAGATGTATGGATAATAGGCTTGTATGGAAAGAATAACATTAAAACGATAGACAGCCCTAATTGCGCAAAGATAACATTAACTGAAATCAAACACTCGCACATGCTCACTCCTAGGGTTTGCTCCACTCCGGTTGCCTTCGCTAAACGGTCATGAAGCATAGGGAATTTAGTGGTTGCCCTCTAGTCCCAAAAGATCAAAAATGACCCATCCAGATGTTGCCTCGAAAAAGATCTTTAGGGTTTTAGGGTAACTACTAAAGTTTCCTAATCATTGCTTATGTGACCGTATTCGTCCCTTCGAATGTCCCTTAAATTCCAATGACGGAGCTACCTACTCCTTAATAGTAGAATAGCGTTGTCTAAAGGAAAACGAAAAAAAAATTTCGAGTAGGTAGAAAACTCTTAAGTACTTGCTCAAAACAAAAACTCTTTCACACAAACACTTTTCAAAACAACTTCTTCGCACTCTTGAGGACAGATACAAGGGTTATCACAAAGTTAAACAAAACATTTTGCAAAACACACACAAGCAATTTCAAAAATGAGCAAGTACCTAAGAGCCCTAGAAAACCACAGATAGAAAGGGTGCTAACACCTTCCCTTTCTATAATCTACCCCTGTACTCAAAAACTCTCGAAAAAAGGTTTTTTCTGTTCTTTTTTCCTTTTCCTTTGTTGGATGAAATAAAAGTCGGTGGCGAATCTTGCTTACCACACATTTGCGAATACAAAACGCAAACCAGTATTAAATTGTCGATTCTGCCACCGTATCATACAACATATGGGACGTTTTAGCAATGCCATTTTAGGGACTAGATCGTTTACTGAAGGCAACATCGAGGGACATCGAGGTACTACGATCTTTTATCGAGGGTTTTTTGCTAAAACATCCATATTCGAGGGACCTGGCTATTTTTTCGAGGCAACAAGTGGAATTACCCTAGGGGTGCATGTGTGTGAGGAGTGTGTTTAATTGCATGCATCTTGTCTTTTGAAATTTGGTTATCTACTTGTTGTTTTTATCTTGCCATACATCCTAGTTACTAGCATTTATATAAAAAATAATAAAATGCAGAAAGGTAAAATCTTACACTATTACAACCATATTGAATATCATGAAAATATAAAGGCAAAAATAAAATAAAAGAAAGAAAATGGGTCCTTCGATTTAGGCAGAAACACCCTTCGATTCTGCATTTTTTGGCTTCCTTTGATTTGGGGTCTGGAGTCAGTGGAGTCATGCCCTTCGATTTGCCTTTCAGCCTCCTTCGATTGGGGGTTGGGATCAGTGTAGGCGTGCCTTTCGTTTGGGCATGGAAGTCAGCATGGTTATGTCCTTCGCTTGAGACTTGGAGACAGCAAGGTTCTGGCCTTCGTTTGAGGCCTGGAGGCAACAAGGTTCAATCATTCATTTGAGGCCTGGAGTCAGCAAGGTTCATGCTTTACCACAGGCTCCTTGCTGACTCCTTCGATAATAAGCATGTTGGACCCTTAGATTGTGATTCGAAAGGATTGTGCAGCTAGCCAATCGAAGGGTATAATAAACCTGTCTTAAATTCTTAAAATGAAACATTCAAATGTAACTATAGTCTAGGGGTTAGCACAAAACCATTGGGTCTTAAAGTCCAAAGCCTAACTAATCAGAGTTGAGTTTTCAGCATATGGGCAGTCAGAATCGAAAGCTAAAACATGGTCTATCTCCCTATATGAAATATCTACATTTTTCTTTATTGGCATGTGCACATGATATTAAAATAGAATAGACTCAAGCTTGAAGGAAACTTACCTCTTGAAGTTCTTAAATCGAAGGGAAATGCAAGTACTTTTTATGATGGAGAATGGGAGTTCGTTGGGACCTTCATGAGGCTAATCCAGTTACCACTTTGTGAAAGTAGTAACTGAATCGAAAGAGGTTGTGTGAGTGGATCGAAGGCTCTTTTATAACAAGTGATGGAATGACTCAAAGGCCTGTTGTATGGTAGTTGGGGAAGTGGGTCGAAGGGTAGTTTGATGGTCACTTGGAGGGTGAATTGAAGGTTCTTACTTAGTGTATAGAAGTGTTTGAAAAAGAATGTTGGGAAGTGTTTGAGAATTTTTGAGAATTTTCACAAGTGGTTTCTTGCAATCTTTCAGGCGCCCCTAACATGTGTGGTGATGTCTCCTATTTATAGATGTCCTGGGCGGATGTTTTGGGAGGGGAAACAAAAGATTTAAACAAAAAGGGTATGATGTATTTGTAGCTTTCAAGGGACAGTGTTTGTATGCCATTTGGTGCAAGGAAATAGGCAGTGTTGCAGGACTTATATGCAGCAATTCTGGAGTTTCATGGCTAGCGTATCAGGCCTGAACCTGGCAGCGCATGGGACTTGGTCAACAAGTACCTTTGGCATCTCAACCTTTTGTCTTGAACCCCTAGCTTTGTACTTCGACCAGACACTTCAGCAATCACTTATTTTTTTCAAATCGAAGTGTCTTTCGAATGACTCATGTGGGAACCCTTTGAAGGGGGGGAAATAAGTGTCTTTCGACCAGACCCTTCATGGGTTCCTTCGAATGGTCTAAATACATGCTCTTGGGATGGGTCAGCAAAACATGTCATTTGATTGGGACATCCAGACATGTCTGGTAAGTCTTTCGAATGCGCCATCATGGTGCTTCCTTCGCATGAGACCATGGCATAGTGCAGAATTTGTATGAAGATGGAAGCCATTTCCATGGGAGATACTGTCCACTCAAATTTGTCTGCAAAGGGGCCATATGGGCAAACAAAAGAGTGTATGCAGGAGGTCCCTTCCTTGTGACCTTATGCAAATATGTTCAAATGAAAGTCATGACTAAGAGTTTGTGCTGGAGGATTTGCACACCCCAAACGAAGGATGCATGCAGGGGATGAAGGGCTCAATCGAAGCTTGTAATACTGGGAAGGCCATTGCCCCAAACGAAGGAGGCTTGTAGGGGGAAAGACGTGTAATCGAAAGAGGGTAGAAGAGAGGCTTTGGCCTCCTGAATCGAAGGACATCATCATGAGGCTTTTTGCCTTGTGAATTGAAGCTATTTGATGGGAAGTGTTGCCTTGTCGAAGCTTGTAACAAGTTGATTTAAAGGGTGACTTTGGTCTTGTGCATGTTATTATGGTAGGAAATTCTGCCTTGTATGTCTTGGCTAACACACAGGAAAGATGCTAGGTGGCCAAACGAAAAACTTGCACAAACGTTGAAACGAAGTCAAGTGCCCAACGAAGCAGGAAATGAACTTGCCCAAACGAGTCCAATGCCCCAATCGAAGCATGAAATGAACTTGCCCCAAAGGAGTCTAGCGCTCAAACCAAAGATGCGACCAAAGCTAAAGTGTCCAATCGAAGGATGCAAAATCGAAAAGAACTTGCTTTTCCTTTAATTTTGTCAAAAGAGTATTTTCATTTGTTTTGTCCTTTTTTAGCAAATTCTTCTTTAATCTTGATGCTGAGAAAAAAATCCAAATATATTTGTGTAAGCTTGAATTTCTTGGATCCCTTTGTGAGAAATGTTTTGAGGAATGAGAGGGCAAATTTTGGGGTACAACAGAGTGTTACCTTCATGTGTCATTCTTAGGGAATCAAAGATATCTTTTGCGGATTCTCTCTTAGTGATCTTCACATATTCATTGTGAGATATAGAATTGAGAATAATGGTTCTTGCTTCATGATGATTCTTGAGCACGCACTTTTGATCATCATTCATTCTGCTTCTGCGAATGGGAATACCAATCATAGATATAGATGCTTCAGAACCAAATATGATAAGATCCCAAAGATCAGCATCGTAGCCTAGAAATAAACTTTCTAGTCTATCTTTCTAATGGTCAAATTTCTCTCAATAAAAAATAGGAGGCTTAGTACTGTAACCATCTCTTTCATTTGTATGAGCAGTAGCCATCAAAGTTTTTCTCACTAGATCTTTCTACACGGTTAAGTGTTTGATTTGAAAATCAATAACAGAGTTAGAGCTCTGATACCAATTGAAGGTTGAGAAAAACACAAGAAAGGGGGGGTTTGAATTGGATTTTCAAAAACTATTTCTTTTGCAAATACTTCTCACAAACAAACAAAGATAACTAAGCAAGAAAGAAAAGTGACATGTTTGGTTTATACAAGTTCACCTTAGAAAAGGCTACTCTTGTCCACCCGTCAAGGTGATTTTTCCTTAGAAAAAAACTTAATCCAATAATCTAGAAATATTGCAACAACCTCTAAGAGTTTAGAAAAACACCTTAGCCCTCTCAAGTAATTCTGACTACAACTTGGTCACTTGAGGAAATAAATCTAGAAAGATTTATAATCAATTGTGTTCAACAATAGTGCTTCTAAAAAGCATATTAAACACTTATAATGAAGAACAAATGTTTACACACAAATATGAGCAACAACTCTTGTCTGTACAACAATCATATAACTAACACAATAATGAGCAACAACTCTTGTGTTCTAGAAAATATAAGTTAACACGAGTCTGAGCAATAACTCTTTGTGTGTTTCTTTTTGAATATTTTCTCTCTTTGATTTTATTATACTTTTGATGCTTTTATTTGAGTAGTTTTATTCATTCATTATTAGCATTCAATGAAGCAGTGATTCCTTTATATAGGCTGAGAAAAGAAGATTGTTGGACAACATCACTTTCTTCAAGCCGTCTGCTACAACGGTAACATAAGAACGTGGGAAACAGTGAGCACACACAAACTTATTTTGTATATTGTGTTTTCCATAAATGACAGAAAATGTGTTTGTTGTACCACAAAATTATCCTTCCCATTTTTCTTCAAGACATTCTCAAACGGTCCTTAAATGCTCAAGGTGGCTCAAGAATTGATCAAACAAATTCTCCTCCTAAGCAATGGGTCCACAACTAGGGTTTTGTGTTTTTTAAGGAAGTTTGGGTTTCAAAGGTCTCAAGTGGTTTCCATGGTTCTCCATAGGTCTTCAACAATTTTCATGTCAAGTTTCAAGTCTTGCATCACAAGTTCGCTCGGTCAATGGCTCTGATGATTGAAAATTAATTGTATTGGATAAAAAGTCAACTATGGTTAACATACAGTCAAACTTCAAGATTTTTGGTTAACATCAACATTTTGAAGTGAAATTCATCATTTAATCAAGGTTTGATCATGATTCCTCAAGGAAAGCCCTCAAATCACCAAAAGTCAAAAGTTGCCAAATTAGGGTTTCCTTAGGAGAAGTCAACTGAACTTTGACCAAGCATAACTTTCACATGCTTCATCAAATTTTCCCCAACCAAAGCCCATTTTGAAGGAAATTCAATTCTCTACAACTTTGTATCTGTATGCTCAAGTCCAAAAAGTGCTTCATTTGAAAGATATGAGCCCATACATTATAGGTCATTTCAAAAGTCAACAAAAAGACACTTTTTGTCAAGGAAACTTACATCAAGATAAAGTCTCCAAATGCAAAAATGATCAAAAGTGAAATTGAATAATACATCTTTATGTTTTCAAAAAGTCCAAGATCATCTTCAAAAGATGAAAATTGAGAGAGTTATGACCATTGCAAGTTGAGAAATTTTGAGAAATGCATGAAGTTCATTTTGAGCAAACTTGAAATTTTGGACTAATGCACCTAAGTTTTAAGGTCTAAACATGTTCATGATACCTTAGAGGACTCATAAACTCATTCTTACCTTACTTTAATTTTTATTTATGTTTATTTGGATTTTTACTCAATTAAATTCAAAATAAATATAATAAAATACAACTAAAAGGTAATATGCGCATGGATATTCATGTTGGATCAAATCAAAAGCCCAAATCCTTGCAAACTAATGCTAGAAACCGTCTGGACTTGTTTTGGAAGTGAATCTTAAAATTTTGGAAAGTATTTGAAATCATTTTTGGAAACAAATCATGCTTTGATCACATAAGATTGTTTACCAAGTTTGTTGACCTAATTCCACAAGTCTATAAATAGACAACATCATCAGATGCAAAGGAGAGCGCAACTACCACAAGAATAAGGGTTTCAAACCTCAAATTTTTCAAAGAACAATTGCAATTTTGTGTAGCAATTTCCAGCCATGTTCGAGCAGAACCAAACACTCATATCACTTCCTGGACATCTACAGAGTAAGTACAGTTGATTTCCAATGGTTTCACATGCCTGAAACGATCATGTTCATCATCTCTGATTGCAATTTTTTCCATTAGTCGTATTTTTAATTCTATTCATTATTAAATATTTCTAACCATCTAGATCAGTTTATATGAATGTTTAGAGCAGGTTGCAGTCATTATATGGAGTTTGTAACATCCAAATCTTGGTTTACCATTGTTGAACCGTGCAAGGGTTTCTTATTCGAAACTCGTGATACAGGGGCTTTTAGTCAAAACGGACCCCATATTCAAACTCAGGAAGAAATTTTAAAGGGGATAGCATGTTTTGTCTACTTTAATTTTACGTATTTCACAGGTTTCAAAAATCTTCTCATCAGAGAAGACGGTGGAAACCACCATCAGCAGTGGTTTGAAAATTATGACCGTCTGCATGGCATGATGGAGCGTCATGATTGGCTCTCTCTAAATACTAGGGCCCCACTTACGTTGAATTCATTTTAAATTCATTTTTTTAACCTGTTTTTATCATATATATTGATTGATATTGATATCTTGACAAGCAATAACGCATGGCACGCTTGGTAAGGGTAGTATCTGGTATTGGCAAGGGCATGGGTTTGATTCCAGCCTTTTGCATTCTTTTTTTCTTGTTTCCAGAATTGAACACAGGTTTATATTATATGGATTGGTTCTTATTCCAATAGCACAAAGACAATGATGGCCCAGTGGAAAGATAGCGCGTTTCTGAGACAAAGGGGGTGGGTTCAAGTCCCACTCCATACATTTTCTTTTTACTAACCCTTTTTCTTGTTTATTTCCATCAATTCATTTTCTTTTAATTAAAACCAATAACTAGTAATTAGGTTTCCTTTGGCATATTTTTATTGTTAACTAATTAATTATTTTAGAATTAGGTTTTAATTATCATTATTAACACTTAAACTATTTTCTAAAAATCGCCAAAAAATATCTTTTCTAACACATAGAGTTTTTAGGGCATTTAATGTTTTTCTAACATTCTTTTTCTTACCTTTTTCTATTTATTTTCTTAGATCAATTGTATAGGTCGCACTCTCAATTGTAATAACCTAGTTTAAATTCCCGCACAATCTCTTTATTATGTAACTGCTCATGGGTTGTAATAGTTTAATTCGGGTTTACTTTTTCCCCCTGATTTTATGGTTTGTACCCCCTCCCCCGAAGCATTATGATAGCGTAGGATTTTTAGTTTCTATTTTTACCGCTTTTACTTACTATTGTATAATAATTAGGCGTGTATGGCAAGATCAAAAACGAAACGCTAGATAACCTTAAATACAAGATAAATAATCTGAATGGAACACACTATTCACACACGCACCTCTAGGGTAACCTCACTTGTTGCCTTCGGATAAAAATGGTCATGTCCCTCGAACGTAGGGATACCATTAGCAAATACCCTCGATTAAAAATCATCATAAAGATCATAGTCCCTCGATGACCCTTCAATGTTGTCTTCACTAAATGATCTTGTCCCTCGATGTTGCCTACGAATATATGACAATAGTCCCTTCGAATTGCTAAAGGTATCCTATATGTTGCCTTTTGTGACCATAACGATGACTCTCGCATGTCCCTAACACATCCAACGATAGGGCTTCCTACTAACTAATGGTAGGATATCACTATCTAAAGGAAGAGTAAAATAACGCGAAAGACTTTTGAGTAGGTAGATAGCTCGTATTCGCTTGCTCACAAACAAAAAATATTTTTCACACAAAACACTTCTTTTCTGAAATATTTTCAAAATAAACAATTTGTATGTGTTCTCAAAGACACGGGAATCATTACAAAGTTTTCCGCACTTAGGCATTTTAAAAATATTTTCAAACATATTCAAAAAGCATTTTCAAAAGTGAGCTAGCGATTAAGAGCCCGTAGATAATTGCATATGAAAATGGTGTTAATACATTCCCTTTTCATAACCAACCCCTCAAATTCAGAAAATTCTCATAGGTCTTTCCTGTTCTTTTCACCCTTTCCTTTATTAGATAAGAGAAAAGTTGGTGGCGACTTTTGCTATCCGCAACATTTGCGATAAAACGCAAAACCAAAAGTCAGTTCTCCCACCATATTACAGAATTGGCGACTCTGATGAGGAAAACTTAAAGTGGGGTTACCTTAGAGTTAGATCACATTTAAAATGTTTTACTTGCTTGATTTGTATGCTTTACATTTCAGGGGTTTTTCTAGGTTTTATTTTTGTAAAGATCTTATACCCGGATTTGGGGCATTTTAGGTAAGTAGCAATAGATCATGAAAATTGTACAGCATAGACCGATATGGTTGAAGCGATGGTTATGTTAGTGTGACACATTGGTTGGTGTCGGTGTCCCTTGAGTCAGTCAAGGAGAATTTTGGGCTTCCGCGTGGTGTCATAAGCACTAACTGACCTTAGAATCTTAGTTGACACAACTTAGCCGTTAGAAAGTAGTGAGATGGCCGGCTTTAGTGCAGACTAAAGTTGGTTGATACTCGATGCTACACTCATTGAGATCAGACTCTTGGGATATTTTGATTGCAAATCAGACGTTGTGCTGAAACAATGCCTGAGAGAAATATCGGTGATATTGAGACTCCTAGAACTTGGTTACTTCTTTTAGGACAGGTTGAGCCAACTAAAACTCAAGAGGGTATTTTCCTACATACTCCATGTAAGCTTGAACCTAAGGCCTTGTGTGTTTTATTTGTGTTTGATTAATTGTTTGAACATGACATTATAATATCATGACATCGTACCATATCATTTTCACTAACCATTTCAAGGACCAAGGAATTTATCTTTGTTCTTTGTTGTAGGTTATGGCCTATGCTCGCAGAAACACAATCCGGATCAACTTTGTAAGGGTACCTTCTCAGCTTAAGGAGATAGTCTCAAGGTTTCCCAAAAGTTCTCAATTCATCAAAAGGCATGGTCGACTACTCAGCCTTGTTACCTCAGGTTTTGATGAAGACATGATGAATGTTCTATTCCAGTTCTTTGACCTTGCACATCACTGTTTCACCTTTCCAGATTATCAGTTGGTACCCACAATGGAAGAGTTCTATAAACTACTGGGAGTACCTGTTCTTGATCAGACACCCTTCACCGGTGTAGAGAAAGCTCCAAAACCAGAAGATATTGCAGCATCCTTACATCTGAAGTGCTCCGACATTGTATCTAATTGAGAAACAACTAGTGGGGTCAAGGGCTTTCTTGCTATATTTCTGATAGAGAAAGCTCAACTGTTTTTGGGTGCTATGAGTTTCCAGGCTTTCGAGGAGATCTTGGCTCTGTTAATCTATGGATTGGTACTATTCCCTAATCCAGACCATCTCTTAGATGTGAACGCCATCAAAATAATTCTTGCTCGTAATCCTGTGCCTACCTTGCTTGGAGATATTTTACATTCTCTTCACACTCGTACTATGAAGAAGCGAGGAACTCTCATGTGTTGTATACCTTTGTTATCCAGGTGGTTTATTTTGCGCTTTCCCCGCTCGATAATGAAGAATGAACAAGGTTTGAGGTGGTCTCAAAGAATAATGCCACTCTCTCATACAGACATCTATTGGTATTCCCGATCTCACGAGGATATCACTATCATTGGCCGCTGTGGAGAATTCCCTAATATTCCACTCCTTTGCATTACAGGAGGTATTACTTACAACCCTTCTCTAGATCTACGTCAATTTGGTTATGTTTGAAGAGACGGTCCTCATGTCACGCTTATCCAGGGTATTATATTTGATTACGAGAACGATCCTCAAGGTTATGGTTAAAGGTTTATACATGTTTGGGGCATGGTGAACAATATTGATAACATAACTTTAGAATAGAATAATTTCATCCCTCTGGAGCCCTATCTCAAATGGGTACGAGCTCGTGCTCAAAACCTTATGATACCATATCCTACTGTCCTACCAGTAATCATGGAGCCTGTTGTCGAAGGAGACGTTTCTCACACAATCCTTCATCCAGACATGCCTACTGACCTTGAAGAATTGCAAAAGTCCTGGATTCAACTCAAGGAAGAACGTGACACCATTGAGACTCAATTCTATGCAAGTGAGAATAAATTGTTGGAGCTCACAAAGCAACTTCACGGGGAGCAGAGTCTTAACGCATATGTCAACACAAAGAAGAGGCGTCTATGAGAAACTTAAAACTTTAGGAGTTTTTAATTTATCCCTTTGTAATCTTGTGTTTTTACATAAACTTACTAATAAAAATATTTGTTTATGTTTCCTTTTGGTTAACAAATTTAAATCTCATAAGGTCCTTGAAAACATTGCATATACATATCATGCATATCACTACATAACAGGTGTTTCAAGGCAGGTTTGTTATCTTTTTGCTGTTTATTTTAGCAGAAAGAATGGCTCTTGAATAGACAGTTAAGGATCTCTAGGCTCATAA
Source organism: Vicia faba (assembly GCA_948472305.1). NCBI lineage: Eukaryota > Viridiplantae > Streptophyta > Magnoliopsida > Fabales > Fabaceae > Vicia > Vicia faba. The sequence goes on from OX451738.1 coordinate 1,025,371,228, forward strand.
TGCTCAGTTCCAGCAGTTGTTCCTGAGCCTAGCAAAGGGGAAGGAAGAGCTAAAGGCACTCATCATAAAGAGAGGGGACAGAAAATAAAGAAACTAGCTGGTGTCCTCAACATAGGTAGGAGACTCAAAGGTCCAGTCAAACGAGCTTTAGAGTTTGAAGGAGAAGATGATGAGGAAGATGATAAAAATATAAAGGCGGACAACCAGGATTCTGATGAAGAAGAAGCGGACTATTCAGATGAGCAGTATCCTCCGGCTGACAATAAATACAAGAAGCTAGAAGATCCTCTCAATGCTATGGAGATCCAAAGAGTTCCTGGGTTGGATTTTGAAGAGCTGGGTCTTATCCCAGAGGTTGTTATCCCTCACAAGTTCAAGGCCCCTCGTCTTTTCCAAATACGATGGTGTGTCTTGTCCTAAGCTTCATCTGCGGTCTTATGTTCAAAAAATCCAACCCCGTACTGCTGGTAGAAAATTATGGGTGCATTTCTTTCAAGAAAGATTGTTGGGGACGCAATTAGAATGGTTCTATCAGCTGGAAGGAACCAACATTTACACTTGGGAAGACTTGGTCGCTGCTTTTTACAAGCAGTATCAATATAATGCTGACCTTGCACCGACTCAAGTACAATTACAAAACATGTCTATGGGATCGAATGAGTGTTTCAAAAAATATGCTCGGAAGTGGAGATACTTAGCTGGAAGGGTTCAACCTCCCTTGTCTGATCGGGAGCTAACGAATATGTTCATGGGCACTCTGACAGGTCCATTCTTTAATCTGCTAATTGGGAGTTCTACATCTGGTTTTACTGAGCTAATCCTAACTGAGGAACGAGTTGAAAGCGGTATCAAGAGCGGAAACATTCCAATGGTTGTGTCTTCTAGTGGGGTAAAGAAGACATTCAATAATAAGAAGGAAACCAATGTTGTTTATGGCCAGAAGGGTCGTAGTATGAATGCTCACCATCATCCTGTGGGAGCGGTGTTGATTTCTAATATTGCACTTATTCAATAAACAACAACAATAAGGGAATCAGCGTAGGTCAGACGCTCCGAGAAGGTTGTTCACCAAGATTAGTATGCCTTTGTCTCAGGAATTACAACATCTATTAAAGGCATAATTAATAACACTACGGGATCCTCCTCAGAATCCCAACACCTCCTCTCCTAAGTAAAATCTGAATGCGAAGTGTGCATATCATTCTAACAGTTCTGGGCACGACACCAACAAATGTTGGTCCCTAAAGAACAAAATCTAGGATATGATCAACGCAAAAGTGGTTGAGTTTGATCCTCCCGAGACCTCTAATGTGATCATTGCACCTATGCCTAGTCATAGTAAAGGTGTTACTGCTATCAACGATGTTTCTTATGTCTCCACCATAAGTGACTTGACCACTCCCTTGATAATCATTAATAAGAATTTGTTGCAAGCCGATTTATTTTCGGGTTTCCTTGAAAGTTGTTACCATTGTGCATCCCAAACTGATGGTTGTATATGGCTGAAGAAGGGTATTCATAGTTTGATTGATAGCCGTGAAATTTTGTTTGAGAAGACTTCGTTCGTGAAGAGTTTGCATGAAAGTATGTCTCAAGAGCTGAGACTTGAAGATGTTTCTATAATCATAATTTCCAATACTCCTATAAGGATCACCTCTGAAGGTCCTATAAAGATTCCTGTCGAACCTAGGGTGGCTCCCCTAATCATTACTGCACCGGGGCCAGTCCCGTATTCCTCTGACAAGGCTGTTCCTTGGAATTATGGAGCTGGAGTTTATTACCATGGTGTTAAGAAAGAACCATGGATTGCCAAAGATGAAGATACTGAAGTTACCAACCTTAATGTTGAAAATATTTTTGGGACTAGTAAAGTTACCAGAACGGGAAGGGTCTTCTCTCCAGAGATCTCCCCTCCAAAGACTATCACTACACTAGTGCGTATCTGTTGTACCCCAAAATTTTCCCTGTCATTTATCAAGAATTTTCTCACAAGATCCTCCATGACCCAAGTTTGCAATACTGATACATCAATTTAGGTTTGGAATTGGCACAAGGGCAAAATGGTCCAAATGCACACTGAAAAGTCAAACTTTGACTTTTGGATCAAAATCAAGTTTCAAGAATCATATTTCATCAAGACACGTTAAAATATGAAGTTTGGTTCACCCAGAAAATCAAAAGTCAAAATTACTTTGGAAAAGTCAAAGTTCTAGACACTTAGGAATTTTTCTAAGAGTTAAGAAAATATGATAGGTTAAGAACTTCTGGCCAGATTTTCATCATGATGCAAGATGATTCAGGAAGAACTTCTGACACAAGAATTGTAGATCTCAATAAGATCTAAAACATTGCAGAATAGAACTTATCCTAGAAATCCTGGCATTTCAAGTTATAAATCTTTGAAGACACGTTCATGAAACTAAAACACTTAGTAAATTCGGAGCCTTTCCAAGTCAGAATTTGGTTAGAACTTCTGGGCCAGTTTTCACGAAGGTACAATAAGAGTTTGCAAAAGTGATTCAAAGAGGGTTTATAAAGCATGTTACAAGATTTCTGAAAAGTCTGAGAACTCCTTCAGATAATGCTGGAGCAGGGAGAATCAAAGATCAGAAGTTAGACATTTGTTCTTAATCTAAGTTACGTTTGTGTTGAACTTCTGATCCAGTTTCAAGCTATGCTGCATAATCTCATGTTACAGGCTTTCTTGCTTGTTAAATCTCATCATCATTTAATGCTCACATCAACTTTTGAGTCTTTATCCCAATGTTTAAACCTTTATCTAAAAGATCTTCCCACGTGTGGCATGAAAGTACCATTGATGTCCTTGAAAAGAAAACTTTTGTACAAAGTTTATTTTGAGCCCATGCTTTACTTTGCTTCTGAGTGTACTTCCCAACAAATCATGCTTACAAACTCATATTAGGTGTGCTTAAAGCTGCTAACCACTCTACTTTGCCTTGAAACTTGCTTCAAAAACAAGTCAACGATCCATAACCCATGATGGATGTACTCTTGATTTCTCCAAGCTTCTAAATCATTTGCCTATAAATTAACATCATTTGCAAACTTCAAAGAGGGGGGGACATTGAAAAGAAGCCTTGAAACCTTGCTGAAAATTCCAAGAACCCGAAACTGCAGCCCAAACACAAAACCTGCTAATTTCTGGTTTTTGCATCCAAACTCTAATTTTCCTTGTGCATTTCTTAGCCAAATCACTCACGCAGTTTCTGATATACACTTAGAAGCCGTCCCAACTTCTGTTTTCAGACTGTAACACAATCATCACCAATCTCCATTTCAAAATTCAAAACTTTGCTTCTTGGCTGCTCTAGAATATTCTAGCCATTCATAGCTCAAAATAAGGCTTGTTCTAGCTTCCTGAAACTTGAGAAAGCTGATAAGAACATCACAGCAATCAGAACCAGGCTTTAACTCACAGAACAATCTCCAGTAGCAACGTAAGTTTCTTCTGGATCTCATCTCATTATTTAGGCATTGTTAGGCTTGTAATTTCAAAGATACAGTGTAGATATCATGGCTCTAAATCTGTACATATTTATAGATTGCATTTACATGGACTATGTAGAGAGAATTGCATATCAGAACTTCTTAAGGAAACTAGAGTTCAGATTTAGGATCAGCAAAATTCATGTTTGCTTCTGGTTTACAGTTTTTGATGCTTTGTATTTCTGAAAACATGATGAAATTTGCCATAACTGCTATGTTTGCATTTTCCATTTTTTGTTGAGAAATGACTAAGTTGCAGATGCTCTGGTTAGCGTGAAGGAGAGGGTGAAGTTTGTCATCAGAATTTACTGTGTGATACATGTTTATGTTTTTGCTTCTGATACCGGGTGTACAGCCACCCCAGTGGTAGAAAGCACGCACATAAGACATTAGTGTTAAGGGTCCTGGGTTCTAACCCCAGAAGCATCTTCTTTATATTTATTGTCTGACATTTTTACCCCATTATTTGTCAAACAATATTTATGGACCAGAACTTCTAGATAAACCCCCTTCAGTTATTTGTCAAAATAGTGATCCTAGACCAGAACTTCTAGATATTCCCATCCAACAGCATTGACACCTCACTGACCCATTATCAGAACTTCTAGCTCGCCAGTAACACTAGAACTTCTAGGTTTCCAGCTGCATCAGAACTTCTAGACTCTCTCAACAACCAGAACTTATAACCTTTCAGTAACATTAGAACTTCTAGGATTCCTTAAACAATTAGAACTTCTAGGCTTTCCTTTGTTCCCAGCAACCTCAGAACTTCAGTGCGTCTCGATCCAGAACTTCTAACCTTCCCTTTTTTGCTAACATTTGCTTTCTGATTTGCAGCGCGCCTGAGTCAGAACTTTTGCTCTCTCTCCTCTTTCAGCAACACGTTGATTCTGACTTTTACTCTCTTATTATTTTTATCATCACTTTTTATTTTCATTAATCAAAAACACCAAAAGATACTTTATATTCACATGCTTTCTTTTAAAACAAAAAAGGCCACAACTATTTTCTTAAGCAAATTTATTTCTTCTCTTAACAAAAACAAAACAAATCTATTTTACATTTCAATTCTTGTACATTATTTCAATATGGTTGTAATAGATAATTAGGACTTTAATTTCTTGCAATCCCCATTTGTAAATTTGTACACCCCATCCGCAAATGATTGTAATAGTGTAGGATATTTACTTTCCGCAATTTATCGCTTTCATGTAAATGCTAGTAAAATAGGATTTGCATGGGAAGATAAAAACAACAAGTAGACAACTCCTAATCAAACAATGAATGCATGTAAATCAAACACACTTGCACCTCTAGGATTAACTCCACTTGTTGCCTTACAAAAAATGGTCATGTTATGCACGTGAGATGTCTTAGAAAAGACAATCAAAATACAAGATCATAGTCTCTCGATGACGCTTCTAATGTTGCCTTACAAATGATCTTAGTCCCTTAAGAGAATGCTAAGATATCTCACAACATTTCTACCATGTCTATATGATGACCCACGCCCGTCCCTTTACATCCAATGATGGGGCTTCTTACCAAATCAATGGTAAGGTAGCAACATCTAAAGGAGGAGGAAAAGAACACTAAAGACCTTTTGAGTAGGTAGGTTTCTCCTAGTTGCTCGCTTGCTCACAACAAAAATATTTCATACACCAAACACTTTCATTTTGAAACATTTTCAAAAGACAACGCTTTGTATGCGTTCTTATAGAGACGAGAGTCATTACAAAGACACCCTTTTCAAAATCACTTTAAAAAACAAACACTTCTTTGAACTATTTTCCAAATAACACTTTGTATGCATTCTTATAGAGACGAGAACCATTACAAAGGCACATTTTCAAAATACTTTCAAAATTCACACCTTATTTTTAAACAAAAGCATGTGATCTAGCAAGAAACTAAGAGCCCATAGATAATTATGGATGAAAAGGGTGCTAACACCTTCCCTTTTTATAATCTACCCCCCGAACTCAAGAAAATAATCTCAAAGGTGTTTCATGTTCTTTTCACCCTTTCCTTTATTGGATAAAAGAAAAGTCGGTGATGACTCTTGCTATCCGCAACAATTGCAATCAAACGCAAAACATCCCAAGTCAGTCCTCCCACGGTGTTACAGAACTGGCGACTCTGTTGGGGACATATTTCAAAGTGGGGTTACCTTAGGGCTAGATCACCTTTACTTGCTTTTCTTTGTTTGAATTGCATGCTTTACATTATGGTTCCTTGTTTGGGCTTATTTTGATCCTCTACCCGGATCTGGGGCACCTTTTAGGTAAGTAGAAATAGATTATGGAAACTGTGCAGGGTATACCGACATAGCCTAATAATAGCTACGTTAGTGTGACACATTTGTTGGTACCGGTAGCCCTTGAGTAGTCAAGGAGAATACGGGGACGTTGTGTGGTGTCATGAAGCACTAACTGACCTTAGAACCTTAATTGAACAACTTGGCCATTAGGAAGTAGTGAGGTAGCCGACTTTGGTGCAGTCTGAAGTTGGTTGATACTCGATACTACGCTCATTGAGATTGGACTTTCGGGATATTTTGGTCGCTATTAAAGAGGCTTGCGCTGAAACAATGTCCGATGAAGAAAGATCAGTGATATTGAGATCCCCTAGAACCCGGTTACTTTTACTAGGACAGGTTAAGCCAACTAACTTCAAGAGGGTACTTACCTACAAACTCCATTCAAGCCTAAGGACTTGTCTGCTTTGTGTGTAAGTGACTATTTGTACATAACAACTTGCTTACTTTGCATATTTGTACATAACATCATAACATCATACCATAGCATTTTCAATAACCATTTCAAGGATTTCAAGGGTCTATGATGCAGGGTCATATTGAACCAGACGTCTATCAAGGGGCAAGAGGATTTATTTTCCTCTAACCAAAACACCGTCAAGACCAAAGTACGTTAACTTGAGTCATGGGCTATGACCCACTTGACATGGTGAGCTTGATTCTCACGGAAGGACATCCACTGATACAAAGTTCTCCAATCAAGGTCGTTGATCAAAATTCAACTTCTAACATCTTCTCGCGTTTACCCCGCGAGATCCTTGAAAACGTGCATCCACATACCATGCATCATATCATGACAGGTTTCTCCCATACAGGTCTCCTTATCTTCCTACTATTTATTTCAGTAGAGATGGCTCCAGAATAGACTATCAAGGACATTCAGATTCAAAATGCTCAACTACAAGAGATGTTCTTGAACCTATCCAAGGGGCGAGAAGAGTTGAAAACACTGTTCGTTGAGAGCGTGACTAATTACGATCCTGAAGGCGACAAAGAAAGTCAGATAAGACAATTGCAAGTGAAGGTAGCAACGATGAGAATCCAGATGTTGGGACAAATAGCTCTCATCCAAAACTTAGCTCGGGGACAAGAAGAGCTAAGGACCCTCGTCAATAAACTTCATCAAGACGGTTGCAACCATGTGAATCAAACAGTCAAGATTAGGGATCAAGTCATTACTCAGGCCCCCATGAGACAAGAGGCCAGTTTGGTGGAGAGTAGACCTTTCCAATTTGTTGCCATGTCACGAGCCCAACAACCACCTCGTCAACAAGGACAGGGTAATAAGAGTAAACGGGTCCCATCCGGTAGGCAGTTTACCAAACTGGACATACCAATATCGCAAGTCTTGCAACACTTGTTGGATCTGAATTTGGTCACGTTAAGGGGTCCTCCTCGGAATCCCAGTACCTCTGCTCCTAGCTATCATCCTGATGCGATATCTGCATACCATTCCAATAATCCTGGATATGATACGAATAGCTGTTGGGCATTGAAAAAAAAGATTCAAGACTTGATCGACGAAGGATTGCTGGAGTTCACACAAGATGGTCAGACTGAATTCTTCTACCGTCCCTCAAAGGCACACCACCTTAAGTGACAAGTTCAGACAAAGAGGCTCCTGTTCATTTTGAATTTTCAATTGTAATCTATTTTTTTGTTCAAACACTTATCTATTAATGTCAAACTTTGTTTCATTAATGCATTGCATATGTTTGTCTTGAATTGATCCATTCGTTTTCATTACATTTAAACTATGTTTTTACTCCATTTATGCTATTCAACTTTTGTTTTAAAAGTTGTAAGCCTTTAGAGGGAGGATGACGAAAACTATACCATAATCTCATACAGTATGCTTTTGGACAGACCTTGCTGACGATGTACAGGCGTTTGTTTCAATTCCTAAACACTGGAGTTATAAGGAGGATAATCCCTAGTCAATCCGTTTGAGCCAAAGAAGTAGGAGTTTCCTTTTTCGCACAAACTGAAACCTTTAATCAAAACCTGGGGCAGGGTAGTCTCTCAGTTAAGTCAAATGTGCGTTCATTCGCAAACTCTCATTTCGTATACAACGAAGGACATCAAAAAAATTCCTCTGGAATCAAAAGACGGTGATGGTTCCCTACCAAATAGGTAGTCACTATCTCTCAAAAAAAGAAAGGCCCATTAAGTCAAAACCTACGAAGGAAACTTAAGATAAACCGGGTCATCCCGCTGACCATAATCTCAAAACGAGAACAGTCAGGCAAAAATCTGGGATAACAAATCAAAATAGGACATTACAGATCCTCAACAAACATGAAAAACGTTACAAAAATGACTGCCTTCCGACAAAACTTGTCTGAACCATCACCAAAACGTCATTGGATTTCAAATGCACAATTAACTGAGTTTAGGATTGAAGAACATCACGAAGAACGGGCGGCTACAAATACACTTTGAGCCTTATCCTTTGTTTCTTAAACCGTGAACCAAGCCACGTTACAAACCTTCAAATGTCCTAATTGAAGCATGGGTTAGTTCGAAAGCATACTGTTACAAAAGGTATCCTGACTCCTGTAAGGCTTTACTCCAAATCCTGAGTTGAATTTTCTTACAAAAATTCTTTTATATGCTAAAACGCACTTTCAAAACTTCAAGACAAGCATAAACTTTACATTATCTGAATATCGTTGTTTACATATAGCTAATTGTTTGACAAACAGGAAAATTCACACAACGAATATCCAGTGAACAAAAACTCTCTCAATGAACAAAATCACTTCAAGTGAGAATACACTTCCAATAGCAAATCTCATATAAGCAAAGAGGCATGACATACCATTGTCCAACCCATCTGGGGCAGTCCAGTCAAGATTCCAAGGAATCTCTCAAGAAACACTGAATAACCAAGGGCAGGTTGGTATCTGAATCACTTAGGGCATTGAACACGAATCCCAACAAAGGGTTACGTACAGTCAAATATTTCCTGGCACTGCCACAAACATTTGTTACTAGGGGCAATGATAAATCCCCCACAAAGTCATTTTCATAGGGTGGTCCCCAGCCAGAGTTTCAATCTCTGAAAACTTCTCCCCAACTGAGTTGATCTCAAGAATCCTAGAGGATTTGTGCCAAAAGAAAACACCTCTCCAGCAGATTGGCAACAAGGTTTATTTCCCCAACAAACCACAGATTCCCCAGCTTGAGTTTTACCTCTCTGACTACTACAAATCAAAGGACCACAACTCCTCTTCCCTAATAGACTGCTCTACAATCCCCAACAAGTTACTATGAAGCCTGGACCCGACCAGATGTCAGTTCATCTTCATCTTTTCAAGTAAGTTATTGCAAAACCTGAAATCTGACCAGATAGCAATTAACTTCATCCACCTCATAAATCGGCGAAACCTAAAATCTGACCAGATAACAGTTTAACTTCACTCTCTCAAGTAATTTTTGGCGAAGCCCGGAATGCGACCAGATAACATTTAATTTAATCTTCCTCAATAAGTCGCTGCGAAACCTGGAATATGACAATATGACAGTCAACTTCATTATCCTCAACAAATTGCTTCCAAACCTGGATTTCGACCAGATAACAACTAACTTTCCTTTCTCTTCCATCAAGAGATAACTCCCCAGTAGAGCAACAGACAATTGAGACTCCTAAACTCTTTTCCCCAAGCGGAAATCAACGTCCTCTACAAAGTTTTCTTCTCAAGCAAAGTCAACTTCCTCAGCGAAGTTCTCCTCAATCAACAAAAACATGAATCCCCAGTGGAAACATTCTAAAAAAAACAAGGTCTGGAAAGGTGTGCATACTCTTCATCCCCAACGGTCGTCCGAGATTCGGCTTTCCAAAACTCCCCAATACTTGTCAAGGATTTATTTTCCAAGACAAAATTACATTCCAACAACATTTCATGCATCATATTTTACATGACAAATGCATACAGCATAATCTCATTTATTTCGAGAAACATCATTACGCCATGCATTTCATCCATCATGACATTGCATACAACTAATTCTTTACTTTTTCAGGAAAAGATCAACAGATAAGTGTCATTAATCTGTAAACTTCTCCAAGACAAAATCAAGCTTGTATTTCTTCATCCTTTTAGAGTAGCAATCATCTCAGATTCCTTCATCCTCCATTGAGGTAGTAATCGTCTCAGATGAAGAGCCAGTCGAAGATGTAAACTTGGGTACCGAGACAGATCGGAAAGAAGTCAAGATAGGCGCCAACTTAGAGAGCAACGTCAAGAACAGATTAATTCAAATGTTACATGACTATGTTGAGATCTTTGCTTTGTCATACGAAGACATGCCAGGGCTCGATACTGATATTATGGTCTATCATTTGCCAATGAAAAAGGGTTGTTCTCTGATTAAGCAAAAGGTTTGTCGCATGCGTCCCGAGATGTCAGAGAAGATCAAAGTCGAGGTTATAAAGAAATTCAACGCAGGCTTCTTAGAAGTGACATCATATCCTCAATTGGATGTTAATATTGTTCTGGTACCAAAGAAAGACGGCATGTGCGTATGTGCGTAGACTACATGGATATGAACAGGGCAAGCCCCAAAGATGGTTTCCCACTTCCGCATATTGATGTTTTGGTCAACAATATCGTTCAGCATAAGGTATTCTCTTTCATGGATGGTTTCTCAAGTTATAATCAGATCAAGATGGCGCCTGAAGATATGGAGAAAACTACCTTCGTCACACAGTGGGGCACTTTCTGCTACAAGGTTATGCCTTTTGGGTTGAAGAATGTCGGCGCAACTTATCAGCGTGACATGGTAGCTTTATTCTATGACATGATTCATCACAAGATAGAGGTCTATGTCAACGACACGATAGCAAAATCACAGGCTGAAGAAGAGCATCTGGATCATCTACATAAACTATTTGAAAGACTGAGGAAGTATAAGCTAAGGTTAAATCCGAACAAGTGCACCTTTGAGGTGAGATCCGGTAATTTCCTGGGTCTCGTCGTTATTGGTAAAGGTATTGAAGTTGATCCCGTCAAGGTCAAAGCCATTCAAGAAATGTCGGCTCCTCGTACTGAGAAGGAAGTAAGAGGTTTCTTAGGACGACTGAATTATATTATCTGATTCATTTCTCATTTGACTGCTACTTGTGAGCCAATCTTCAAGCTGCTGAGGAAAAATTCAGTAGTAAAGTGGAACGACAACTGCCAAATAGCCTTTGATAAAATTAAGGAGCACCTACAAGAACCCACGATTCTGATGCCACCAGTTGAAGGAAGACCTCTAATCATGTACCTAACAGTGTTAGAGAACTCAATGGGGTATGTACTAGGGCAACATGACAAGTTTGGTCGAAAAGAGCATGCAATATAATACCTTAGTAAAAAGTTTATCGATTGTGAAATGAGATATTCACTACTCGAGAAAACTTGTTTCGCTTTGGCATGGGTTGCTCGCCGACTAAGACAGTATATGTTGACTCATACTACTCTATTGATTTCTAAAATGGATCCCATCAAGTACATATTCGAGAAGCCGGTTCTCTCCGGAAGAATATCCCGATGGCAAATGGTCTTGACAGAATACGACATTCAATACACCACTCAAAAGGCAATCAAAGGAAGTGTACTGGCAAATCATTTAGCACATCAAGCCGTAGAAGACTATCAGTCTATGAATTTTGAATTCTCGGACGAGAACATTATGCTAGTTACATATTATGAAGAACCTGGACCGTATGAAGGACCTGAGCCAGGATCCTGGTGGACTATGGTTTTCAATGGAGCTTCCAACACACTTGGCAATGGAATTGGTGTTGTAATTATCTCTCCTCAGGGTTGTCATACGCCCTTCACCGCCATATTATGCTTTGATTGTACCAACAACATGGCCGAATACGAAGGGTGCATTATGGGTATTAAATCTGCTATTGACCTAAGAATCAAGTTCTTGGATGTATATGGGGACTCAACCCTGGTGATCAGTCATATCAAGGGATAATGGGATACGAAGCACCCGAATCTCATTCCTTATAAAGAGCATGTGTTATCCTTAATCATGTACTTCGAGGAAATCACTTTTGAGCATATCCCGCGAGAAGAGAATCAGTTAGCAGACGTGTTGGTTACGATGTCATCTATGTTCAAGGTCAGATGGGACAACGAGGCTCCTTGAATTACCATTGAAAGAATGGACGAACCAGCACACTGCTATGAACTTGACACTGACGGAGTAGAAGAAAAACCTTGGTTTTATGAAGTGAAGAGGTGTCTTGAGGCTCAAGAGTACCCGAAAGGGGCATCGATCAATGACAAGAAATTCCTGCGGAGGTTCTTGACTAAATTCTTCTTGAGCAATGGAATCTTGTACAAGCGCAATCATGATTCAACTCTGCTTTGTTGTATGGACAAGAAGGAAGCAGAAAAGATTATGGAAGATATGCATGAAGGCATCTTTGGTACTCACTCCAGTGGGCATACTATGGCTAAGAAGATTTTGAGAGCAGGTTACTATTGGTCGACTATGGAAATCGACTGTCACCATCACTCAAGAACTTGTCACAAGTGCTAGATCTATGCTGACAAAGTACATGTGCCTCTGGTTTCTCTGAATGTCTTGACTTCTCCTTGGCCATTTGCAATGTGGGGAATTGATATTATTGGAGAAATTAAGCCTATTTCCTCTAACGGACATTGCTTCATCCTCGTCGCCATTGATTACTTTACAAAGTGGGTTGAAGCATCCTCGTTCGCCTCTGTAACCAAGAACGTCGTGGCCCGGTTCATTAGGCATAACCTTACCTGTCGGTATGGCATCCCCGAGAGAATCATCACGAACAATAGAACCAGTCTCAACAACACTACGATCATTAAACTCTACATGCAGTTCAAGATCAAGCACCACAACTCTTCTCCGTATCGACCAAAGATGAATGGCACAGTGGAAATCGCCAATAAGAACATAAAGAAGATTATACAAAAGATGGTTGTGACCTACAAAGACTGGAACGAGATGTTATCATTTTCTCTTCATGGGTATCGCACTTCAACTAGAACATCAACTGGGGCAACCTCATTCTCTCTGATCTATGGTATGGAAGTTGTATTACCTATCGAAGTTCAGATTCGTTCTCTCAGAATTATGAAGGATGCATACTTAGACGGAGACGAGTGGATTCAGACTAGGTTGGATCAATTGAATTTGACTGACGAGAAAAGGCTTGCAGTTGTCTGTCACGGTCAAATGTATCAGAAGCGTATGATCAAAGCATTCAACAAGAAAATCAAGCATCGGGTATATAAGGCTAGGGACTTGGTAATAAAATGCATCATCCTACCGCAGGGTGATCCCATGGATAAATGGACTCCCACTTACGAAGGAAGATTTATAGTCAAGAAGATATTTTCAGGCGGTGCCATGATACTAACCACCATGGACGGTGAAGATTTTCTGCACCCTGAGAACGTGGACATAGTCAAAAAATACTACGCGTGAAAAAGTGACCCGCTAGGCTGATTGGCCTAGGCAAAAATAAGGGCATCCCGACGAAACAAAAGGTTTCAAGAAATAATTAGGGATATATATATATATATATATATATATATATATATATATATATATTGTACACCCGAAAAGTCGAAAACCTGAAAAGGCGGCTTGGACAAAAAAGGGTATCCCGTTGGACTGAAAACCCGAAAGGGCGGTCTAGGAAAAAGTTAGGGATTAAAGCGTATGACTATGTCTCATTGGATCACTTACAGCGAGCTTTATTACCAACGTCAAGTTCAAATGGTACATATCAGTTTAGTTAACTTCTTCTGAAAGCAAGGGATGGGAAGCTTGAAGACATAGGGGCGATAGCAGAGTTGAAATCTGACGATATTATTTCCACATAGCTAATGTTTTGTTTTCACTTTGTACTCTTTTCGTTTCATGACGATTTCCTCTTGCTAGGATTTATGTCTCTTTGTACAAAACCTCCTATTTATGGGCAAACTATCAATAGAAATACAAATATAAAAATTCAAACTTTTGATTTATCTTTTTCTGTTTTGTTTGCAAAAACGTTCAATGAATAAATTGAATGAATATATGCATATGAATACGATTACTTTTAACAAGTATATGCATAAAAACAGGAATAAGTATTCGCTCAAGACTCTAGGAGTTGGGTTAATGTTCAAGTCGTCCACGTATCCCCATAGAAAAATCCTCACAAGATTATCCCCGCAGAATAACTTACATGGGATTATCTCCAGAATAGTCTTAACAAGCTCATCTTCAACGAAGATATATTTCACTAGCAGATCCCCCTAGCGGATAAGGTAATATGATCTTTTCCCCGACAATGTCGCCAACCTACGAAGTCCCAATCTCCATCAGAGATTATGGCATCAATACAGTTTATGGAAATTCTCTTCTCCGACTGGGTTTATTTCTCCAACACTGTAAAATCCCCTACAGAATTCCCTTTCTCCAGCAAGGCTCATATTCTCTAGTAGAGCTTATTTCCCCAGCAAGGGTATTTCCTCAGCAGAGTATTCCTCCGTCAAAGTTTAGGGTTTATTTCCCCAACAGGGTTTATTTCCCCAAGCAGGGTTTATTTCCCTAGTGGAGTTCAGTCTCCCCATCTTGAGTCTATTTATCTTACTACTACAGATCACCAGAAAAATTTCTCTCTCCAGTGAAGGGAAATCCATACCACTAACCCCGGAGAGTTGCTACAGAAGGCTCGGATATCGTTTAACCTTATCCTCTCTAAACGAGTCGACATCCATATCAAAAGCTTGGTCAGACAGTACTTCGAGAGATTGTCCATCTCTTTTATCCCCAGTCAGGGTATATAAGAATTAAATTCCTTGGTAGAGAAATGAACAACCAATGTGCTTGAACCCTTCTCCCCAAACAGAAATCAACATTCTCCGATGGATTTTCCTCAAACAGAAAGCAGGAATCCCTATCAAGATTGAAGATACACATATTCTTCATCCCCAACAACAATCAGAGATTTATTTTCCCAGTCAAAGAATGTTGCGCGAAGTTGCTAATACACTTCAATGACATCTCACATTCATACATCATATACAAATATCATATCATATGCACTCATTTTATTTTGAGAATGTCATTAAGCAATGCATTTCATACATCATGACATTGCATACAGTTAACTCTTTATCTTTTCAGGTAAAGATCTACAAACAGATTCCTCATCGGTTATATCTGACAAATAGCTACTTAAGCACTTTCCCCAGAAGGTCATGCTAAAAGAGCATCTCTCCTAGTTAAAGTCAGGCGTAGACATCTTCTAGTTCAGATGAAATCAGACGTAGATTTCTTTCTGATGCTCTGTTGGAAAATGTCAGATATAGACTCTTTCGGGTACCTTTTCTAGTTAAAGTCGGGCGTAGACATATTCTAGTTCGGGTGAAATCAGGCGTAGATATCTTTCTGATGCTCTTTTTGGAAAAGTCAGATGTAGACTTTTTCCGGTACCTTTTCTAGTTAAAGTCGGGTGTAGACATTTTCTAGTTCAGATAAAATCAGACGTAGATTTCTTTATGATGCTCTTTTTGGAAAAGTCAGGCATAGACTCTTTCTTATGCCTTTTTTAGTTGAAGTTGGGCATAGACATCTTCTAGTTCAGATGAAATCAGGCGCATATTTCTTTTTGATTCTCTTTTTGAAAAAGTCAGACGTAGACTCTTTTCGGTACCTTTTCTAGTTGAAGTCAGGCATAGACATCTTTTAGTTCGGATAAAATCAGGCGTAGATTTCTTTTTTATGCTCTTTTTGGAAAAGTCGGACGTAGATTCTTTCCGATACCTTTTCTAGTTAAAATCAGGCGTAGACATCTTCTAGTTCAGATAAAATTAGGCATAGATTTCTTTCTGATGCTCTTTTTGGAAAATTTAGGTGTAGACTCTTTCTGGTTCCTTTTCTAGTTGAAGTCGGACGTAGACATCTTCTAGTTCGAAATAAATCAGGCATAGATTTCTTTCTGATGCTATTTTTGGAAAAGTCAGGCATAGACTCTTTCCTGTACCTTTTCTAGTTGAAGTCGGACATAGACATCTTTTAGTTTGGATGAAATCAAGCGTAGATTTCTTTCTGATGCTCTTTTTGGAAAAAAGTCAGATGTAGACTCTTTCTGGTACCTTTTCTAGTTGAAGTAGGGCATAGACATCTTCTAGTTCAGAAATCAGGCGTAGATTTCTTTCTAATACTCTTTTTGGAAAAAGTTAGACGTAGACTCTTTCTGGTATCTTTTCTAGTTGAAGTCTGACATAGACATCTTCTAGTTTGGATGAAATCAAGCGTAGATTTCTTTCTGATGCTCTTTTTAGAAAAGTCACGCATAGACTCTTTCTGGTACCTCTCCTAGTTGAAGTCGGGCATAAACATCTTCTGGTTTAGATAAAATTGAGTGTAGATTTATTCTGATTATTCTTTTGGACAAAGTTGGGCGTAGACTCATTCCAAATACATCTTCTCAGAAAAAGTCGGGCATAGAATTAGTTTGATCTTCTTATCAACAGTTATCCTGGATGGAATCTATAAGCTCATCTCCAATGACTCTCTGTCACCTCTCCAAATGGCATCTTTAAGCCCATTCTTGGTATAATCAACCAACAATGATACTTTGTGCATGTGCGAGTGCAAATTTTTGGGCACTTAAGTGTTCAATCATCTCCTACCTTCAAGTCACGAATGGCAGACATGCCAATCTAACTCTTCAGGTTTAAGAAGATTGAATAGGGGAAGCTATTGTACCCCAAAATTTGTCTTCTCATTTTTCTTCAAGAAATTCTCAAAAGGTCGTTAAATGCTCAAGGTGGCTCAAGAATTGATCAAACAAATTCTCCTCCTAAGTAATGGGTCCACAACCAGGGTTTTATATTTTTAAGGAATTTTGGGTTTCAAAGGTCTCAAGTGGTTTCCATAGGTCTTTAATAATGTACATGTCAAGTTTCGAGTCTTGCATCACAAGTTTGCTCAGTCAATGGCTCAGATGATTAAATATCAACTGTATTGGGTAAAAAGTCAACTATGCTCAACATATAGTCAAACTTCAAGATTTTTGGTTAACATCAAAATTTTCAAGTGATATTCATCATTTGATCAAGGGTTGGTCATGATTCCTCAAGGAAATCCCTCAAATCATCAAAAGTCAAAAGTTGCCATAATTAGAGTTTCCTTATGAGAAGTCAACTGAACTTTGACCAAGCATAACTTTCACATGCTTCATCAACTTTTCCCAAACCAAATCCCATTTTGAAGTAAATTTAATTCTCCATAACTTTGTATCTATATGCTCAAGTCCAAAAAGTGCTTCATTTGAAGATGAAGTCGGGTGGTGCCATTTTTTAATTTTAAAACTCATTTTATATTATATTTAATAGAAGTTGTTTTGTTAATGAATTGACATTGCGCCACAGTGGTCATGTACTTGTATTTGTGTGTGTTATGTGAAGCGAATATGGAGTTCGAATCTCCACCGCCCAGACCTTTTGCTTCTTTTTTTTTCAAATCATTTTTAAGCTTGTTTTGTATTTTATTAAGTGAATGTATGTTTAGTCAAGCCATAATGTGTGACTCAGAGGCTAGTCTTTTGAGCTGCAACTTCAAAGGTGTGGGTTCAACACCCTTTGGCCACAAAACTTATTTTTATCATTAGTTTCCTTTCTTTTTTTGTTTCCTTTTTAGTTTTAATTTATTTAATTATTTTATTTTTCTCTCTTGATTTGTGTCAAAATAAATATTTCAAAACAACAAAAATACTTTATTTATATTTGATTTGATTTGATTTAATATATTAATTAATAAAAACCAAATTCTTTGTTTAAATTGTTTAAATGTTGATGTTTCTTTCAATTAAATCCTTTGTGAATATTTTTCTTAAATGACTCTCTTAAGCACCGTGATATTTTAATGTATTTAATTGTTTGTGATTATATATATATTTAAACAATACTTAATCGTGGTGTATATATATATATATATATATATATATATATATATATATATATATATATATATATATATATATATATATATATATATATATATATATATATATATATATATATATATATATATATATATATATACACCACAATTAAGTATTGTTTAAATAAATATAGTTGATTTGAATGTCTTGTTGCCTTGATTAAAATCTTAGGGTTTGTTCTCACCATGTGTATGAGGTTTTTGATTAATGCTTTGTATGATTGTGTGAAATGATCTTAAAACCTAATTTATGAAACTTGCATGTTCTTTGCTTTAATGTTGTTTCTTAAGTGTTTATGTGATGATGACTAATATTTATACTTCATTATACTAGCATTTATGTCAAAATACAAGGATATGGATTATATTGTTGACTTGATAAGTCATGCGTATATGTTTGTCTTAGGTTCATCTTTATGTGTTTATCTTTGTATGTTATCTTTGTAATTATTTGTTTAATGTTTATCCTTTGTATCCTTAAACCCTAATTTCAAACCTACACCACTTTCATATAAAAACCTTGACTTTATGTCATGTCATTTTTAAACTTTCTTTCTTTAATAAATACTTCAATATACTTAAACATACTAAACAATTTCAAAAGACTGAAAGAGATTCAACCTCATCCAAATCTTTTTGCCACTTGGATTTTCAATTTAAAACATTTTCTCAAATAGATTAGACATGAGTCATCTTTATATTTAAGATGTAATCCTCATGTCCCCATAATGATGATTGAAGTAAATGTAATTCTTTCCATTTGAGGGAGCTAGTGGCAACGTGTTGATCTTATATTCAAGTTAGAAGCTCTTCCTTCACGATGAAGTAATATACACTTTCTCATACGTGTGGAGGAGTTAGTTGCATATTCTCCTTAAGATGACAATTTGTCTCTTCTCCTAAAATAACCAACAAACTTTTTGTTATTTTTACCCTGAACTATGAGATTTTGATCCTTCATCGGTATGTAGGTATAAGACTTTATGTCTTTCCAAACAAAAATTAATAAAAATATATTTCTTTTCTAACCTCCACATCTTTTAGCAAACAACCAATTTTAACCAAAAAAATAGATATTACAAGAGGTTTCTATAGAGTATTATAGATACATAGGGTAATAATACATTCCCTTTGTATAATCAACCCATGTACCATAGATATCTTCTTTGTATTTTGCTTTTAGTTTTTGCTTCTTGCATTGCATGACAAATATAGGGTTTTGATATTTCCCCCTTTCCTTGAAAACAATAAAGTTCGGGGGTGACTTCTTAATTTTGTGAGTCAAGTTAGTCAATAGTTTAGTCTCCCTAATTTTTCATCGCGACACTTGTCTTCAGAGTCTTCAGCACTTGGTCTTCAGATCTTCAGAACTTGTTTAGCAGAACCTTGTCTTTGGCATCTTCAATACTTGGGACAATAGAAGCAAAGGTTTAGAAGGCCTCCAAAGATTCCTTGCAAAGTCACGATCAGAATCTCTTGTAATAATGTTCCTTAAAACCTTTGCTTGAGAAGCATTTCAAAATCTTGACTTAACTTTGTAACACACCAAAGATTTGAGTTCAGAACCTAGTGACGTCACACGCCTTCTTACCAGATTCAAAACCTGTTTAGAAAAAGCTACACACTTGACAGAAACCATTAGATTACACAATTGTTTTCTAAGATAACATGTAATTTCATCATCAAAACTCAAGGCCAGATGTAAAATTAATCGTGTTCTTACAGTAATCAAAGATTGTTTGATTAGTGGATTAAGTCCTTGTTGATAAGGTAAAATCTCATAGGTAGGGTGGACTGGAGGTAGCCTAGTTAATGGTGAACCAAGATAAAATCTTGTGTTCTTTATCATTATGTTATTTTTCAGTTTGTGTTTGGGTGTTTGAAAAATATTTAAATCTTGAAACCCAATTCAAACCCCTTATTTCTTATGTTTTATTAAACCTTCAATTGGCACCAAATCTCTGGTTCTAGTATTAATTATTATCAAAACACTTAACTGTGTCAGATAAAGATCTAATACTCGAAACACAATGACAGATGTTCCACCCACAAATACTAATAATCATAAAAATCATTTTGCTGCCAAATCATCAGTCTTTGATGGTGAAAGTTTGAATATTGGAAGCATAGAATTGAAATTTTATTCCTTAGGCTCGATGTTGATCTATGAGATTTGGTAACATATGGTTATTCACATCCTGTAATGCCAGTTGTATTAAACTTGAAAGAAGTTCTATGAATGACCAACAGAAAAAGACAAAAAAAATCACATATCAAGAACCATTTTTGTTGAACGCCATTTCATACACTAAGTATGAAAAGATAACAAATAGAGACTCGGCGAAGTCTATATTTGATTCTCTTAGAATGATACATGAAGAAAATGAGCAAGTAAAAGAAATCAAGGCTTTAGCCTTGATTCAAAACTATGAATCCTTCAAGATGGAATAAAATGAAACTATTGAGAGCAAGTTTTCATGGTTTCAAACTATTGTAGCAAGACTGAAAGTTCTTGATAAAGGCTACACTATTGCAGGTCATGAAAGAAAATCATCAGAAGTCTTCTAAAGAAATGGAGATCTATGGTGACTGCACTAAAGGTGTCTAAAAACCTTAACAATACTACTCTAGAAGGACTTATAAGTTCTTTAGGGAGTCATGAAATAGAGCTTAAGGAAGATGAGCCTCTGAAGAAAAGAAATTTGTTGCTCTGAAATCTAAAAGCAAGTCTGAAAAGACAAAAGCTTTTCAAGCAAAAAAGGAAGATTCAGAAAAAGATTATGACGATGAAGAAGAAGTGTCTTTGATGTACAAAAAGATTAATCAACTTTGGAAGCAAAGAAGAAAGAGGTTACATAATATCTAATGGACATTCTACTCAACATCTAGGCAGAAGAAGTATAAAGCAAAAAGAGAGGTTATTTGCTTTGAACTCGAAGAACCTGGCAATTACAAGAATGAGTGTCTCAGACTCAATAAAGAAAAACCTAGGCAGAAGTACTTCAAAGACCAAAAAAAAGGTATGATGGCAACCTGGGATGAATCTGACTCCTCAGATGATGGCTCTGAAGAAGATCAAGCTAATATGGTGCTGATAGAAAAGTCACAAGCATGCAACTCTGAATCATAACTAGAATCAGACTCCGAAGATGTATTTTCTCAACTATCTCGCTATGAACTTGAAACTTCCCTAGCGAAAATTCTTGAAAAGAATAAAGTCTTCATAGAAGATGCAAGTCTCTGAAAAAGATACTTATAACTCATTTTGAAACGCATAAAGAGCCGATGGAAGAAAATATTGTTTTAAAAGAAAAAATTAACTATTTTGAAATAGAAAACTTTGCTCTTAAAAGTAAGAGTGATCTTTTTGAAAAAAGAAGCTCTCCGCAATTCTCCTATAAATTCTGACTGTGCTTTAAAGAAGTATTAAATTTCTTTTCAAAAATTTATGGCCAAACACATAGATAGAAGCAAAATGGCTACCATGATCCATAGAGTTAGTGAAAATGGGAGAAGAGGCATGTGTTACATCAATGGTCACACACATAACACTAATTATGCTCAAAAACTTTGGGTTGATAAAACTCATGGGAAGACTAACCTCAAAGGACCCAAAAAATTATGGGTACCTAAAGACAAGATAACCTTCATTGTTGATATCCTTAGTAGCCAAGTCAAAACAACATTGATGGTACCTAGACTTTAGTTGCTCTTGACATGTGATGAAAGAATGCATATGTTCCAAGACCTGGAACTTAAGCTTGGAGGCTCTGTAGGTTTCAGGGGAGATTAAAAAGGAAAAACCGTTGGCTCTAGAATTATTGGTAATGACTCTCTACCTTCTATTTGTAATGTTTTATTAGTTGAAAGATTAATGCATAACATCATGTCTATAAGTCAATTAAGTGACAATGGTTATGATATTATTTTCAATCAAGAGTCCAGTAAAGTTGTCAGTCACAAGGGTGACTCTGTACTATTCAGAGGCAAAAGGAAAAATAAAATTTACAAAATAAATTTTTCATATTTAAAAGTCAAAATGCTAAGTGTCTTCTATCTGTATAGAAGAGCAATGGACATGGCATAGAAGGTTATGCCATGTTAGCATGAGAAAAATCTCTAAGCTAAACAAGCTGAATCTTGTCAGAGGCCTTCTAAATTTGAAGGTTGCTTCAGATGCTCTTTGTGAAGCATGTTAGAAAGTCATGTTTTCAAAAACTTCTTTCAGAACTAAAAACGTCGTTTTGACCTCAAGGTCAATGGAGCTCCTATAAATTGATCTGTTTGGGCCTGTGAAAACAACCATTGTCAATAGTAAGAAGTATGGATTAGTCATTATTGATGACTACAACAGATTGACATGTATGAAATTCTTAAGACACGAGGATGAGTCACATTTTATGTTCGCCACCTTCTACTCCCAAGTGCAAAATGAAAAAGATGTTAAAATTATCAAAGTCATAAGTGATCATGGTGGTGAATTTAAAAACAAAGATTTTGAAAAACTTTTTGATGAAAATGACATTTCACATTATTTATCTTGTCCTAGAAATCCTCAACAGAATGGAGTTGTAGACAGAAAAAATCATACCTTACAAGAAATGGTCAGAACCATGATCAATGAGCCTGATATGACAAATCACTTATGTGTAGAGGCAGTTAACACAACTTATTATATTTAGAACATGATCTTTATAAGACTAATTCTGAATAAAACTCCTTATGAATTATTGAGGAATAGAAAGCCCAACATTTCTTACTTTCGTTCTTTAGGGTGTGTCTGTTTTATTCTTAACATCAAATACAATCTTAACAAGTTTGATTCTAAGACACATAAGTGTATCATGTTAGGATACTCTGAACACTCTAAAGGTCATATAGTGTACAACACTGAAACACTAATTGTTGAAGAATTAATTCATGTTAAGTTTGATAATAAGCTTGATTCTAAAAAGTCAAAGCTAGTTGAAAAATTTACAAATATCAAAATCACATGTTCAAATACTGAAGACAAAGACTCCAAAGATAAAGACTCTGAGGTCAAAGACTATGGACGCTCTCAACCAGAAGCAACCAATAATCTAGCACCTCTAAGGAAACATATACAACATATCTCACATCCTGAGGAATTGATTATGGGGGATAAAACAGAACCTGTCAGAACTAGATCTTCATTTAGACAAGATGAATAAACTCTTATGGGTCTGGTATTTGTCATAGTGTCATGTGGCATTAGAAATTTTAGTTTAAGCCATTAATTGACTTAGCTCATATAAGTGAAACTCGTCGCTGCATTTAATTGTTTTCAAATGGAAATTGGAAAAGAGTGAATAAAACCAAAAAAAATAAAGATTAAGGTACGTGGGTCAATTATGCAAAGGAAAGATATTAGCACCTTAAACATCTACGGTACTCCACAAGATCCACTGTGTTTATTCTAATCAAAAGAGTGTGTATATCTAAAGAATTAATTGCTATATGGAATGCATGAATGAATTGTTAAAGAACAAAAAGAAAAGTTTTTTATTATTGCGCTCGCCTTTGGTCGTGAGACCTAGTGCCTACGTATCCTGAGAGAATCAGAGCACCGTAGTTCTTCTAAAAAAGAATAAAGATTGGTGTGTTGATTGATTTTTAAATGAAGAGACAAGTCATCATTTTTAAGGAGAATAATCAACTAATCACCCACAAAGTATGAGAAAGAGGGATAACACACCATCATGAAGGAGGGTTTGGACACACCTCTAGTACTCAAGTGAAAATGTCGACGTCTTTACAACCATGGGGATAGGGAGATGACATATCGATTATAAATGACCTATATCTAATCTTGGAAAAGGTTTTAAAGGAAAAATATGCACAAGGGCACAAAAAGGTTTAAATGAGTTTGAAATATTTTTGTTGGGATCATAGCAAATGGATCCCACTGGAGGGAAACTTACTACTTCTCCACTTATTTGTGGAAAAAATTGCGAGTTAAATCGTAATAAAATTCGGAAATGGAAGAAAGAACAAGGTTCAGATTGTACTGCCTTGTCCTTTTCCATAAGACTCAACTACATACGATTCACATCTTTATTTATTAAGTGTTTTGATTAAGAAAAAGAAGTTTGAGAAAAAAATCGCTTGACAAAGTCAAGGTTTATTATGAAAGCAGTTCGAGTTTGAAAAACAAGGTTTTTGAAAAAATATGAGAAAATTTTGAATATTGAAGAATTGGAGGTGATGAAGAGATTATCATATGTACAAGAAAATAAAAGATAAGTAAGGAAAGTCTGACTAAAAGGAAACTGACACTTCAGACATAATAAAGTCAATAATAATTCTCATCCTTTGGATTGAATCCACAAGCAAAGAAATAAGCCAAGAGTATACCAAACATCATATGAAAATAAATCACAAGCAGAATATGCATCAGACAAACCCAAGGTATCAAATAAGGCTCAAAGCATCAGATGATAATCAAGATATCAGATAAGAATCTTTGCATCAGATGAAACTTCAAACAAACAGACAAAGTCGTGATAATAGAGAAATAATTTGAATGTCTCATATGAAATAAGAACTCGGGTCTAAATGAGTTAGAATCATGTATCAAAGCTAAATAAAAAAATGAAAAATGAAGTGTATGTTTAATTAATTAATTAAAAATTGATTTAATTAATTACTTAAATTAAGAAAATTAATTAACAAAACTAATTAATTTTTAATAACAAAATCAAACAACTAAATCAACTTTTAATCAATTAACTTAAAGCAACGAAATGGTGCTAAGAAGAAATGGATAATTGAGCTACTTGAAAGCTACACAAACCATAAACCAGTTAGTAACACCAGAGTTGTCAATAGCGGGCGCTCCAACCGCTATAGCGGCGCACCATAGCGGTGCGGCACCCCCCCGCGCGCTATTTAGGGTGCGGTGGGGGAGATGAAAAAGCGGTCGCTTCAGCCGCTTTCTCGGGTAGCGGGAAGTTCCCGGACGGAGCGACTCCGGTTCTCTTTTTTTTTTAAAACAATTTTCTGGGGCAAATTACTTAAATGCCTCTGTTTTAAAACAATTTTTGTTTTCTTTCTCCCTCATTCGCTGTGTTTTATCGTGCCCTAATTCTTCAACTCTCCTTCTACGATTCTGCCGCCATCTCCCTGCAACTCTCCTTCTTCGGTTCTTCCTCCATCTCCTTCTACCATCTCAGGTAATTTCTTTTAATTCTTCAACTTATTCTACTTCTTTTCTTTCTACTTCTTTTCTTTCTACTTTCTACTTCTTCTATTTTGTTTTGTTGTAAACATTGTTTCTTTGTATTTTGAAGAAGTTGAAGATGAAGAATTGGAGGAATATGAAGAAGATGAGGAATTGGAAGAATATTTTGATGATGTTACATGATTTCTATGTTTGCTTGAATTTTCATATGATAGTACTAAGTTTGAATTTGAATCTTTATGTTTTGAATCTTGATTAAGCGTTGTTCTTTGTTTGACATTAGATTTTATAAATATTTTATGAGTGTTGTGAAATCAGTTTAGTATTACATGACATATGTTTTATATATTATTATATAATTATTAGTATACAAAAAGTTATCCCGCTATCCGGGATCCCGTTATTCCCACTTTTCCCATTCCCGGGGATCGGCCGCTCCGCTCCGCTATCCGGAATTAATTACTCTGAGTAACACAATAGAAATTATAATGAACCAAATGAAACTTGCATTAATTTACATGTATAATTGAACATTTTTCTCAATCAAAGCATCATACATGTATGAATGAAGAAGTGAAGCAAGACATGAATCAAATTGATAATTAACATTCAACTTGTGAATTAATAAAGGGAGTGGTAAAAGATGTGAAGTCTCAAGAGTTAATCATTTGCAATCTTAAGTTTCATGAAGTTTTAAGTCTCAAAACAATTCCAAATATTCATTCCATTCATGAGAAATCAAAAGCAATTAGCATACACTCAAAGTGTTCTCAAATCAACTTCAAAGCATGAAAACCAAATTTTGAGATAAGCCTTAATCACCTAAATCAAAATCCGAACAGCAACTACACATACACATCAATGCTCCATAATTCCAATCCGTTTACAACCAAAGAGAGTAAAAACAATGTCAAAGCCAAGTTTTCTCACTCAAATTCATCTTAAATAAACCAACAATGTCATCAACAACTTCTTAAATTAATTAAGTTACATGGCATTGACAACAAACTTCACTCGAGTTTAGCATGGATAACACAAAAAGGATGGTGTCGACACAAAAACTCTATCAAAATTGACTCAAGTAACATTGTTATTGACTATTATTGACATCAAAACCTATCCTACAATTTAACACAAATAACAATGATATCATCATCAAAAACTTATCACGCCTATCATTGGAAACTCACAAACTTATATCAACAAACACCGTGATACAAACTAAACCTTGTTCAAATTTAACACCAATGTTATCGCAATTAAACTTCAACCTAACACAATAACAAAAATTCAACACAAATTATCATAAACAACAATGATTATTTCAATTTAACACTAAACATCCGAAAACGTCAAAACAAATAATCACACTCAATTTGAAACACAATCCAGAAATCTAATAAAAAGGTGATGTCGAAGTTTACCGAATAGCGGCGGAAATGAAGATTGTTGCGGAACATAGGTAGATGTTGTTCACAGTGGAGCATAAAAGATTGTTGATGTGTTGACAGGTGAGCTTCGGAACAGTGACGTTGTGTTGGTGTTATAGGTGCGTGGTTGTTGGACTAAAGGAAGCTGGCTGCGATGAACAGAGGTTGGCCAAAGAAGTTGTTGTTGCGACAGTGAAGGGAGATGTTTCATGTCTGGAACTGAGGTAGTAGACGGAGGTTAACGCGGTGGCAGTTGAAGAAGTGGGTTCCGGAACCAGTTGTATGGTTGTTGCGAGGTAGATGAAAGTGTGGATTGTGGAACGGGTAGAGTAGGTCGAAGGTAGATGGGTGTTTCGTGATGCGGACAGGGGGTCGTACGGCCGGATGGTGGTGGTTGGTGTACCGGCGGTAGGGTGAGTTGAGCCTGGTTGGGATTTGTTTATGGGTGTACAGAGGAGGAAGGTGGAGGGCGTATTGACGGTGTAGGTGAACGTTGGATTGAAGAAGAAAAGGGTTGGACAGTTGCGACGTGAGCTTTGTGGTTCTGTTACGCGGATGTTGTTGTTATGTTGAAGAAGGAAATGGATTTTGGGAGATTGACGAAGAGGAATAGGAATTGGCGTTTTTCGTTGGTGCTATTTTTGATCTGTTTCTGCTCCCATGCTACCTTATCTCTATTCTCTATATAACAAAAAGTATTTAGGGTTTCAATATTTTTTTCAAAGGACAAAAACATCTCTTTTAAATAAAATTAATATAAAAACTAAAAAGAATAAAAATAAATATATTTAAAAATATTTTTGTTTTAATTTTTATGAATAAGAAAAGAAGACCTAAAATAGTCAAAAATAATAAAAAAATAGATATTTAATTAATCGAAAAAGAAAAATAAACATATTAAAATAAACTATGATTCATAAAGATTAATAAAAACGACTTCAAATAATCGAAATCAAAATAAAAATATTTGGTTGAAGAGACTCTGACGACTAAGAACGAGACTACAAATTGTACCGAAAAAATAAAGTAAGCATACCGACGTGATCTACATGAAACACATTTTCATAAAATAGTCAATTAAAGGTGAAAACTTGAAATATTTTCTCACTAGTATTTCATACAGTGTCGAAACGCTTTTAACGGTCTGTCTGTAAAATCGAAATATCAATATTATCGATATATAAACAACTTGAAACAATGCGAGAAGCATGTAAAGAGATTAAAATGCATTAAGTGAAATAAATGGTATTTTTCAACTATAAAACGATGCAAAATATCGATTTAAGTTGACTTTTAGTAAAAAATGCATGGCGAATGACTAATAATGCAAATGCAAAATGAATGATCCTGGAGAAAAATTGGGGTATGACACATAGAACCAACATCTATCAATGAAGGTCTTCTCGACTCTGAGTGGATTTTGGTCATGCAGGAAGAATTGAATCGATTCTCCAGAAATGATGTATGGGACCTTGTACCAAGACCCAAAGGAAAATACATCACTGGAACTAAATGGGTATTCAGAAACAAGTTGAACGAGCAAAGAAATATGGTAAGAAATAAAGTCAGACTGGTTGCACAAGGCTATAGTCAATAAGAAGTGATTGACTATAATGAAATCTTTGCACCAGTGGCCAAGTTAGAATCTATCTATATTCTTATTTTATTTGATGTTAATCATAATATCATTTTATATCAAATTGATGTCAATAGTGTATTTTTGAATGACTACATTACAATAGAAGTGTATGTTTATCAACTTCTCGATTTTGAAAATCATAAAAAACATGATTTTGTTTATAAACTTAAGAAATCTTTATATGGTGTGAAACAGACTCTCGGAGCATGGTATGCAAGACTAAGCAACTTTCTTCTGAAAAACAATTTTACAAGAAGAATGATTGACACAACTCTTTTCTGCAAAATATTCGAAAATGATATATTTGTAGTTCAAATCTATAAGGATGATATTATTTTTGGTTCTGTTAATGTCTCACTTTATGATTGATTCTCTTTTGTATCTGACTGCTTCTAAACCTGACATTTTATACAATATATGCTTATGTACTAGATTCCAATCAGATCCTAAAACTCTCATCTAACCGTTGTTAAAAGAATATTTAGATATTTGAAATGTATTACTAATCTTGATTTAATATTAGAAAATCAAAAGACTACAAAGTAATTGTGATGCTCACAATGCTGGAGAGTGTATTGAAAGAAAAAATACTAGTGGAATATGTCAATTTCTGAATGAAAATCTAATTTCATGGTCTAGTAAGAGACAATCTACAATAACTCTTTTAACGAAAGAAGCTGAATACATTGGAGTCTCTGAATGTGGCACACAAGTACGCTAGATGAAAAAATCAACTGAAAGACTATCATATTAAAGAAGACAACATTTTTATTTTATGTGATAATACTTCAACTATTTATTTATCCAAAAAAATTTATATTATATCGGATATTACATAAATGTTATTATGTAAATATGAAGAAAAAATAATTAAGACAATTTGTGAGGTAAAATAACACTTAAGAGTATGCAAAAACACCTTATAGTAATAATAATTTTCATATATTAATAGTAGGATATACCTTATAGTAATAATAATTTTCATATATTAATAGTAGGATATTTGTGTATAATTGGAAGCGGGCTTGAAATGATCCGGCAATTATTTAATAAGTGTTCCTTAATTTCTTTAAGATATAGGTGGCCTCGTTTTAATGTGAAGTATATCTGATATGTATTTGAAACTGTGTGTTATGTAATTTTGGCATTTCTTATGCCAATGTTTTCAATAAAATTTTGCATTTATAAAAAAAAGTAGATGAGTGAATAATGATATGAGTTGCATTGAATCCTCCCCTAATCCCCTAATGAAAAGAGAGATAGAGTTGGGACAATTGCTGCAATTGCAATTTTCCAACACGTTGGTAACTAGGGGAGAATAATCCCTCCCAACTTTACAATTTCAATATTACTATTAATTGCAAAATTGTCTATCAATGCTATTAATTCTTGCCCTAGCATGTCAACTCTAGTCGCTACCCTTCCATTGAGGTCCTGCCTAACTTTGCCATTATGTTACCAAATTACATTAAAAAATTGTTCTCTTGGAAGTTTGTTGACAAACTTTAAGAGAATTCCTTTTCCTTCTAGTAAGTTTCTTAAGTGTTTTTGACAAAATTTCTAAAATTTTTCAGATTTTAGTTATGTACATTCAAAATTATTAAATTTTAATTTTTTATAGGTTTATTCGAATATGTATATCCGAAATAATTTAATGATTAAATATTGAGTTATTTGAAATATACATATCAGAAATAACTAAATAATTAAATATTTGATTTATTTTAAATATGCATATCCGAAAGAATCTTTAAAAATTTGAAATTTAGTGACTTCGAATATGCATATGCGAAATAATTCAATATTCTAAATTTATTTCAATTTTAATTTAATTTTCGATTGTCCTGAACAGAGTGATCGTCAAAGTCTTACGTCGAGCTGAGTTTGAAAACGAGATGGAGGTACTTGTAAGACACTCCGATGTCAAAGTAAGTTTCAAGAAGATTGCAAGCAAATGTGAGTATGAGTATGAGAATGAATACATGACTCTCTCAAGTGAGAGGGTATTTATAGCCCCAACGTCGAGCCAAAGTCTCCATCATTGGGCCACGATGAGGCCCAGTAATGAAGACTGATCGGGTTTACGTGTGTATGGAGTCCAACAAGTGGACTCCCCCCCGATCAATTGCTCCGTGAGAATAGGGGTTGGACCTGTGATTTCTGGAGGGATGTTAAGATGACAGTAACGTGGACACGTGGACCACGTTCCCTAAAGGATGCGTGGGGAGTTTCCCAATGGTTCCTAGTTTAAGTTGCTTACTTTTAGACCTTATACAAGGGTGTTGGATTGGGCCTCCCAACTATAGAACAAGTGGAGGTCCAATCCAGATTAATTTTTATTCTTATGGAATATATATATATATATATATATATATATGTGTGTGTGTGTGTGTGTGTGTGTGTGTGTGTGTGTATGTGTGTGTGTGTGTGTGTGTGTGTGTGTGTGTGTGTGTGTGTGTTCTGGACTGGGCATGTCTTAGCCCAAAACACAAGTAAAGGCCCAGATCCAAGCAGTTCCTCGAGCTATGTTCGGAATCAGACCACCCCAAACATACCCAGTTACATGCCACAACGGTTACGCCTGCCGCTAGCGTAGCGAGCAGCGTCCCCGACCGAGGGCACTCCAGCTCAAGTCTTGCTCGAGCATCCTCCCCGTAGGGCAAACTCTGTCCCCTTCGAACACTAAGGGACCCTTAAAACTCCGGAAAGACCGCGTCTTCGTTCTTCCTCATTCTTCGCAGAGCACCATCCAGGAAAGGGACCACGTGCGGGTCTCCACTACACACGTAGAACCTGGCAGTCCCTTTGTTGGGCCAATTTTGGTCGGCCCAATAAAGGGACCTTGGCACAGCGCTGGGGGCTATAAATACCCTCTACTTCAAGAGGGTCAGGTATTCATTCGTTACACACCTACATACTTTTTGCCTGCCCATTCCGTCTCTCATTTTATCATCGGAGTGTCTTGCAAGTACCCCCCCCATCTCATTCAAATCCAGTTCGAGCCAACTGTGACGGTCCAATTCTGACCCGGTAAGATCAGTGGCGTCGTCTGTGGGAAACAAAGCTTCCCCGTCTTACAAACCTTCAAAGACCAAAAGCTAAAACCATCTTCCACCGTCATGGCTGACCAGATTCAAGACAATCAAAACGCCCGTGTCGTCGAGGCATGCAATAACCTCACCGACAACAACGTCGGCGTCACCGCGCACGTTACTGCTCCTGGTGCCAACATCCCCGAAATCTCTAACTACCGGGATGGAGCCACTGCCTCATCTTCATCAGTCCCCCTCCGACTCCAAGAAGATAATCCGGTTCCCCCCGAACCATCAACCGCTCAATTCCATGAAATCCCTGTCCCCGCCGGGGCAGACGCCACGACCAGGGCACTGTTCACGGCAATCAACCAGACTAACTACCTAATATTTGCCCAAGGGGAAAGACTGAGAGCACTGGAGGAGGACAGAAGGCCCCCGAGGAGACACAAGAGGCCTCAGTCCCCACCTCCTCGAAGAATAGAGGAACGTCTCTGATCTCCCTCGCGGAGACAAAACAGAGACGCCTCCCGAAGCCCGTCACTCCGACCACCGGGGAGATGACCCGCCTTGGAGAGAGAGCCAGTCATTGAAGCCGGGGGGCGCGACCACGGCCCTTCACGGAAAGAACGAAGACATCCTGGAGACGGGCACAGAGGGACGTATCAACGAGCGCACCTCTCAAGGAACGCCCAACACGATCAAGGCCGTCGTGCCCGACAATACCTCAGGTCCCCGTCCCTCTCCCTAGAGCAAAGTGATGAGGACGACCCCCGCGGTCCCCTATCACAAGCCATCATGGAGGCACCCATTCCCCCGGGCATGGAGAAGCCTCATCATCTGAAAGAATATGATGGAGTCGCCGACCCGGTCGATCATATAGACGGGTTCGAAGCTATGCTGCACTACCATAACGTTGGGGGACCCATCAAATGCCGGTTGTTCCCCATAACCCTCAGGAAAGCAGCAATGGATTGGTACAAGGGTCTTGTCCCGGGGTCAATCACCTCGTGGCGAAACTTGAAAAACCAATTCATAAGCTCGTTCACCGCGTCACAGCGACATCCAAAGACCGAAGCGGCGCTCAAGGCCATCGTCCAGAGGCAGGATGAAACCTTGAGAGAATTCATCAACCGCTTCAACCGTGAAGCCATCCAGGTCCCCTGCGCGGACCACATGAAAAAATATCTGCTGGAGAAGGGGCTCCTCCCCGGCACAGAGTTCAAGAAAGCAGTGGGCATCGAACCACCCCGAACGTTCGATGCTCTCCTCGAGAAGGCCAAGGCCTACATGGACTATGAGGAAAGAAAAGCGGCCAACAGAGCCCGTGATCCCAGGACTCGCGGATCCAGCAGCAACCCGCGCCAAGAGCCCATTCCCCCTTGACGAACCGGGGAGAAAAGGAAAGACGACAAACCCCGGGACGTCCGAGAACAGAGAGGACCCTCGGGGCGTTTCATAGAGTACACTCCGCTCACGGCTTCCCACAAGCACATCTTGGCAGAGTGTGCTAATACAGATTTCAAAGATGGAGGCGTCAAGCGCCCTCGACCAGCTCCTGCCAAGCCTGGGGTGGACAGGAGCAAATACTGTCGGTACCATATGAGCCATGGCCATCTGACTGAAGACTGCGTCCACCTCAAGGACGCCATCGAGACCCTCATAAAAGGGGGGGAGACTCGCCCAGTACCGGCGAAACGACGCTACTCGCCGTGACGCTCGTGAGACAAGAGAAGCAGAGGAGGATGCCCGACCATCTGACGAGTCGGTCCCCATCCAGACCACCTTCTCCATCACCAGACCCAAGGACTTTTATGTCCCCAAACACTTGCAAGAGTCGTTGTCGACACACAACAGATGGGAACACTTTCCCTCCGCCATGGTCATCAATGGTGGAGGGTTCAACGACCTGACCATAAATTCAGCCAAGAGGAAGCTGGATGAATTGGTCGACTCTGCACCTCCTCAGACGATGACCTTTGAAAGGGTGAATGGTAGATCGGAGCCTATCACCTTTTACCTCGAAGAGCTCCCCGGAGGGGCCCTCAACACGGTCATTCCTCTGCTAATAAGAGCGATAATGGCTAACTTTGACGTACATCGCATCCTCGTCGATTAAGGAATTTTCGTCGATGTAATGTACAACCAACTATTTCGAACCCTGCAGCTCGACGACTCGCACCTCCCACCTTATGTGGGGTCAGACCTGCAGGGCTTTAACGACTCGACCTCCAAACCTTGGGGATACGTCGAGCTCATGGTTACCTTTGGCGAGGATACAGCAATGAGGCAGGTCAAGGTGTGCTTCCTCGTCATCGGCTACCCATCCCTCTACAACTGCATTCTGGGAAGGCCGACATTGACAGAACTGACCGCGGTACCCTCTACCGTCCACTTGAAGATGAAGTTTTACACCAAAAGGGCACGGGTCGCCACCATCCAAGGGGACCTAGCAGCTGCCCGAAGATGTTTCAACGCGGCATCCAAGGGACGCGATACGGTCGACACCAGTACAAGACCCGCCAAGAGAGTTGCAACGACATGACCAGAGCCTCGGGAGACAGAGCCCGTCAAGGTAGAAGAGCAGAGAGCTCCCCCAAAGGTCGACTCGATAGCCCTGGACACCCGTTTCGACCAGGATGAGCCTCCCAGCGGCGAGCAAGTCCCCCTTCGACCAATTCCGGACGGGGACTTCGAACTCGTCCCTCTTGGCGAGGACGCGACCAAAGGAGTAAAGATCGGCACCGACCTCCCCGACTTGGAGAGGAAGAAAATCAAAGCCTGCTTGCGCGAGAATGCGGACTTATTCACGTGGAATGCTGTAGATATGCCCGGACTCGACCCCAAGGTCGCTTGTCACCGCCTCGCTATAGACCCAGCCGCTAGGGCAGTAGTATAACGTAGGCGTAGGCAGTCTCTAGAGAAAACGGAGGCTGCTGAAAAAGCTGTAAAATACCTCCTAAAGGCAAATTTTATTTTCGAAGCCCGGTATTCAACCTGGCTGTCAAATGTTATACTAGTCAAAAAGAATAATGGAAAGTGGTGAATGTGTGTTGATTATACTGATCTCAATCGAGTATGCCAGAAAGATGCATTTCCTCTACCCAACATAGATATGCTGGTCGACAACTCGGCCGGTTATAAAATAATGTCGTTTATGGATGCATATTCAGGCTATAACCAAATCCCAATGGTTGTAAGCGACAAGCATTGCACTGCGTTCATGACCAGCTCGGGCAACTATTACTACAACGTGATGCCCTTTGGTCTAAAAACGCAGGAGCAACATACCAACGTATGATGAATTAAGTGTTCCACAACCAAATCGGGGACATGCTCGAGGTGTATATGGACGACATGATCGTTAAATTCTGAGCAGATACCGACCATGCCGCTCACCTCAAAGAAGTCTTTGCTCAAGCAAGACAATGTAAGATGAGATTCAACCCCGAGAAGTGCACATTCGGGGTCAAGGTAGGAAATTTTCTTGGCTTCTACCTGACAGAACGAGGAATCGAAGCTAACCCTGACAAGTGTCGAGCCTTCTCCGACCTCCCGACACCCACGTCGAAAAAATCCATACAAGTCATGAACGACATGCTCGCCTTGTTATCCCGCTTCGTCGCGAGGTCCGCTCAGCACGCCCTCCCCTTCTTCAAGCTTCTTCGCAAGGAGGCAACCTTCGAATGGATCGGGGAATGTGAGCAGGCGTTGCGCCACCTAAAACAAATCCTATCCCAACCGCCCGTGCTATCACGACCCGCCACCGGGGAACCATTGTTCATATACCTGGCCGTCTCGGTCAAAGCCGTCAGCGCGGCTCTCATTCGCGAGGCGCCCGACGGACAAAAACCTGTCTACTTTACGAGCAAAGCACTGCAAGGTCCCGAGGTCAGATACCAACAGATAAAGAAAGTGGCCCTAGCCCTCGTCAACACGACGAGAAGACTCATACACTATTTCCTCGCACACACAATCATAGTGCGAACCGACCAGCCAGTAAAACAGCTCTTAGGTTGACCAGACATGGCAGGTCGAATGTTGAAGTGGTCCTTGGAACTTTCTGAGTTCGACATTCAGTACGAGAGCAGGAAAGCCCTAAAAGCACAAGCTTTGGCCGACTTCGTGGCCGAAATGACCGCTCACAACCCCCTCGCATGGAAAGAACACAAGTGGATCATCTTTATCGATGAAGCGTCCAACCCATCTGGAAGCGGCGCAGGGATCCTCTTAGAGAACGAGGAAGGGGTGGTGATCGAGCGTTCTCTCACCCTCTCCTTCCCGACTTCAAACAACCAAGCGGAGTACGAGGCCCTGCTCGCAGGACTAAGATTGGCCAAAGACCTAGGTGCCCGTGAAGTACAAATTTCCACATACTCTCAACTCGTCGCTTCTCAAGTTCAAGGAAGCTATCAGGCTAAAAATAACAGCCTTATCGAATACCTGGACTTAGTCAAAGGGTACATGAAGAAGTTAGATCGAGCAGAGATATCACATGTCCCGCGCGAGCAAAATACAAGGGCCGATATTTTGTCGAAGCTTGTAAGCACGAGGAAGAAGGGCGGAAACAAATCCGTTATACAAGAATATTTATCCCGCCCGAGCATCTAAAAAACCTCGATCCCGCTCGAGGTGAACGCCATCTAAGACAATTCGTGCTGGATGACACCGGTGTTCAACTTCCTGACAAAAGGCGAACTCCCTCCAGATTGAACAGAAACAGCCATGACCAAACGACGAGTGTGCCCCTACGTGGTGCTCGAGCATAAACTATATCGCAGGGGATTCTCCATCCCCCTCTTAAAGTGCATCGACGAATCCACAGTCCCCGGGGTATTACGGGAAATACACGAAGGGATTAATGCCCAGCACATGGGCGAAAAGTCCCTAGCGAGGAAGGCTCTACAAGCGGGGGTACTACTGGCCGACAATGCAACAGGACGCCAAAGACCACGTCAAGAGATGCGACAAGTGCTAGAAGCATGCCGACATGCATCTCGCTCCCCCTCACGAGCTGAGTAACTATCACCCCCATGGCCATTTGCCTGGTGGGGGATGGATATCCTCGGACCATTCGTACAAGGGACATGCCAAAACAAGTTTCTTATTGTGGCCGTGGATTACTTTACGAAATGGATAGAGGCTGAGACCCTTGCAAAGATCACCTTACACAACATCCTCCGCTTCTACAAACGAAACATCCTTGCCCGATTTGGAATCTCGAAGGCGCTGGTCACAAACAACGGTACCCAATTCACCGATCAAGGCTTTCGAAGCTTTGTCACCAAACCCGGGACCAAACAACATTTCACCTCAGTCGAGCATCCCCAAACCAACGGGCAAGCCGAGGCTGTCAACAGGGTCATCCTGCGAGGACTTAAGCGTCAACTAGGCGAAGAAAAAAAGGGGTGGGTCGAGGAACTACATAGCGTCCTATGGGCTTACCGTACCACAACCCATTCGACGACAGGCGAGACCCCTTTTCGATTAACATACGGCACCGAGGCCGTCATCCCCATAGAAATCAGGGAACCCTCCAGGTGGACAGAGATGCCTCTCGACGAAGAAATGAATGATGAAGCCCTTAGGGACGAACTCGACCTGGTCGACGGAATTTGATTAGGGGCAGCCCTACGCGAGGCCACTTTGAAACAACGAGTAGCCCTGCGTCACGACGGCAAGGTCATCAGACGCGAGTTCCAGATCGGCAGCCTAGTCTTGCAAAGAAACCAGAAAGACTCTCGCGAAGGGAAATTGGCCGCAAACTGGGAAGGACCCTACCGCGTTCAAGGCGCTACAGGGACCAGAGCATATTACCTCGAGTAGTTAAACGGAGAACCGTTAACACGGCCCTGGAATGTTGCTAAGCTAAAACAGTACTATAGCTAAAGCCCTCAACCACTGTGGACTTTTGCCTTCGAACATTCACTCTTAGCCAACAAAGGGAAAGTCTCGACCATGTAGGCGAGTCGAGGTACGGACCCGACCTACCAACCACCGAATGGCGTACTGTCGTTCACCCAACAAGCCGAACGACAATGCCCGGTAGGGACACCTCGATCGAGCTCCACTGTTGAAGTACCCACATGGCAGAACACCCAGCTCGCGATGGGCAGTTCACGCCGCGAGTGTAAGGCCCCGATCTGGGTCATACGTCTGACATGCGGGCTCCACTCCGCATAATCGACGCATTTTAAAGTGTGTCGAACCATCAAAAGGGTCGAAAGGATATCTCCGCTCAAGCACAAAACTTTATCGAAATATTCGTTACGAAAATAACAGTCGAGCATACGCCTAGATACGAGCAGATTATTGCAAAATAAACATCCATCGAAAAAACATGCATAAAACGGATTAATGGTGAACCGACCAAGAAGGCCGGCGATGTTCAAAGTTACAACCCATGGCACGACGGCCAAAAGAAATCAAAACGAACACGGGCACGCAGGCCCCAAAACAAGTAAAATCAAATTACGGGCACGCAGACCCAAACAAAAACTTGATGTTAAACATCCCCGGGATGGTTGGCGTCCACGTCAGGAGAATCGGGAGGGGGCACAACCTGGCCGTCAATAATCTGAGACAAATCCGACTCCCTCGGTGTTCAGGCCCGGATTCAGCACAGACAACTGGCTCACCGCGGTCTCGAACCCGTTGGCCAAGGCACCAACACAATCTGACTCGAGGAGGTGGATGCGAGCAACCAAATATGAGCGTGTACGCAAAGAGGCTATCTCATATGGTTCGTCATCAGCAGGAAGCATAACAGCTTTCAGCTCCTCAATCTCCCTGGACAACCGCTGGTTATCACTCTCCAACCGTTCCTTGTCGAGCTGGAGGCAATCCCTCTCCTCAAAAGCCTTTTCGGCCCTCTCCTTCTCCCTCGAAAGTAAGTCGGCCTGTTCATGAAACATCTCCTCGGACCGCTCGAGGGCCGCCTTCAACTTGCGAGATTTGGCAGCAAAGGCAGCCTTCTCTAACTCTAGCTCCCTAACACGGTCCGTAGAATCTGATCCTTCCCCTGCAAGGACCAAAGCCATCTCGGCCATCTTCACCACACCGACCATGTTAGCGGCGAGGTGTTTCCTCCGACCTTCCTTGTCGAGCCGCTTAATGATGTCGGCCTCATTATCAGACACTATCAGAGGAAACCCCTCGAAGAAATCCTTTTCAACAAAGCAAGGCGGTAAGCCAAAAGCCCGGGTAGCTACGGGCTCAACACCAGTTTCCGCTCTGCTCTCTGGCCGACCCCTCTTCCTGCTAACCAGCTCGGCCTGTTGCTCGATGTCGGGAGAACCTGAGGACCCACTGGACGCGTCTCTGTCCGAATCAGCGGGCGGGCCCATCCGCGTGGCCTGCTGTGGTCTCACCAGTCTCTTACTTATCTTTTTATCCTGGGTCAACTTCAGCAACCTCTCTCGACGTTCCGCCATGTGACCTGCAAGAAGAGCGAACCCGGGTTAGCTACAAGCGATTAAAGGCAATTAAAATGGAATAACAATAAGAGCAAAAGCCATAAACCTAGGAGATCTACGACCTGCCTGTAGGATTGACATTCAACGAGCGCCTTGGTATTGATAGGGCGTGCCTCGAACGTCGGGTAGCCATCCTCATCGAGAATGTCGTCCCCTTCCCTCGTGACCCACCGAGCGGGAAAAAAGCCATCAACAAACTTACAAAGGACATCATAGGCCTCCTCATCCTCGGTACTCATGCTCCCCGCAGGGGTATGATAGTGCCCGGGACCATGGTCATAATGATCCGAGCACCAATGAATAGGGAACCTGGAAATCCTCCCGACTGCGGGACTACCTTTAGCATCCAAAATGGGCTCCTCGTCCTCGTCGACCACCACAATGGCCGACTCGAATAGAGAATCCAGGTCCGTCTGGGTGGCCGGTTGCAAGATGTACCATTTGTCTTTAAAATCCCTCACCGAGTCCATTTACATCCTAAACAGTCTCTTCGACTGCTTAAGGGATACCCAGCTATGTTTGCCTCCTCGAGACTGGCATTGCAGAGGGAAAACCCTGAAGAACAGGGGAATCGTCGCCCCAATTCTCAGGAAACAACATGTTAGCTCGAACGCCCGGAGAAAGGCCATCGCGTTGGGGTGGAGCTGCGAGGGGCCAGGTTCAGATGATTGAACACCCCGACCTGGAAGTCGCTAAAAGGCAACCTAAGACCAAGATCCCTGAATACAATCTCATACATAGGGAACGCATATTCGGTGAACTCCGAGCAGATGCGAGCATCACTCGTCGGCCTCATTATTTTAAAATTCCTTTGAAATCCTTCCTGAGTACCGCCGTACTCGATGACGGTATAAGCTCGTCTACTGCGATGGTTGTACGCCGAAGCAATTCCCCGGGGCTCAGCGCCCACCCAGTCTAGTGTGGGGTCATCGATGATGTCGACCAGGGTAACGTTCTCTTCTGTTGTACTCGCTTCCTCGACGTCATTACGTCCCGAGGACTCCGGGTTATCAGCCATTTACCTACAAAGTACAAGAAACCGGTGAATTTGACAGCAAATCCGCGTGCTCGCCATAAAGGCGGGGAGAAGTATGCAACACTCAGATCAAAACTACAACCATTCGAAGTGGATCTCGACCAAACACCGACACCCCAACGCCGACCACGCATCAGTCATGAATGGCACGAGCGTAACATGAGCGCCCCGGACGGATCTTGAATCACACGACCAAGTTCATAGCTTCGCTTACCCGATGCTAGAATACTGCGAGGAGACTACCCTCCATACTATCTAAAGGATGAATATCCCGGTCAATCTCATGACTCTACCGACCAAATGCATGAGTATCGCGGGCAAGATCATGAATCATATGCCTAAATTTATGAGCATCTCGAGCACAACCATGAATCAGGCGCCTAGCGCGCTTAAATCTACCGGGCATAACCTCCAGATACAGGTTTCTATTATCAAAACGAAATCAAAACTATCAACAACACAAGGAAACAGGAAGGAGATAAACTTACTTGGAAGAAGATGAGTAGAAACTACGGTGGTGGGAGTAATCAGACGGTGAACGGTGCGACGGTCTCAACGGTGTTACGGGAACCAACGGTTGTAAAAACAGAGAAAGCAGGAGGAGCGTGAAGAGGTGAAACAGACTAATGGGCCCAAGAATCCTATTTATAGAGATGACGTGGAATGTGAAACATCGCACCTGGGAGCCACGAACCATCCCCCGTCCTCGACACCTACTCACCTAGACAATAATGGCCCCATTTACTAAGGCGGAGTTGCGATTTCCAAGGATTGCGCCACATGTCCGACGGACGTAGCTGACACATCCCCGCGAGCGATCCTCGAGTATGCCTCGAAAGGGAAAGCCCGACTCGGGCACGAGGTCCCCGCGAAAAGAGCAAACTGAGATCAAGTCGTAACTCTTGTGCCAGGAACGATGACTTGGGGGGCTCCTGTTCTGGACTGGGTCTGTCTTAGCCCAAAACACAAGTAAAGGCCCAAATCCAAGCAGTTCCTCGAGCTATGCTCGGAATCAGACCACCCCGAGCATACCCAGTTACAGGCCACAACGGTTACGCCCGCCGCTAGCCGCAGCGAACAGCGTCCCCGACCGAGGGCACTCCATCTTGAGCATCCTCCCCGTAGGGCATACTCTGTCCCCTCCGAACACTAAGGGACCCTTAAAACTCTGGAAAGACCGCGTCTTCGTTCTTCCTCATTCTTCGCAGAGCACCATCCAGGAAGGGGACCACGTGCGGGTCCCCACTACACACGTAGAACCTGGCAGTCCCTTTGTTGGGCCAATTCTGGTCGGCCTAATAAAGGGACCTTGGCCCAGCACTGGGGGCTATAAATACTCTCTACTTCAAGAAGGTCAGATATTCATTCGTTACGCACCTACATACTTTTTGCCTGCCCATTCCGTCTCTCATTTTATCATCAGAGTGTCTTGCAGGTACCCCCATCTCATTCAAATCCAGTTCGAGCCAGCTGTGACGGTCCAATTCTGACCCGGTAAGATCAATATATATAATTTATAAATTATTCATTAATTTTTTACAAGAATATATTCATTTAATATTAAATATTTTATTTTAATATTATTAATTATTAATAACATTCAATTTTTAATTATAATATAAATATCTTTTTAATATAATAATCTTTTTAATTACAACATAATAATTAATTATCATTTTTATAATAAAAATTTAAAAGTGTCATTTAAATTTAATTTAACTTTTAAAATTACAATTAAAAAATATTTCTTATATTTTTTATAAAAAATTATTCATAATTTTAAATAAATAATTGAACGACAATTACATTTAACAATTATAATTAAAAATATAATTATTGTATTTATCGTTTAATTTCATATCATAAATTTATTTTAATATTTAATTTTTAATTATAAATTTAAGTTATTTTTTATTTATAATAACTCAATTTAATTATATTATAATTAAATATTTTTCAAAATAAAATTAAAATAAATTTAAGATATCAGATGATTTTGAATATGCATATGTAAAGTCATTTAATAACTCAAATTTATAAAGTGTGTTTGGAAATGTATATTCAAAAATTATTTTTGTATTTTTATAGATGAAAATCACCATTATTAAGTGTAAATAGAAATTATCAGAATTTAATGATGAAAAAAGAGAATGCTTCAACACTTAAGAATATTTGTTTTATTATGAAAATAAAATATTTAAAATTATTTTATATGATTTTTAATTACTTTTTTAAATTTATTTTTTATAAAATAAAAAACAACAAATAATATAAATATATAATAAACTTATAGTCAAATAACCTTTATGCTTTTTTAGAAAAACACATAAATATATTTTATTGAAAATTAAAGCATCATAAAAATTACATAATTTAAAAAAAAATAATTAAAAAAAATAAAAAATAAAAAATACAGTATTTTTTTTCACAATATAAATAAACAGTAATTATTGGTAAAAGAGGATTTTGTTTCACATGAATATTATAAAAAGTAATTAATCCTAGAAACATAATCCTCGTTTCTGTTATCGGAACGGAGGAGATCTTTGTTACATAGATTTTCGGCAGAAGAAAACCCAAAAAATTCTCCACGTCATATTTCAACAAAATTTTCCGATTTTGCTCACCAATTTCAACTCTATCCCTTTTATTTATTTTTAAATTTTTGGGTCAGTTATATTTTGAGGTGAAAAAAATATAAAAATTTACCCTCACTTTCTGAGTCACTTGTGTTGTAGCCGAATTTCGAATAATGGTAGAGACGTTAACACAGATAAATTAGAGAGAGAGAACACAAAGATATTGCTTCTTCATCTCGAACCACTAACATGTCTAGCTCAGGTATGTTTTTTTTTGGTTTGATTTCAGTTTATGGTTTTATTGTCGTGTTAATGATGTTTTCATTTATATTTTAATTCTCTAGGTTTTTTTTTTTGGTTTCATGATGTTTGTTGCAGATTACAATGTAAATTTTGGTTGGTTTGATGTTTTGTCTGTTGGGGGGTGGTTTTTATGTTAGAGTAACATCTAGGTTTGTGTTTTTTTTTTTTTTGCTGAGAATGTCTGCACTTGATTTTTAGGATTTGTGAAATTGTGTGTTTTTTTACTTTATTGATCTTTTCTTAATGTTGGTAAAAGAGGGTTTTCCATAGTTATTGGAAAGTGTTGATTTTTTTGGCAGTAGAAACGTGTTTGTTTTGGAGGGTGCTGTTGGGGCAAACATGTGATTATGATTTGTCATGTAGTGGAAGATGGTTTTTGAAGTGTTGTTGTTTTGAAAAGGGGGGAGTGTTATTTGAAGAAGGTTTGTTACTCTCGCCATGAGTTGGCGAGTTGTTGTTTTGAAACGTTAATGACGGACACTTGCGAGTTGAGATTCATATATATTACAGAGGGGTTTTCATGTGGCATATATGCATTTATTCGCCAGTTTGTGTTACTCGTACTTGACCGATAGAAGAACGAGAATCTTGGAGTTAAAATTAATTTGGAGTTTTGTAGATTACTAATGGCGATATAGTGTTTTACTGGTGTTTAGTGAAAATATCCGTAGCTTTTTGAGATGAAGATTTGATTTTTTTTTGGGAGGGGAAGACTGGAGTTTGGTTTGTATTGATGATAGGATTGATTCAAAGCAAAGTAAATGGTTTCGGTGGCGACACCAGTTACTTATATGAAGATCCACTATGGTTTGAGCCTCTCCACCATAACCATCTTTTATGGATGAATTCTACCATTAGAGTTATCTAAACTGTTGGTCTGTTTGACTAATAGCATGTTTGGATTAGCTTTTGGAAGTGTCAAAAAGCAATTCTAGAGGTGTATAATTGATTTTGAGTGATTTTAAGGTGTTTGATTCTTCCAAAGTAGAATTGATTCTGCCTCTAGAATTGATTCTACTTGAAGCTAGAATTTGTAGCTTCTGAGTTTAAACGTGATTTTTACACTGAAATTTGTTATTCAACTCATTTTTACATAAATGTATTCAAACAAAAATCAATTATGCTAAACTCAATTCTGTCAAAATCAATTCTACCAAACTTATGAGCATGCCATATGCTGATTAGAGTTTCTCTTTTTTCAGGGCTTATCGAAAAGCACCAATTGGAGCTAGACAATTTGACACTGACCACTCACCCCATCAAAACACTAAAATTCTTCACATTAGCTATTGTACAATACTTG
This sequence comes from Vicia faba, assembly GCA_948472305.1. Lineage (NCBI taxonomy): Eukaryota > Viridiplantae > Streptophyta > Magnoliopsida > Fabales > Fabaceae > Vicia > Vicia faba. Next base: position 1,025,415,035 of record OX451738.1, read on the forward strand.
AAGAAAACGACAAGATATCTTTTGGCCAAAGGTGGATGGCTTTTGCTTCTCAGTTTTGTGGTAGGGGCCTTTAGCATAATGCTCATTTCTATCGATGGTCCTCATGAAAAGGTATTCTTATTTATTCTATCAGTACTTTAGTATGATAGTTCTGAATCACAAAGAGTTCCACACATAACAGTTTATTTACGAGTCTTTTTTTCTATTATACACAAGCACCCTTAAAAATGTCAAATGTGGCCTAAACACACAAACCTCAAATTTAAGTTCACTGGAGAAAACTTGTTCGCGGCTTAAGCCCCACAAACACACCTATGAACATTGTTTTGAGTTATTAGCTTCATATTGTTTTTCAGGTAGTGATTTTTGTTTGTTTTGATTATTAGATACTCATAGGGCACTGAAATTTTTTGTTCTTTCTGCAGCATCTTGAGGAGCTACTTAAATATTTTCGCTTTGGAGTATGGTGGATAACCCTTGGGATTGCATCTTCAATCGGTCTTGGTAAGTAAAAAATAGGCATGAACAGAGATGACTTTGGGTTCCTGTACTTGATTGTGTTATTCCTGGTTTGTTAGTACTTAGTAACAAAATTGATCTTAAGGCTGCCCGTGTCATTTGGATTTACTGAAAAAAATTGCTTGCAATACATAACTTTCATACTTATGAGCAATAACCATACTTATGATTCTCCGAACATCTTTATTATATAACCGAATGAGTTCTTATTTGTGCTCTTTGGTTTAGGGTCTGGTTTGCATACTTTTGTTCTATACTTGGGTCCCCACATAGCATTCTTTACAATCAAAGCCATGCAGTGTGGCCGAGTTGATTTGAAAAGTGCTCCATATGATACTATACAGTTAGATAGAGGTCCTTCTTGGCTTGATAAGGATTGCTCGCAATTTGGGCCGTCGTTGTTTCAGTCAGAATATGGTTCACAGATTCCAGTCGGCATCATTTTGATTCAAGTTCAGTTGGAGGCTGTTTTATGGGGCATGGGAACAGCCATCGGGGAGCTTCCTCCTTACTTTATCTCCAGGGCAGGTATGCTGAGCATATTGCATGACATGTATTTATCTAAATTTAACAAAGTCGTCGTTAAATTGAAATAAAAATCTGGCTAATATTATTGAAGAAAATATGCTTGTTTACCATGTGATTTGACTGTTAAAACCTGCTCTCTGTCCTCTGAATTGCACTCCTCACTTTCGACAAGCTAAAATATTTGATAGATGTACTTCACCTGTAATAGTTTAGTTAATTACTTTAGGAACTGGTTCATACATGATTCTAATCAAATCATTTGTGTAGCACGCCTGTCTGGGAGCAAAATGGATGCAATGGAAGAGTTAGATACTGAAGATGAAGGAATCATCACAACCTACTTAAATCGCATCAAGCGTTGGTTCTTATCACATTGTCAACATTTAAATTTTTTTACCATTTTGGCACTTGCTTCGGTTAGTACTTCTGTTTAATAGTATGATCATTTTTCTTCATTGAATGCATATATAACAGTTTCTTTTGTGAACAAAATTTCTTGAAATATTAGTGAAGTATATTCAATATAACAGTGTGATAGAGACCAAATAAGGGTCACAAGGAACCAAAACCAAATATGCTTCATGAAATAACTGAATTTGCATTTCAGGTTCCAAATCCTCTATTTGACCTTGCTGGTATCATGTGTGGACAATTCGGCATTCCATTTTGGAAATTCTTTCTTGCAACTTTCATCGGAAAGGCTCTTATTAAAACTCACATACAGGTAGTTTAAACTCATCTTATTTTTCCCTTACCAACTAATTTACTGTTGTTGGCGCTCTTGCTTTTCTTTATAATGACTCCCAACATTGACTGAGGTCACATATTTATAGGGACCAAAAACATTGTTCGGCTAAGCATATTTGATTAACCCTTTATGTTATACTCTTTGCGCAGACAATATTTATCATCTCAGTTTGCAATAATCAGCTTCTTAACTGGATAGAAAATGAACTTATCTGGGTTCTTGGTCATATACCTGGTTTCGCTTCTATTTTGCCTAAAGTGATTGCGAACCTTCATTCCGTTAAAGATAAGTATCTGAAAGCACCTCATTCAGTTTCTCCAACTGTCAAGGTAACCATAAACAACAATTTAACATGTTTATCAATGTTACCAAGGTTGAATTGCTTACCCTAATAACTATTTCGTCTATCATCTTCAGGGAACAAGATGGGATTTCTCGATTACTTCAATCTGGAACACAGTGGTGTGGCTTATGCTTATGAATTTCTTTGTTAAGATAATAAATTCAACTGCTCAGAGTTATTTGAAGAAACAGCAGGAGATAGAACTAGCTGCATCAAACATTTCTACATCAACAGATTAGACATAGCAATAACATGCTCATCGTCGCGTTTCTGCTTGTTTTGCACTTTTTTTTAGCTGCTCTTGCAAGCAGAGAGATATTTGAATTATTATAGAACATTCCTGAAGGTCTCTTAAGAGGTTCTGTAGACAAACAAACACAATAGGTAACATAAGTTATGACATTCATTTTAGGTATAACCATTGTTTGGGATGGCTTTCAGATTTTAACCACTTATTATTCTCTACTATATTGGATTCATTCAAGTCCTATGATTCTGTTTAGAATATGAAATGGTTTTGGTTAAGATTAAAGCAAGAGTGATATACTACTAGTTTTTAAGTTATCATTGTATATTTAATTTAATATTTGCAGAATTTGATCTCAGATAGTATTAATTAAATCAATTACAAAATGGCTTATGGGGACACCTTCTGGAAATTGTGGTCCATGTAAAATATTTACCAAGTAGATTACGTTTGTGAGTCTGATTTAATATTATATCTATATAGTTAGTGGAAAATATTTTATATTATACACGTGTCTAAATAATATGGTGGCATATCATTTTTTAATTAATAAGAATATACGACATCACATCATTAATTGATTATGGGGCCAGATGAGTTAAAGGTGAAAAAAATTTAAGGGGTTTGCAATGCAAGATCCTCTCGGTCATTTTAAGCACACCATTAATAAGTGAACCCCCTCTCATTCTTTCAATTCTAGTAATCTTTAAACCCCCTCCAACACAAACAAGTCAGGAAAAATAGTTCAGCAAATATAGTTCAGTCTGATGGTTCCTATAATGAAGAAGATTTGCTTTGTGCTTCATCTGTAAAGTGCGCTGATGCAAGGATTCTTGATTCTAGGTGCTTCTATCATATGACGCATCGGAACGGGTTCAACTATTTTAAATCAAGTGATTTTGGTTTTGTCTATTTAGGTGATGATAAAACTTGTACCATCACTAGAAATGGGAAAATTAAAATTTCTTTAGATGATCACTATTACGGATAAGGCCTTTAATAATGGTTGAAAATGATATATAATCACGCGGGACCAAACGTTGTTATGTAGCGTGTGGTTGTATATGCGTAACTTACCATTACAGTTCAGAGACCGTTGTAGAAAACTGGAAAGCGCACGTCCTATCACAACAGTTGTTCCAAAGAACAGTTGTGTTATAAATATAGGTCCATGATTCGATTCTCAGCAGCTCCGTTTTGATATTTATATTATTCTGGACAGGCGCGGGATATTACAACGGTTGTGTTATTTAACCGTTGTGAAACTTTCTGATGAAGTAATAAATTTAATTCTGCTTTTATAATTTTCCTCATTTTTTATCCTGTATTTTGTGGATCATATCACAACAGAACAATCTCAGTATAACAGACAACTTGCATTTGTGATATAGTTATCATAATAATAATAATAATAATAATAATAATAATAATAATAATAATAATAATAATAATAATAATAATAATAATAATTTTATCATAATAACAATAAAAATTGAATTAAGAATAAAAAATTATATATTACTTCAAAACCATAATGTCACAATTAAAACAAACTCCAATTTACACATTACAAAACATCACATAAATGTATTTTGGTATTTTGGTTTCATGTCTATACGTGTCTTTGTTTCTTGGTGTCTTGACATATAAATACCTATGGTTTCAAATAATCATACTTGCATTGGTAAATATATGTAGAAATTATAACATACAATTAATATATTATGAATTAATAATAACATACTTACTTGTTAATTTTCTCATATGCCTTCTTCATGATCGATTCGAATAGCATGCATAACATCTCCATCAACTTCATCATATGAGGCAGGAACTTGTGTTGTGTAAGAAGGAGTGGACGAAATATCAAGAACTTCATCACTAAGAGGAATGTGTTTTTCCTTGGAGAACGATTGAAAATTTCCCCGATATCTCAGAAGAGTCAGTCACATAGAATATTTGTTTTGCTTGAGAAGCCATGATGAATGGTTCAGTCATAAAAGATGTCTTGTCAAGGTCAACCCATGTGAATCCTAAGTCATCAATATGTACACCATACTATTATTGAGAATCCAAGTGCATTTAAATAAAGACACTTTGAAAATAACATAATCAATCCCCAAATCTCCTCAATGACACCATAGAAAGCAATAGTTTTCAATATAGGATTCTTATCTTTTGAACTATAGAAATACATCGATTCAGATTCAACCATAACCTCACTATTTTGCATTGTACTACGATTATATTTTGATTTTGTATAAAAGGTATTATGAATAATATCGTATGCAGTCCAAGTTATGACATTAAATTTTGACTCGTATGGCAACTACTTAAGTATCTCAGAGGCACTACGATCATTAGATACTCTTTTATTAAATCAATCTATGAATCTCTTGTTATGCTCTATCAACAACAACTTGTCGCTCATTCAAGGATATTTTTTCTTCAAAAATCTTTTGTGAGTATCTAGGTAAGGTTGCACTTCATCAATATTTTTCAATATATAGAAATGTGCTTGAATAACTAGGTCCCGAGACATTGACGTAAAATTTAGACCTTGAATACCTCTTCCGTCTGTGTGATCAGCATGACAAGACTTTGGAATGCCTATAGAATCTGCTTCCGACAAATAGTTTGTACAAAACTCAACAGCTTTTTCAGTGATTTACCTTTCAATAATTGAAGCTTCTGGTCGGTGATGATTCTTCGTATATCCTTTAAAGATATTCATATATCGCGCAATTGGATACATCCACCTTAAATAAACTGGACCACAAAATCTTATTTCTCTGACTAGATGAACAAGTAAGTGAACCATAATGTCAAAAAATAATGGAGGAAAGTACATCTCCAATTGACACAAGATTATGGCAGCCTCATCTTCTAATTCATCTAATTTTTTGAAATCAAGAACTTTATTCCATATGAAATTGAAGAATAAGCACAATCTGGTTATATTTACTCTCACATTTTATGGTAGGATCCCACGGATAGCCACTGGTATAAGTTGTTACATCAATACATGACAATCATGATATTTCAAACTAATTAACTTGAGATTTTTCATTGATACAAGTTTCTTGATGTTTGATGAGTAACTTTGGGGAACTTTGATACCATGCAAGCACTCGTAGAAAATTTTATTTTCCTTTTTAGATAGAGTGTGACATGTTGGAGGCATATAAGGTCTATTTCCTCTATCTATCGGAGCCAACTGTTTTTCGTATACCCATCGCCTCCATATCGAGACAGGAAGTCTTACTATCTTTAGTATTACCTTGAATGTTTAGAAGTGTTCCAATCAAACTATCACACGCATTTTTCTCAACGTACATCACATCAAGACAATGTCTAACATCAAGACTTGATCAATATGGAAGTTCAAAGAACACAAACCTCTTTTTCCATATATTTTTATCAACTGGCCCCTTTAGTTTTTCTCTCTTTCTGAAGATAATGTTAATGTGTTCCCGTCGTTGATAAACTTCATCCCCAGTTAAAGGTTTAGGAGCCATAGCAAACTCTTGCTCTTCATTAAAAGCCTTCCGCAATCTACGATAAGGATGATCGAGTTTTAGAAATTTCTGATGTCCAAGGTAAACTGCCTTTTTTCCAAACTCAAGTTGGTGATAACATGTATCAGATTCACATATAAGACACACTTTATGTCCTTTGACACTATATCCATCCAAATTATCATAAGCAATAAAGTCGTTGATTGTGCAAAATAACATTGCACGCATCTTAAACCTTTTTCCTAGAATATGCATCATCAACTTCAACGCCTTTATCCCACAAAAGTCGTAAAATTTTAATTAATAGAGCAAGATAAAAATCTATGTCGTTACCAGGTTGTCGTAGTCTAGAAATTATCATACTTAACAAAATATACTTATGCTTCATGCACAACCAAGGAGATAGGTTGTAAATAGTGATAAGAACAGGACACGGAGAATGATTAGTGCAAAGATTACCAAAGGGGTTCATTCTATCAGCGGCAAGCCCAAGCCTAAGGTTTCTTGGCTCAATTTCAAATTCGGAAACAACGAATCAATTTTCTTCCATTACAAAGAATCAACTACATGACGAATATTTTCATCACGTTTCCTTTCATCTGCATGCCATCTCATATTCTCTGCGTCATTTGTATTAGAAAAAAGTCTCTTAAATCATGAAATTATTGGCAAGTACCATAAAACTTTAGCAGGAGGATGCTTCCTACTAACATTGTCATAGTCATTATCATCACCAATATTGGCATTCATCTTGTAACGCGACACACCATATTTCATACATTGCTTCAAGTCTTTGTACTCTTTCCTATATAATATGTAATCATTAAGGCATGCATGTATTTTGATATACTTCAAACCCATTGGACACAATATCTTCTTGGCCTCATAAAAGCGATCCGACAAATCATTATCTTCTAGTAACATTTGCTTTAGAAAATCAAGTAATTCCGTGAAACTTTTATCCGACCATCCACTTTTTACCTTCAAATTAAACAACTTTAACACCAGAGACAATCGTGTAAAACTCGTGTATCCCTTATATAAAGGTGTGTCTTTATCACTAAATAAAATATCATAAATATGAGCATTCTTCAAAGAAGATTCTCCAACATCACAGAATATATTCTCTAGTCGATCATCCATATATTCATCTTCATTCACTCTTTGACTTTGTGACACCCGACTTCCCTCATTATCGACTTCATCATGCCACGTCATATTGTATATGATTGACATATACCAACAACACATAGGTGATAGAATATTTCTTTCTTTGTACCTTTACGGATATTCTCGCATTTAACATAAAGACAATAAAAAATACCATTATTGTTGGGAAGATTTTTAGCAGCATATTCTAGGAATTCATGAACTCCAATCTCATAAACTGAACATAATCTATTGGCTTTCATCCAACTACAGTCCATAACAACTTCTGAAATTTATACACGAATAATAGTGTGAATGACACACCAAAACTCTAATATGTAACATTGAGACGGGAACGGTATATTTTGCGAATGTTACGTTACTTTTGTTAACATGTTTTATGAGATTTTGGATGTTAAAGTGGGTTTTAATCCCAACTTTTGATGAGATTAAAATATTATGAGCTTTGATTTTATGGAAAAGTTTATTATGACAATAATTCCGCTACGATGTCTTTAAATGATGTGTTGTTTTATAATCAGATGTATCTATTAAATTGGTGTAACCCGTGTTATGGAGCATGATTGAATTATATGATGTTTTATGACGATGTGACACTCATGAGTAGTGATTTTTATTTTTAATTATTCGTAATTTTTATGGAATTTAGAAGGGTGTTGCAATCTCAATGAACGTGGGATGATGGAACTATATAAGAGGAATTTGTTGAAGGATATTCACATTTGAACAATTCAATTATGCAAGTATTATGTTCTTGGGAAACAATGTAGAGTTCGTTTCAAAACCGGGCAACACAAGACCAAGGGAATCTTAGACTATGTCCATTTTGATGTTTGAGGGCTTACAAAAGAGCCCTCTGTTGGATGTTCCAGGTACTTTGTGACATTCACTAATAATTTTTATCGTAAGATCTAAGTTTATTTATGAAATATAAATTTGAGGTCTTTGCCAAGTTCAAACCATGGAAGGCAGAGGTTCAAAACCAAACAAGGAGAAAAATAAAGTATTTGCAGTTTGATAATGAAACTAAATACAATGACAAGAAGTTCATGAATTTCTGTGAGTATAATGAAATTCAAAGGAACTTTTCTGTTAGGAAGACACCAAAACAGATTGGTGTTATAGAGAGGATGAACACGACTCTAACAGAGAAGGAAATGTGCCTTCAGTTGAATGCTGGTCTTTCAAAAGGCTTATGGACAACAACAATCAATATGGAATGCTACCAGTTAACATATCACCACGAGCTTCATTAGATGGAAAAGTTACAGAGGATGTATGGACAAGTAACCCAATTGATATTTGAGTATTTTTAGGTGTCCAACATATGAGCATATTTTCTGCGAGGATCAGTCTAAACTTGAGCCTAAGTCAAAATAGTGCATCTTTATTGGCTACAATAAAGGTGTGAATGGGTACAAGTTATGGGATTCGATTAAGAGGAAGGTGGTTGTCAACATATATGTTATATTTGATTAGCAGTCCATATTGAAATAGTGAGATGTGACAATTGTGCCAAATACTGAGATAGAAAATTCTAGTCAGTACAAGATTCAAGTGGACATTGAGGAGCCACCAGTGAGTCCAAAGCATATTGTAGCTCAACAACAGGACGGACCAAGTTCAGATACAAGTGGAGTTAGAGATTCAACAGAAGTACAAGACTATACTCTTGTGTGCGATAAAGAGCCCCATCTTATTACACCTCTAGTGAGATATGGATATAAAGACTTAGCAACATATGCTCTTTTTACCAGTTTATGATACCCTTCTATTTTTCGAGAGGCTATGGCTAGCTAGGAGAAATATAAATGGATGAATGTTATGGTGGAAGAGATGAGTCCTTGAGAAATAATGAGAAATTGGATCTTGTTCATCTGGCATAAGGAAAAAGAGTTATTAGTTGCAGGTGGGTGCACAAGAAAAAACCACTAGTAACATAAAAAGAAGGGGAAATTTCAAGGCTTGCCTAGTTACAAAGGAGTATTCAGAGTAGAAGGGGATTAATTATGATGATATTTTTAGTCTGATAGTTAGACACACTTCTATTAGAGCAGTATTGGCCTTGGGAGCTAGTAGGAATATGCATTTAGAGTAAATGGATGTGAAAACAGTTTTCCTCCATGGTAATCTAGATAAGAAAATATACATGGAGAAGCCAGAGGGTTTCAGTGGTACTGGAGATGAAAGATTTGTTTGCAAATTAAAGATGTCTTTGTATGGCTTGAAGAAACCCCCAAGACAATGATACAAGCGCTTTGATTGATACATGCTCCGAATTAGCTATAAAAGGTATGCTTATAATTGTTGTGTTTATGTGAGGAACCTTGATGATGGTTCTTTTATTTTTCTGTTACTTTATGTTGATGTTATATTTATTATTGCCAACCATTTGCATGATGTAAATGAGTTGAAGACCAAGTTGAGTAAGAAGTTTGATATGAAGGATCTGGGTGCTGTAAAGAAGATTCTTGGGGTGAAAATTCAAAAGGTCAGAGGAGGTAATAAATTATGATTGTCTTCAAAAAGCTATATTGAAGGTGTGTTGAGAAGATTTGACATGAGCAAGGCAAAGGCTGTGAGTACTTCATTGACAAATTATTTTAAGCTCTCTTTGGAACAATTTCCAAAGACAAACACAAAGATTGAAGGCATGCCTAAGATTCCTTATGTTAGTGCAGTTGGTTGTTTTATGTATGTTATGGTTTTCACTAGACCGTAATTGGCATAAGAAGTTAGTCAAGTGTGTAAGTTCATGTTAAGCCAGGAAAGAAATATTAGGAAGCAGTTAAGTGGAGTCTAAGGTACTTAAAGGGTACAACAAACTGTGATATGTTCAGCAAGGAGTATGGTGTTCCATCAGTTGTGGAATATGTGGATTCTAATTATGCTGGTGATCTAGATGATAAGAGGTCTATAACATGGTATATCTTTTACTCTTGAGGGAGGACCTATATGTTTGAAATCATTAGTCCAATGCATAGTAGCTATATGTACAATTGAGGAAGATCACATGGCAGTAGCTAAAGCTGCCAAAGAAGCATTATGAGTTACATGATTAGGGAAAGAGTCAAGTGTTGAGTAAGGCGGAGTTCAGTTGCATTGTGATAGTCATAGTGCTATCTATTTGGTGAATAATCAGATGTATCATGCTAGAACCAAGCATATTAATGTGATGTTCTACAAGATCAGGGAATTGTTGACGTCTGGACATATATTACTTCAGAAGGTTCACACTTCAGAGAATGCAACTAATATGTTGGCCAAGCCAGTCACCAATGACAAGTTCAAACACTCTTTAGACTTGTTACATGTTTCTCAGTACTAAGCAGGAGGTGTACCTCCCCAGTTTCTAAGATGAATTATTATGTAAGAAGTCTTCATAGGAGTTTCATATTCGGCAAGGTAGAGATTGTTGAATATGATTCATATTGTTGAGATAATCATAAGTTGTTAAAAATATAACACATTATTGAGATAATCATGGATTGTTGAGATAACAATAGGTTGTCGAGAGAATAACTCATACTGTTGAAATAATAATGGATAGAGATAATTGTTTGTTGAAGGAAACTAGGGATTAAAGTTTTAGATAATCTAAAATCTCATATTATATATATGACTTGTAACATTGTAATTAATATGCAATTCACAAGTAATAAATAAAGGAAATTATAACCACTCTATAGTTGCAAGTGTATGTAATTTGGTCGAACTGTGTGAACAAAACTTTTATATATTTCTCTCTACTCTGATATATATTCGTGTTATTGTTTTAACAAATTGGTTACCAAATAAAATCCTTTATACTTATCAATTTGATAGTTCTTTGTTACATGATATGGTTAGGGAAATGGAAGCTAGAAATTATAAGAATTTCAAAGTTATATATTACCCACTACTTTAGATGAAATTATGGACATTTTTAAACATGACAACGGGTGAGTCCGATTTTTGCATTCGTATTTGAATCTAAATCTCAAAGTTTAAATCTCAGTTAAATACTCATTCTCTAACATAAACTCAAACATATATAAATAATTGATTTCAATATCTATTTTAAACGGATTTGGATATTCCTATCTCGTATTAGTATTTATTTTTAATTTATTTTTTAAAATTCATAATTTGTCCAAAATTTTAACAAACATTAAAATTAATAAATTAAAGTAATCCTAAATTTTTTAAAACGTACACTTTAAATAATAAAGTACAAACTAAAATATCAATGTAACCAAATAATTAATATTCTAAATTTTTTAAAATATTTAAATTATCATTGAAACGACTTCAACCGAGTTCAGTGAATATTAAAGTTCTTATTACTCGTATCATCTTCTTCATTTAAAATATATGGAAAAAAACTTCAAATTAAATCAAAACAGTTTTTTCTTAAAATACAAGACATGTTTAAGCGGGTATGTGTACATACGAGTTTTGTTATCATGTCTTTTCATCACACCGCACTCTTGACAATGATAACGATGATAAAGTTGACTAGAGTGGAACACATGTAAATGTGCATATAAAACATCTTGAATGAGCTACCATTGTAAATGTGCATATAAAACATCTTGAATGAGCTACCATGGTAGGTGTCTCGAATAATATTTGGCGTTGAGAATGTCTCATAGAGTTTAAAATTTTATATAGTTAGTACTTCATGATATATACCTTTAACAAATCAACGTAGACAAAGATGGAATTCAAGAATTTCTCGGATGTGTCCTTTTTGTAATAAGGAGCATAGTTCATCTTTCATATGCTTTGAGTCTCTCGGTTTGCTACTCAAATTTGGGTTAATTCGGTTCCTATAGATAATATTGTTCAATTATTCTATGAGATTAAAGAGTGGATTTTTGCCAATCTGTGTCTTAGTGTTCATGATTAATTTTTATTTATTTATTAGAAAGATGATTATCAGATTAACAAAAAGGAAAGGTTACATCAGGTTTTGCAAGCGGATAACCCTTAAGTTAAATTTTAGACCTAAACTAATGTCCCAAACCAACAACATTATGGATATTTGCATTGAAACATCTATTGAAAAACATAATAGTACCAAAACCAAATTTACTGAGGAAAAACCTAAACTCCTCCGCAATGGGGTCGATATCTGCCAAACTCACCAAGGAGTTAATATAGTCCACAACCAACTTTGAATCAGATTAGATGAGAATGCTCTCAACCTTAAAGTCTATTGCCACATTGAGACACCATTTAATTGCCAAAATCTCAACCAAAACTGGAGGGACCATGAGGAACTCCTTCTTGCTAGCCACAAAAGAAATGCAAGAAGCATTATTTTTTTAAAAACGCAACCAAAAACCACAGAACCATAAGGGAAAACGCCTGCATCAACTTGAAAAATTGAAATCTTTGAGGGGACGGACTCCAGCGCCAAAGTAATAGGCGAACCTTTCTTAGCCAACACCTCTAGATTTCTGAGATTGTATTCCTCAACAGCAAACAACGCATTTGCAGCCACCCTTTGCAGGAAAATGACCTTTCGTTGATAGATCATGAGGTTTCCCGCGTGCCACACCTTCTGCACAATAACACATAACAACTGGGAGCACAAAAGATCCTTACAATCCAACAAACTCATAATCCATTCGCCTAATTCCATACTGCTAGGGGTACGGTAGTTGATGACAGAAGAGAAGAGAGCTTGTCGGGCAAAACACAATCCAAGAATAATGATGGGCAGATTCAGGGGCAAAATTGCAAAAGGAGCAAGTGACATCAAGCAAAATACCTTTCTTATGCAGATTCTCCTTTGTGGGCAAGACATTTTTAGCCAACCTCCAAAGAAAGTTGCGGTATCTAGGGAAGAGAGGAGCTTTCCAAATCTTCTTCCATTTTTTTTGGAATGGGGAGCTAGAAGGCCCAACCCTGATAGCAGCCTTGTGATGCATGCTGAAATGATAAGCAAATTGTACCGAATAGTCCCCGTCTCTCTCAAAATGCCAAATTAAAGCATCTATTTGGTTTCTAGTAGAAAGGGGAATGCTACAAATATGGTTTACCTCCGCAGGATCAAAGCTATTCCTTATAAGGTCCTTCTTCCAACAACAAAGATATATGTCAATAAGATCACTAACCTTAGAATCAACTTCAAAACCCCTAGTGCTGCCAATAATTTTAAAGCCAAGATTGTTTGGCAACTGACAGTCATTCAAGATCTTGACCTTTTCGCCATTACCGATTCTCCAAGGCGCCCTTTTTTAACCAAATCTCTCGCAGTAAGGATACTCCCCCAAGCATAGTTGAGGGCATAACCCACAAAACTCTCACCAATGGAACACCTTGGATAATATCGCCCTTTAAAATCTCTACCCACTAGAGAATCACCCCCTTTTAACAGACGCCAATATCGTTTCCCCAGCAGGCTGGTGTTGAATTCGCAGATGCCCCTAAACCTTATTCCTCTATCCCCTTTCGAACGGGCCATCTTGTCCCAACTTATCCAGTGAATCTTCCGCTCCCCATTCTTGGCTCCCCACTAAAACCTAGCCAACATCGCCTCCATCTCGTGAAAAACCTGTTCAGGGAGCTTGTAGCAACATATAATATAACTTGGGATAGCTTGCACAACTGCCTTAATGAAGATCTCCTTCCCAGACCTAGAAAGGAACTTTTCCTTCCACCCGTCAACTTTTTCCACACTTTCTCGACAACCAAAGAAAAAATAACCTTCTTGGATCGCTCAAAAATTACCGGTAAGCCCAGGTATCTAGAATGACTCAAAACTGTATTCATAACTAGCATAGTATGAATCTCTTCCTTCTCTTCAATTTTCACATTACGGTTGAAGGAGATTTCAGATTTGTCCAGATTCAGCTTCTGACCCGAGACAGCTTCGTAATCCTTTAGAATACCAGATATACGTTGTTCCTCTCTGGTGTTAGCTCTAGCAAAGAGAAGACAATCATCCTCAAAGAACAAATGGGATATTACCGGAGCCCTCCTAGTTACCCGAAAGCCATGGATACTCTTGTTAGACCATGTGCAATGGTGTGTTTAATTGAACTCAACATGGCAAAATCATGTGCAATGGTGTGTTTAGAGTAGTGTTGAGTGTGTGTTGGAGGAGAGAGATGTTGAGAAAACTCAACACCATGTACACTGACGCATGGGCTGACGTGGCAGCGGCTGGTTGGCTGACCAGATTTTTATTCATTTAATACTTTGAACTCAATTATTTCGTTGCAAATTAATATTTTTTTTTTTTTTTACCAAAATTCATGATTTTTTTCTCTATAAATAGAGACTTGGTTCATTTGATTTGGACACAAAAAAAACTAAGTTTTTCACTATCTTAATTTTATTATTAGTGTTTATTTTGAAGTTAAGTGTCTTTTTTAGTGAAATGGATCCCAATAATCATTTTAACACTCAAAATTCTGCTAATTTTCCATTTAACCAAAATCCCAACAATTTTCCAAATCCCAACAATTATCAAAATCCCAACTATTATCAAAATCCAAATCAATTTTCCAACCAACATCCTCAAAACATACCTAATTTTGGTTTTCCACCAAATTTCAACCAGACATCCTCTGTTCCAAACTTTCAAACATATTATGGATCTATGCCGAGAAATCCATCTCAAACACCCCCGTTTAATGGTTATGTGACAATGGCGAATGCAAATTTTCCAAGTGGTGGTGTACCTGAATTTCCCGAGTTTTCAACACAACTAACTATTGGTGGCATGATAGTTTCTAATGAAGTCGGTCCGAATTCAGAGGATTCAACTCCTAAGAGCAGGAAAACTCAGCAACCAGCATGGAACACTGAACAAAATTTGGTGCTAATTAGTGGGTGGATTAAATTTGGAACAAGCAGTGTTGTCGGGAGAAACCAGAAAGGTGAAACATATTGGGGTAAAATTGCTGAGTATTGTAATGAGCATTGCTCATTCGATCCTCCGCGTGATGGACCTGCATGCCGAAACCGTTTTAATTATATGAACAAAGTGTTGGGTAAATGGATTGGCGCTTATGATGGCGCTAAGCGTATGCAAGGAAGTGGTTGGTCGGAGAATGATGTTTTGGCAAAAGCGCATGAATTATATGCATGTGGGAAGAATGTTAGATTCACTTTAATGGAAGAATGGCACGCTCTCCGTGATCAACCACGTTATGGTAGTCAAGTAGGAGGAAATATTGGCTCAGGAAGTAGTGGATCTAAGAGATCTCGCGAGAGTGATGCATGTGGCTCAAACACTGTAGAATCCAGTGCTCGTCCTATAGGAAGGGAGGCAACTAAAAAAAAGGGTAAAAAGAAAAGCAAGGAATATGCCTCGGAGGTGGTGGACAAAGAATGGGCTGAATACAAAGAATTCAAGACGAAAGAGCTTGAACGATTGGACAACATAACCTTGATGCAACAGCAGGCTAACAATATAGCCTTGGAGAAGACTAAAACCAAGAAAATGAAGATGTATCTAAAGCTAACTTCCGAAGAGCATCTAGATGACCGGAAGAACCAGCTGTTGAAAAAGTTGGAGGCAGAACTGTTTGATAATTAATTTCAATGAAGTATTTGTCAGTGTTGTGTTTGCTTTAATTATTGTTGTTTCAATATGCCAGTGTTGTGTTTGCTTTAATTATTGTTGTTTCAATATGCCAGTGTAGTGTTTGCTTTAATTATTGTTGTTTCAATATGCCAGTGTAGTGTTTGCTTTAATTATTGTTGTTTCAATATGCCAGTGTAGTGTTTGCTTTAATTATTCCTTATCTGATAATTAACTCTATACAATAAATTATTTCGAATCCGTCAGTGGTCCACCACCCAATTCGAATCTATTCCTTATCTGATAATTAACTCTATACAATAAATTATTTCGAATCCGTCAGTGGTCCACCACCCAATTCGAATCTATTCCTTATCTGATAATTAACTATATACAATAAATTATTTTGAATCCGTCAGTGGTCCACCACCCACATCCATTTATATATAGGGACTCATACATCCATTTATGTACCAATATCCCAAATCCCATCCAATCTACCTCCAATATCACAAAAAAATGGATCCATCACAATATCATTTTGATATCGCAGCCTACAATCAAAATCGTGAAATTGAAGAAAATTATATAGTCAATCGATTTAGAGAGCGTAGAAACAAAATATCGGAAGATAATGCACCTCGTAGTAGAAAATATCTCAATAGAGATCATGCAGCGGCAAACCAAAGACTAATTGACGACTACTTTGCCAATGAGCCTACATATGACGATGCAATGTTTCGTCGTCGGTACCGGATGAAAAAAAATGTTTTCCTTCGAATCGTTGGGGACCTTTCAAGTAGTGATAACTACTTCACCCAGCGAGTTGATGCAGCCAATAAAGAAGGTATATCACCCTTAGCAAAATGTACCACAACAATGCGAATGTTAGCATATGGTGTGGCAGCAGATGCGGTCGATGAGTACATCAAAATAGGAGGTACTACAGCATTAGAGTGCTTACGTAGATTCTGTAAAGGAATCATACGCTTGTACGAGCAAGTGTATCTGAGAGCACCAACCCAAGATGACCTGCAAAGAATACTGCATGTTAGTGAAATGCGAGGGTTCCCAGGGATGATTGGGAGTATTGACTGCATGCACTGGGAGTGGAAAAATTGTCCTAAAGCATGGGAAGGACAATTTACTAGAGGGGATAAGGGAACCACCACAGTTATTCTTGAAGCAGTTGCATCTCATGACCTATGGATCTGGCATGCCTTTTTTGGATGTCCGGGAACGTTGAACGATATAAACGTTCTAGACCGGTCACCAGTGTTTGATGACGTGGAACAGGGAAAGGCTCCAAGTGTGAATTTCTTTGTGAATCAACGTCCATATAATATGGCATACTATCTAGCTGATGGTATCTACCCTTCTTATCCAACTTTCGTCAAATCGATTAGACTTCCTCAAAGTGAACCCGATAAATTATTTGCAAAATTTCAGGAGGGATGTCGGAAGGACATCGAACGTGCATTTGGAGTGCTCCAAGCTCGATTTAAAATCATCCGTGAACCAGCTCGCTTGTGGGACATAGCTGATTTGGGTATCATCATGAGGTCATGCATCATATTACATAATATGATTGTTGAGGATGAACGAGATTCATATTCTCAACGTTGGACCGATTTTGAGCAATCTGGGGAAAGTGGATCTAGTGCACCACAACCATACTCGACCGAGGTGTTACCCGCTTTTGCAAATCATGTGCGTGCTAGATCAGAGTTCCGTGATCCAAATGTTCATCAAGAATTGCAAGCCGATCTAGTGAAGCACATATGGACAAAGTTTGGAATGTTCCGTGATTGAATTATTTGTGTGTTGTATTGCATTTTAAATTATTTGTATCGTACTAATTACGTTACTTGTGTGTTGTATTGCATTTTAAATTATTTGTAACGTACTAATTACGTTAATTGTGTGTTGTATTTTAAATTAATTTAAGATGATTTGTATCGTATCCAATTATTTAAAAAAATTTTGTTTTTATTACAAAAAATTAAAAAATAAATTATTAAGTATTTATTATTTTAATTTAATTTTAATCGATAATTGTAATTTTATGTAATCATAAAAATAAAAATAAAATTTAAATAAGAATATGAAAATAAAAAGTGGTGGGGTAGGGTGTTGAGTGAAAAACCATTGGAGAGGGTAAAAGTTGAATGGGTGTTGAGTTATTAGGTGGAAGAAAGAGAAAATGATGTGGAGTGTTGGGAGTTGAAAAAGTGGGTGTTGAGTTTTTCAACCATTGTAAATGGTCTTATTAATCTCCCGCTTGATGAGGTCTGAAAGAACATCTGCGCAAAAATAAACAAGTAAGGTGAAAGGGGATTGATGCGTTTGCAAGTGCACGAAAATATCAAAGTAATATAAAAGATTGTCGAACCCACAAATACCAATGTTAACCTACTACAATCTATTGTTGCTTTGTAAAGCTAAGGCTAATGAATGATTGATTAAGGGGAAACTAAGACTAAAATAATATTAAAGAAATAGACAATAAAAAAGAGGGAGGAATGTGGATTTCGCGTGCCTCAAGGACTCCGTAACTCGTTGGATTTTAATTATACTAAAGATGTATTTAGTAGAAAATGTTAATTTAAAGACAATACCTCACACTCTTGTGGTCTTGAATAAAGTCACGCTCCTTAACCGTAGGATTTTGCTCTCGCTCTCCCAGTTGAATCAAGGAACGCGTTTTGAAAATTAAACAAGTTTTAATTGATCCCTAGAGCGCTCTCGCTCTCTTTAGGAATCAACGTCCTGTTTTTTCTATCTGATTCGATCTCCACGCTCTTGCAGTGCCGGTTCGAACCTTATTTAATTTCTCACTCTCGTGACAAAATCGTGCTAAGTAGCTTCTCACTCTCATTGGAAAGCTAATTAAATTAAATATAAAAACAACTGAAACTAAATTTTTGAAACAAATAATTAAGCCAACTTATCATCGAGTCCCGTCGGAAACGGTGACACTCACATACTGGACTCAAGACTTTTAGCCAGACATAGTTTTAAACATAAGCATTCTATTACGATACATAAACATAAGCCAAAACATGATTTAAAACAGAAATTAATTTAAACTAAGATGTGATCATAAACAGTTAGAATAAGCAATTAAAATGGAACCTGGAAATAAAATGAAAATTGGAATTACTGCTGGAATTATCTTTGCGCACAATAACATAAACATGAATTTTGAATATACCGACACGCTTGACAATCAGGTATATGAATGAAATTAAAACAGTTCCTAAAACTAGATTTGTGATAGCTCTTCTACACCGGAAAAACTATCACTTTTACATGTAAATTCTATGCTTAAAATTCTAAGAACAATCCTCTTATTCGAAAACGACCGAACCCCCTTCAACTATGAAGAATTGCACTTTTATAACCTCTCTGCTAGATTCTCGTAACATTCATAGAGACAAATTAGGGACTAGTGGCTTCATGGAGAAATAACCGGGAGACTCAGCTTGTGGAGAAATATCAAGGGCGAGTGGTATCGTGAGTACTGACATGGAGAAGGGTTGCAAGAATTAAATATGTGGCTGCATAAAGTTGACCTGTGGCGAGGGCCACATGATGTGTGGCGAGGGCCACATGATGTGTGGCGAGGGCCACACTTTTGAAGTGTGTGGCGAGGCGACAGCTTGTGTGGCGAGGGCCACAGGTCCAAAACTGATATTTTCTAATCTTTTTCTCTTTTCTCCCATTCTTCTCAGTTTCTTACCCATTTCTCATTCTTTTTCGCATGGAAGCTCTATGTTATGATGTACCTGAAATGAAATAGAAATATCGGCATAACCAGACAAAAGTAAACGAAAACGATAATAAAATTCATGCGAGTCAAGCCGAATATATGATATAATTTTCCGTTATCAGGGATCCACTTGGCGGAGACCCCGTTCAAGAGAAAAACTGATGGTGAGTTGGCTGTTAACTAGGACTTTATAAGAAATTGTGGTAAAACAGTTACAAATGAGATTCACCAAACATCTAGGAAAGCCCATTCCAACCCGTTGTAAGCCTTCGACATATCCAGTTTAAACGCTTTGACCCCTTTTTTACCTTTTGTTTTTTTCTTCATCCAGTGGAAGTATTCCATGGCAACCAGAGCATTGTCGATGATAAGCTGACCCTTGACAAAAGCGCTTTGTTCCTCGTCCACCACTTCAGGAAGAATGTGCTTAATCCTATTGGCTATTACCTTAGTAATCAACTTCATAACTACATTACATAAGCTAATAGGTTCGAAATCTTGGGGTATGGAGGGTTTTTTGAGTTTGGGAATGAGAGCAATGAGAGTACCTGTTGTACCCCAAAATTTTCTCTCTCATTTTCAAAAGACTTCCTCATGCTTCTAGGGTTCTCAATTGCTCAAGACTACCCAAGAATTTATCAGATGAATCCTCCTCCTAAGGAATGACCTACAATTAGGGTTTTGGTTTTATCAGAGGAAATTGGATTTCTAGTGCCTCAAGTGGAATTCATGGTTTCTTATATGCCTCAAAGAATCCTCATGTCAAGTTTCAAGCCTTACATCACAAATTTGCTTAGTCAATGTCCCAGATGATTGAAAATCAACTATATTGAGTAAAAAGTCAATTGTGGTCAACATACAGTCAAACCTCAAGATTTTTGGTCAACATCAATATTTTGAAGTTACATTCACCATTCGATCAAGGGTTGATCATGATTCATATAGAAAACTCAAGATTCATCAAAAGTAAAAAGTTGCTAAATTAGGGTTTTCTTTAGAAGAAGTCAACTGAACTTTGACCAAGCATAACTTTCACATGCTTCATCAGAAAATTATCAAATAAAGCTCATTTTGAAGCAAATTCAATTATCTACAACTTTGTCTCTCTAAGCTCAAGGCCCAATAGCATAGTTGAAACTCGATGGGATCATTTCCATATAGCTATTTTTCTTTTACGATGATTTCCTCTTACTAGGCTTTCTGTCTCTTCGTATAAAAATGTATGTTTATAGACAAACTTTCCAAATCAATATAATCATTTTCAGATTCAAAAGCTATATTTTACTTTCTCTGTTTTGTTTGCAAAAACGTCCAATGATTATATTGAATAAACATATGCATTTGAATATGATTATTGTTTACAAATATATGCATGAAAATAGGATTAGCATTTATGAAAGAAGATAGGCCAGGTTGAATAGATAGGAGTTCAGAAACCTTCTCCCGAAGTTACGGGGGCATTACCCACGGGTGTGGGGCATGATTTCTATATAGTATATATACGCGGTCACACTTATCCTGGACTGTGTTACGGTTTTTTTTAGAGACAGAGAGTAAATTGGAAATACTACTTAAGTTAAAGGGGGATAGACCATATTCCAGGAGTTATAATAAACGTTCGAAGCTGACCATAAATTCCCATAGGGCAATTTCCTCAAATCTTTCCCCATAAGTTAATCCCAATCAAAGATTATTTCCTGAGTGAAGTCACCACAGTCTATAAGATTTATTTCCCCAACGAAGTTTATTTCTCCAATATTGTTATTTCTCAGACCATATGACATTCAATGTTGTCCTCCCCAGAAGAGTTAAAATTCATATCTGAAACCTGGACAAACAACACATCAGAAGAATTTCATCTCTTTCATCTCTAGTCAGAATACAAATCTTACAAAGAATGACCGACTCTCCTTGAATGCTTTTATCCCCAAGTAGAAGTCGAACATCCCCAAGAAGAAGTCTAAGATCCCCAGCGGAATGCCCTCAAACCGAAGGCAGAAATCCCCAGTAAAGTAAAGTTGAAGAACTACTATATTTATCCCCAACAACAATCAGGGATTTATTTCCCCCAGTCAAACGTTATTACACAAGGCCACTGATACGCTCTAATAACACATTGCATCCATACATCATTTACAAAAATCATAACATATGCATACGAAACACATATAACATTCTCATTTATTTTGAGAGCATCATTGCACAATGCATTACATACATCATGACATTGCACAGAACAAACTTTGTCTTTTCAGATTAAGTTCGCAAACGGAAAGATATTACCAGTAATTTACAGACAGGTTATGGATCAATTCCCGAAACAAGACAAGGCGACTATCTGCATGACCAAGTGATTTCCTTCAGAGGAGTTTTGAAATGCATTTTACCTTCAGCACTTCATTCTGAAAAGCATCTTCTTCAAAAGTTTTATTCTAAAAAGCATCTCCTTCAGCGCTTCATTCTGAAAAGCATTCCCCCCAGAGATCGAGTTCTGGCGAGCATTTATTTCATAGGAGTTATGAAACACATTTCCCCTTCAACACTTTATTCTGAAAAGCATCTCCTTCAGCGCTTCATTCTGAAAAGCATTTCCCCTTCAGAGATAGAACCCTGAAAAGCATTTCCCCCAAAGACCGAGTTCTAGTGAGCATTTCCTTTAGAGGAGTTCTGAAACGCATTTCACCTTCAACACTTTATTCTTAAAAGCATCTTATTCAGCGCTTCATTTTGAAAAGTATTTCCCCTTTAGAGATGGAACCCTGAAAAGCATTTCCCCCAGAGACCGAGTTCTGGCGAACATTTCCTTCAGAGGAGTTCTGAAACGCATTTCCCCTTCAACACTTTATTCTTAAAAGCATCTCCATCAGCCCTTCATTTTGAAAAGCATTCCCCCTCAAGAGATGGAACCCTGAAAAGCATTTCCCCCTAGAGATTGAGTTATGGAGAGAACTTCCTTCAGAGGAGTTCTAAAACGCATTTCCCCTTCAACACTTTATTCTGAAAAGCATCCCCTTCAGCACTTCTTTCTAAAAAGCATTTCCCCTTGAGAAACAGAATCCTGAAAAGCATTCTTCTGATACTCCTATCAACGGTTACTTTGGATGGCATCTGTAAGCCCATCTCTGACAACACTCTATTATTTATCCGAATGGCATCTATAAGCCCATTCAAGCAATACAGTCAACCAATAAGCGTTACTGCATGCACATGCGAGTGCAAATTTTTGGGTACTTGGGTGTTCAATCCTCTTCCACCTTCATATCCCGAATGACGAGTACGCCAATATAACTCTTCAGGTTTAAACATATCAAACAAGGGCGAATATTGTACCCCAAAATTTTCCCTCTTATTTTCAAAAGACTTCCTCATGCTTCTAGGGTTCTCAATTGCTCAAGACTATCCATGAATTGATCATATGAATCCTCCTCCTAAGCAATGGCCTACAATTAGGGTTTTGGTTTTCTCAGAGGAAATTAGACTTCTAATGACTCAAGTGGACTTCATGGTTTCTTATATGCTTCAAAGAATCCTCATGTCAAGTTTAAAGCTTTACATCACAAATTTGCTCAGTCAATAGCCCAGATGATTGAAAATCAAATGTATTGAGTAAAAAGTCAACTTTGGTCAATATACAGTCAAACCTCAAGATTTTTGGTCAACATCAATATTTTGAAGTGACATTCACCATTCTATCAAGGTTTGATCATAATTAATCATGAAAACTCAAGATTCATCAAAAGTCAAAAGTTGCTAAATTAGGGTTTTCTTTAGGAGTAGTCAACTCAACTTTGACCAAGCATAACTTTCACATGCTTCATCAAAAAATTCTCAACCAAAGCTAATTTTGAAGAAAATTCAATTCTCTACAACTTTGTGACTCTAAGCTCAAGGCCTAAAAATGCTTCATTTGAGAGATATGAGCCAAGACATTATAGGTCCTTTTAAAAGTCAACAAAAAGATACTCTTTGTCAAAGCAATTTACATCAAGATAAAGTCTTCAAATAGAAAAATGATCAACATGAGAGTTGTAGGGAACATCTTTATATTACCAAAAAGTCCAAGCTCACCTTCATATGATAAAAATTGAGCAAGTTATGGATTGTACAAGTTGGGCAATATTGAGAAAATGTATGAAACCCAAATTGAGCAAACTTGAATTTTTGGGCTAATGGGCTTATCTTTCAAGGTCCAAACGTGTTCTTGACCTCATAATAGACCTCTAAATCTATCCATGGACCATGATAATTTTTATCTTATTTATTTATTTTTTATTCATTTAAATTTAAATTAAATAAAAAAATATCAAATGGAGGTGCAAGGCTTAAAAGACTTAAGGTTTGATTTATTTTGGGGCCCCAAGATCATGCAAAAACTGTGTGGAGTTTATTTTTTATCAAATCCTCATGTTTTGTGTCATTCTAATTCTATTTTCAAACAAAAATCAAAGGTTTCATTCAAGGTCCAAGCCCATCTTTGTTGACCTAATTCATGGTCTATAAATACACTTCATCTTTAGACAAGAAGGAACACGAAAACCTTGCAAGAAATCACCAAAAAAAAGTCTCAAATTTTGTTAAACTAGGGAAAATTTGAAACCATCTTTCCATCCCTCCTCAAGATCAACCATCCGTTGGAATCAATTCCAGAAGTCTCATAGAGTAAGTATGGACCGGTCTTGATGATCCAAAGAGCATGAAACAAGCATCCCAAGCATGGCCAATTTCTCATATTTTTTTTGTAAATTTGTATTCTGATTTCTATGTTACTTTGATTCATACTAGCCATACTAACATGTTTCTGAGACAAAACTATACAGGATTGAACCATTGCATGAGTCCCATAATTCCAGGACGAGGAATTACCATGTTTGAACCAATTTATGTTATTTTGTTCGTATTTCTTTATACAGGGAGAATTAGCAAAAACCAAGGCCACCATTGAACTCACAAGGGTCAAATTAAGGGGGGGGGGGGTTAGGGTTCCTTTGGATCATTAACACGCATTTATTTTGCAGGTTCAAAAAGCAAGTCGCCGGAGAAGACGACCGGATCTAGGGCTCTGGCGCCTCTCCGACCCATTCATTTGTTTTTATAACATATTTATTTGGTTCTGTTATATGCACGAATGAAACAGTCACCCCAGTGGCAGGAACACGCACATTAAGACATTACTATACAAGGGCGTGGGTTCGATCCCTGCCTTTTGCACATTTTTTTCTTCATATTTTTCCAGTTCATGCAGGATTTTTATATTATGCAACGCGTTTGTTTCTGAACAACAACTAGCGCCTGGCGCAGTGGCAAGCAAGGCGAGAAGAAGTGCTGAAGGGCGTGAGTTCAACACCCACCCCATGCAACTTTTTCTTATTTTTAGTTTTTAACTTTTTTCTTTTCTTTTTAATTAACTAACTCTAATTTTTTTAATAACCCTAATTATTTTTGTTAATTAACCTAATAATTTTCTAATACTAATTAGATTAGGTTTAGTTTTTTTAACAATTAAAATTTTGACTTTTATTTTTATTAATTAAATTAATTAAACCTATATATATTTTTCTAAATATTAAAATCAATTAGAAGTTTTAGGTTTACTAATTATTTTTTATCACTTAAAAATTATTTTCTAAAATACCAAAATTTTTCCTCATATTTTCTTTTCTTTTTGCTATTTTAATTTTTAGATAAAAGTGTATAGGTTGCATTAGTTGATTGTAATAATTTAGGTTTATTTTTCTCACACTTTTTCTCTATTATGTATCTGCTCTCAGGATGTAATAGTTTTATGGTTTTATTTTCCGCATATTTATTATGTAACTGCCCGAAGCCATGTAATAGCGTATGACATTTATTTTCTGCACGTTTATATTTCTGTTGTATTGTATGCTATTAGTAATTAGGCGTGTATGGAAAGATGGTAATCAACCGATAGCATAACCCTAATTACAAGATAAAATAACTGAACTAAACATACTTTCACACTTGCACCTCTAGGGTAACCTCTTTTCGTTTCCTTATGGATAAACGGTCATGTCCCTCGAAAATAAGGATACTTTAGCAAAGTCCCTCCGAATAAAAGATCATAGTCCCTCAATGACCCTTCGATGTTGCCTACGAAAAATGATCTAGTCCCTCCGGTAAATTGCTAAAGTATCCTTATCTGTTGCCTTCAATGACCATACGATGACCTTCAATTGTCCCTTCACATCTAATAGTTGTGGCTACCTACCAACTAATGGCATGGATAACACTATCTCTAAAGGAGAAGGAAAATAACAAGAACGACCTTGAGTAGGTAAGAACTATTAATCGCTTGCTCACACATTTTCTTAAAAATATTTTCACACATCACTTTCAAAAATATTTTCTAAAACATTTTGTACGTGTTCTTGAGGAAAAATATGATGGGGTGTCTTGCCCAAAACTCCATCTCCGCTCCTACGTCAGAAAGATCCAGCCCCACACCGCTGATAGAAATTTATGGGTTCACTTCTTTCAAGACAGTCTGTCAGGGACTCAGCTTGAATGGTTCTACCAACTGGAGAGAGCCAATGTCCGAAATTGGGAAGATCTGGCTGCTGCTTTTTATAAGCAGTATCAATACAACATCGACCTTTCTCCTACTCGTACTCAACTCCAGAGTATGTCCATGGGTGCAAGTGAAGGCTTTAAGGACTATGCACAAAAGTGGAGAGACTTGGCTGGAAGAGTCCAACCCCCGTTGTCTGATAGGGAGTTGGTCGATATGTTTCTGGGGACACTATCTGGTCCATTCTTTAATCATTTGATCGGCAGCTCGTCAACTAGTTTCATCGAGATGATTTGAACTGGAGAGAGTAGAAGCTGGGATTCAGAGCGGTAAGATACAAAAGGATGCCTCTTCGAGTTTGATAAAGAAGCCTTTTTCTGGTAAGAAGGAAGCCAGTGTCATCTATAGTCCGAGAGGCCAAAGCAGAGCTGAACACCGTCAGACAGTAAGTTCCGTAATGATACATAGGCCTGCAGTTGCTCCACAATGCAACAATCAACAAAGGGTAGAAAGACCACAACGACAGTTTACCCAGATCAACATGACGTTGGCTGAAGTTCTACCCTATCTGTTGAGATCCAACTTGGCAACCTTGAAAGAGGCTCCCAAGAATCCGAATACCACGTCTCCTCAGTATAATCCAAATGCTCGATGTTCCTATCATTCTGAGAGTCCCGGCCATGATACCAATGACTGCTGGGCTCTAAGAAATAAGGTACATGATCTGATCGAAGCCAAGGAGATTGAGTTCGATGCTCCGAAAAAGCCCAATGTCATAACTTCTCCCATGCCTAAGCACGGTCGTGGAGTTAATGCTGTTGATATCGATCTGTTTGTGACCTTAGTGGATGAAGTTTCTACTCCTCTTATAACGGTTAAGAAGAATTTATTTTCGGCCAGTTTATTTCCGGGTTATGGTGAAGGTTGCCACATGTGTTCATTTCTGTCTTCTGATTGCCATTTGCTGAAGTCAGGCGTTCAACGCCTGATGGACAGTAAAGAAATTTTGTTCGAGATAACTTTGATTCCCGTTGTTCCATTTGAAGATGTTGCTATTATAACCATTTATGCCAATCCTTCCAAGGTATCCTCGAGAAGACCTGTTAGGATTACATCTTTTCCAAGAGTCGCTCTGCTAATAATCACCTTTCCTGGTCATGTCCCGTATGCCTCGAACAAAGCTGTCCCCTGGCATTATGGTGCCGATGTATACTATCATGGCATCAAACAAGATCTAAAGAATGAAGAAGCTGATCCTGATGTCAGTAACATTGTCGGGACCAACAAGGTCACCCGAATTGGAAGGGTTTTCTCTCCCGAGATTTCCCCAAAGACTGTCAATAGGCCTATTGTTATTCCGTCTGCTACTCCTGCTCGCACATCAACTACTACTCCCGTGCTTACTCCAATTATCACTCCCGCCGTCGAGTCACCTGGGACCCGAGGCAAAGAAGTTATAGGTGAGCCTGCCCAAACGGAGGCACCTAGAAAAATTGTCGCGGAAACCTCTAAGCAAGAGATATAGAAAATACTGAAAATAATCTTAAAGAGCGACTAAAATGTGGTTGAACAGCTGGGGCAGAACCCCTAAAAGATATCCATGTTGTCCCTGCTGTTGTGCTCTGAGGCCCATGCGAAGGCTTTGATTGCATTCTTGAAGACCGCGCATGTGCCGCAAGAGACCCCAGCTGATCAATTCAAAGATTGTGTGGCCAGCCTGACTGCTGACAATAGGCTGGGTTTTTCAGATGCAGACTTGACACTGAAAGGGAGGGAGCATAATAATGCTCTACATATCTCGATTGAATACAGGGGAACTACTATGGCTCATGTGCTGGTAAATACTGGGTCTTCGCTGAATGTTCTGCCTAAGAAGGCGTTGGATCGGTTGGACTGTGAGGGCTTGACCTTAAAGCCTAGTAACATTATGGTAATGGCTTTTGATGGGTCGAAAAGAGTGGTGCATGGGGAAGTGGACATCCCTATCAAGGCAGGCTCTCAAACTTTTGAGTCCACTTTCTATGTAATGGATATCCGGCTGTCATACTCTTGTTTGTTGGGTCGTCCTTGGATCCATGAAGCTGGGGCTGTTACTTCTACACTGCACCAGATGCTGAAGTATCCAGTAAAAGGGTTGATTGTCACTGTGCATGGTGAAGAGGAGTATATGGTAAGCCACCTCAACTTCTTCAAATACGTAGAGATGGACGGGGAATTCATAGAGATGCCTTGCCAGAACTTTGAAGAGGTCCCTCAGATCTTGGCATCATCTGAAACTACTACCAACAACAAACCTCCTATGAAGATGGCTTCTCTCAAAGACGCCAGAGCCGTGGTTGAAGAAGGTGGGTGTACCAACTGGGGACAGCTCCCTGATTTTACTCACAAAACTGATAAGTTTGGTTTGGGCTTTACTTCAGGAGCTTAAAGGGTTGTTCGATGCGCTCGGGCTGGAGGACCTCCCCTACATATCATAAATCGGGGAATCAATGCCAATGAAGACAGCGAGGAAGACTCTGACACTGACAGCTGGATCTACCCAACTACCAATGGTGGACCGAGTAATTAGACGGCTAGGGACTTTATACCAGTTTCTTTTATTCCACAGTAATTGTCTTACTTGTTTTGAGATTTGCAATAAACAATTTAAACTCTACAGCCTCGTGTCTTGCCCGAGACACATTGGCTTTGTTTGTGAGGGCTATTATTTGTCATTTCATATATCATCAATAAAACATTGGACGTTCCTTGCATACAAATCTTGCGCTCTCTGTTTCTCTTTTTTGTTTTCACTTTATCAAAACAGCTATGCTCTTACACATACTCACGTATCATACTACAGATCCATATCCACTTTGGATCCCATTGATAACAGCTCTGCTACTGTCCGTTATGACTTTGAAAATCCGATCAACCAAGCCGAAGACGAAGGTGAGGATGATTGTGAGGTGCCTGGAGAACTTTCTAGACTATTATAGCAGGAAGAAAGGGCTATACAGCCTCATGAAGAGTCAATTGAGACAATAAACTTGGGCACGGAGATAGACTAAAAAGAGGTCAAGATCGGCGCAAATCTGGAAGTTAAGATCAAACAGCGGTTGATACAAATGTTGCACGACTATGTTGAGATCTTCGCCTGGTCATATGAGGACATGCCTGGTTTAGACACTGATATTATGGTTCATCATCTACCGACCAAAGAAGATTGTCCTCCGGTTAAACAGAAGGTCCGCCGCATGCGCCCTGAAATGTCAAAGAAGATCAAGGCAGAAGTCATGAAGCAGTTCGATGCAGGGTTCTTAGCTGTCACTTCTTATCCATAATGGGTTGCTAATGTCATTCCGGTACCTAAGAAGGACGGTAAGGTACAAATGTGTGTGGATTATAGAGATATGAACAGGGCAAGCCCCAAGGATGACTTCCCACTTCCTCACATTGATGTTCTGGTTGACAACACCGTGCAACACAAAATCTTCTCCTTCATGGATGGTTTTTCTGGCTACAACCAGATCAAGATGGCTCCTGAAGACATGGATAAGACAACCTTCGTCACACAGTGGGGCACCTTCTGCTACAAGGTGATGCCTTTTGGGTTGAAGAATTCCGGGGTAACTTATCAGCGTGCCATGGTCGCTTTGTTCCACGATATGATTCACCACGAGATCAAATTTTATGTTGAAGATATGATATCCAGGTCTCAAACTAAGGAAGAGCACCTTGATCATCTGCAAAAGTTGTTCAACAGATTGAAGATATACAAGATTAGGTTGAATCCGAACAAGTGCACCTTCGAGTAAGGTCTGGTAAACTTCTGGGTTTCATTGTCAGCGACAAAGGCATCCAAGTAGATCATGCGAAGGTAAAGGTATACAAGAAATGCCAGCTCCCCGTACAGAGAAGGAAGTTAGAGGTTTTTTGGGACGCTTGAATTATATCACCAGGTTCATTTCACATCTAATTGCTACTTGTGAGCCGATCTTCAAGCTTCTGAAGAAAGATCAAGTGGTAAAGTGGAATGACGAATTCCAAATTGATTTCGAAAGAATCAAGGAATACCTTCAAGAACCGCCAATTATGATGCCTCCAGTTGAAGGAAGACCTTTGATATTGTACTTAACTGTGCTAGACAATTCAATGGGGTGTGTGCTGGGACAATATGATGAGTATGGTCGAAAAGAGCATGCAATATACTACCTTAGCAAAATTTTTACCGACTGTGAGACAAGATACTCACTGCTCGAGAAAACTTGATCCGCTTTAGCATGGGCTGCTCGCCAACTAATACAGTATATGATAACCCACACTACTTTGTTAATATCTAAGATGGATCCAATCAAATACATCTTCGAGAAACCCGCTCTCCCCGGAAGGATAGCAAGGTGGCAGATGATCTTAACTAAGTACGATATACAATATACAACCAAGAAAGTAATCAAGGGGAGTGTATTGGCTGATCATTTGGCTCATCAGGCCGTGGATGACTACCAGTCCATGAATTTTGAGTTCCCAGGTGAGAATATTATGCTGGTGACTGACTACGAAGAACCTGGACCGGATGAAGGACCCAAAGAGGGATCCTGATGGACTATGGTTTTTGACGGAGCTTCAAACGCACTCGGTAACGAAATTGGCACAGTAATCATATCTCATGAGGGCTTTCATACTCCTTTCACTTCCCGACTATGTTTCAACTGCACCAATAACATGGAGGAGTATGAAGCTTGTATCATGGGTCTCAAGGCCGCTATTGACCTCCGGATCAAGTTCTTGGATGTTTTCGGGGATTCAGCCTTGGTAATAAGCCAGATCAAAGGCGAATGGGATACAAAGCATCTGAATCTCATCCCATATAAAGAGTGCGTGTTGACATTGCTCCCACACTTTGAGGAGGTAACTTTTGAACATTTCCCGCGAGAGGAGAACCAGTTAGCAGACGCGCTAGCTACCATGTCTTCTATGTTCAAAGTTAGGTGGGACAACAAAGCTCCCCAAATCACCATTGAGAGGTTGGATGAACCAGCACACTACTGTAAAATTGATACCGAAGAGGTGACAGAAAAACCCTGGTCTCACAAAGTCAAAAGGTATCTTGAGGCTCAAGAGTATCCCGAAGGGGAATCTGTCAATGATAAGAAGTTTCTGAGAAGGTTTGCTGCGAAGTTCTTCCTCAGTAATGGAATCCTCTACAAACGCAATCATGACTCTACATTACTACAGTGTGTAGACAAGAGCGAAGCAGAGAGGATTATGATGGATCTACATGAAGGTACCTTCAGAACCCATTCCAGTGGACATACTATGGCTAAGAAGATCCTACGGGCAGGATATTACTGGTCCACCATGGAAACCGATTGTTATCAGCACTCTCGAACTTGTCATAAGTGCCAAATCTATGCTGATAAGGTGCATGTGCCTCTGGTTCCCTTAAACATATTGACAGTTCCGTGGCCCTTTGCAATGTGGGGCATTGACATGATCAGAGAAATCAGGCCCACTGCTTTCAATGGGCATCACTTCATTCTAGTGGCCATTTATTACTTCACGAAGTGGGTTGAGGCGGCCTCTTTTGCTACTGTAACCAAGAACGTTGTGGCGCGGTTTATCCGACATAATCTAATCTGTCGGTATGGTGTGCCAGAGAGAATTATTACTGACAATGGTATGAATCTCAACAACACAATGATCACTGAGCTCTGTAAACAGTTTAAGATACATCATCATATCTTTTCTCCCTACCGGCCTAAGATGAATGGCGCTGTTGAAGCGGCTAATAAGAACATCAAGAAAATTGTACAGAAGATGACGGTGACATACAAATACTGGAATAAGATGTTACCATTTTCTCTTCATGGATACCGTACCTCAGCACGAACATCGACACAGGTAACACCCTACTCTCTGGTATATGGTATGGAGGAAGTCCTACCCATCGAAGTCCAGGTACCTTCCCTCAGGATTATGAAGGATGCAGGTTTGAACCAAGACGATTGGATCCAAACTCGACTTGATCAGCTAAATCTAATTGACGAGAAGAGACTTACCGCTATCTGTCATGGTCAGACGTATCAAAAGCGAATGATCAAGGCTTTTAACAAGAAAGTCAGACGTCAAGAATACCAAGTCGGGGATCTAGTGATCAACCGCATCATACTGCCGCAAGGTGATCCCAGGGGAAAATGGACCCCCACGTACAAAGGGCCATTTGTGATTAAAAACATCTTCTCGGATGGAGCTATGATTCTAACCACCATGGACAGTGACGACCTTCCTCACCCTGTCAATGCAGACATAATGAAAAGATACTACGCCTAATTAAAAGACCCGCTAGGTTGACTGGCCTAGGCAAAAATAAGGGCTTCCCAGCGAACAAAAGGGTTCGGGCAAAAATAAGGGATGAAAATGAAAAATCTGTACACCCGACAAGTCTAAAACCTGAAAGGGCGGCTTGGGCAAAAAAGCGTATCCCGGTGGACTGAAAACCCGAAAGGGCAGTCCAGGAAAAAGTCAAGGATGCAAAGTGTATCATTATATCTCATTGGATCATCTTGCGACCAGACTTCGATATCGACTATCAAGCTCGGACTGCACCAATCAATCTAATCAACCTTCGGCCAAGTAGCAAAGTGATGAGAAGCTCGAAGACATGAGAGCAATAGCAGAGTTGGAACTCAATGGGATTGTTTCACATAACTGTTTTATTTTACACAAAATTGTATAGCTTCTATTTTTACGGCGAAGTTCTCTTACTAGAGCGTCAACCTCCTTGTACGAAAACGCCTATCACAGGCCAACTTCAAAAATCAATACAAAATCATTTTCACAAGAAACTTTGAGTTTTTTCTTCTTTTTCTGTTTTGTTTTGAAGAACGTCCAATGATTTACTCTTGACATATGCATTTGAATATGATTGTTGCTCATAAATATTTACATAAGAAACAAAAAGACAATTACTCGTAATTCCAGAAACAGGGGCAAAAACAAGAAGTGTCAAACCCGACAGTTACTCTACCCAGCAGGTACCAGGACATAGGCAGCTTTGGAACACAATCATCGGTACATACACTCCCCACAGAGTAATAGTATTCAAAAACATTGATGTTGGCTTTCCCGAAACATGAAGTAATCTCCCCAGCCAGGGTCATTCGGAAACCTGACAGCTATATCCCCCGGCTGAATTTCATAATCGCAAGCGGGTCAGTAAGTTTCGTCTACCCAGCTGAGTTTATTTCTCTGGATACAGAAGCTCAATCCCCGATAGAGCTTATTACTTCAGCTACGAGATTTCACTTCCTAAGTTGTTCCCCGCAGAGTTATTCTCAAACAGAATCTCTCCCTGACAGAATATCCATAAACAACAAAGAGTAAATCTCCAGCATAGTCATTTATGTTCACCATTCCCCGGTGGAAGTAGAATAACCATAATTATCTACAACAGTCAGGAATGCTATATTCTCTAGCAGAAGTCAGGGATTAATTTTCCCAGACTCGGACATACCCCAATAGCATTTCATGTACATACATCATGACATGCGCATACATATCGCATACAACATAATCTCATTTATTTTGAGAACATCATCCCACCATGCATTTCATGCATCACATATAATTAACCCTGTTATCTTTTCAGGAAAAACAATTATCTTCAACAAATCCAGTAGTTATACAGGTCACATCTACAGATGACTAATGGAAACTCAGTTCCCAAAGCCAAACGGGTCAACTAATCTACACTGTCATCCCGAAGTAACCCTACTATCCAGGTTCCTTCCCATAAGCCCTACTATCCATGCTTTCATCTTGAAGTAACCATACTATCCAGGTTCCTTCCCATAAGCCCTACTATCTATGCTTTCACCTTGAAGTGACGCTACTATCCAGGTTCCTTCCCATAAGCCCTACTATCCAGGCTTTCATTTCGAAATAACCCTACTATCCAAGTTCCTTCCCATAAGCCCTACTATCCAGGCTTTCATTTCAAAGTAACCTTACTATCCAGGTTCCTTATTATATCCCTACTATCCAGGCTCTCACCCCGAAGTAACCCTACTATCCAGGTTCCTTCTCATAATCCTACTATCCAGGCTCTCATCCCAAAGTAACCCTACTATCTAGGTTCCTTCTCGAGCCCTACTATCTAGGCTCTCACCCCGAAGTAACCCTACTATCCAGGTTCCTTCTCATAACCCTACTATCTAGGCTCTCATCCTGAAGTAACCCTACTATCCAGGTTCCTTCTCGAGCCCTACTATCCAGGCTCTCACCCCGAAGTAACCCTACTATCCAGGTTCCTTCTCATAGCCCTACTATCCAGGATCTCATCCCGAAGTAACCCTACTATCCATGTTCCTTCTCGAGCCCTACTATCCAGGCTCTTACCCCGAAGTAACCCTACTATCCAGGTTCCTTATCATAGCCCTACTATCCAGGCTCTCACCCCAAAGTAACCCTACTATCCAGGTTCCTTCTCATAGCCCTACTATCTAGGATCTCATCCCGAAGTAACCCTACTATCCAGGTTCCTTCTCGAGCCCTACTATCCAGACTCTCACCCCGAAGTAACCCTACTATCCAGGTTCCTTCTCATAGCCCTACTATCTAGGTTCCTTCTCATAACCCTAATATCCAGGCTCTCATCCCGAAGTAACCCTACTATCCAGGTTCCTTCCCATAGCCCTACTATCCAAGCTCTCATTTTGAAGTAACTCTACTATCCAGGTTCCTTCTCTCTTGTCTTCAGATAACAATTTACAACACGGTAAGACCTGGACCTGACCAGTTACAGCCGAGTTCACTTTTCCCCAGTAAGTCCCTATACAGCTTGGACCCTGACCAGATCTGCAGTTCACTTCCATCTCCTCAATCAAGAATTAATCCCCTAGTAGAGTAATGGACAATCGAAGCTCCTATACCCTACTTCCCAAGACATAAATCAACTTTCCTCGATGAAGTCCTCCTCAGCGGCAGGTACATGAATTCTCGCAAAGGAATATTTTATACAACCGATATCTTTTCTGGAAGGCATCTTTAAGCCCATCTCCGATAATTCACTGCCGACTTCCAAATGGCATCTGTAAGCCCATTCCCGATAGCACCAATCAGTATTACTTCATGCGAGTGCAAATTTCTGGGCACTCTAGTGTTCAATCATCTTCCACCTTCAGATCATGAAAGGAAGATCTGCCAATCTACATCCTCATGTTTAAGAAGATTGAACAGGGGCAGCTGTTGTACCCCAAAATTTGCCCTCCCATTTTACTTAACATATGTTCATTGAGACCCTTAACTTGCTTAAGGATGCTCAAGAGTTGACCAGACAAACTCTCTTCTAAAACAATGAACCTCAGACTAGGGTTTCCATTTTCATCAAGATGGGTGAATGTTGCACCCAAAATTTTGCCCTCCTAATTTCTTTTATTTTGGCTTAGACTTTTGCATTCATTTGCATCTATTTCATTAGGTCACTAACATGGCATTCATCCACTCTTCAATTAACCAATTCAGGTTTTGTTGAATCATGATTCAGAGAATCATTGGTTGTGAATCTCGGTTTTTTCTTTTGGTTCGAGGTGTTTATCAAACAAGACTGATTCTTCTGGAACATTGAATTGTGAATTTAGGGTTTTGATTGATGGTTGTTGTGGATTTCTTCTTTATCAAGCTACGAGGTTATTCTCTTCATCTCAAAATCAAGTTGCAAGGTTTTATTTGTTAAGTATGAAGATTTGGGTTTATTTCCCTATGTCTATTGGAAGATCATGCTTTGTTTCATTTCGAAGACATTTTGAACATTATTCTATCCATGTCTCAAGTCGTCACTGTGCACCTAATACAAGTGGGTTAAGGTTTTGCATTTTGTGTGTGAGTTTGTTGATGTTCGTCAATGAGAAATGATTAGAGGATATCTTTCTAAGCTTCAAATTTTATCTTCTTCAAGGATCCCACAAAGACATTTTTTGACAAGACAAAGGACTTGTGGGGTTGAATTGAAAAGTATGAGGTCATGGCATAAGGAATGGTACCATAGATTCATGTTGATCAAGGCCATTTTTGTTCTCATCATCGTTAGTTTTTGCTCACAATACAAGTCAATATGGATTAGTAGTTTTAAGGATATCTTGGTTATACTTCTTCCATATTTCCATCTTCATTATCAGTTCCTCAAAACATTATATTTGTGTGACGATGAGCTTCAGTTTTGTTCAATAATTTGATTCAAGCAAAATTGGAAGATTCCAGTGAGATTTCGTGGATGAAAACCAAGTTAACTTTTGTGGACCAAATTATTCCATATTTCGTGATTTAGAGGTTAGTTGAAAATTATTGGATATACTTGACATCTAAAGATATTTTAAGACATGAGAAAGCATATGTGAAATCAAAGGTTCGAATGAAAAGCAAGTTTCATTACTATCATTGTAAATTTGTTCAAAATTACCGCACTCTATTAAGAAACAAGTCATGGCTTCATCATTCATTACCCAAACTGTTTCATTCAAGATCAAAGGTTTTCAAACATTAAAGGTTCATTCAAGTTCTAAAATTCATTAGTGATTCATTCCAAAATAACACGAGTGCAAAATGCCAACCATGTTACCAAGTTGATTAAACTCATTACATCATTGAAAAACCATAAAAGCTTCCTAAAAAAAAACATACTCACAACTAAACTAGCAAGTTCCGATGCAAAACGTTTGCTTGTTGGTTTGATAACAATGGCTGCCATAGTTTACAGCTTGCAACAAAAATCTTGCAATAGCATATTCAACGCAGTCAGCTTCATTATGGCCCTCCCGAACAATCATGACTTCATACAAACTATTTACACCAAGCATAAACCACTTTTCACCGCCAAAACCCTATTGCTTTTGAATCCACAGCTTCATCGATCATTCTCATTCATCACACCAGTTTCTGCAGCCATGACGGACAGGAAAACCATTGATTTAGATCAAGGTTGGGCCTATATGCAGAATGGGATTAAGAAATTGAAGACAATTCTGGAAGGATCATCGAAAACTCAGTTCAGTTCGGAGGAATACATGATGTTGTACACAACAATTTATAACATGTGTACTCAGAAGCCGCCGCTTGACTACTCTCAGGATCTGTATGACAGATACAAGGGGTTTTTTGAGGAATACATTAGATCGACTGTCTTGTCTTCGGTAAGAGATAAGCATGACGAATTCATGCTGAGGGAGCTTGTCCAGAGA
This sequence comes from Vicia faba, assembly GCA_948472305.1. NCBI lineage: Eukaryota > Viridiplantae > Streptophyta > Magnoliopsida > Fabales > Fabaceae > Vicia > Vicia faba. Next base: position 1,025,452,143 of record OX451738.1, read on the forward strand.
TGGGTAAACCATAAGGTGTTGGTTAGGTGGCTTTCACGCTTCTTCCATTATCTTGATCGCTACTTTGTAGTGCGGCGCTCCCTGCCTCCACTCAATGAAGTTTGGCTCTCTGCCTTCCGTGATTTGGTTTACATGGAGGTGCGAGCTAATGCTAGTAAAGCTGTGATTACTCTTATTGACAAAGAACGTGAGGGCGAACAAATTGATAGATCGTTGTTGAAAAATATTCTTGATATATTTGTTGAGATCGGTATGGGTGATATGAAGCATTATGAAAATGATTTTGAGGTCCAAATGCTTGAGGATACTGCCGATTACTACAGAAGTAAGGCTACAATCTGGATTGAGTCCGACTCCTGCCCATATTACATGCTAAAGGCTGAGGATTGTTTGAGACGATAGAAAGAGAGAGTGTCTCATTATTTGCATGCTAGCACTGAGCAGAAACTGGTAGAGAAAGTGCAACACGAATTGCTGGTAAGCCGTGCTAATCAATTACTCGAGAAGGAGCATTCAGGCTGCCGTGCCTTACTTAGAGATGATAAGGTGGATTATCTCTCTAGGATGTATAGACTTTACCATAAGATACCTAAAGGACTGGATGCTGTTGCCAATGTATTCAAGCAGCATATTACGGATGAGGGTACAACTCTGGTTCAACTGACTGAAGAAAGTTCTTGCAATAAAAAAAACTACAAACCCTGTTATCCTTGATTCAATCTGATGCTCCTGAGTCTGGCATTATATTTGTTAGTGAGCAGTCTGAGAAGTCGAAAAAGACTGGAAATGCTCCATCCACATCCCTTGTGATTCACTTTCTAAAGACATCATATCATGGTTCTTTAAACATCCTCAAATTCAAGATGACATGGATTTCAATTCAAGAGCAGCTTCTTTGTTGGAAGTCAAGAAAGGTAGCGGCTATCTTCTAGTAGAAACAGATGTAGCTGCTAGAGGAGTTGACTTTCCAGAAATGACTCAAATATACAACTTTGATCTACCAAGAAATGCCATTGATTATCTTCATCGAGCAGGGAGGACTTTCCAAAATTTTGCCCTCCTAATTTCTTTTATTTTGGCTTATACTTTTGCATTCATCTGCATCTATTTCATTAGGTCACTAACATGACATTCATCCACTCTTCAATTAACCAATTCAAGTTTTGTTGAATCATGATTCAGAGAATCATTGGTTGTGAAGCTCGGGTTTTTCTTTTGGTTCGAGGTGTTTATCAAACAAGACTGATTCTTCTGGAACATTGAACTGTGAATTTAGGGTTTTGCTTGATGGTTGTTGTGGATTACTTCTTTATCAAGCTACAAGGTTATTCTCTTCATCTCAAAATCAAGTTGCAAGGTTTTATTTGTTAAGTCTGAAGATTTGGGTTTATTTCCCTATGTCTATTGGAAGATCATGCTTTGTTTCATTTCGAAGACATTTTGAACATTATTCTATCCATGTCTCAAGTCGTCACTATGCACCTAATACAAGTGGGTTAAGGTTTTGCATTTTGTGTGTGAGTTTGTTGATGTTCATCAATGAGAAATGATTAGAGGATATCTTTCTAAGCTTCAAATTTTATCTTCTTCAAGGATCCCACAAAGACATTTTTTGACAAGACAAAGGAATTGTGGGGTTGAATTGAAAAGTATGAGGTCATGGCATAAGGAATGGTACCATAGATTCATGTTGATCAAGGCCATTTTTGTTCTCATCATCGTTAGCTTTTGCTCACAATACAAGTCAATGTGGATTAGTAGTTTTAAGGATATCTTGGTTATACTTCTTCCATATTTCCATCTTTGTTATCAGTTCCTCAAAACATTATATTTGTGTGAGAATGAGCTTCAGTTTTGTTCAATAATTTGATTCAAGCAAAATTGGAAGATTCCAGTGAGATTTCGTGGATGAAAACCAAGTTAACTTTTGTGGACCAAATTATTCCATATTTCGTGATTTAGAGGTTAGTTGAAAATTATTGGATATACTTGACATCTAAAGATATTTTAAGACATGAGAAAGCATATGTGAAATCAAAGGTTCGAATGAAAAGCAAGTTTCATTACTATCATTGTATATTTGTTCAAAATTACTGCACTCTATTAAGAAACAAGTCATGGCTTCATCATTCATTACCCAAACTGTTTCATTCAAGATCAAAGGTTTTCAAACATTAAAGGTTCATTCAAGTTCTAAACTTCATTAGTGATTCATTCCAAAATAACATGAGTGCAAAATGCCAACCATGTTACCAAGTTGATTAAACTCATTACATCATTGAAAAACCACAAAAGCTTCCTAAAAAAAACATACTCACAACTAAACTAGCAAATTCCGATGCAAAACGTTTGCTTGTTGGTTTGATAACAATGTCTGCCATAGTTTAAAGCTTGCAACATAAATCTTGCAATAGCATATTCAATGCAGTCAGCTTAATTATGGCCCTCCCGAACAATGATGACTTCATACATACTATTTACACCAAGCATAAACCACTTTTCACCGCCAAAACCCTATTGCTTTTGAATCCACAACTTCATCGATCGTTCTCATTCATTGCACCAGTTTCTGCAGCCATGACGGACAGGAAAACCATTGATTTAGATTAAGGTTGGGCCTATATGCAGAATGGGATTAAGAAATTAAAGATAATTCTGGAAGGATCATCGAAAACTCAGTTCAGTTCAGAGGAATACATGATGTTGTACACAACAATTTATAACATGTGTACTCAGAAGCCGCCGCTTGACTACTCTCAGTATCTGTATGACAGATATAAGGGGTTTTTTGAGGAATACATTAGATCGACTGTCTTGTCTTCAGTAAGAGATAAGCATGACGAATTCATGCTGAGGGAGCTTGTCCAGAGATGGGTAAAAAATAAGGTGTTGGTTAGGTGGCTTTCACGCTTCTTCCATTATCTTGATCGATACTTTGTAGCGCGGCACTCCCTGCCTCCACTCAATGAAGTTTGGCTCTCTGCCTTCCGTGATTTGGTTTACATGGAGGAGAGAGCTAATGCTAGTAAAGCTGTGATTACTCTTATTGACAAAGAACGTGAGGGCGAACAAATTGATAGATCGTTGTTGAAAAATATTCTTGATATATTTGTTGAGATCGGTATGGGTGATATGAAGCATTATGAAAATGATTTTGAGGTCCAGATGCTTGAGGATACTGCCGATTACTACAGAAGTAAGGCTACAATCTGGATTGAGTCCGACTCCTGCCCAGATTACATGCTAAAGGATGAGGATTGTTTGAGATGAGAGAAAGAGAGAGTGTCTCATTATTTGCATGCTAGCACTGAGCAGAAACTGGTAGAGAAAGTGCAACACGAATTGCTGGTAAACCGTGCTAATCAATTACTCGAGAAGGAGCATTCAGGCTGCCGTGCCTTACTTAGAGATGATAAGGTGGATGATCTCTCTAGGATGTATAGACTTTACCATAAGATACCTAAAGGACTAGATCCTGTTGCCAATGTATTCGAGCAGCATATTACGGATGAGGGTACAACTCTGGTTCAACTGGCTGAAGAAAGTTCTTGCAATAAAAAAAACTACAAACCCTGTTATCCTTGATTCAATCTGATGCTCTTGAGTCTGGCATTATATTTGTTAGTGAGCAGTCTGAGAAGTCGAAAAAGACTGGAAATGCTCCATCCACATCCCTTGTGATTCACTTTCTAAAGACATCATATCATGGTTCTTTAAACATCCTCAAATTCAAGATGACATGAATTTCAATTCAACAGCAGCTTCTCTGTTGGAAGTCAATAAAGGTAGCGGCTATCTTCTAGTAGAAACAGATGTAGCTGCTAGAGGAGTTGACTTTCCAGAAATGACTCACATATACAACTTTGATCTACCAAAAAATGCCATTGATTATCTTCATCGAGCAGGGAGGACTTGTAGAAAGCCCTTTTCTGATGTTAACTGTTCTGTCACAAAGCATTATAATCTCTGAGGAGCTGTTTGTTCTGCAGAGATATGAAAATGAGTTGAGGTTTGTCTGTGAAGAGCCTATTCCAAAGTTAACCTGCAAACTGAATTACTAATTCCCATAACAAACTTCAACAGAAAATCCCAACTGTTTTAACAATACATAACAGAATTTTCTAAACAGAATGCCCAACTAACATAACCATCTTGTAACAAACTCTCGATCTCACCCTTCAATCCCTAACAAACTCTACCCAAATCAATGGTTCAGATTGATTCTCACATAGCCGTTTCCATCTCCCTCAACTACCTATATAATCCAAACTCCCCCCAAGTTTCAGGGGACAACGTTACTCTCTCTTTTCCAATTTCAAAACTTCACTCTCTCTCCAGCATTTTATCGGCTTCAAAACAATTTTTTCCTCTCCATCATTCACTCTCCATTTTTCTGAACTCTCATCATCTTCATCTTCCTTTCATTCATTCACTTTTCTCTTTTTCCCCCTCTCTCTCTTTGTAGATTCCACCATTCTTGACTCTTTAAAAAAAATCACAAAACTCCTTTAGTTCTCACCACATCTCATCATCTTCTTCAAAGACTTCAACGATAATCTACAAGAACTTTGTACATCATCAGCATCATCTTCAACGATTTCAAAACAATCGTGCTCGGCTCAAGAACAACAGTGCATCACACCATAACACACACCAGCAAACAGATCACGATGCAAAATAGTCGATTCATAGAAGAAGAAGATTGAGAGGAAGAGGTCACGCATATGAGTTAAGATATTCAAACCTGAATACACAAGCACTACAAGATTTCTATTCATCTTCACCATCCTCAAAGAGCATCGGACTTCTCCGGTAGGTAAACACCGTCATCTTATCTCCTTCGTTATTTCGCTCTTTCCTTTTAGCACCTCCGTGTAGAACGTGTGGCAGGATTTCTTTTTTTCTGGAGAGTTGTTGTTTGTTGAAAATCGGGGAATGATGTGGAGGTTTATAGGAGAAGAGAGATCGAAGTAAGAACGAAATTGATGATATTGAGGAGACGGAGACCGTGCAAGGTTTCTTCGGAGACGGAGATTGATGGTGAAGTTGCGACAATCGCCGATCGGAGTGAAACAATGGCGGCAGTTCGTTCACACGGTGCCGTTTGGAAGAAGAGAAGAAGAAGTCTGACTGTCACTCTCTTGAACCCCCGCAATTCCCAAACGACCTCGTTTTCCCTTTTTTTTCATTTTATTTTGTTTTAATTTGTTAATTCTTAAATTTTAATAATTAATAATGATAATTGAAAAAAGATCTAATATTGGTTGGAATTTGTTTGTGGATGTTACCATTTCCTCTGGGCTCATGTGCTGGATCCTCTAAGCCCATCAGGTATTTTTTTAAAACAAAAAACTATAACAAAAAAAATGTTTCATGAACTGGGCCTAGAATCTGAATTGGAATCGCTATGCAGTGGCATCGTGTACGACATACACCTCCTGGGCTGTTTTTTTTATTCTTGGCAAAATTTCTTTTTTTTATTTATTTTATAATTTTGATTATAGTTTAAGACTTATCTTAATCTTCCTCATAAAAAAAATATAAAATAAACCCGTAAGAATTTGTTAGTTTTTTTTAGTACCTTTTTTTTTTTTAATTTCTTAGGAGTTAATCCGTGGTTATCCGATTAGTTGAAATTCATGACTCACCTTTGCTTTGTTGAGACTTGAATCTTATGCAGGTTCAATATGCAACACGTGGATATGCTTGAAATTTCGATTGTGATTTATTTTCATATCTAGGACACTTCGACGCTTACTTCGAGTACTGAATCTCTAACTCTTTTCTTTGTTGATGCCAACAGCTCACGAGATCGTCAAGTATCTTTGCTTTTTCTGCTTTGCTCTACGGGCTAGTATTCGTTTGGTATATTTTCTTTCTATTTTTACCTCGCATTTATCTCTTCCCATATATCATATGAAGTGTGATAGAATTAGGTTTAGAAATAGGCTAGTCTCCCTATAACTTTTCTTTCCCTTTTGCATACGCATCTAAAACTAAAACTCTTTTTTTTTTCAAACTTCAAAAACACATAAAAATTTACTGACAAGAATCATGTCTTTGCTAAGTTTGAGAGATGATAATCGGGTTTCTTCTCGATCTTATTATTCTCTTATTCTAAGGCTGGGCATGGTTCAAGTCTCAAAGACTCATTTCACGAATAAGTAGAGACATGGCTAAAATCTCTCCCTTGAGATTAACTAGTTATTTTCTACAAGCAAAAACACCAACAAACATAAAATTCTTTTTGCCTTCGGGCCTTCCTTTCAAACTTTTGTGCGCCCAGGCACATTTTCTCCAAACCTTTTACGAAAGAGCATATTAATTCACTTCTGTACTGACGCGTAAGTCTCCAAAGGTCGAGTTGCGGCAGAGGGAGAAATTAATGTTGTTCATTAAAAAATACAAACTGACAAAAACATATAAGCCGAACTACGGCTGCTCTGATTCCTTAAAAGGGATACGTAGGCATCGGGGTAGGGCCCGAACGAGCACAACTTTTATTTTCCCTATATTCTTTTCCCCTTTCTTTTGCATACATTCTCCCTTTAGCAATAATAAACAGTAAGCATAGACTAGACACACCCATAAGATAGACAATAAGAGTGGATACCATAGAGTACTACGGGCGTGTGGGGTGCTAATACCTTCCCCTCACGTAACAGACTCCCTTACCCTTATCTCTTGGTCGTTCGACCTTGATTTCACCTTTCTCAGGTTTACTCGACGTTTACCTTTCCTTCCTGTGGGATAAGAAACGTTCGATGGCGACTTCATTGTTTGATGATTTTCAGCCAGTTGTTTCAGCTGGCGACTTCATTGGGGACATTGTCGACCAAATGCTGGTCCATCCCAGAGTCGCTCCTAACTCTTGATTTCTTTTCTTTGGGTGTTTATTTTTATGCTTTCAGTTCATTCGTTCATTTTAAATATACCTGTGCATATGCATGTATTACACCCTACTGTCTTCCATATACTGCTGTTGTACTGTAGCTGTTCTTGCTTGGGTGGGAATGTTATTATTGAGGTAAAAGGCCCAGTACCCAGGCCAGAGTGCACTAGGACACCTAGTAATAGAGTGGGGGCATGATGACTATAGGACGTGGTCCGATTAGTGCAGTCATGTCATATACCATGCTCGGATGAGGTTCAATTGAAGGTACTTTCATCATGCACGTCTGTGTTGCGATGATTTTACTTTCATGCGGACCCGTGATTTTCGAGTTACCATTATCTCAACCTGACCTAGTCTTCACATGTGAGTGGGGAGGGATTTATCATTACAGGTACAGTTGGTGACTATATTCAGACGATTACTTTTGGTTATGTCCTGCATTTCTGCCAACAGTTATGAGGTTCTCAGATTTATTTTCTGAGGACTTATCTTTGATCTTCATGGACCTCTTCCAGTTACATTTCAGACCTGTAATCTCGGTATTGACAAGGATACGAAGAGGCAGTACAACAGAAATCAGTATCATGGAAGTAGAAACCCCATGATCACTTGCACACACATCATGGCATATTTACCTTTCAATATATATATATATATATATATATATATATATATATATATATATATATATATATATATGTCAATAATTAATTCGCATACGCATTGTCATTTCCAGGATCTATCCAGGGTTTCCTTTTCCTCCAAAGAATGGTGAACAACACTGATGTCACCCCGAAGACAAAGAGGGATAACTTCAGCTATCAGTTTCGTCCTAGTACTTGGCCCTCTCTTGAAGAGCTCAGAGACCTCATGAATTGTCAACAAATGAGCGTTTTTGGTGAAAGATATGGGAATATCCTATCTTTGTTGGATGCTCGGGTTAACGATAAGGCTGTACAGACGTTGTTACAATTTTATGATTCAAAGTTGAGATGCTTCACATTCCAAGACTACCAGTTAGCACCTACTCTTGAGGAGTATGCTCATCTTCTCCATATTAAGCTCACCGGCCATGTTCCATTTGTTCAAATCCCTATTGAACCTAATTTTGAGGCTATTGCTAAGGTTCTTTATTTGAGCCTTAACAATGTAAAAGGAAAATGGAGACACAACAAAGTCACTTCCGGTCTTCCTACAAATTTCTTGGCAAGTAAGTCTAAGGAAATTGCGAATATGGGAAATTGGGATGCTTATTATGCTCTGTTGGCTGCCATTATTTACAGAGTTGTATTATTCCCTGAGATTAAAGAAATCGTGGACTTGGCTTCTCTATGCGTCTTCATGAATAAGAATCCTATACCTACGCTATTAGTAGATACTTACCACGCCATCCACTCCAGGCATGGAAAGAAAGGAATAGTGGTATGTTGTATACCAATGCTTTACAAATGGTTCATGGCGCAGTTACCCACCAAAGGGCCATTCAAAGAAGATCCTCGTTTATGGGCATCAAAAGTGATGACACTCACCTCTTTCGACATTCAATGGTACAAACTTAAGGTGGATAGCTCCGAAGTCATCTACCACTGTGCAGGTTTCTCTAATGTTCCACTCATGGGAGCAAGAGGGGTTATCAACTACAATCCGGTACTCTCTCTTCGCCAGTTAGGTTATGCTATGAGGCGTCCACCCACGACCAAGGAGGTTGAACCTATGTTTCTCAAAAAAGGAGAAGACCCAGAATTGCTAAAAAAGGTGGAGATTGCTTGGGCACATATTGGAAAGAAAGGAAAGGAATTCTTTGGGCCAAAAGAAGTATTAGCTTTCGATCCTTACGTGAATTGGCTGAAGGAAAGAGTCAAAACTCTTATGTTACCTTTTGAAAAAGAGATTTCCTTGTATCTTCAACCCACCGAGTTGCAGCACGATGTGCCTAAAGAACGCTTCTATCAAGTACAATTGGAGAATAGGGACCTCCACCAGAACTTGGAAGACAAAAAGATGGAAATCTATTTTTTAACAGAAAAGAAAAGGGACTTGGCCCGTCAGTTGAAAGAGTATGAGGGGGAAAGTAGTTCCAAGAAACGACCTAGAACTGAAGACTTTTCTGTGTCTACGGAAGAGTATCAGATAGCCCTCACTGACGCAGAAAGGAATCGTTAAGAAACTTTGAAATTTCAGATGGCCAACAATAGGAACAAAGCCAAGGTCAAGGAATTAGGAAACCAATTCAAAGTTGCTAGGATGGAGTTGGAAGTGAAAGAAGATCAAATGACTGAAGTACTGAAAGAGAATGCAAGACTCTGAGACAAGATCAAGGAGATGGAAGAAGCACCCGTGCCTATACCTTTACCAGAATGTAAGGAATGTGACCGTCTCCTAGAGCAATGTGTGTACTTAGAGGGACAACTATATCGGAAAGATGTGGTGATCGATAGCTTCGCTCGTGGACGGGATCGTGAAAAGACGAAAAAGTTATTTGAAGAAACTAAGGAATGGAGCGAGGAATATTTCCGGCAAGAAGGACCGTTATACTACACAGAGATTAGAGACTCCTCCCGTTGATTACCTAATTCTCCCCTTTGTTTATTTTGTCTTTTGATCACCACCAGTCCTGTTGGATGGGGTCATTTAAATTTCATTACAGTATCTGAATCATGCTTGTAGGAAGTTACCATCGGATCATATGAATGATGTTTTTAATAAGATCAGTTGTTAATCAGGACTTCTTCCTATCGTTTGGCTCTTTTATCATGTTGTTTGAAATTCCTAGGGGTAATAAAACTTCAGATATCCTGGAAATGATATAACATCACATACATAATCATGCATTCATGCATATCATAATTTGATAAGTAATCATGACAGGTCTTCTTATCTCTTGATTCAGGCCTCCTCATTGTAGAAAATAGCCACTACAAATTCCCATCATTATAATACTCGAAGCACCGCCAAAAGACAGATGGAACAAATTCAGGCAGATGTCGTGGCTATGGGGACCAGGATGGATACTCGAGTCGATCAACTGATGGAAATCATTCAGAACGTGGCTCGTCAATAGGAGGAAATGAGGGCTATGATTGTAAGACCTGCTGAAGCATTGAATAATGGGAGTGAAAACCCGAATGCTGGTCCACCAGGGGTCGTCATCAATAACCCAAACAATATTCCAGGGGCTCAGAACGCAGTGGAGAATCCGGGAGGAACTCGAAATATGCATGTTGGTTTGAATGCCCAAAATGGCCAGCATGCTAACTTCAGCAACCTTACAGGTAACCAAGGCATCCTCAGGAATCAAGCTATGGGAAATCCACCCCCACTCACTCCTGCTCATCAGAACACCGAAAAACCTACTATGCTACCAAGGCCTGTTCACATTCCTGTCAGGCCAGTGGAAGAAGATAATTGGGAAGACTGGATGACTAATGTGGAAGAACCAACTAAATATAGCAAGAAGTTGCATATGCTTGAAGAGCGGATGCGCAAGTTTGAAAGTCAGGGTGCAGTAGGCTTTGACATGTCTGACTTAGGCTTGGTGCCCGGAGTAAAGATCCTCCCAAAATTCAAGGTGCCTGATTTCGTAAAGTACAAAGGCACTTCCTGCCCAAAAACCCATGTTAAGTCTTTCTATCGGAAAATGTCTGCATATTCCAACGACGAGAAGCTATTGATGCATTACTTTCAAGATAGTTTGACAGGCGGTCCACTTGAATGGTACATGCAGCTAGAAAGTAGCCGTATCCGTACATGGAGAGAATTGGTTGAAGCGTTTGTTTTGCACTATCAATATAACATCGATATGGCGCCCACAAGAACCCAGCTGCAGAATTTATCTCAGAAACGAGATGAGTCTTTCAAAGAATACGCCCAGAGGTGGCGAGAGATGGCTGCAAAAGTGCAACCTCCCATGTTAGAGCGAGAAATGGTAGAAATGTTTAGTAGCACGCTGCAAGGCCAGTATTACACAACCTGTAGCATATCAGGTACCTTTGCTGAGATGGTAACACACGGGGAGTGGATTGAGATCGGAATTAAACTGGGGAAAATCCAAGATGTCCCTATTGGGAGTAATGCTGGCAACGTTAAGAAGTCTTTCGGGGGCCACTCAAAGAAAAAGGAAGGAGAATCTGGTGCAATCTATCCTCAGAAGGGGAAGGGCAGATATCGAGATTACGACCACCAAGCTGCTGCTGTAACAATTCCAATAGCCCCCCCTTAACATCCAGCATATGCACCTCTCCAAGGCTATCAACAAAGGCCAAAACCACCTCCCAAGAAGATTGACACAATTCCCATTCCCTATGCAGAATTACTACCCCAGTTACTGGACTTGAAGTTGGTCGAGAAACGTATAATGCAGATTAACCCAGATAAATTACCGTCAAACTTCAATGCTAACGTTACATGTGAATTTCATTCCGGAGTGCCAGGACATAGTATTGAACACTGCATAGCGTTTAAACACAAGGTACAAGACTTATTAGACTCTCAAACTATTAATTTCGGACCAGCACATAATATTACAAACCAACCACTACCGACTCACGGAGGTTCCACTGTCAGTGCTATCAGTGAAGACGAAGGCCTAGATCTGGTTATGAACGTTGATCAGTTAACCACCCCTCTGTCATTCATAAAAGAGAAATTGACAAGTAAAGGTGTATTCCTGGGCTGCGGAGTGGATTGTATTGCTTGTTTAAAACATCCAGGAGGTTGTCATTTGTTAAGAAACGCAGTGCAAGATTTGATTACAAAGGGGTTTCTTCAATTCAGTCGCAAGATCATGAAGCCTGGGATTGATAAGAATGAAATCAATGTGATAACCATTCCGGTCAAACAAAAAGCTACCCGAGTACCTGTAACAATTTTGGTACCCGCCAAGAAGCCCCCACTACTTATCACTACGCCCGACCCGGTGCCGTACGTTAGCGACAAAGAAGTACCTTGGAATTATGGTGGTGAACTATACTATCAAGGGGAGAAGGTTACTACTCAGAGGTTTTAGAAAGACAAGTCTAAAGAAGAGAAACCTGCAGTGTTCGATATTGTCAGTGAAAGCAGAATTACTCGCAGCGGTCGAAATTTCTCCCTGCCGGAGCAACCAAAAAGTAGTACAGATGCTGCAGCCAAGGCTAAAGGCAGGAAAATCATGGTCAATAGCGATAAGCCGGGGCAAAATACCTCTGTTCCTGTTTTTGATGATGAAACGTCTAAGGATGCAGCCGAGTTAATGCGATACATCAAGAAGAGTGACTATAAGATCATTGACCAGTTAAGTCAAACACCCTAAAAAATACCCATCCTCGCCTTGCTCAGAGACTCAGAATCCCATAGGAATGCATTATTGAAAATACTAGGAACCTCTTTTGTCCCCCAAGAAATATCGGTGAATCAGTTCGAGGGAATTGTAAATAGTATTTCTGCAAGTAACGGGCTGGGCTTCACGGACTTCGATCTGCCCCCTGAGGGGAGAAAGCATAACAAAGCATTACACATCTCTATGGAAATCGCAAAGACTACTTTATCTCGTGTACTGGTCGATACAGGTTCCTCTATCAACGTACTACCCAAGTCTGCTCTTTTAAAGTTGGATTATGAGGGGATTTCATTGAGGCCGAGTGATTTGGTTGTTAAGGCTTTCGTTGGCTCAAGAAGAACTGTGTTTGGGGAAGTTGACCTTCCAATCAAGATAGGACCCCAAGTATTTGAAGCGACCCTCTTTATCATGGATATAAATCCTTCCTATTGCTGTCTGTTGGGCCGTCCTTGGATTCACGGGGCTGGTGCCGTCACCTCTACTCTGCACCAGAAGCTTAAGTTTTTACTAAATGGAAAAGTGGTCACTGTCTGCGGCGAAGAAGATTACATCATCAGTCACCTAAGTTCTTTCTGCTATGTTGAAGTAGAAGGATAAATCCATGAGACGCCGTGTCAAGCTTTTGAAACTGTACAAGTTGTTAGAACTCCTCATCAAGAAGACAAGAGGCCAAAAGTTCCCATGTCATCCTATCGCCAGGCACAAGCAATTATTCAATCCGGTCATCCAGAAGGATGGGGAAGAGTGTTGGATCTCCCTACACAGAAGGACAATAGAGGTTTAGGCTTCATCTCTAATCAAAGGAGGTCAGTCATCATTCCTGAAGGGAAAAGTATTCCTCCACCGATTCAATTCATCAGCGGCGGAACCATCCAGGGAGAAGTTCATGCGGTAGATGAAGCAGATGGCAACAACTGTGAGATGGATAGGTGGGTTCATCCAACCAGGTCGAATGAAAAGCATGCCAACTGGTTCGCCAAAGACATCATCGAAGTCACCCGGCTTGAAGAGTAACTTTCTTTTATTTTTCTGTTATCGTACAATAACCCATATGTCATGCCTAAGACATAGTGGGTGTGTTGTAAGGCCACAATGTTTTATCATTTACAAGTTTATTCGTCGATAAAGAACGTCTTTTGTTTTCAAAATGATTCACTTTTTTGTCTTTTCCGAATTTCCTTTTTATAAAATTTAAGACCTTATTTCCTTTTACACCTAAAGCGAAAAAAACAACCATGCAGATTGTGTCCATCATTAATCCCAGAAAATGTCAAAAATGATTCTGCTATAACTCTCTATGACTTTGAAAAACCAATATATCAAGCTGAGGAAGAAATTGAGGAAGACTATGAACTTTCCGAAGAGTTGGCTAGGCTTCTAAGGCAAGAAGAGAAGGTTATTCAACCACACCAAGAAGCCATTGAATTGATCAACTTAGGAACAAAAGAGGCCCGAAAAGAAGTTAAGATTGGGGCTGCTCTAGAAGACAGTATCAAGCACGGATTAATCACAATACTCTGTGAGTATGTGGATATCTTCGCTTGGTCCTACAAAGACATGCCTGGTTTATACACGGACATCGTCATGCACAAGCTACCTCTCAAAGAGGAATGTCTTCCTGTTAAACAAAAGCTTCGAAGAACTCACCTTGAGATGTCTAAGAAGATCAAAGAAGAAGTTCAGAAACAGTTTGATGCCGACTTTTTAAAAGTAACATCTTACCCGCCGTGGATCGCGAATATTGTGCCAGTACCTAAGAAAGATGGAAAGGTTAGGATGTGTGTGGACTATAGGGACTTGAACATAGCAAGTCCTAAAGATGACTTCCCATTACCACATATCAATGTGCTGGTTAACAATACAGCTCAAGCAAAAGTGTTCTCCTTCATGGATGGTTTTTCTGGATATAATCAGATTAAGATGGCACCAGAAGACATGGAGAAGACTACTTTCATTACTCCTTGGGGAACGTTCTATTATTAGGTGATGCCGTTTGGCCTGAAAAATGCTGGGGCTACTTATGAACGCGCGATGGTCACTCTCTTTCATGACATGATGCATAAAGAGATTGAGGTATACGTCGATGATATGATTGCAAAATCTCAGACAGAAGAGGAACATTTGGTTCATTTGTTGAAATTGTTCGAAAGGTTAAGGAAGTTCAGGTTAAGGCTAAATCCAAATAAGTGCACGTTTGGAGTAATATCAGGGAAACTGTTGGGGTTCATCGTGAGCGAGAAAGGAATCGAAGTTGACCCTATCAAGGTAAAGGCTATACAAGAAATGACCGTGCCGAAAATAGAGAAGGAGGTTCGCGGCTTTCTCGGAAGACTGAACTACATTTCTAGATTTATCTCCCACCTTACAGCCACTTGTGAACCAATCTTTAGATTATTAAAGAAGAGCCAGACAGATAGGTGGAATAACGAATGCCAAGCAGCATTCGATAAAATTAAAGAGTATTTGATGGAACCCCCGATTCTCTCACCCCCGGTGGAAGGTAGACCCTTGATAATGTACCTAACAGTATTGGAGAATTCAATGGGGGTGTGTATTAGGGCAGCATGATATGGCTGGTCGAAAAGAGCACGCCATCTATTACCTTAGCAAAAAGTTTACCGACTGTGAGGTAAAATACTCACTGCTCGAGAAGACTTGCTGCGCTTTGGTATGGGCTGCTCGCCGACTGAGGCAGTACATGTTGACTCATACCACCTTACTAATCTCTAAGATGGACCCAATCAAGTATATCTTCGAAAAACCAGCCCTCACGGGAAGAATAGCTCGTTGGCAAATGATTTTGACTGAATATGACATCCAATATACCACTCAAAAGGATATCAAAGGTAGTGTATTGGCGGATCATCTTGCCCATCAACTCGTGAAAGACGACTACCAGCCGATGAAGTTTGATTTTCCTGATGAAGACATCATATACATATGAGATTGTAATATCCCGGGCCCAGAAGAAGGACCTGAACCAGGATCACGATGGACAATGGTGTTCGATGGTGCCTCCAATGATTAAGTAATGGTGTCGGCGCGGTGATTACCTCTCCTAAGGGTTTTCATATTCCTCTTACTGCCAGGATTTGCTTCGATTGTACGAACTATATGGCTGAGTATGAGGCTTGCATTTTTGGGTTAGAAGCCGCCATTGATTTACGAATCAAAATCCTAGAAGTATATGGAGATTCTGCTCTGGTAATTAGCCAAATCAACAGAGATTGGGAAACTCGACACCCAAATTTGATTCCGTATCGTGATCATGTATTAAAACTAACCCCTTATTTTTATGAGATTACTTTCAATCACATTCCAAGGGAGGAGAATAATTTGGCAGACGCTTTGGCTACCCTTTCATCCATGTTCAGGGTTAAATGGGCAAATGAAGCCCCTTCTATCACCATCCTGAGGTTAGATGAACCGGCATTTTGTTATGAGGTAGAAGCAGAAGACGTTGACGAGAAACCATGGTTCTATGACATCAAAAAGTATCTTAAAACTCGGGAGTATCCAAAAGGTGCTTCTATCATAGATAAGAAGACTCTGCAGAGGTTTGCCGCCAATTTTTTTCTCAATGGCAATATTCTGTATAAGAGGAATTACGATTCCATCCTGCTCAGATGCATGGATAAGCACGAAGCAAGTAGGATCATTGAAGAGGTGCACGAAGGTTCTTTTGGGACACATTCTAGCGGGCATACTATGGCCAAGAAAATCTTAAGGGCAGGATACTACTGGTCAACAATGGAAAATGATTGCTACGAACATTCCAGGATCTGTTACAAATGTCAGATCTACGCTGACAAGATGCACGTGCCACCCAATCCCCTGAATATCCTAACTTCACCTTGGCCTTTCGCAATGTGGGGAATTGATATGATAGGCCGGATTGAGCCAACCGCTTCCAACGGACATCGTTTTATCTTAGTGGCTATCGACTACTTTACTAAGTGGGTTGAGGCAGCTTCTTATGCCAATGTCACTAAACAGGTGGTAGCACATTTTATCAAACATAATATAATCTTTCGGTACGGAACTCCCGAAAAGATTATCACTGATAACGGGTCGAACCTCAATAATAAGATGATGAAGGAGTTGTGTGAAAAATTTAAAATAAAACATCATAATTCTTCTCCTTACCGCCCCAAGATGAATGGCGCGGTTGAAGCATCAAACAAAAATATCAAAAAGATCATGCAGAAAATGGTCATCACTTATAAAGATTGGCATGAGATGCTACCGTTCGTGTTACATGGTTATCGTACCACCATGCGTACCTCGACTGGGGCAACCCCTTTTTCGCTCGTTTACGGCATGGAATCAGTCTTACCAGTGGAAGTGGAGATCCCTTCTTTAAGGATAATGACGGATGCACAATTGGATGAGACTGATTGGGTCCAGAATAGATTCGATCAGCTAAATATTATTGATGAGAAGAGATTAACGTCAATTTGCCACAGACAGTTATACCAGAAGAGGATGAAGAAAGCATTCGACAAGAAAGTACATCCGCGAAATTTTCAAACTGGTGATCTGGTGTTAAAAAGAATCTTACCTCATAACAACACGGATGCTAGAGGTAAGTGGGCTCCAAATTACGAAGGACCTTTCGTTGTAAAGAAGGTTTTTTATGGAGGGTCTATGATGCTCACAACCATGGATGGGGAGGATTTCCCTCACCCTGTTAATGCGGATGTGGTAAAAAAATATTTCGCCTAAAAGGTTATTGGTTTGATCGGAACAGGACGAAGGTTTGGTCCAACCAGCCATTCGAAAAGCAGGTATTGAAGAATTCAAGGGTCATAAGAGTTATAACGGAGTTGTACTTGACAAAGCCTGTATTCATTTTTCTTTTCCTTATCTTGGTATCCCCCATGTGTTTCCCATGCAACTATTCCTTTCCATTGTAAATGCCTAGTTAGATGCCACCCATTCAATAAAAGTGTTGGTTTAAATTACGTCAAGAATTGTTTTTCTTTCATTATTATTTTTTTGATGAACAAAAGACGTTCAATGTTTTCAATAAAACAAAAATAAAATAATGCAAAAAAAAACTTTAAGGCTTCACAGCGCGTGGCATCATAGTACTCAAACATTAGGTGTAGGGACCGGTCCATACTTAAGGCATGTCATCTTAAGGCTTACCTTCGCAGAACAGGATCTCACAACCTAAGAATGTTTTGGATATTCGTTTGCAACTCAAGAAGTTTAAAGGCATCCATAAATAATAAGTGAGGTTACCAAACGTACTTTCTGAAGCAACGAGTCTGAACAGAGAGTAGTCTCAATTACATTTGCATTCTCATTTGTAATCTTTCTCGTTTTGGTTTAGTACTTTCTTATATGTGAAATTTGCTTATTATTGAAGATTAATCATAATGCATTGAGTATGTTTGTCTTAAATTAATCCATTCGTATTCACTCATTGATGTTTTTATTTGACTTTTTGATACTTAACTCGTGTTAAATAAAGCAAATAACCTCTGGATGGAGGATGATGAGTAATATGCCAAAATTTCGAACGGTGTGCTTTTGAATAGGACCCTGCTGACAATGTACATGCCTTGTTTAAAATTCCCAAACATCAGAGATATAAGGGAGATAGACCCTCGTCAACCCATTTTGAGCCTTGAAGTAGGAGTTTCTTTTCGTTTCAGAAAAACCCTCACATTTAAACCGAGGCAAGGTAGATTTCAATTAATCTGATTGGGCGTTCAAAACTCATTAAGGGTGCGCATCAAAGGATACAACAGTGGCCATCCTTCAGAAGGTTGAGAAAGAACAAAATCACAATGGTTAAACTCTCACATATCAGCAATGTGCATCAACGAAGATGATATCCCAATAGATATCTCTCGCACATCAAGAGGTCAAAAGATGACGATACCATAGTGGTTATTCCTCGTCGACCAAGCAGTAAGGCAGTTACACCTTTTTAGCAAGTAAAAAAAAAGAATGACTCAAAGTCACATGACTGGTTCCCGCAAAGAGAAATAATAAAAGAAAGAGACAAAAAGCCCCACTAAGCTGAAATTTGAAAAGACGAGTCGCTTAGGCAAAAGTCAGGGCATCCCACTGGACTTCAAATTCAAATTCAAAAGGAATTTGTCTAGGCAAAAGTTAGGGAATAAAAAAAAAGAAAAAATGGATCACCAAATAAAAATCCCCGACAAAGAATAAAATCGTGTGATCGAACACAAAAATGAAAGAGGTGAGTGACTGCCATCCTCCTCAACTATGGTAAACTCCTTCTGAGTAATGAGTGCTCATATTGGTTTAACTGAATTTAGGATTGGAGAAAATCACGGAGAATGGGTGGGCACCAAATATTTTGAGCCTTAAATCTTTCCTTCTAAAAACATGAACCAAGCCACGTTACAACCCTGAAAAGTCCTAACTGAAGCATGGGTTAATTCGAAAGTGCACTGTAACAAGAATACGGTAATCTGACTCCTAGGAGGCTTGCAAAAACTTTTGAGTTGGTATCACTCCATCTTTTTACTATCTTTTGTACAAATTTTTGATGTCTCAAAATATTTTTTTACAAATATTTTAACTTCAAGACAAACATGAGCTTTGCATTACAATTATCATTCTTAGAATAAACATTCTTTGCATATGAATAAGTGCTTAAACATCAAGTAAGTTTGCATAATGAGCGTCAAATGAGAATTTGATTATCTCAAAGGACAAATTGCTTCAGGATACCGTTTAAAGGTAAATCATTTGTGAAAATGGTCTTAACCTAGGGATAATATTCGGTTGACTCTGTTGGGTAAAAGAATACCAGTTTGAGAAATAACCTGAAGTAGATTGCAAAAGTTGGTTGCCCAGAGTTTCTGTCAAGAAGTGGTGCATTACTTCCAGTTGGTCCCGAGGGGTCGACTTCTTTAAGTATCCGATTAGAGACTGAAGCAGTTCAAGTCGGGAAGTATGGTTGTGAAGTAGCCTACTTTCAAGATATAGGCCAACCACTCTAAGGTTATGTCGTCTTCAAAAATCCTCAGGTTTCTCATCCCTCCATGAGCATAAGGTAAAGGAAAAGATTTGTCAGGAAACTGTTAAGCAGGGGCAAGCGTGTCAATTACTCTGTCGAGTAGGTATTCCGCCGATCTAAGGCATTCAAGTCGGGATTTTATCCCTCAATGTGCAGTCAAACTGGGGCAGTTACACTAATATTTGACAAATATCTCTGAGAATGTGTTGATCAGAGGAGAATCTTTCCAGAATTTGAAGATGTAGGGGAATTCACTCAAGCATAGTTGGAATCATCTCCAATTTTGGTTATCTAAACATCTTGTTCCAAAGTTCATAACACTGGGGCAGATTGTCTTCATTAGTACATATCTCAAAAAGCCCTCTTAAGGCAATTTTCTGCAAGAGCCTTACAGACTGGGGCAGGAATTTATGCAAGAGTTTCTCTCTTTTCTAGTGGTTGATCAGACCAAGTCCATACGCAGGCTAAATGACCCGGGAATTTGAAGATCATGCCAAGAAGTCAGGATTGTTATCTTCGACTTGTCAGAGACTCAAGTCCATTCAGTGATATCCCTTTCCAAGGTTATTATCCCCAGTTGAAGTTTGGATTGTTATCCTCAGTAGGATACGAGCAGTAACGCAAAGATCATTTGAGTTTGTTTACTCGTACAAGACGCGATATTACTTTCTAAGGGGATGCCTCCTCCCAGTAAAAGACCTGTTACTACTTGACAAAAATCTGTCTACCCAGGGGTTTCTCTTCTAAGATATTTTCTCCCCAGTGAAGCATCCTTATTTTTCTGCAGAAGAAGAATGTTATTTCTCCCTGGAAATGTAGAAGCTATCTAAAGTCTAGATTGATTCCTTTTTCTTTGGACTGCAATTTATTTTTGCAGCATCTTCTCTAAAGTCCACTTTTTAGCAGCATTTCTCCTCGTAGTCAACATGTTGGAGTTGCAAACTTGCATCACGGTTTTTACCCGGTAACTAATAGTTCAAGATTCAATAAGGTTTTCCATCCCCAAATTGGGGCATGTTGCCCAAATTTCTGTTTTGCAAATACTGTTGGTCTTGCATGACAAGATGCATACCAACAAATGAATCAAGGAGGGTCTCTATGTGACTAACATGAGGTTGTTCGTATAATGAGACCCAATTTCCCCAGTGGAATTATTCTTCTTTCCCTAATGGAGCAAGTGTCCTATCTCTCAGGTGAGATGTACAGGAGAATTCCAGTCAGAACGCTTTCGTTACTAATGGTAGAAGATTTTGTTGAGATATCCCCAATGGAGTCTTTATCCCAGAATGTTCATTTCTCCCCCGAGTGAGGACCTTTTACCTCCCAGCAATGTTATCCCCAGTGAGGCCTGAGTATATTTCTTTTTATTTAAGAATTTCTATACTCCCCAACAGAAGTTATCTTCGTCAAGATTTTCTATGACAGAAGTTTCTATTCCCATCAAAGCTTTTCTCTTTCCAACGGAGGATAAAGAATTTGATCCCCGTGAAAAGAGGAGTTTGATCAGAATTCAAGATTTTCACTGGACTACAATTTATTTTTGTAATGATCTTCCCAGGAAGTTATTTCCCCAGTGACATCGATCTTTAGAGGTCGATGGTTCCAAATCTTGGTTCCCCATTGAAGTACATAATGCCTTATCTCTACAGAAGATCCGATGTGCAAGAATAATCATTCGGAAGTTCACTGACTTCTCAGTAGCCGATTATTGATATGTTTTCATAATGCATTACTAAACTTGCATCATTACATTGCATCTACTAAAACTCATAGCATTTCCATTGTATGGAGCATTGCGCTAAAAAAAAATATTCAAACACGCATGAGTATAAGCCAATTGTGTCCACCTGTGGTAACCAGATTGTTATGCGCTCAGATTTGATTCATCTCTACAACAAGCCTATGGTAATTCTATTATGTTTCCCCATCGGAGTTTGTTTTGATTCGCCACCAGTCAGGTCTTTGGTATTTCTCCATTCCCTCAGTAAGTTTGTGGTTCACGTTTGCCTTTGCAAGCCTTTGGTTATTTTACCCGTGTTTGTCGTTAGAGTGTGAGTAAGAGTTGGCTTATAACCTTTCTTGCTTCTCAAGTGTTTGAGTATCCATACTCGGTGTGTGGTAATTCAGACAATTGCCACTCTTGAAGAATTAACATCCCGCCTCTGGCCTGAGGGATTTTTTACGCATTTACAACCTATCGAAAGCCTAGTGTGTTTTGTCAATCTTTGTTAGAATCTTCTTTGAGCAATCTCTTTCTCTTGTAAAGTTCACCTTCGATCGGTGCTCTTTGAAGGTCCTGCTTAGTCGGTTCCTTGTTTTGGTTTATCCGCGTTAGTCAGGTCCTCCTTTCGTTAGCTTAGCTAACCTTTTATGATTAAGAGTCTTTTAGTGTCTCTTCAAAGTCCAGTTGTCTGGCGTCCTGGTCTAGGAGAATACATCCTTTTTATTGGGGCTTTCTTCGATTAGTCTCATTCATGTGTTCACTTTCAACTCTAAATATTTGTTTCTTGATGATCAACTTCGCTCTTGTGTATCTAACTCTGACCAGATATGCATACCTTTATCATTTGTTGAGAGTCCCCTTCGGCTGGTCTCTTTTCAGTTGTAAAGTCCACCTTCGGCTGGCATCCTTTAAAATCCACCTTCGGCTGGTATCATTTGTTGAGAGTCCCCTTCGGCTGGTCTCTTTGCAGTTGTAAGTTTGCCTTCGACCGACGTTCTTTTCTTAGGAATCTACCTTCGGCATAGTATTCCTGGATGAAGATTCCCCTTCGGCTGGTTTCTTTATCCTAAAGTCCACCTTCGGCTGACATCCTTTAAAATCGACCTTCGGCTGGTATCATTTGTTAAGAGTCCCCTTCGGCTGGTCTCTTTGCAGTTGTAAGTTCGCCTTCGACCGGCGTTCTTTTCTTAGGAATCTACCTTCTGCATAGTATCCTTGGATGAAGATTCCCCTTCGGCTAGTTTCTTTATCCTAAATTCCACCTTCGACTGGCATCCTTCAAAATCCCGCTTCGGCTGGTACCCTTAGTTAAAATCCCGCTTCGGCTGGTATCCTTTAAAAATCCTGCTTCAGCTGGTATCTTTGAAAATCCCGCTTCGGCAGGTATCCTTCGCTAAAAATCCCGCTTTGGCTGGTATCATTTGTTAAAATCCATCTTCGGCTGGTATCATCTATCGGGAGTCCCATTCGCTTGGTCTCTTTCCTCAGTAAGTTCGCCTTCGATTGGTGTTCCTTCGTCAGAGCCTTCTTTGGTCGGTCTCTTTCTTGTGTATGTCTAACCTTGACCTGACATCCAAGAGATTTTCTCAGCTAATCACTGCAATCCAAAGAAAACAAAAAAAATATAATAATACCTGACTGGCTTCGGAGCGCAAATTTTTGGGTTCTTTTAGTATTTAATCTTCTTCCACCTTGAAGGTTCGAAAGGCTTGCGCCAATCTCACCTTTGGGTTGAAGGCGATTAAATAGGGGCAGCTGTTGCACCCCAAATTTTGCCCTCCTAATTTCTTTTATTTTGGCTTAGACTTTTGCATTCATCTGCATCTATTTCATTAGGTCACTAACATGGCATTCATCCACTCTTCAATTAACCAATTCAGGTTTTGTTGAATCATGACTCAGAGAATCATTGGTTGTGAAGCTCGGGTTTTTCTTTTGGTTCGAGGTGTTTATCAAACAAGACTGATTCTTCTGGAACATTGAATTGTGAATTTAGGGTTTTGATTGATGGTTGTTGTGGATTTCTTCTTTATCAAGCTACGAGGTTATTCTCTTCATCTCAAAATCAAGTTGCAAGGTTTTATTTGTTAAGTCTGAAGATTTGGGTTTATTTCTCTATGTCTATTGGAAGATCATGCTTTGTTTCATTTCGAAGACATTTTGAACATTATTCTATCCATGTCTCAAGTCGTCACTGTGCACCTAATACAAGTGGGTTAAGGTTTTGCATTTTGTGTGTGATTTTGTTGATGTTCGTCAATGAGAAATGATTAGAGGATATCTTTCTAATCTTCAAATTTTATCTTCTTCAAGGATCCCACAAAGACATTTTTTGACAAGACAAAGGACTTGTGGGGTTGAATTGAAAAGTATGAGGTCATGGCATAAGGAATGGTACCATAGATTCATGTTGATCAAGGCCATTTTTGTTCTCATCATTGTTAGTTTTTGCTCACAATACAAGTCAATGTGGATTAGTAGTTTTAAGGATATCTTGGTTATACTTCTTCCATATTTCCATCTTCGTTATCAGTTCCTCAAAACATTATATTTGTGTGAGAATGAGCTTCAATTTTGTTCAATAATTTGATTCAAGAAAAATTGGAAGATTCCAGTGAGATTTCATGGATGAAAACCAAGTTAACTTTTGTGGACCAAATTATTCCATATTTCGTGATTTAGAGGTTAGTTGAAAATTATTGGATATACTTGACATCTAAAGATATTTTAAGACATGAGAAAGCATATGTGAAATCAAAGTTTCGAATGAAAAGCAAGTTTCATTACTATCATTGTATATTTGTTCAAAATTACCGGACTCTATTAAGAAACAAGTCATGGCTTCATCATTCATTACCCAAACTGTTTCATTCAAGATCAAAGGTTTTCAAATATTAAAGGTTCATTCAAGTTATAAACTTCATTAGTGATTCATTCCAAAATAACACGAGTGCAAAATGCCAACCATGTTACCAAGTTGATTAAACTCATTACATCATTGAAAAACCACAAAAGCTTCCTAAAAAAAACATACTCACAACTAAACTAGCAAATTCTGATGAAAAACGTTTGCTTATTGGTTTGATAACAATGGCTGCCATAGTTTAAAGCTTGCAACATAAATCTTGCAATAGCATATTCAACGCAGTAAGCTTCATTCTGGCCCTCCCGAACAATCGTGACTTCATACAAACTATTTACACCAAGCATAAACCACTTTTCACCGCCAAAACCCTATTGCTTTTGAATCCACAGCTTCATCGATCGTTCTCATTCATCGCACCAGTTTCTGCAACCATGACAGACAGGAAAACCATTGATTTAGATCAAGTTTGGGCCTATATGCAGAATGGGATTAAGAAATTGAAGACAATTCTGGAAGGATCATCGAAAACTCAGTTCAGTTTGGAGGAATACATGATGTTGTACACAACGATTTATAACATGTGTACTCAGAAGCCGCCGCTTGACTATTCTCAGGATCTGTATGACAAATACAAGGGGGGGTTTTTGAGGAATACATTAGATCGACTGTCTTGTCTTCGGTAAGAGATAAGCATGACGAATTCATGCTGAGGGAGCTTGTCCAGAGATGGGTAAACCATAAGGTGTTGGTTAGGTGGATTTCGCCCTTCTTCCATTATCTTGATCGCTACTTTGTAGCGCGGCGCTCCCTGCCTCCACTCAATGAAGTTGGGCTCTCTGCCTTCCGTGATTTGGTTTACATGGAGGTGCGAGCTAATGCTAGTAAAGCTGTGATTACTCTTATTGACAAAGAACGTGAGGGCTGTGATACGGTGGGAGAACTGACTTGAGGTTTTGCGTTTGTTTTCGCAAATGTTTCGGTTGAGCAAGAGTCGCCACCGACTTTTTATTTTATCCTAAGGAAAGGTTAAAAAGCCCAGCAAAAAACCTTTTGAGATGTTTTCTTGGGTTCGGGGAGTAGATTATAGAAAGGGAAGGTATTAGCACCCTTTCTATCCATGGTTATCCATGGGCTCTTAGTTACTTGCTTAGATCACTTGCCTTTTGTTTTCAATTGTTTTAAATGGTGCTTGAGTGTGTGGATTTGAAAATGTTTTTGAAAAGAGGCCAATGTGGTGGCAACCTTTGTAATGATCCATGTGGGGATGTATACAAAGATGTACGTCTTTTGAAAAGGTTTTCATTTGTTTTTGAAAATTTGTTTTGAAAGTGTAGTGATGTGTGGTTTTTGAAATAGACAAGTGTTTTAGTTTGCAAGATTGATTCAAGTAACTAAGAGGTTATCTACTCCTAAATTTCTCAAAAGATTATTGCTATGTTTTAACCCTTTGAACAAGTTTGTTCCACCATTGTATTTGGTGGACAATCTTATGTTTAGGATGTGAAAGGGACGGGCGTGGGTCATCGTTTAGACCATAATTGCAACGGCGTTAAATGTCTTTGGGCAATTTCTTTAAGGGACTTGATCATTTGTTTTTGTTTGTTTTGAAAAGTTTTGTCGAGGGACTATGATCATTCAAATTGTTTGCTTTGCCCAAAGAAGTTCAACATACAATATGGCCCATTTATTTGAAGGCAACAAGTGGAATACCCTAGGGGTGCAAGTGTGATTTGTGTTTCCATTTTCATGCTTATTTGTCTTGAGATTAGGTCATAACTATTTTTTATCGTTTTTTCGCATACAAACCCTAATTCTAACATGTTATCATTAGAAAGCAATAAAATGCGAAATTAAATTTACTAAGCTATTACAAAACCAAATATGGAAAGGGGGGGTACAAATGTTCAAATGGGGATATTGACAAGAATTTAAATCTACATTATTACATCATTTTGAATATTTGCAAATTAATCAATGTAAAAAAATTAAATAAGAATGCAAGATGCAAAAGAAATGTTTTGTATATATATGAAAAAAATATTATTTATGTAAAAGAGAAAAGAAAATAAAAATATATCATTTTTTGGAGTATTTTGAATTTAGGGCAAAAAACTCTAATTTTAAAAGAAAATGTATTATTATCTAATTTAATACAAATATTTATTTATTATTTATAAAAATAAAATAAAATGAAGTATATTATGAAAAAAAGTATTTTTGTATCAAATATTAATAAAAATGAGAAATTCAAGTATTTTTATATTTTAGCTTAAATATATTAATAAACATATCTATATATATATATATATATATATATATATATATATATATATATATATATATATATATATATATATATATATATATATATATATATATATATATATATATATATATATATATATTAATTTCTTAAATATGCATTATGTGCAAAATATTTAATATTTAATAAATAAATAAAAAAAAGTATTTTTTATGTGGGATATTTTCAGAGGGTAAATAAAAAAAATAATAAAAATGTATTTACACTATTTTTCTATTTATTCTAATAATAGTATATATATGATATTTATGTATAACCAAAGGAAATAAACAAATAAATATGCAATAAATACAAAAAATGATGGAAAAAATATTTTCAAAATTTTAATAAGCTGAGAAAAAATAAACAAGTCAAACAAAAAAAGAAAAAGTTAAAAAGAGTCAAAAATGAAGCAAATGGGCTCAGGGGGTGTGAATCAAAAAGGGTGGTGTGAAGAGAAATAACACAAAAGCCCAGCCCAAGAAGACACTGTCTTCAACCTTTGGCCAAGACTGAGTTCAAAAACGCGCGCCTCTTGCTTCAACATCAAGGTCCTGATTCTTTGATCCTTTGAACAAACTTCCAACACAAAACATGTAAAGCATAATCTCACGATTTTATACACATAAAAAACATGATCTATCTCTCAGAAATGAGAGAGAATTTCTTCTCTCCCAAATTATAACCTAATTTTTGTTCAAAGTTCAGGCATCAAATTCTTGCAACACACATAATATAAATAAAATCTACTTATATGGGCATGTTCAGGGCAATGATTATGACATGTTCTCTTCACAAACCTAAAGCTAACAATGCCTTATAAGAGAGATACGAATTCAAAAACTTACCTGTTCAGTTGAAGTTCAAACTGGAAATGTAGGAACCTTCAGTGCAAGGTGATGATTGGAAAAGCTTCCTTGAGGTCCAGGGATGCTGTTTCAATGCTTACTTGGTCTTGAGAGCTTCTGAATCACACTATAGAACTTCAACTGCAAAAGGAAAAAATGAAAATGGTGGAAACTGTTAGGGTGATTACAGGTCAGGTTTTAGGCCATGGTTAGCTTGCATATGTTGTAAGGAAGGTAGAGGAACAGGTTTGGACAAGAATGCTCGAAGGGATTGAGAGATAACACTCAATCTGCAGGGGTTCCCCTGTTTGTGCAGTTTCAAGGTGATTAGGGCAATGGGAGTGTTTTAGATGGCAAGGGCTCGTGTGTTAGCTTGGATCTGTTCTATGGAATGTGTTTGATAGCTTTTGTGTTGTGTTTCTATGCTGAAGAGAGAGTTGTGATAAGTTATGCACTTTTCTTCTATGTTAAGCAACAAAAGCAAGTTGATGGTTTTAGGTCAGTAGGGGGCCTCCTAATGTGCTGCATAATCTTCTCTTGATCATAGCAACTTGTCCATAATCTTGTGCCAAAAGGATTTAGCTTGTACCTTCTTGATTTCTAAATTGACATAAAGCTAATCTTTTCAAAAATGGAAAGTTCACTTTATCTAGTTTAGGATTAATCCACTATGCAATGTTAGAACACAAAGAACATGGTCTTAACACATTGAATATGCATTAAATTATTGAGTATGGAATGGTTCAAGGACCTGTAATCAAGCATAAAGCAAGCTGATTTCAAATTTGCAAGATTATGAACATGTTTTGATGAAGAACAAAAGTGAATTTTTGCCAACTTGTGAAATTCGAATCTCTCAAGTTATGAGGTTGTTTGATGAGTTCTTGGACATTTTGGAAAGCTTGGAATGTGTACTACAATCCATCTTTGAAATGCAAATTAAAATTCCAAGTGGGAGGGTATGAAAAGTGGCCTTGAAGTGGGGTAGAAAACCTTGTCAAAATAGGTTAAAATTTCACTAAGTTAAAAATGGTTTAGTGCCCTTATTCAAAAAATTGTAACTTGAGATACAAGCTTCAAATGAGAAAACTTTGTGAATCAAAGTTGTAGATTATGCAACAAGCTACAACTTTCATGTTTTGACTTTTGTTTGAATCCAAATGGATCTTGGTGAAAAGATGGGGCAAAGTTGGGAAAAAATTAGGGTTTTTTATAACTTAGAAAAATTCTAAGTTATGAAAAATTCCATTTTCAAACCCTAATTTGCATTTTGTGATTTCTTGGTGAACAAGTTTCATGATTTGGCATATTTTGATGAAAAATGAATCTTGACTCTTGATTTTGACCAAAAAGTCAAAGTTTGACTTTTCAGTATACAGTCAAAACTGATCAATTGACTGGGAAATTCAACTGTCAATCTTGTGTACTTGGGATCTTTTGAGCTTGTTGAGCATGTCAAGATAATTCCATGGGGTCCTTGAGTCCATATGTGAGCTTGGTTTGCCATTGACTAGGTCAAACAGTCAAAAATTGCCTCTGTACAGTCAAAACCCTAAAAATGACCATTTTGCCCTTTTAGTGATCTGATCAAATTTCTTGTGGAATTGTGATCCAAACTTGATCAAATGGACCATATGAGTTCATAATGTTGATGTGGATCAAATTTCATGAGATTTGACTGTCAATTGGCCACAGTTGACTTTTTCCCCAATACAGTTGATTTCTAGGTCAACTGTCCAATTGACTGGGCAAAACTTGGAATCAAGACTTGAAACTTGGTATGGATAAACTTAGGAGTCAATCATGAAGCATGAAAGTCATCTTGGGCATTTTAGGTCAAAACATCTTTGTGCAAACACAAACCCTAATTTGGGTCCATAGTGCAAGGAGAAGTCTTGAGCAGATGGAAACCCTAACTGGATCTTGATCTCCAAGGGCTTTGTGGTGAGAAATCAATGAGAAATGGGAGGGAAAATTTTGGGGTACAACAATTGCCCCTGTTCAATCTTCTTGAACCTGAAGAGTTAGATTGGCAAGTTTGCCTTTCGCGACTCGAGGGTAAAAGAAGATTGGACACTAGAGTGCCCGGAAATTTGCACTCGCATGTTGAAGTGTCAACAATGTGGTGTCGGGAATGGGCTTATAGATGCCATTTGAAGAGATGGTGGATAGGGAGATGGGCTTATAGATGCCATCTGGAGACGTGACAGAACCTTGTCGGGAATGGGCTTATAGATGCCATTTGGAAGTGTCGATCGCATAAGAGATTCCTTAGCGAGAACTTGTGTATTTGAGAAAGACGGATGTTTTCCTGGCTTGTTACAGGTGTTTGATCTTCAATCTCCTTATGCAGATATGTCCTGGCTAGATACAGGTATCGAATCTACAATCGGTTTGCTCACAGATGTGCCCTGGCTGGATACAGGAGTCGAATCTGGAAATAGTCGTTAATAGATGTGCCCTGGCTGGATACAGGAATCGAATCTTCGAACTCTTCAGACATGCCCTGGCTAGATACAGGAGTCGAGTCTGGAAATGTTGTTAACAGATATGCCCTGGCTGGATACAGGAATCGAATCTGGCGTTGCGATAGTTGCTAGATATGCCCTGGCTGGATACAGGAATCGAATCTTTGAACTCTTTAGACATGCCCTGGCTAGATACAGGAGTCGAGTCTGGAAATGTTGTTAACAGATATGCCCTGGCTGGATACAGGAATCGAATCTGGCGTTGCGATAGTTGCAGGTAGTTGTTTTTGGGATTGTCTTTTTCCTGAAAAGGCAAAAACGTAAGTTGTATGCAATGTCATGATGTATGATATGCATGATGTCATGATGTTCATCATGAGATGGTGTTGTATGCGCTTTATAATATATGTAAGCAAGATGTATGAAAATGTGAAATGTTTATGGATGTAATTTCGCCTTAGGAAAATAAATCCTTGACGATCGGCCGGAGAATTGCTCTGTGGATGAGATACTTGGCCGAAGTTTTGATGCGAGGCCTGTTGAGGACTCTTAATGATGGATTCCGCTGGGGATAATGATGATAAACTCCGCTGGGGATACCAAAGATAAACTCCGCTGGGGAATAGGAAGAACTTTGCCGAGGGCGATCTTCCGTGGCAGATAGCTGAGGATAACCCAGTTATAAGTCCTTGTGAGGAAATAACTCTAAATAAAACCCGGGAGAGACGTCCGTACTCTGCAGGGGATAAGCTTCCAGAATCTACTGGGGATGAGCTTTAAGACCTGCCGGGGAATGTTGTGCCTTTTCAAGGTTGTCGGGGAGTCAATTCCACTTGGGGAAAGTATTGCTGAATCTTGTTTTACTCTACGGGGAGTTGAGATGATTTGGCCACATTCTTCAGCTGAATCTACCTTGGTACCTTGGCGGTCAAGATAACCAGACTGCATTAGACAACTTCACATTGCCCCTGTCTCTGATGTCACCTGTAATCAATCTCTTATTTTATGTGTAAACATTTATGAATCAGCAATTTAATGTCAAATGCATATATCAAAAATAAACATTGGACGCTCTTCGCAAGACAAAACAGAAAAAGGAAAACAATGGTAATTTGTATGGACAAGTGAATTTGTATTGATTTAAGCTTTGCCTGTGAATAGGCGTTTTTGTACAAGAGGCTGACATCCTAGTAAGAGGATGCCGCCAAATAAACATAGAGTTTACAAATTTGAAAAAGGAAACAAAACAGCTATGTGAACAATCCCACTGGGTTCCAACTCTGCTATCGCCTTTATGTCTTCGAATGTCTCATCGCTTTGCTGCCTAGTTGAAGATGAAGCTGATTGGTCGATGCCGAAATCTGGAGCCAGATAGTTGATGCCGAATTCCGGATGCAAAGTGATCAATGAGACATAGTGTTACGCTTTATCCCTAACTTTTTCCTGGACCGCCCTTTCGGGTTTTCGGTCCACCGGGATACCCATTTTTGCCCAAGCCGCCTTTTCAGGTTTTCGACTTGCCGGGTGTACAGATTTTTATTCATTTCATCCCTTATTTTTGCCCGAACCCTTTTGGTTCGCCGGGAAGCCCTTATTTTTGCCTAGGTATGTCAACCTAGCGGGTCTTTTATTCATGCGTAGTATTTTTTCACTATGTCTGCATTGGCGGGGTGAGGAAGGTCGTCACCATCCATGGTGGTTAGGATCATGGCTCCTCCTGAGAACACACGTTTAACCACAAATGGCCCTTCGTATGTAGGGGTCCATTTGCCCCGAGGATCACTTTGAGGAAGGATGATGCGTTTGATTACCAGGTCCCCAACTTGATATTCTTGTGGTCTGACTCTCTTGTTAAATGCACTGATCATCCGTTTTTGATACGTTTGACCATGACAGATAGCAGTGAGCCTCTTTTCGTCAATCAGATTTAATTGATCAAGTCGAGTCTGGATCCAATCATCTTCATCCAAGTCTGCATCCTTCATTATCCGGAGAGAGGGTATCTGGATTTCAATTGGCAAGACTGCTTCCATGCCATAGACCAAGGAGAAGGGAGTTGCCCCGGTTGACGTCCTTGCTGAGGTGCGGTACCCATGAAGAGCGAACGGTAACATCTCGTGCCAATCTTTATAGGTCACTGTCATCTTCTGCACAATTTTCTTGATATTCTTATTAGCTGCCTCTACAGCCCCATTCATCTTCGGCCGGTAGGGAGAAGAATTGTGGTGCTGTATCTTGAATTGTTCACAGAGTTCAGTGATCATTTTGTTATTGAGATTGGTACCATTGTCCGTAATGATTCTTTCCGGGACGCCGTACCGACAGATCAGGTTATGCCGAATGAAACGTGCCACGACGCTCTTGGTTACTGTGGCGTAGGAAATCGCCTCAACCCACTTCGTGAAGTAATCGATCGCCACCAAGATGAAGCGATGCCCATTGGATGCCGTCGGTCGGATCTCGCCGATCATATCGATGCCCCACATTGCGAAAGGCCATGGTGCCGTCAGGACGTTCAAAGGGACCGGAGGGATATGCACCTTGTCAGCATAGATCTGGCATTTATGACAAGTTCGGGAGTGTTGGTAACAATCGGCTTCCATTGTGGACCAGAAATACCCTGCCCGAAGGATTTTCTTAGCCATGGTGTGTCCACTGGAATGTGTTCCAAATGTACCTTCATGCAGTTCTATCATGATTTTCTCTGCTTCTGCCTTATCCACACAACGTAGCAGAGTTGAATCATGATTCCGTTTGTAGAGAATGCCGTTGCTGAGGAAGAATTTTGCAGCAAACCTCCTTATGAACTTCTTATCATTGACAGATGCACCTTCAGGGTATTCCTGAGCTTCCAAGTACCTCTTCACCTCACGATACCAAGGTTTTTCAATCACCTTCTCAGCCTCTAGCTCACAGCAGTACGCCGGTTCATCCAACTTCCAGATAATAATTCGGGGAGCCTCATTGTCCCATTTAACTTTGAACATCGAAGACATCGTAGCTAGGGCGTCCGCTAGCTGATTCTCCTCTCTAGGGAAGTGCTCAAAAGTTATCTCTTCAAAGTGGGGAAGCAAGGTCGACACATACTCCTTGTAAGGAATAAGATTCGGGTGTTTCGTATCCCACTCGCCTTTGATCTGATTGATCATGAGAGCGGAATCTCCGAAGACACTTAGAAATTTTATCCTCAGGTCGATTGCAGCTTGTAAACCCATGATACATGCCTCGTATTCTGCCATGTTGTTGGTGCAGCTGAAACATAATCGGGCGGTGAGGGGAGTATGAGTTCCCTTGGGAGATATGATTACAGCGCCGACGCCGTTACCCAAAGCATTGGAGGCTCCATCAAAATGCATAGACCATCGGGATCCTTCCTCAGGTCCTTCATCCGGTCCAGGTACTTCACAGTCAGTTACCACCATGATGTCTTCGTCCGGAAAATCAAAGTTCAATGATTGATAATCGTCCACAGGTTGGTGTGCCAAATGATCCGCCAGTACACTTCCCTTAATTGCTTTTTGAGTTGTATACTGGATATCGTATTCTGTCAAGATCATTTGCCATCTCGCTATTCTTCCAGACAGAGCGGGCTTTTCAAATATGTACTTGATGGGATCCATTTTTGAAATCAACAAAGTAGTGTGAGTCAGCATATACTGTCTCAGCCGGCGAGCAGCCCATACAAGAGCGCAGCAAGTTTTCTCAAGCAGTGAGTAACGAGACTCACAGTCGGTAAACTTTTTGCTCAAGTAATAAATAGCGTGCTCTTTTCGGCCAGACTCGTCATGCTGCCCCAGCACACACCCCATTGAATTGTCAAGTACTGTTAAGTATAGTATCAGAGGTCTTCCTTCCACCGGTGGCATAAGAATGGGTGGCTCTTGGAGATATTCCTTTATCCTTTCAAAGGCGGCCTGACATTCATCATTCCAGCGTACTACTTGATCTTTCTTCAGCAATTTGAAGATTGGCTCACAAGTAGCGGTCAGATGTGAGATGAATCGGGCAATGTAATTCAGTCGTCCCAGGAAGCCTCTGACTTCTTTCTCTGTCCTTGGAGTCGGCATCTCTTGTATGGCTTTTACCTTGGCAGGGTCCACCTGAATACCCTTATCACTTACAATGAAACCTAGCAATTTTCCGGATCTTACCCCAAAGGTGCATTTGTTGGGATTCAATCTCAGCTTGTACAACTTGAGTCGGTCAAATAACTTCCTCAGATGGTCAAGGTGCTCCTCCTCAGTTTGAGACCTTGCAATCATGTCATCAACGTATACCTCAATCTCATGATGGATCATATCATGAAATAAAGCAACCATGGCACGTTGATAGGTTGCCCCAGCATTTTTCAATCCGAATGGCATGACCTTATAACAGAAGGTGCCCCACTGAGTCACAAAGGTAGTCTTCTCCATATCCTCTGGAGCCATCTTGATCTGATTATACCCTGAAAAACCATCCATGAAGGAGAACACCTTGTGTTGAGCTGTATTGTCAACAAGGACATCAATGTGAGGTAGGGGGAAGTCATCCTTGGGGCTGGCCCTGTTCAGATCCCTGTAGTCAACACACATTCTGACTTTACCGTCCTTCTTCGGCACTGGCACCACGTTGGCAACCCACTGAGGGTAAGAAGTCACTGCAAGGAACCCGGCATCGAACTGTTTCATAACCTCGGCCTTGATCTTTTCAGACATCTCTGGACGCATCCGTCGGACTTTTTGCTTTACCGGAGGGCAATCTTCCCTGGTCGGCAGGTGGTGAACTACAATGTCGGCATCCAAACCAGGCATATCTTCATAGGACCAAGCAAAAATCTCCATGTAGTCTTGTAGCATCTGGATCAATCGTTGCTTCACGCTGAGCTCTAGATTGGCACCAATCTTGACCTCTTTCCTATCTATCTCAGTACCCAAGTTAATTGTCTCCACCGGCTCTTCATGTGGCTGAATAGCCCTCTCTTCTTGGAGTAGCAGTCTTGCGAGTTCACCAGGCACTTCGCAATCATCTTCACCTTCGTCTTCGGCCAAGTTGATCGGATTTTCGAAGTCATAACTGGCGGTAGCAGAGCTGTTACCAGTGAGATCCAGAGTGGATTGAAACCTATATAAGTGAGTGTGTGTAAATATAGCTGTTTTGCAATATATATAACACAGAAAGGAAAAGAGCACAAGATTTGAAATGCAACAAACGTCCAATGTTTTGATTGATGATATATGAAAATGTCATACAAAAAGCCCTCACAAATGGAGCTACGATGTCCCGGGTAGGGCACCGAGCCAACAAAGTTTTAACATATTGTTTGTTACAAATTGGAAATCAAAAGAAATTAATTACTGCGTGACAAATGTGATAGGGGTAAAATCCTTTGCCGTCCAGTTGCTTGGTCCGTCGCTGTTAGTCGGGTAGATCCAACTGTCGAACTCTGCTTCCTCTACATCCTCCTCGATAGCATTCACCCTTGAGCTGGAGATAAACACCAGAGCCTTTCTGGTCTTCTCCTTGCGCACAACCCTCTGAGCCTCTGCAGTAAAGCCCAGCCCAAACTTGTCATTCTTCTGAGTGAAGTCAGGAAGCTGACCCCAGTTTGCACAATTACCCTTCTGAACCACAGCCCGGGCATCCCTTAGGGAAGCCATCTTCAAGGAAACATTCTCTTCGACCGTTGTTTCTGCTGCTGCTGAAATTGGATGCACCTCCTCGAAATGCTGAAAGGGGGTTTCAATAAACTCCCCATCCATCTCAATGTATCTGAAGGAATTCAAATGGCTCACCATATACTCCTCTTCTCCTTGCACAGTGACGATCTTCCCCCTGACAGGGTACTTCAGCTTCTGGTGTAAGGTAGAGGTCACTGCCCCAGCTTTATGGATCCAAGGTCGACCCAGTAGACAAGAGTACGATGGACGTATATCCATCACATAAAAAGTAGAGTCAAACACTTGAGAGCCCACACGAATAGGGATGTTAACCTCTCCATGAACCATCCTTTTTGAACCGTCAAAGGCCCTGACGATGATGTTGCTGGGCTTCAGTTCCAGGCCTTCATAATCCAAACGGTCTAAAGCCTTTTTCGGTAGGACATTCAAGGAAGAACCAGTATCCACCAATACATGCGCCAAAGTAGTGCCCCTGCATTCGATAGAGACATGCAGGGCGTCGTTGTGGTCTTTCCCCTTCGCAGTCAGGTCAGCATCTGAAAAACCCAAGCCATTGTCTGCTGTCAGATTTGCTACACAATCAGTGAACTGGACTGCAGTTGTCTCCTGCGGCACATGGGCCGTTTTGAGAAATGAAATCAAGGCTTTAGCATGGGCCTCGGAGCATAGCAATAAAGAGAGCATGGAGATCTTGGAGGGCGTATGCCCCAGCTGCTCGACAACATTGAAATCAATTTTCTTTATTATTTTCAGGATCTCCTCCATTTCTTGTTGTGAGGCTTCGGCATTTATGGGTATTGGTGCCTCCATCCGGGCAGGCTCTTCTTCAACCCCTTTGCCCCGAGCATTAGATGACTCGGCGGCAGGGGAAACAACTCGATCAGCAACAGGAACAGGTAAACTTGTGGGTGTTATAAGGAGGGGTTTTCGAATAGCGGGCGGTGCAATGTCAGGCGAGAAGAGCCTGCCACTGCGGGTGACCTTGGCCGGACCAGTGATATCGCAGATACTGGCGCCAGTGTCGAATTCTTGTTTGATTCCATTTACATACACGTCTGCCCCATAATGCTAGGGGACAGCTTTATCAGACATGTAGGAGAGAGGCCCCGGGACAGTAATAATCACAGGTGCAACAGTCATGATTTGAACAGGCTTCTTCGGGGGAGCCTTGATTGGATTTTTGAAGATGGTAACCACAGCAATTTCTTTTATCGGAACCAACTGAACAGCAGACTTCTTAAACAGAATCTCCTTGCTATCCATTAGGCTTTGGACGCCTAACCTCAGCAAAGGGCAACCAGACAGGGAAACAGCACAGAACAGGCAACCTTCACTGCAACCCGGAAATAAACCGGCCCGCAGTAGGTTCTTCTTAACGGTCTTCAGAGGGGTGACAACTTCATTTACCGAAACATCATACAATTCTTCCTCAATGGCATTTACTCTATGCTGGGGCATAGGAGAAGTTACAACATTTGGTCTCTCCGGCGCTTCAAACTGAATTTCCTTTGCGTTGATCAGATCTTGCACTTTGTTTCTCAAGGCCCAGCAATCATCAGTAGTGTGCCCGGGACTATCAGAATGATAAGCACACCGGGCATTTGGGTTATACTTAGGAGACGCAGTGTTGACGACCTTAGGAGCTTCTTTGAGGGTCACCAGGTTGGTGGATAACAGTTGGGGTAAAATTTGAGATAAGGTCATACTCAGTCGGGTATACTGCCTCTTGGGCCTTTCGCTTCTTTGTTGATTGTACTGCTGAGGAGCAGCAACAGGTTTTGAGATGACCAAAGCATTGACGGCTTGGCGGCTTTCGGGCTTGACTGGTCTTCTAGGACCATAGACGGCACTTGCTTATTTCTTAAACGGCCTCTTCTCAGCACTTGTGGAGGCAGCCTTTTGTATCTTGCCTGACCTGATGCCAGCTTCAATTCTTTCTCCCGTTAATATCAAATCTGTAAACCCGGCGGAGGAGTTACCAACCAAATGATTGAAAAACGGACCAGACAACGTCCCTAGAAACATATCAACCAGCTCTCGATCAGTCAATGGGGGCTGCACTCTGCCAGCGAAATCTCTCCATTTTTGAGCGTACTCTTTGAACCCTTCACCCGTTCCTAGAGACATACCCTGAAGTTGGGTACGCGTGGGAGCGAGATCAGAATTGTATTGGTATTGTCTTTAGAATGCGGTTGCCAAATCTTCCCAGTGTCGGATGCTAGCTCCATCCAATTGGTAGAACCATTCAAGCTGTGACCCCGAGAGGCTATCTTGGAAGAAGTGAATCCAGAGGTTCTTATCCGCCGTGTAAGGTTGGATTTTCCTTACGTACGACCTCAGATGCAGCTTTGGGCAGGAGACCCCATCATACTTGGCGAAGGCAGGTGCCTTAAACTTGTGTGGAATTACTACCCCAGAAGACAAACCCAAATCTCCGAAATCCAGTCCCGGCACATTCTGAATTTCCATGGCGCTTAAGTGGTCCTCCAATTGCTTGTATCTGTCAGCAGCAGGTGGGTATTGTTCGTCATTATAGTCCGTCTCGTTGTCGGAGACTGCGGGACTAGGAGCCCCTCCCCCTTGGGGACTGTTTTTCTCAGCAGAAGAAGTGGTTGGATCAACTTCATTGTGGAGTGTGTTCCCAAATCTGCGTCCGGTGTTGAACAACGCAGTCCTCTTTTTCTTCTTCTTCTTCAGGAGTAGAGTCTTCAATTCTTGCCGACCTTGGGCTAGGCTTAGGACCATCTCTTGAAACTGTGCACTTTGGGCCTGAAGGGCCTTGATTGCTTGCTCACTGGATGAGTCTGGATTCATGATGACTATTCAAAATAAACAGCGAAGGAGATTAAGCAACCTGTGAAATAGGGTACCTGCTATGCATATGGTGCAATGGAATGCGTATGTTTTATGTTTTCAAAGACAAACAAGATTCAACTTTGTAGACAAAAAGGGAAACACACTTCATTAGATTAAAATTTCAATTGTTCAACAACTTGCCCTTAGGCATTACAGGAATGAAAAATACTGAAAAAGGAAATAAAACTACAAAAGGAAACATCCAAAGCTCATCAATGCTCCCATGGCCTCCTCTTTTCAGTGCTGATGTAGTTGTTCAGGACCCGTTCTTCCTCCAATTGCTTAGTCAGCCTCTGGATCTTCCGTTCCTGCTCGTTGAATTTCTCCCGATAGAAATCCCATTCTTCCTTTAGCTGCGCCCAAGATCTCTTCATGGTGTCAAAATCAGTAGGTATCTGAGGAGGGAGGACAGTTGGAGGAACCCCATCTTCATCAGGAGACTCAAGAATGAGGGGTCTAACAGCTTCGTAGGGCATACCTAACCTTTGAGCACAAATGCGGACCCATTTGCAATAGGGCTTCAATGGCAGGGAAGTCTTGGGTCCCAACTCATGTGGGTTGGCTTTGTGGATTCTGTCCCAAGCTCTAATGAATCCCTGGCGTAGTTTGTCACTGTCTGCCTGAAACTCAAAATGGAAGTGAGGAACCAGCATTTCATGAGGCCCATCTCCTCTGGATCTTCCAAACTGTCGGAGAGCTAAACATGGATTGTAAGAGATTCCTCCTTGGATACCAATCAATGGAACATTCGGGTATTTCCCGCATCGATCAATAATAGCTACCTCATCCAAACCTCTGAGAGCCCAAGTGATGTCATTATCAGTGAGAGACATTAACCTCCGAGCCCAACCT
Source organism: Vicia faba (assembly GCA_948472305.1). Taxonomy (NCBI): domain Eukaryota; kingdom Viridiplantae; phylum Streptophyta; class Magnoliopsida; order Fabales; family Fabaceae; genus Vicia; species Vicia faba. The sequence goes on from OX451738.1 coordinate 1,025,490,933, forward strand.
TTTCCTTCTTCATTCTTCAGCACGAACTTAGGAAGGTGCGAAATAAACCACCTTATTAGCAAAGGAGCACAACACCACGGAGTCCCCCGTTTTCGAGCAGTACGAGCATAGAGTTGTTGTAGAATATCACCCAAAAGAGTGGGTATCGGATTCCGAGACATGAAGATCCTTATGACATGGATACTGATAAAGGTGTCAGGGTTGGGAAACAGTACCAGACCATAGATCAAAAGAGCTAGAATATCCTCATATGCCTTGAAGTCCAAGTCATTCCAGAAATCATTAGCCTTGCCAACCAGAAATTTGACCAAAAAGCCCTTGATCCCATTTCTAGTTTCCCAGTTGGACAATACCTCTTCCTTGGTCAAGGGGAGAATTGCAGCAATCTCTTCAGGCCTAGGAGTCTTTTCCAAACCAGTGAATGGAGTTTATTCCAAGACAGGAATCCCAAGCAAATAAGAAAATTCTTCCAGGGTAGGAACCAGCTGGAAGTCTTGAAAGGTGAAACAATGGTACAGAGGGTCATAAAACTGGGTCAGAACACTTATCAGTTGTTGGTCCCATTTTGCAGTGACCAAGCCAAGGAGAGAACCATGTCTGTTGATGAAGGAGGTAGTGTTTGGAATCCTTCCAACCAGATCCTTGAGTAAAACTGGTGGTTGAACAAAGTTGAGCCGGACAGTATTTCTATGCACGGGCATCATGATGTCCTACAAAACAGAGCAAAGATGAAACCTTTTTGTATTTGAAATGGGTTAGCCTTTTATACAGGATGCATGCAATGGTATGATGGCATGATGCTATGATGAAGCACACCACAAGTATTCACATAGGCAAATAAGGCACACAAGTCACACAAGACACCCTTAGGTTTCAAGCCAGCATGAGTTTCAGGTATTACCCTCTTTTGGTTTTGTTGGTTAAAACCTGTCCTATTAGAAGTAACCGGGTTCTAGAGGATCTCAAATCATTGGCTACCCTCAATCGGTCATAACTCCAGCATCGCAATCTTTTCTCGCGGCCAGAACCATCTCGAGAGTTTAGCCTCAATGAGTGTAGCATACTGCTACTGTCCTAATAGCCAAGTTGGTCAATTTAGGGTTCTAAGGTTGGTTGGTGTTAAATGACCCCTTAGAAGACCTATATTCTCCCCGTTGCAACACAAGGGATATAGGTACAGACTAAGATGCCACACCAACGTAGCCACTGCTTCACCCATGTCGGTCTACGCCGGACAGGTCCCTCACAGATTATGCTACCTAAAAAGGGTATTTCCCAGATCCGGGTTAGGATCTATGAAACTCCGATGCAAAGCCCACAAATATAAAAGCAAGCAAAGCAAGCAATTGAAAACAAAGGTGATCTAAGCCCTAAGGTTACTCCACTTTTAAAGTAGTCCCCAGCAGAGTCGCCAGTTCTGTGATACAGTGGGAGAACTGACTTGAGGTTTTGCGTTTGTTTTCGCAAATGTTTCGGTTGAGCAAGAGTCGCCACCGACTTTTTATTTTATCCTAAGGAAAGGTTAAAAAGCACAGCAAAAAACCTTTTGAGATGTTTTCTTGGGTTCGAGGAGTAGATTATAGAAAGGGAAGGTATTAGCACCCTTTCTACCCATGGTTATCCATGGGCTCTTAGTTACTTGCTTAGATCACTTGCCTTTTGTTTTCAATTGTTTTAAATGGTGCTTGAGTGTGTGGATTTGAAAATGTTTTTGAAAAGAGGCCAATGTGGTGGCAACCTTTGTAATGATCCATGTGGGGATGTATACAAAGATGTACGTCTTTTGAAAAGGTTTTCATTTGTTTTTGAAAATTTGTTTTGAAAGTGTAGTGATGTGTGGTTTTTGAAATAGACAAGTGTTTTAGTTTGCAAGATTGATTCAAGTAACTAAGAGGTTATCTACTCCTAAATTTCTCAAAAGATTATTGCTATGTTTTAACCCTTTGAACAAGTTTGTTCCACCATTGTATTTGGTGGACAATCTTATGTTTAGGATGTGAAAGGGACGGGCGTGGGTCATCGTTTAGACCATAATTGCAACGGCGTTAAATGTCTTTGGGCAATTTCTTTAAGGGACTTGATCATTTGTTTTTGTTTGTTTTGAAAAGTTTTGTCGAGGGACTATGATCATTCAAATTGTTTGCTTTGCCCAAAGAAGTTCAACATACAATATGGCCCATTTATTTGAAGGCAACAAGTGGAATACCCTAGGGGTGCAAGTGTGATTTGTGTTTCCATTTTCATGCTTATTTGTCTTGAGATTAGGTCATAACTATTTTTTATCGTTTTTTCGCATACAAACCCTAATTCTAACATGTTATCATTAGAAAGCAATAAAATGCGAAATTAAATTTACTAAGCTATTACAAAACCAAATATGGAAAGGGGGGGTACAAATGTTCAAATGGGGATATTGACAAGAATTTAAATCTACATTATTACATCATTTTGAATATTTGCAAATTAATCAATGTAAAAAAATTAAATAAGAATGCAAGATGCAAAAGAAATGTTTTGTATATATATGAAAAAAATATTATTTATGTAAAAGAGAAAAGAAAATAAAAATATATCATTTTTTGGAGTATTTTGAATTTAGGGCAAAAAACCCTAATTTTAAAAGAAAATGTATTATTATCTAATTTAATACAAATATTTATTTATTATTTATAAAAATAAAATAAAATGAAGTATATTATGAAAAAAAGTATTTTTGTATCAAATATTAATAAAAATGAGAAATTCAAGTATTTTTATATTTTAGTTTAAATATATTAATAAACATATATCTATATATATATTAATTTCTTAAATATGCATTATGTGCAAAATATTTAATATTTAATAAATAAATAAAAAAAAAGTATTTTTTATGTGGGATATTTTCAGAGGGTAAATAAAAAAAATAATAAAAATGTATTTACACTATTTTTCTATTTATTCTAATAATAGTATATATATGATATTTATGTATAACCAAAGGAAATAAACAAATAAATATGCAATAAATACAAAAAATGATGGAAAAAATATTTTCAAAATTTTAATAAGCTGAGAAAAAATAAACAAGTCAAACAAAAAAAGAAAAAGTCAAAAAGAGTCAAAAATGAAGCAAATGGGCTCAGGGGGTGTGAATCAAAAAGGGTGGTGTGAAGAGAAATAACACAAAAGCCCAGCCCAAGAAGACACTGTCTTCAACCTTTGGCCAAGACTGAGTTCAAAAACGCGCGCCTCTTGCTTCAACATCAAGGTCCTGATTCTTTGATCCTTTGAACAAACTTCTAACACAAAACATGTAAAGCATAATCTCACGATTTTATACATATAAAAAACATGATCTATCTCTCAGAAATGAGAGAGAATTTCTTCTCTCCCAAATTATAACCTAATTTTTGTTCAAAGTTCAGGCATCAAATTCTTGCAACACACATAATATAAATAAAATCTACTTATATGGGCATGTTCAGGGCAATGATTATGACATGTTCTCTTCACAAACCTAAAGCTAACAATGCCTTATAAGAGAGATACGAATTCAAAAACTTACCTGTTCAGTTGAAGTTCAAACTGGAATTGTAGGAACCTTCAGTGCAAGGTGATGATTGGAAAAGCTTCCTTGAGGTCCAGGGATGCTGTTTCAATGCTTACTTGGTCTTGAGAGCTTCTGAATCACACTATAGAACTTCAACTGCAAAAGGAAAAAATGAAAATGGTGGAAACTGTTAGGGTGATTACAGGTCAGGTTTTAGGCCATGGTTAGCTTGCATATGTTGTAAGGAAGGTAGAGGAACAAGTTTGGACAAGAATGCTCGAAGGGATTGAGAGATAGCACTCAATCTGCAGGGGTTCCCCTGTTTGTGCAGTTTCAAGGTGATTAGGGCAATGGGAGTGTTTTAGATGGCAAGGGCTCGTGTGTTAGCTTGGATCTGTTCTATGGAATGTGTTTGATAGCTTTTGTGTTGTGTTTCTATGCTGAAGAGAGAGTTGTGATAAGTTATGCACTTTTCTTCTATGTTAAGCAACAAAAGCAAGTTGATGGTTTTAGGTCAGTAGGGGGCCTCCTAATGTGCTGCATAATCTTCTCTTGATCAGAGCAACTTGTCCATAATCTTGTGCCAAAAGGATTTAGCTTTTACCTTCTTGATTTCTAAATTGACATAAAGCTAATCTTTTCAAAAATGGAAAGTTCACTTTATCTAGTTTAGGATTAATCCACTATGCAATGTTAGAACACAAAGAACATGGTCTTAACACATTGAATATGCATTAAATTATTGAGTATGGAATGGTTCAAGGACCTGTAATCAAGCATAAAGCAAGCTGATTTCAAATTTGCAAGATTATGAACATGTTTTGATGAAGAACAAAAGTGAATTTTTGCCAACTTGTGAAATTCGAATCTCTCAAGTTATGAGGTTGTTTGATGAGTTCTTGGACATTTTGGAAAGCTTGGAATGTGTACTACAATCCATCTTTGAAATGCAAATTAAAATTCCAAGTGGGAGGGTATGAAAAGTGGCCTTGAAGTGGGGTAGAAAACCTTGTCAAAATAGGTTAAAATTTCACTAAGTTAAAAATGGTTTAGTGTCCTTATTCAAAAAATTGTAACTTGAGATACAAGCTTCAAATGAGAAAACTTTGTGAATCAAAGTTGTAGATTATGCAACAAGCTACAAATTTCATGTTTTGACTTTTGTTTGAATCCAAATGGATCTTGGTGAAAAGATGGGGCAAAGTTGGGAAAAAATTAGGGTTTTTTATAACTTAGAAAAATTCTAAGTTATGAAAAATTCCATTTTCAAACCCTAATTTGCATTTTGTGATTTCTTGGTGAACAAGTTTCATGATTTGGCATATTTTGATGAAAAATGAATCTTGACTCTTGATTTTGACCAAAAAGTCAAAGTTTGACTTTTCAGTATACAGTCAAAACTGATCAATTGACTGGGAAATTCAACTGTCAATCTTGTGTACTTGGGATCTTTTGAGCTTGTTGAGCATGTCAAGATAATTCCATGGGGTCCTTGAGTCCATATGTGAGCTTGGTTTGCCATTGACTAGGTCAAACAGTCAAAAATTGCCTCTGTACAATCAAAACCCTAAAAATGACCATTTTGCCCTTTTAGTGATCTGATCAAATTTCTTGTGGAATTGTGATCCAAACTTGATCAAATGGACCATATGAGTTCATAATGTTGATGTGGATCAAATTTCATGAGATTTGACTGTCAATTGGCCACAGTTGACTTTTTCCCCAATACAGTTGATTTCTAGGTCAACTGTCCAATTGACTGGGCAAAACTTGGAATCAAGACTTGAAACTTGGTATGGATAAACTTAGGAGTCAATCATGAAGCATGAAAGTCATCTTGGGAATTTTAGGTCAAAACATCTTTGTGCAAACACAAACCCTAATTTGGGTCCATAGTGCAAGGAGAAGTCTTGAGCAGATGGAAACCCTAATTGGATCTTGATCTCCAAGGGCTTTGTGGTGGGAAATCAATGAGAAATGGGAGGGCAAATTTTGGGGTACAACAAGGGCGAACAAATTGATAGATCCTTGTTGAAAAATATTCTTGATATATTTGTTGAGATCGGTATGGGTGATATGAAGCATTATGAAAATGATTTTGAGGTCCAGATGCTTGAGGATACTGCCGATTACTACAGAAGTAAGGCTACAATCTGGATTGAGTCCGGCTCCTGCCCAGATTACATGCTAAAGGTTGAGGATTGTTTGAGACGAGAGAAAGAGAGAGTGTCTCATTATTTGCATGCTAGCACTGAGCAAAAACTGGTAGAGAAAGTGCAACACGAATTGCTGGTAAACCGTGCTAATCAATTACTCGAGAAGGAGCATTCAGGCTACCGTGCCTTACTTAGAGATGATAAGGTGGATGATCTCTCTAGGATGTATAGACTTTACCATAAGATACCTAAAGGACTGGATCCTATTACCAATGTATTCAAGCAACATATTACGGATGAGGGTACAACTCTGGTTCAACTGGCTGAAGAAAGTTCTTGCAATAAAAAAACTACAAACCCTGTTATCCTTGATTCAATCTGATGCTCCTGAGTCTGGCATTATATTTGTTAGTGAGCAGTCTGAGAAGTCGAAAAAGACTGGAAATGCTCCATCCACATCCCTTGTGATTCACTTTCTAAAGACATCATATCATGGTTCTTTAAATATCCTCAAATTCAAGATGACATGAATTTCAATTCAAGAGCAGCTTCTCTGTTGGAAGTCAAGAAAGGTAGCAGCTATCTTCTAGTAGCAACAGATGTAGCTGCTAGAGGAGTTGACTTTCCAGAAATGACTCACATATACAACTTTGATCTACAAAAAAATGCCATTGATTATCTTCATCGAGCAGGGAGGACTTGTAGAAAGCCCTTTTCTGATGTTAACTGTTCTGTCACAAAGCATTATAATCTCTGAGGAGCTGTTTGTTCTGCAGAGATATGAAAATGAGTTGAGGTTTGTCTGTGAAGAGCCTATTCCAAAGTTAACCTGCAAACTGAATTACTAATTCCCATAACAAACTTCAACAGAAAATCCCAACTGTTTTAACAATACATAACATAATTTTCTAAACAGAATGCCCAACTAACATAACCATCTTGTAACAAACTCTCGATTTCACCCTTCAATCCCTAACAAACTCTACCCAAATCAATGGTTCGGATTGATTCTCACATAGCCGTTTCCATCTCCCTCAACTACCTATATAATCCAAACTCCCTCCAAGTTTCAAGGGACAACATTACTCTCTCTTTTCCAATTTCAAAACTTCACTCTCTCTCCACCATTTTATCGGCTTCAAAACAATTTTTTTCTCTCCATCATTCACTCTCCATTTTTCTGAACTCTCATCATATTCATCTTCCTTTCATTCATTCACTTTTCTCTTTCTCTCTCTCTCTCTCTCTCTCTCTCTCTCTCTCTCTCTCTCTCTCTGTAGATTCCACCATTCTCGACTCTTTAAAAAAAATCACAAAACTCCTTTAGTTCTCACCACATCTCATCATCTTCTTAAAAGACTTCAACGAGAATCTACAAGAACTTTGTACATCATCAGCATCATCTTCAACGATTTCAAAACAATCACGCTCGGCTCAAGAATAACAGTGCATCACACCACAACACACAACAACAAACAGATCACGGTGCAGAACAGTCGATTCATAGAAGAAGAAGATTGAGAGGAAGAGGTCACGCATATGAGTTAAGAGATTCAAACCTGAATACACAAGCACTACAGGATTTCTATTCATCTTCACCATCCTCAAAGAGCACCAGACTTCTCCGATAGGTAAACATCGTCATCTTATCTCCTTCGTTATTTTGCTCTTTCCTTTTAGCACCTCCGTGTAGAACGTGTGGCAGGATTTCTTTTTTTCTGGAGAGTTATTGTTTGTTGAAAATCTGGGAATGATGTGGAGGTTTATAGGAGAAGAGAGATCGAAGTAAGAATGAAAGTGATGATATTGAGGAGACGGAGACCGTGCGAGGTTTCGTCGGAGACGGAGATTGATGGTGAAGTTGCGACAATCGCCGATCGGAGTGAAACAATGGCGGCAGTTTGTTCACACGGTGCCGTTTGGAAGAAGAGAAGAAGAAGTCTGTCTGTCACTCTCTTGAACCCCCTCAATTCCCAAACGACCTCGTTTTCCCTTTTTTTTTTCATTTTATTTTGTTTTAGTTTGTTAATTCTTTAATTTTAATAATTAATAATGATAATTTAAAAAAGATCTAATATTGGTTGGAATTTGTTTGTGGATGTTACCATTTCCCCTGGGCTCATGTGCTGGATCCTCTAAGCCCATCAGGTATTTTTTTAAAACAAAAAAACTATAACAAAAAAAATGTTTCATGAACTGGGCCTAGAATCTGAATTGGAATCGCTATGCAGTGGCATCGTGTACGACATACACCTCATGGGCTGTTTTTTTTATTCTTGGCAAAATTTCTTTTTTTGTTTATAATTTTGATTATAGTTTAAGACTTATCTTAATCTTCCTCATAAAAAAAAAAAAAATAAACCCGTAAGAATTTGTTAGTTTTTTTTAGTACCTTTTTTTTTATTTCTTAGGAGTTAATCCGTGGTTATCCGATTAGTTGAAATTCATGACTCACCTTTGCTTTGTTGAGACTTGAATCTTATGCAGGTTTAATATGCGACACGTGGATATGCTTGAAATTTCGATTGTGATTTATTTTCATATCTAGGACACTTCGACGCTTACTTCGAGTACTGAATCTCTAACTCTTTTCTTTGTTGATGCTAACAGCTCACGAGATTTTCAAGTATCTTTGCTTTTTCTGCTTTGCTCTACGGGCTAGTATTCGTTTGGTATATTTTCTTTCTATTTTTACCTCACATTTATCTCTTCCCATAGATCATATGAAGTGTGATAGAATTAGGTTTAGAAATAGGCTAGTCTCCCTATAACTTTTCTTTCCCTTTTGTATACGCATCTAAAACTAAAACTCTTTTTTTTTCAAACTTCAAAAACACATAAAAATTTACTGACAAGAATCATGTCTTTGCTAAGTTTGAGAGATGATAAGCGGATTTCTTATCGATCTTATTATTCTCTTATTCTAAGGCTGGCATGGTTCAAGTCTCAAAGACTCATTTCACGAATAAGTAGAGACATGGCTAAAATCTCTCCCTTGAGATTAACTAGTTATTTTCTACAAGCAAAAACACCAACAAACATAAAATTCTTTTTGCCTTCGGGCCTTCCTTTCAAACTTTTGTGCGCCCAGACACATTTTCTCCAAACCTTTTCCAAAAGAGCATGTTAATTCAATTCTGTACTGACGCGTAAGTCTCTAAAGGTCGAGTTGCAGCAGAGGGCGAAATTAATGTTGTTCATTAAAAAATACAAACCGAAAAAAACATATAAGCCGAACTACGGCTGCTCTGATTCCTTAAAAAGGATACATAGGCATCGGGGTAGGGCCCGAACGAGCACAACTTTTATTTTCCCTACATTCTTTTCCCCTTTCTTTTGCATACATTCTCCCTTTAGCAATAATAAACAGTAAGCATAGACTAGACACACCCATAAGATAGACAATAAGAGTGGATACCATAGAGTACTACGGGCGTGTGGGGTGCTAATACCTTCCCCTCACGTAACAGACTCCCTTACCCTTATCTCTTGGTCGTTCGACCTTGATTTCACCCTTCTCAGGTTTACTTGACGTTTACCTTTCCTTCCCGTGGGATAAAAAACGTTCGATGGCGACTTCATTGTTTGATGATTTTCAGCCGGTTGTTTCAGCGAACTCCAAGGGCCTAAAATATTTTCCATAGTCCTAGTATGTTCTCCAGACCCTCCATATCAAATTTCAATCCTTGCACAAGAAGTTTGCTCAGCCAGCTGCTCAGATACTTGAAAATCAACTGTACTAGGTCAAAAGTCAAATGTGGCCCACATACAGTCAAACTTCAAGATTTTTGGTCAACATCAACATTTTGAAGTGATATCCATCAGTTGATCAAAGGTTGACCATGATTCCCCAAGGAAAGCTCCTAATTCATCAAAACTCAAAAGTTGCTAAATTAGGGTTTCTCAAGAAAAGTTAACCAAACTTTGACAAAGCATAACTTTCGCATAATTTATCAAACATTTCTCATCCAAGGCTCATTTTGAAGAGAATTCAATTTCATATAACTCATATTCATCCCCCAAGTTCAAAAAATTCACTCATAAAAAGATATGAATTTCTACATTATAGGTCCTTTTGAAAAGTCAACAAAAACACCTTTTGGGTCAAAGCTCCTTACATGAACATGGAAGACCCAATTGAGATGAAACAAAAGGTTTGTTTGGGGGACATCCTAAGATTTCTAAAAAGTCCAAGAACACCTCTCTAGAGTTAAAATTGGAGGATATATGCATTGTCAAAGTTGACCATTTTTGGAAAATTGCCAAAAGTCAAAAGTGCTCAAAAATGCATTTTTTGCCAAAAGGGCCTAGCATTTCAGGATTGTATCTTGTTAAGGACATGGTCCACGACCAAAATCAGCAGCCATATATTATTTGATCTATTTATTTATTTTATTTTGACTTTTATCTATTAAAAATCACATTAAACCAAATAAATGACAAAAAATATGAAAGATTGATTTTTTGATCTGATTTTGGTGAGAATCAAATATAATTAAGCTGGCCAAATCAGATCAAAACGAATCAAGGCAATTTGAATAAAAAATAGCATGATTTGGATGGTTATGGAAAGATATCATATGGCAAGAAAATCACATTCAATCTCCATAATTCCAAAAGATTCAGGTCATTTTTGTTACCCTAATTCTTCATACTACATATAATGAACAAAAAACAAGGCAAGAGAAGAAGGTTTGCAGTCGTGAAGTAGAGAAAGAAAACTAAAATTTTGGCAAAAAAGTGGTGGATCGTTTTCTCACATAGAGGGTGATTCAAGACATTCCAAGGCTTCCAATCGTTTCCTGGACATCTCCTGAAGCTAGCACGATCCATTGCAAGCCTTCCCAAGCCCAGAATCGCACCTGATAAACTCACAGTTTGCACATATAAGCTTGACTTTGATTTTACAATTTATGCATGATTAACTAATTTTGTGTTTTGATGCCTATCTTGATAATTTCCATGACTAGGGTTTAAGAGGACATTTTAGGGCTTCTCTGTACAGGTAAAATTAGCCCAAGAAAAGGGTGCCATGATGCTCGTGGGATCAAGACGAATTGATCCATGTACTCACTTTTAATTTATCATGCGTTGTGTGGATTTTTGAAGCTTGCAGAGCTATGGCTATGGAATACTGTCCGTAGGTAAAAGCTTGAAACCTAAAACGACGGACAGGGAAGAAGATGATGATTTGTCACCTTCCCACTGGGCCATTTGAATTACGCGCGTGTTTTTCCAGCCCATCCATTTTGTTTCATATATCATGATTTAATTTCATTATTACTACAACAAAACCACATAGCGCAGATGGCCAGGGCAAGCGTGGAATGAGTAGGAGGACCTGGGTTCGATCCCAGGTTCCAGCATAATTTTCTTAATTTTTTAACACTCTACGCAGAATCTCATGCGCCTCATGAACAAACGTCCATCTTGCTCCCTCAGATCTAGCCCTCAGGTCTTTGTTGATCCAGATCCAATGCGCCTAGCAATGATTCCTCACGGTAGACCTTCAAGCACGCTCAACATGGGATCTGGCGCAGGCATGGGCTTAATATGCATGGGCCTAACAAATTCAGAAATGTACCCCCCATGTGCTCATCATACAGGCCCAAATTCTTACCCTTTTTTATTTTAATTCTTTTTCTTATTATTTATTAGTTATGTCTTTTTTAAATAACTAAAAAAAAAATCATGTCTTTTTTTATTTAATAAAAAAAATCATAAAAAACATCAAAATCATTTTTTCACAAAAATATTTTTATTAATTAATTGGTTTAATTAAATTTAGGTAATTTAATACTTTTTTTTAATTATAATTCAAAATAATTAGAATTAGGGTTTAATTTTGTACTTAACCTAATTTTTTCCCCAGAAACAACATAAATATTTTCTGAAATTAGATTTTTAGATCGTCTCATTATTTCTCGCATTTAATTTACCGTGCGCTTTTAATTTTCCTTTTTTATTATTATTTGTAACTGCTCTGAGTTTGTAATAGATTTAAATAGGATTTTAATTCCGCATTTTATTTTCAGCCAAAAATAAATTATGTATCTGCCCAAAGCCTTGTAATAATTAGGACTCTAACTTCTCGCATTTTAATTTCCGCAAACTATAAACTGCTTAGATGTATGTATAGGATTGTATGGAAAGACGAATTGAAATTAAAACAGTAGAAAACCCTAATTGTGCAAAGATAATTAACTGAAAAAATACACTTGCACATGTTCACTCCTAAGGTTTACTCCACTCCGGTTGCCTTCGGTAAACGGCCATGAGGTATAGGGAATGTTAGTGGCTATCCTCCAGTCCCAAAAGATCTAAAATGACCCAATCGAATGTTGCCTCGGAAAAAGATCTTTAAGACTTTAGGATGATTACTAAAATTTCCTAACATTGCTTTTGTGATCGTACTTGTCCCTTCAAACTTCCCTTAAAACTCCAACGACGGTGCTACCTATTCCTTGATAATATGATAGCGATGTCTAAAGGAAAACGAACAAACTTTTTCGAGTAGGTAGATTAGCTCCTAGATACTTGCTCAAACAAAACTTTTCACACAAACACTTTTCAAAACAACTTCGTCACACTCTTGAGGACTGATACAAGGGTTATCACGAAGTAAAACTTTTTCAAAACAAGCACACACAAGCAATTTTAAAAATAAGCAAAGTACCTAAGAGCCCATGGAAAACCACTGATAGAAAGGGTGCTAACATCTTCCCTTTCTATAATCTACCCCCCGTACTCAGAAACATCTCGAAAAAGGTTTTTCTGTTCTTTTTCCCTTTTCCTTTGTTGGATAAAATAAAAGTCAATGGCAACTCTTTCTTACCGCGATATTTGCGAATACAAAACACAAACCAGTATAACAGTCGGTTCTGCCACCGTATCACAATTATTTTTGCAATTCCTTTTAAATGATTTTGATAATTGTTTAGTTTTAATATTTTCTTTTAAATAATTTTGATAATTGTTTAGTTTTAATATTTTCTTTTAAATAATTTTGATAATTGTTTAGTTTTAATATTTTCTCTTAAATAATTTTGATATTTGTTTAGTTTTAATATTTTCTTGTAAATAATTTCACTAATTGTTTACACTTGTTTGAATTTTCTTCACATGATAAAGATAATAAAATCAAATATAAATTTTTTTATATTTCTTTTATTTGTTTTTAGGAATTGAATCCCGATCATCCGATTACTCGAGATTTGCAATACGCCTTTGCTTATTGAGATCTGAGTCTTATGTAGGTTTATTGTGATATGTGGATATGCTCGAGATTTTGATTGTGATTTATTTTCACATCAATGATGTTTCAACGCTTATTCCGAGCATTTGATTTCTGACTCTTTTCCTTGATTGGTGAAGCTTTTGCGAAGATCGTCAGGTTTCTTTGTTTTGATACGCTTTGTTACGGATTGATGTCCGTCTGGTATTTTCTCTCATTTACCTCATTTTAGCATTTATCGCTTCCTAGATATCATGAGAAGTGGGGATTTTATCGCTTTCCTTGCCATGTCAAGTAGGAATAGAGATGTATGACAGGGATTTCCGTTGCTGATATATGTCAGGAATCTCTCTGGTTTATTTAAAGACCCTTTTAAGGCAATTCCACATATGTGACTTATTTGCTACTTGTGTTTGTTTAAAACCCTACCTTTGAAGTAGGTATTCCGCACATGTGTTTACATTTGTGCCCAAATTATATTACAGATGATAAGTCCTCAAAAGGAGGCGAGCAGGGAGGGTTCACAATTGACCCCCGCATATTCTAGTCCGTGTCATCCTTATCTCACATTGTACGTCGATGCTTCGGAGTCGTGCAGATCTTGTTATCGAGTCCGTCAAGTGGGGAAGGGTTTTGCAATCAAACCCCCACGATTTGTTAGGAGTTCTCATTGGTCGATGCTGACACTCTGTGATAGTTCATATTGTCTTCTGTCGCCTACCTCGATCTTCTATATCTTGTTTAGGTGTTTAGTCGCTTTGGACATCACCGTTTTCTTCTTCTATCCCCTTCCCTCTTGATTGTATCGATTGATATGACCCATTGGCTAAATCATCTCTATTGTATTCTATACCTACCTCGATCAGTTATATCTTGGTTAGGCATTTACCCGAGTTAGTGTGCGTAACTCGTGGCATGTGTGTACTCTTTTGAGCTTGCTTATTTTTTATCCATGTACATACCATGCTCTCTTAGAATAGGATTATGTATACTTCCCTTAAGATTTATCAATTAGAGTAGCTTGCGAGCTAGATATTAGGAATGTAATCCATGCATGTCAACATAGGGTAGATATTTCCCATTTCATCCTCAACCTTAGGATTAATCATTGTATGATATCATTAGGGATAGATCTAGGTTAGTCTCCCTTAGATGTTTTTTATTTCTTTTGCATCCTTTCATTAAAACAAAAACCTTCTTCTTCTTATCAAATCAGAAAAAATCTCTAATAAACTTAAATCCTTCTTCAAGTTAAAAAATACAAACCAATCTTAATTTTTGTGTGCGACTTTTGGCTTCATTTTAAACCTTGTCAAATGGATGTTTTTCCATCCTTGCCATGATATTTTGTTATCTTTTCGCCGATGTTTTGCCATCACACATGTTTGTTATCCTAATTTGATTCTCAATATCATTGTTAGGTGTGATGTTTTATCATCTAAGTTTTGAGGTATTGTCATCCTTGCCATAATATTTGGCTATCTTTGTGCCGATGTTTCTCCATCGCACATGTTTGTTATCCTACTTTGATTCTCAATATCATTGTTAGGTGTGATGTTTTATCATCTAAATTTTGAGGTATTGTCACCCTTCCCATGATATTTGGCAATCTTTATGTCGATGTTTCACCATCGCATATTGTAATACCATAGAAGAATTGACTTTACTAGTTTTGCGCTTTATTGCAAATGTCGCGGTTAGCAAGAGTCGCCACTGACTTTTATTTTATTCAATAAAGGAAAGGGTGAAAAGAATAAGAAAGACCTTTCGAGAATTTTTTGAGTAAGGGGGGCAGGTTATGAAAAGGGAAGGTGTTAGCACCCTTTTCATCCGTAGTTATCTACGGGCTCTTAGTTGCTAGCTCACTTTGAAAATGCTTTTGTGTAAGTGTATTTTTGAAAATATTTTGAAAAGATGCCTTAGTGCGGCAAACTTTGTAATGATTCTCGTATCGTTGAGAATGCATACAAAGTGTTTTGTCTTTGAAAATATTTAGAAAAGAGAGTGTATGTGTGAGAAATTGTTTTGTTTTATGATCAAACAACTATAATCTATCTACCTACTCAAAAGGTCTTAGTTCTTTTCGTCTTCTCCTTTAGATAGTGCTATCCTACCATTAGTTAGTAGGTAGCCCTATCATTGGATGTTTTAAGGGACAGGCGAGGGTCATTGTATAGTCACGAAAGCAACTCGTAGGACAATTTAGTAATTATCCTAAGGTACTAATATCGCTTACCGAGGCAGCATCAAAGGGTCATCGAGGGACTACGATCTTTTAACCAAAGGATCCTTGCTAAAACATCTCACGTTCGAGAGACGTGACTATTGTTTTTGAAGGCAACAAGTGGGGGTACCTTAGAGGTGTGCGTATGCGAAGTGTGTTATAATTCAATTATTTTTATCTTGGATGTCAGGTTTTCTAACATTTGCTTTTAAGTCTTACCATGCAATCCTATTAAGCTAGTAGTTAAATATATACAAGCATTCATACATTAGTGCGGGAAGTAAAAATGCGAGAAATTGAATCTACTCTATTACAGTGCTTCGAGGATAGGGAGTAAAAAACCTAAAATGGGGGGAAGAAAAATGAAAATAGTCCTAATTTTAAACTATTACATCCATTTGTCAATTACATAATTCAAAAAATGCAAAAATAGATAAGCACGCGGAGATGGAGAAGGTGTAAAACCCTAAAAACTCTAAGTACTTAAATTTTTTTTGTTGTTTTTGTTATGAAAAAAATAATTGAAGTGATGAAAACCTAATTCGAATTTATTTTAAATTAATAAAATAAACTCAAAATGATTAAGTTAAATTAATTAAAATTAACAAAAATTAAATTAATTAATAAAAAACTTAAATCTAATATTTTTATGATTTTCTTATTTTAATAAAAAAGAGGTCAATTAGAAGAGAAAAGCAAATAATTAAAGCAAAATAAAAATGAAATGGGCCTGCGTAGCAAAAAGAAATTGAGGGGGTGTGCGCTTCAGAATTTGTTAGGTCCATTCCAAAGAGGCCCAAGCTTCACTTCGTGATCCTCTATGGTGGCCTTCAAGAGGTGCATTATGGGGTGCTGACTTGGGACCACTGGATCAAGATCAGTTGAGATCTGATGGTCTGAAGATGAGGTGTATCATGCGTATATTGGACCTGATGGCACTGGATCTGAAATGAGAAACATGGAAAAATAAAATGTCTCACGCCTGGCTCGAACCCAGGACCAGGCGTATGTGAGACTTAAGTGCAAGTGTGCTGCCACTCGAGTGACGTGTTCATCTGGTATATGAATTAAACAAAATAAGTATACAAAACACACACTAATGCCATATAAGCAAAAAGGCGCGCGCTCAAGTGGGCAACTATTATTTGAATGAGCCAACCAGGATGCTCCAACCTTCCACGCGATTGGTCAAAGGTTCAAACCACCATGGAGGGTGTTTTGCACCTTCTTCTCCAGCGGGAAGAAATCTACAAAACCTACAAAATGTAAAATCAAAACACACAAGGTACCCTATCCCCCTTAAAATTTCCCCTGAATCCGAATCTGGGATCCGTTTGGGCTGAAAGTCCTTGTAATATGAAATTTGAAGCTTAAGAAGCTCCTTGCCCTAACTATGTCATGATGTTATTTCTGCATCCATACTTACATGTAAAACGTTAGAAAACTTCAGAAAATGCATATGAATGAAACAAGCATGTTTACAAGGATTTAAACTATGAAAATCTTGAGAAAACAAACCTACCAACTTACCAATCAGAGTTGATGTGAGGGAAGTTTTTGGGGTTGATTTGTGAAGGGTAGCAGTTGGTTCTGACTCCTGGAAACTTCAGGAGGACGACGAAATGCTTAAATAAGCTTGAGGATTGCTGAGGAACAAGATGGATACTAACCCTAAACTTTGAAATTTTGAAGAATTTGAGTGGTTTGCTTAGACAGTGATTTCGTGTCCATTTGATCTGCTCTTGTTTGCATTATATAGAGGAATGAATGAGCCAACAAATATGGAAAGAGATCAAGGCCATGAAGCAATGGTTTAAACAAAAATCGAATATTTGAAAACTTGCCAAACTTGTAATATTCTTGCCTTCTTGAGCTTGCACGGATTTGTTATGCTATTTGCAGGCCTGCATGAGCTGTATTGGGCTTATTAAAGCTTGAAATCAAAAGGCCCAAGCCCTCATTCCAATATTTTGCATTTATTTGATTTTATTTATTTTTAAATGAATAAAAATTCAAATAAAAGAAATAAAATCATGAAAAATATTTGAATGGACATAAAGGTATTCTAAGGTATTGTGAACATGTTTGAATATGAAAAATTAGGCCTACTAGTTCAAAATCTCAAACTTGCTCATTTTACATTTCATGAATTTCCTCAAAATTTCCCAACTTGTGTAACTCATAACTTGCTCAACTTTCATCTTTTGAAGATGATATTGGAATTTCTGAAAAGCTCAAGGTTTCCTTTACATTTTCTCTTTTGATCATTTTTGCATTTGGAGACTTTATATTGATGTATGTTGCCTTGACAAAAAGTGTCTTTTGTTGACTTTTGAAAATGACCTATAATGTATTAACTCATATCTTTTAAATGAAGCATTTTTTGGACTTGAGCATATAAAAAAAGTTGTAGAGAATTGAATTTTATTCACAATGGGCTTTGGTTGGGGAAAAGTTGATGAAACATGTGATAGTTATGCTTGGTCAAAGTTCAGTTGACTTCTCCTAAGGAAACCCTAATTTGACAATTCCCGACTTTTGATGATTTGAGGGCTTTCCTTGAGGAATCATGATCAACCCTTGATAAAATGATGAATATGACTTTAAAGTGTTGATGTTGACCACAAATCTTGAAGTTTGACTGCATGTTGACCATAGTTGACTTTTTACCCAATACAGTTGATTTTCAATCATCTAAGCCATTGATTGGGCAAACTTGTGATGTAGGACTTGAAACTTGACATGAACATTATTGACAGCATATGGAGAACCATGTAAACCACTTGATACCTTTTCAACCCAAACTTCCTTTAGGAATTCAAAACCCTAGTTGTAGACCCCTTGCTTAGGAGGTGAGTTGACTGATCATCCCTTGAGATTCTTGAGTATTTGAGAAGCTTTTGAAGAATGTCTTGAAGAAAATAGGAGGGAAAATTTAGGGGTACAACAGCAGCCCCTGTTCAATCTTCTTAAACCTGAAGAGTTAGATTGGCATGTCTACCATTCACAACTTGAAGGTAGAAGAGGATTGAACACTTAAGTGCCCAGAAATTTGAACTCGCCTGTGCAAGAAGTGATGCTGTTGGTTGATTATACTGAGAATGGGCTTATATATGCCATTTGGAGAGCTGACAAAGAGTCATTAGAGATGGGATTATAGATGCCATCCAAAGTAAACATTGACTTCAACTGGAAGAAGTATCAGAATAAATCTATGCTTGATTTAAACTGAGCCAGAAGATATCCATGCTATTCTTTATCTGGAATAAGTATCATAATAAACCTATGAACGATTTAAACTGAGCCAGAAAATGTTGTCTCGACATTAACTTGGATACGTATCAGAATAATCTATGCTTGATTTAGTTTGAGCTAGAAAACGTCTTCAACTAGAAAAAGTATCACAATAAATCTATGCTTGATTTAGTCTGAGCCAGAAGATGTCTTCGACTAGAAGAAGTATCAGAATAAATCTATGGCCGATTTAATATGATCCAGAAGATACTTGTGCTCATTTTTATCTGGAAGAAGTATCAGAATAAGTCTAGCTTGATCTAAACTGAGCCAGAAAATATCTGCTGGAAGAAGTATCAGAATGAATACACGATTGGTTTAAACTGAGCCAAAAGATTTTTACGATTGATTTCAACTGGGAGAAATATTAGAATAGATCAATGATCGATCTATCTGAGCCAAAAGATGTATATGCTCGACTTTAAGTGGAAGAAGTATCAGAATAAATCTATGGTCGATTTAATCTGAGCCACAAAATGTCTTCAACTGGAAGAAGTATCAGAATAGATCTACACTCGATCTAAGCTGAGCCAGAAGAATGAATACTGGAAGAAGTATCAGAATAAATCTACATTTGATTTAAAATGAGTCAACATATATTTATGCTTAACTTTAACTGGAAGAAGTATCAGAGTAAATCCATGCTTGATTTAATCTGAGCCAGAAAATTTCTACGACCGTCTTCAAATGGAAGAAGTATCAAAATAAATCTATGGTCGATTTAATCTGAGCCAGGAGATACCCATGCTCGTCTTCAACTGGGAGAAGTATCAGAATAGATCTACGCTTGATCTAAACTGAGCCAGAAGATGCTGTCTTTGAGAAGATTGTCTGGTCATATAAGTAATTGATGATGTTTGTCTGTTGATTGATCTTTCTTGAAAAGGTAAAGAGTTAGCTGTATGCAATATCATGATGTATGAAATGCATTGTGTAATGATGTTCTCAAAATAAATAAGACTGTGTTATATGTGTTTTGTATGCATATGCTATGCTGTTCGTAAATGATGTATGAATGTGAAATGTTGTTGAAATGTATTTGTAAACTTGAGCAACATCTTTGGCTGGAAAAATAAATCCTTGACTGTTTCTGAGGATGAATAGTATGTGTATCTTTGATCTTTTGGGGATTGTTTCTGCTGGGGATTCCTGCTCTCTGTTTGAGGAAACTCTGCTGGGGGAATGTTGATTTTTGCTTGGGAAGAAGAGTTCAGGGACATTAGTGTTCCTTGCCCTACTGGGGATTATAATTCTTGTATACCCTGACTGGGGATAAAAGAGATGGATATCCTTTCGAGGTGCTGTTTGACTGAGTGTCTGATACGGGTACTGACTCGTCTGGGGAGACTAAGGTTGAATGATATCTAATCTGGTTTCAGATTTAGCAGCAACTCTCTAGGGATAGAAATTTGGGCTGTCCTTTGTTGGAGATATGAATCTTTCCGGTGATTTATGGTGGAAGCAGACTTAAGCTGGGGAGATTGAACTTCACTGGGGAATTAAACCCTGTTGGGGAAATAAACTGTGTTGACGAAAATATGAACTCCACTGGGGAAGTAAGCCATATTTACAGAGGAATACCCTGCTGAGGAAACACCCTTGTTGAGAAAAATGAGCTCTGCTGGAGAGAAGTAGCTTGTCGGGAATTTTATAGCTTTGAAAACTCAGTTGGGGGAGAAGAATTTCCATAAATTGTAATGATTGGGTCCCCGTAGATAGATGATATTGCTGGGAAAAAATATCAAGTTTCTTTATTCGCTGGGGAAAATTTGCTGGTGAGTAAGATAAAACTACTCTGCAGGGATAATCCCGTGGAAGTGGCTCTGTGGGGATTTGTGGATAGCTCGAACATTATCCCAACTCCTAGAGTCTTAAGTAAACGTTTGTTCCTGTTTTTATGCATATATTTGTTAACAGTCAATTGTATTCATATCATATGCTCATTCAATTCTAGTCACTGGACGTTCTTGCGGACGAAACAGAAAAAGTAAAAACAAAGAGTTTGAATTTTGAAATTGTATTTCTTATTGATAGTATGCCCATAAACGGGCGATTTTGTACAAATAGGTAGAGATCCCAATAAGGGGAAATCGTCATGAAATGAAAAGAGTACAAAGTGTAAACAAGATAAATAACTATGTGGAAATAATCTCATCGCGTTCCAACTCTTATGTTGCCCCTATGTCTTTAAGCATCTCACCCCTTGCTGTCGGAAGAAGTGGATTGAATTGATCTGTATCGTTTGTAATTTTAATTTGGTAGTAAAGCTTGATGTAGGTGATCCTATGGGGACATAGTCGTACGCTTTAATGCCCAATTTTTTCCTGGACCTCCCTTTTGGGTTTTCAGTCCACCGTGATAGCTTTTTTGTCCAAGCCGCCTTGTTAGGTTTTTGACTTGCCGGGTGTATAATCTTTTATATATATCCCTGATTTTTGCTCGAACCTTTTTGGTTTGTCGGGATGCCCTTATTTTTTCCTAGGCCAGTCAACCTAGCAGGTTGTTTTCGTGCGTAGTACCTTTTGACTATGTCTGCATTCATAGGGTGCGGGAAATCTGCACCGTCCATGGTGGTCAATATCATAGCTCCACCAGAAAATATTTTCTTGACTACAAATGGCCCTTCGTAAGTGGGAGTCCATTTTCCCCTGGGTTCACGTTGCGGTAGAATGATGCGCATTATTACCAAGTCAACAACCTGATATACCCGATGTTTGATCTTCTTATTAAATGCCTTGATCATGCGTTTCTGGTACATCTGACCTAAACAAACAGCCACAAGCCTCTTCTCGTCAATTAGATTTAACTGATCTAACTTGGTATGAATCCACTCATCTTCTTCCATGTCTGCCTCTTTCATGATCCTTAGAGAAGGAATCTAAACTTCGACAGGTAGGACAAATTCCATACCATAGACCAAAGAGAATGAAGTTTCCCCAGTTGGTGTTCATGCTGAAGTGCGATAACCATGAAGAGTAAAGGGTAACATCTCCTGCCAGTCTTTGTAGGTCACAACCATCTTCTGTATAATCTTCTTAATGTTCTTGTTGGCGGCTTCCACTGTGACATTCATCTTTGGTCGATACGGAGAAGATTTGTGGTGCTTGATCTTGAACTGTTTGTAGAGTTCAGTGATCATAGTGTTGTTGAGGCTGATACCATTGTCTGTGATAATCCTTTCAGGGATGCCATACCGAAAAATAAGGTTATGTTTGATGAAACGGGCGACCACATTCTTGGTAACAAAGGCGAACAAGGCTGCTTCAACCCACTTTGTAAAGTAATCAATGGCAACGAGGATGAAGCGATGTTCGTTAGAGGCAGTAGGCTTGATTTCTACGATCATATCAATGCCCCACATTGAGAATGGCCAAGGAGCAGTCATTACATTCAAAGGTACTGGAGGCACATGAACTTTATCAGCATAAATTTGGCACTTATGATAAGTTCTCGAGTGGTGGTGACAGTCAGTTTACATAGTCGACCAATAGCAACCAGCTCTTAAAATATTTTTAGCCATATTATGCCCACTGGTGTGAGTACCGAAGACACCTTCATGCATATCTTGTATAATTTATTCTTCTTCTTTCTTGTCCATACAACGAAGCAGAGCCGAATCATGATTACGGTTGTATACAATTCCATTTCTCAAGAAGAACTTAGCCGAGAACCTCCGTAGGAACTTCTTGTCATTGATGGATGCCCCTTATGGGTATTCTTGAGCTTCAAGGCACCTCTTTACTTCATGAAACCAAGGTTTTTCTTCAACTCCATCAGTTTCAATTTCATAGCAGTGTGCCGGTTAGTCGAATCTTTCGATGGTAATCTTGGGAGCTTCATTGTCCCATCTGACCTTGAACACGGATGACAAGGTAGCCAATGCATCTGCCAACTGATTCTCTTCTCTTGGTAAATACGAGATCAAGGTTAACACATGCTCTTTACAAGGAATGAGATTCGGGTGTTTTGTATCCCAATCTCCCTTAACCTGAATGATCACCAAGGCCGAGTCTCCATACACGCTTAAAAACTTTATTCTCAGGTCAATAGAAGCCCTAAGACCCATGATGCATGCTTCGTATTCAACCACATTATTGGTGCAGTCAAAGCAAAGTCTGGTGGCAAAAGGTGTATGGCAACCTGTGGGGGAGACGATCACAACACCAATTCCGTTGCCAAGTGCATTGGAAGCTCCATCAAAAACCATAGTCCATCAGGATCCTGGCTCAAGTACTTCATACGATCGAGGTTCTTCATAATCTGTTACTAGCATAATGTTCTCGTCCGGGAATTTGAAGTTCATAGACTGATAGTCGTCTACAGCCTGATGTGCCAGATGGTCGGCCAATACACCTCCTTTGATTTCCTTTTGAGTGGTGTACTGGATGTCATATTCCGTTAAGGCCATCTACCATCGGGCTATTCTTCCGGAGAGAGCCGGCTTCTCGAATATGTACTTGATGGGATCCATTTTAGAAATCAATAAGGTAGTATGGGTCAACATATACTATCTTAGTCGGCGAGCAGCCCATGCCAAAGTGCAACAAGTTTTCGTGAGCAATGAATATCTCATTTCACAGTTGGTAAACTTTTTGCTAAGGTAATATATTGCATGCTCTTTTCGACCAGACTTGTCATGCTGCCCCAGTACACACCCCATCGAGTTCTCTAGCACTGTTAAGTACATGATTAGAGATCGTCCTTCAATTGGTGGCATAAGAATAAGAGGTTCTTGTAGGTACTCCTTGATTTTATCAAAGGCTATTTGACATTTGTCATTCCATTTTACTACTTGATCGTTCTTTAGCAGCTTGAAGATTGGTTCACAAGTAGCAGTCAAATGAGAAATAAAATGGGCAATGTAATTCAGTCATCCTATGAAACCTCTGACTTCCTTCTGGTATGGGGAGTCGACATTTCTTGAATAGCCTTAACTTTTGCAGGACCAACCTCAATACCTTTACCACTGACTACAAAACCCAGGAGTTTACTGGACCTCACCCCAAAGGTGCACTTGTTCGGGTTTAACCTCAGCTTATACTTCCTCAGTCTTTCAAATAGTTTATGCAGATGATCAAGATGCTTTTCTTCCGTTTGTGACCTGGCTATCATGTCGTCAACGTAAACCCCTATCTCGTGGTGAATCATGTCATGAAATAAGGCTACCATGGCATGCTGATAAGTTTTCCCGGTGTTCTTCAACCCAAAAGGCATGACCTTGTAACAGAAAGTGCCCTACTGTGTGACGAAGGTAGTTTTCTCTATGTCTTCAGGCGCCATCTTGATCTGATTATAACCCGAGAAGCCATTCATGAAAGGGAATACCTTTTGCTGAGAGGTGTTTTCGACCAAAACATCAATATATGTTAGTGGGAAGTTATCTTTGGGGCTTGCCCTGTTCAGATCCCTGTAATCTATACACATACGTGTCATACCCCAAATTTGTCCTGCCCATTTTGTTCTTATCTGGCTTAGGCTTTGAATTTCATCTGCATGATTTTTATTAGGACAATCACACATCAGTCCTTCATTCAATAAAGCAAGGGTTCACAATCAGAGGTCGTGCTAATTAGGGTTTCTATTGTTTTGAGGCTTCTACACTCAACATAGTTGATTTCCTTGGTTCTTCTCTTGAGCAGTAGACTATGTGAATTAGGGTTTCGAAGTATGGTTATCAGGGGACCTCTTATTCATCCGACTGGACAGCTTTTGTCCATCAGGATTCATCAAAACCAGGTATTAGAGTTTATTTCCCTACCCAAGGTCAATGAATTAGGGTTTTAGAGGACTAGGGTTATGTGTGGATTTCTTTTCTCATCAAGCCAATTTCTTCATCTTTGAGCATACGGTGTAAGGGGATTAGGGTTCCTTATTTGTGTTCGAGCTTGTTAACATTCCTCAACGTAAAGATTATGATTAGAGTTTTATCTCGAGGATGTTCTTCTATGTTCTAACTCTCAAAATCAATATTCAACTTCATAATCACACAATAACTCATAACAACGATTGTAGAATAACCAGACTCAACCATAATAACCAGTAACATAAAAAATACAAATTCAGAGAAATTCACGACACACAGAAGGAGTAGATGATGAGAAACACACGAAAAAAGAGGAAAAAGGGTTGAACGAGTAGAGGAAGAAGAGTTCAGTCACTGTACCTGAGTAATCCGAAGAAAATACCATCTCCATAGTGAAAACAGGGTGAGGCCGAGAGAGTTTAAGAAGAGAATACCGTAGAGAAGAATCATCATTTATGCGGCACCTCCATTAGCGGACCTCCAAAGTCGCAGCTGCACAACTAACATTGATCGCTATCGCAACCTCGTCCTCCCTGAGAATCTCACTTAACAGCTGTTAAGCGAATTTTCAAGTATCTGAAAGGTACTACTAATCTGGGTTTGTTTTATAGAAAATCTAGTGATTACAGTTTAGTAGGCTACTGCGATGCTGACTTTGCTGGAGACAGAGTGGAGCGTAAAAGTACTTCTGGAAGCTGCCAGTTGCTGGGAGAAAATCTGATCTCTTGGTCCAGCAAAAGGCAATCAACAATTGCGCTATCAACAGCAGAAGCTGAGTACATAGCAGCAGCAGGATGTAGCACACAAATGCTCTGGATGAAAAGTCAGCTTGAAGACTTCCAGATTTTTGAGAAAAAATAGAACATGCAGATTGTATCAGATGCAAGTCTAAAGATCTGAGAGTCTAAGCTCAAAGACAGACGTGCTGATCACTACATCAAACAAGTGTCATCCAATCATCAGCAAATCTCTGAAGCAGAACGCGTGCACGCTTCTGAGAAGGCAAAACGCTGATTGGGTGCATTGAGACACATGTCTGGTAACCGTTTTAAGTATCTTTCTCAAATCCCCCAAAATCAGCAAGCATTAAATGAAAGTAATCATGATTTTATTCCTCTTTATTGAAAACGTTTACAATTTCAAAATATTCTGAACCCTATTTAAACACGTTAAACCTCTCACTTTCATCTTTTACAGTTTCTCATTATTTCTCAAAGTATTCTCTGCATTTTTCTGTGTTCATCTCTTGCAAACTCTTTTTCTCAGTTTTTTTCTCAAAATCCCTAAGTGTGAACATGGCAACCTCCAGCAGTGCTTCTGCAGGTTCTCAGAAGAAAGCATCATCTGAACAATATCAAGTGCCATTCAGAACACTCCTCACTCCTGTGAAGAATCTTGAAGTGTTATCTGAATTGATCATTGATTTTGGAAGTCTGAAGGAAAACTGTTTTGATTTAACAGAAGAAGTTAGGGCACAGAAATGGGAAAGGTATTTTGACAGGTTGGTTGGACCAACATTCCCTATGTTAGTCAAGGAGTTCTGGATTCATGCAACGACTTCAACGCATCAAATCACCTCCTACATTATGGGGAAGAAGATTGTGATCACTGAGGATCACATAGCAAGGTTAATTGGTTACAGTGGCGGTGGCGTCCGCTGTATTGATATGGCTGAGAGATGTGCTGACGTGGGCGTCATAGCAGAAAGGATTTTCACCCATGGGGTGCCCAGCAGCAAGATCAAAGATCTGAAGGATCATCACAGAGTTTGGGCGAAGATAATTCTGGGGTGCTTTAACCATAGGAAGCCAACTAGTTCCCCTGATTACATAAATGTAGATCAGCAGTTTCTGATCTACTTTATCAATCAGAAGGTAAAAATCAACTTGGCTCATCTGCTGTTCAATCTCCTCAGAACAAGCGTGAACGAAACCAGGGAAGAAGAAAGAACAAAGAGGGATTGGATACCCTTTGGAAGGTTGATATCAGATATTCTGACTGAGAACAGGCTGATAGAGCATCTGATAGAAGCTCAAGAGTTAAGCACCATTGAACCAACGGTTGGAAAGCCTCTGAACGCGAGGAACTTGAAGAAAATGAAGTTGATAGAGAATATCAAAAAGGAACCCAGCGCTACTCCTATTGCTGATATCACCAGCAGAAGAGTCCCACTGAGTGACTTTCCTTTATTCTCTGAGATAGAATCCAAGCCGGTAGTTCTCAGATATCTGGACGCGTGCAAAGCTGATGGTACAGATCCCAATCTGAAGATCAAAGATCTGCACCAACCTCAACCAGAAGTGATACAGAAGAAGACGAAGAAAAGGAAGGCACCTTCAGAAGGATCATCCCAGCAGACACCCAAGAAAAGAGGTAATTTATCTGCTGCTTCTGTTTTAAATTCTTCTACTATTCCAGCATCAATTCCACCTCCAACCTCTCATAGAATCTCAATCCCCATCCCAACAATAGATGAAACTGAACCAGAAGATGACCCTTCTGAGGCACTTCAACTCAGAAGACCCCGAACCAAACATCCCAAACCAACAATCTCAACAACATCAGCAATTGACAAAGTGCTGTCTGACATTGATCAACACACTTCTGATCACTCCTCCATCAATCCAAACTCTGAACCATAAATTGTCCCTTCTCCACAACCAGAACAAAAGCAAACTGCTGAAGAACCAGAACAACAACAACCTCTCTCATCCATTCCAGAAGAACCTCTTATCCCTGAACAACCAGAAATTCCAACAACTTCTCCACACCCAGCAATTCCTTCTCCCTCTCCTCAACCAGAAATTCATCCACCATCACCTCAACCTGAGTTTCATCACTCTGAAACTCCAACACCTCCACCTTCTGAACCTCATTCACCTCAACCATCACCTGTGGCAATCCAGCTGCCATGTGGAACAACAGTCACAATGGCCCAGCTGCCATCCTCGCCAGAATCTACACCACCAAATACTCCCAAAACACCAAACAGTCCAATCATTATCTCTGACTCTCCCACTCCATCTCCAAAACAAACAGCTCCCAAGCAAACCACCGAAAACCCCAGCAGGACCTTCATAGACTTAACAATCCTTGACCGTCTTGCTGATCTGAAAAATAAAATAGCCATTCCAAAACCAAAACAACCAGATGTTGGCTCTGGTATTATGAATTTTGAAATAGGTTTGCAGCAGTGGATTGCTTCTCTGAAGCAAGTCTGTCCTGGAATGATTGACCCAGCTGCCTCTGACCAACTCTGGTCACAATTCAGAATTTGGGTACGTGCTGAAGCCCTCAAGTTGCAGGATATCAACTATGAGCAGGCACAACAGAACTTCAGCCAGCTGCTGAAGGAAGTTGAAAGTCAGCTGCCACAGGAAGACGTGCTCCCTCTGGATAGTGAGCCATGGTATGAGAAACAGCTAGCTTCAAAGGTGCAACCAGAAGAAGACAAGACTATTCAAGCTGAAGCAAGTCAAGCAGAAGATGTTGCAGAAAGCTCTCAGAAGCTCCCTGCTTCTGATGTTTCTCAAGCTGCCTTGGACAGGCAGACTCTGGAAGAGCTGAAGCTGAATGACATGCGTCTGCAGCAAAGAATGGATGAAAATGACCAGAAGATGAAAGAAAGGATGGATGTGCAGGATAGCAAGATAGACACAGTTGTCAGCATGGTACACAAGCAGAATGAGACTGCTGATCAGATCAAAGCCATGCTGGAGAACCTGTTCACACGCCTTCCTCCCCAACCTTAGTTTTTCATTCATGTCATTTTCATGTTTTCTTTGATTATCTGTTGTACTGTTTTGTTTGATTCTGAAGCGTTTAATATGACAAGTTTTTCTGCCTTAAATGTTTTAGCACATCACTTACACTTTTTGATTGCTGACAAAAAGGGGGAGAACAAGAAATGATATTTTAAATAATAACGGATTACTAAGACAGAAATTCTCGAACATTCTAACTCTGATATACTTGAATATGTTTTTTGTTTTGCTTAAGTCTACAGGTACAAGAAAGCCCCATGATACTCTGAAGACTAAAGCTCTGATACTCTGACCCAAAGCAAAGCTCTGACAAGAAAAGCTCTGATACGCTGATCTGAAGATCTGCTCTGATATGCTGATCTAAAGCTTCTGATAGTCAAAACTCTGAGAATCTGATGTTCAAAGAAAGGCAATAAGAATCTGATGTTCAAAGAAAGGCAATAAAAATCTGATCCTGAAGAACTCTTGGAATTAAAAAGGGAAGCAATAAACTCAGGGGGAGTATCTCTCAACTCTTATCCCTTATCTTTGATAACCTCTTACTCTGATACATCTTATCATTTAGTTACCTCTGATACTTTTTCACGTTATTTTCAATTAAAAATATCTAGTTTTTGTCATCATCAAAAAGGGGGAGATTGTTAGAACAAAGTTTGAATCTACTACCCTATGTTTAAGTTTTGATGATAACAAAATGAAAAGATATATTATTTATATGATTCATGTATGAACTATTTGCTACCTAAAAATATTACGTTCTGCTTTGCAGAAACTCTGATAGGTATCAGCAAGAGCACACTTAATCAGCATCAGAATATTGGTTCTTGACATCAGCATCAGAAGTTGCTATATCAGAACACCAGAATCAGAAGATTAACTCACGTGTATGCTGAAGCTTGATGAACAGAACTGCGCTCAACACTCTGATAAAGAAAACAACAGTTCATCAGCAGTTAAGCAGAGTCAGAATGAGCCAAGCCAGAACATGCATTAAGTAAGCAACGGTACTGTGCATTGAAAGCAAATTATTACCAACGGCCTCATTCCAGACAAGATCTGCTCAATAAGGAAAGTTTGTTATTAGCATTGAATCAAGAATATTGCTCCAACGTTCAACAATCTCAGTGCTATTTAAACAAGACTATGAAGATTGAATTGGCTAATGCTCTCCAACATTTTACACGCCTAAAAGCTAATCATAATCTTCCTTCTCTCAGTTTGCTAAACGCTACATATCTCCTTACTCAATCATTGTTTAGCAATCTAGTTTCATAAGCTTAAGTTGTGTATACATCACAGTTGTGATACAGTTTTGTAGAAAACATTCACACCTAGATTTATCTTCTTTGTAAGAAAGTGTTTCCTTGACAAACCGGGTTGTGGTTTGCATCAAGAAGGCTTTAGCAGTTGTTAAAGCAGTTTGTAATATTCAGTTGAATATAGTGGATTAAGACCTCGTTGGAGAGAGGCGAAATCACCTTGACGGGTGGACTGGAGTAGTTTGAGATCAAACGAACCAGGATAAAAATATCTTGTTCATTGCATTGATTTTCAGTTTTACAATTCAACCCCCCCTTCTTGTGTTTTTCACTTCTTCAATATTTTGTTTAATTGTTACAATTTGTTTTAAATTTAGTTTAATTATTTCCTTAAAAAACCACAAAAATATATATTATAATTATTACTCGATAAAAACCATAAAACATATTTAGAATTTAAATTTCTTTATTTGTTTGCTTGTTCAAATCTTGATACCATATTCCCTTAGATAACTCCATAAGGCGATTAAGTCCCGTTTCGATCGTCTTATGTTGAGATAGACTTTTAGTCCTTCAATTGCATAATAACATTAGGGTAGACTTCCCCCCTTTATATTTTTATTTCGTAATTAAAATTAAAACTTTCCATTTACAAATCAAATATCCAAAAAAATTTAATTATTATTCAAAATCATTTCAAAACTCGCAAAACACTCAACCAATCAAAACCTCCCCAAAAGGGCATGCTATCTCCGTTCTACCGCGATACAGGCCGTGCCTATTGCTAGAATGCATGCGTTAACATCGCCCACTAAAAAACACCAACAAACCAACATTTTCTAGAAGAACTACGGTGTTATGATCCCTTCACTGGATACGTAGGCAAAGGGTTGCGATACCCTCACGAACGCACTAATAAAAAACCATTTCTTTCCCCTTAGCAAGTACAGTTATAGATAAACACACCCTTAGAAGCAAATAATCAAAATGGATCCCGTTGAGTACAACGAATGTGAGGGGTGCTAATACCTTCCCCTTGCATAATCGATTACCATCTCTCTTGGTTGCAAGACCATCTTATCCATCCTCTTGTGGTTTTCTCGATATTTCCCCTTCCTTCAGGATAAATAAAGTTCAGTGGCGACTCTGTGTTTTTTGCCGGTAGCTTCAGCTGGCGACTCTGCTGGGGATTAAATCTATTGTGATTCTATCCTAGTTTTGTTTATTTATCTCTTTGGGTGTTTATTTATTTACTTTATTTGCTTTACCGCTTTATTTCTTTATTGCTTTATTGCTTTATTTTGTATATATTACATTATATTGTTGCTACTCACATATTCAAGATATGCTGTATCTTTTGTGATGTTGGGTTGGGTGATTACATTCGATAAGTCCTATACCCAGACTTGGGGTTTTACTTAGGATTAGGACGGGCGGTATAATCATGCTAACTTTGAGGGAGTAATCCCGAAGAAGGAGGCATGAGATCCCCCACTCAGTGGAGGTCCCCTTGAATGTAGCGTTATTTACCGAGTAATTAGGAAGACATTATTGCTTTTGACTTGGGAACCAGAGAAGCTGAGAGCCGTAGAAACATTAACCAATCTTAGCCTTTTTTAGGTGTAGTGCGGAGACTATAACAGAGTAATCTGGAAGTAGTTGTCACACGATGCTGCACTCGGACGAGTTTTTCCTGCGAATATTACTGATTACCGAGTAATTGGGACGTCACTAGTATCCAAAGGAAGAGCGTAGACTCTGAGGTTTCCCTAGAACCTTGTTTGGAAGGTGATAAACCCCTAGTACATACCTTATGGGTGGTTACTTTGACTCCATGCCTGTGACGCTGGACTTTTGGTCCTGTTACTTTCAGCTTATGCAAAGGACTACGCAGTGGTTATCCAGGATATGTGGAGCTGAAATCACATGCCATAGCATACCATGACATCATACCATCATGTATATACATCTCATTTATAAGGAATTCCAAAGACAAGTCTCGTTGGTCGAGCTCTTCAAAAATGAAAACAAAAATCTTAAAAGATAGACGAGTCTTTTGATTTCCTCGGAAATGAAGATACAACATTCATTCATATTATCATGCATTCATTATTCACAACAAAAACATAATGGGGTCCCTTTTCCATCAGACTTCGATGAACAACAAAGACGACTTCTCCACATCCCTACCGTACAAGAAGCAACCAGCGAAGACTTATGGATCTTTTCGAAGAAAATCATAATGCTCTCCATCGAGACATGGACACCATGGGCACTCGCATGGATCAACTTATGGAAACCCTTCATGCTGTTATCAAGGGTCAAGAAGAGTTACATCAAAGTGTTTCCAAGCTTGTCACTGCTGCCCCCTCCACTTCTGCAAATGGAGGGAATCATAACGCAAATGTTGAGACCCCTACTGGAGTTCCTCGGAATGATGTTGATGATCATCACGATGTCATTGATCTTGATGAGCCCCACGTGAATCTCACTACTGGAGTTGCAGAAACTGCAAAAATGTACCATTCTCTTGAAGAGCGTCTCAAAGCCATGAAGGGTATCAAGACTTCGGGATTCAATACTGATGCAATGTGTCTCGTGCCTGGGGTAGTTATCCCTCCCAAGTTCAAGGTTCCTGATTTTGACAAATACAAAGGCATCTCCTTCCCAGAGAATCATCTTCGTTCCTACTGTCACAAGATGGCAAACTATGCTGAAAATGAACTGTTACTCATGCACTTCTTCCAAGATAGCTTGACCGGGGCACCGTTGGACTGGTATATGCAACTAGAAAGAACTCATGTCAGTACTTGGGGAGAGCTTGCTGACGCCTTTTTGAAACATTACCATTATAAAACTGTCATGGCTCCTAGCCGCACTCAACTTCAAGGGATGATACAAAAATCTGAAGGGTCATTTACAGAGTACGCCCAAAGGTGGCGTGAACTGAATGTTGCGACTGGTTTTTAAATAAAGAGTCACCACTATTAGTTTTTATCCTAGGGAAGGGAATCTAACAGAAAACCCTAATTTATAGACAGAGATTCTAGGTTTCAGACTCTATTAGACGAAAGGAAGGTGTTAGGCACCTTTCATCTACCTTGTTCACAAGGATACTAGGTTTTAGGTTTAAGCTTGGGTAAAAAAGGGTTTTAAATTTTAATAGGGGAAAGGGTTTAAATTTTTTTATAGGAGAACTCGCTATGATTTTTGATCGTATGCCTACGTATACTCTTATGAGGAATCATAGTCCCAATTCGTAGTTCGTATGGGATTGGTGTTTTTTAGGGGTTGCAAATGTATTTTGAATCACCTCGCATTTTGACCGGTTGTAGTGATTGCGGAGATTTTGGCTAAATGCAAGGTAAGTCAAAATCCGTTTGAAACCCTTTTGCAAAAACAGTTGATTAGATTAGTTTGTTCGCGAAAAATAGTTTGAGATTGGTTGGTATTTTTTAATCATATTGTTGTACCCCAAAATTTGCCCTCTCATATTTCTCAAGACATTGCAAGAATAATCTTCAAATGGCTCAAGATTGCTCAAGAATTGGACAGTCAAATCATCTTCTAAGGCAGTCAATCTCAAATTATGGTTTTGTGTTGCATCAAGGTCCTTGCATCAAATGACCTCAAGTTCTCCCCAATATCCTAATATGTTCTCAAGTTCATCCATGCCAAATTTCAAGCCTTGCAGAGGAAGTTTGGTCAGTCAATTGCTCAAGAGGTCTAAAAATCGACTGTGCTAGGGCAAAAGTCAACTGTGCCCTAAATACAGTCAAACCTCAAGATTTTTTGTCAACATTCTCATTTTGAAGGATATTTTATCATTTGATCAAGGGTTGATCATGATTCATCAAGGATTGCTCAAAATTCATCAAGACTCAAAAGTTGCTAAATTAGGGTTTTGCAGGAAAAGTCAACCCAACCTTTACCAAGCATAACTTTCTCATACTTTATGCGAAATGACCCATCCAAAGCTCATTTTTGATAGCAATTTCCTACAATCCATCTTCATACCACAAGATCAAGAAATGCACTCACAAAAAGTTACAAATTTGGACATTATAGGTCATTTTTGAAAGTCAACAAAAACCCCTTTTTTTCCAAAGCTTATAACTTGTGCATGGAATATCAAAATGAGATGAGACCAAAATGGTTGGTTATAGGACATATCAAGATTTCTAAAAAGTCCAAAAACACTTCCAAAAGTTCAAAATTGAAGAAGTTATGCATTGTTGAAGTTGGGCATTTTTGCAAAATTGCCACAAGTCAACTATCCCCAAAACTTCAAATTTTGTCAAATGGGCCCATTCTTTTTCACTTGATTTGATCTTGTCACACTCCCCACGTGTCCTAGATTTAGCCTTGTGACCTTTTGTCAATTTTATTATTTAATTTATTTTTTAATGAATTATTTCATTTTTAATCAATTTAAATCAAATAAAATCCAAGTATTAATTATTTGATCTCTTTTTGGCTATTTCAGGACCTAATAATCATCATCAATGGGATCAAATTCGAATCAGCCATTCCATGTGCAAAGAGATTGTTTTTTGGACAAAATAAGCAAGTTATCAATGGTGAATCAAATCATATCTCCAAGCATTGATTTATAAAGATTCAAGTCCAAATTGTTGACCTAATCCAATGCTGCATACATATACAAGCCAAAGGATACGAATTCAGAGGTTGGAGGCTGCAAAATCACAAGAACAAAACTTGAAAAAACTTGTAAAAAGCTTGAAACTGAAATCACTCTTAGAGGCCAATTCAGAACCAAATCTCAACGTGAATCAATTGCTGGACATCCACTGAGTCAGAAGTAATCAAAAGCAAGCCCTCACACCCTCTCAATCGCGCTATAAGTCCTTCAAAACACTGCCCTGTATTTGAAATCGCAACCTCTCATTCTGGTATTTTCTTGACAAATCATTAACATATTCATGATCCTTGAGCAATTTCTAAACTTTCTGCATTATTTAATTGTGTTTATATGACCTGTAGTGCCATACCCGAATCTAGGGTTCTTGGTTTGTATTTTTGGGCGTTTCGTTTGCAGGTAAAATTGGAGCCATTGATGGGTATAGACGTGCTCAAGAGACCTAGATGAGCATGACTATGGTCTTGGAATTAATTTCTATGGCCTAGGATAGATTTTAGGATGCAGCTACGCATTTAGCTGCAGATGTAAATCCACAGGTAAAAAAACCAGGGTGAACGAGGAAGACGATGACGCGCCCCCCTCCCATTCGCTGATTCAAATCTGGCGCGTGTTTTTTTATATTGCTGGCATATTATTTGTTTTTTCAATATTATAATTCTTGTCCAATAGATATACAAGCAAAACGCGTTGGCTGAGTGGAGGAGACGTTGGCCAATGATTCACAGGACCTGGGTTCGAATCCCAGGTCCCCAACATCTTTGTTATTATTTTCTTTCAGGAATTCCAGTACAAACTCAAGCATGTGATGTACCATGGTCCTCAAATCTCAAAGCGCCAGATGGCCCCCAGGCCAAATCTGATGACTCATGTTGAATATCCCCCATAGGGATGAGTCAATGGACGCACACTGGATCAGAAAGTCAACCAGGCTTGCAGCGAAATTGGGCCTTGAAGATTGCTAATCTCACCTACAATCTGGGCCCAAAACCCCCCTGAGTATTTCTATTTCTTTCTTTTTATTTATTTCATTTATTTGTTTGATTAATTATTTTTATTATTTAAACTAACCAATTAAACTTTTTCCTCATAAAATCAAAAATCAAAAAAATATATTTTATTTATTAAAATTAAATTCAGCACTTTATTTTTGTAAATAAATGTTAATTTAATTAATTTAGCTTAATTAAGAAATAACTTTAATATCTTTTTTTGCAATAATTAAAATTAATTTAGATAATTAGGTTTTATTAACTTTGATTAACTTATTTTTATTTCTTTAAATATCAAAAATCCAAAAATATTTTAATTAATTAATTAGTTTATTAATTTAATTGTTAACTTAATTTAATTCCTTTTAATTCAAAAAATAACCAAAAAAATCACTTTCTTTCAAAAAAGGGTCAAAACCCTAAAAACTCGTCCAATTTAAATTTCTCGCACGCGATCCATTTTATCATATTATTGTATCTGTTTCTTGGAATGTAATAGTTTAATAGGACTTTAATATTTTTATTGCTTTATTTATTTTCCGCATTTTAATTTTAAGGGTTGCTTTTGGCGATGTAAATACCCGACGCCTTGTAATAGTTAGTTTTAATTTCCGCAATTTAATTTCCGCAACTTATAAACTGTTAGATGTTTGATAATAGGGAATGCATGACAAGATCAAATGTTTAAACCTAATATCAACATAGATAACCATTGACATGTACAAAGATAAAATTAACTGAAAAACAACACACTCGCACATGCGCACCCTTAGGGTACACCTCATTTGGTTGCCTTCGAATGTGGTCATTGAGTATAGGAAGTTTTAGAGGTTTCCCTCTTGTCCAAAGATCATAGTTGCCTCGGAAAAATGATCTAAGACAATAGGGTTACCGCTAAGGCGTCCTAACATTGCTTTAGTGACCACACGTCCCTTAATCGAATTGACCCTTAAACTCCCACGACGATGCTACCTACTCATCAATAGTGGGATAGCATCTTCTAAAGGATATTAGCACATATTGATTCCTTTTTCGAGTAGGTAGATGGTTCTTAAGTACTTGCTCCTTTCAAAACAAAATAAAACTTTTCGCACTTACACTTTTCAAACAAAAACTTCTTTCAAACCCACAAACACAAAAAAAAGCAAATTTTGAAAACACTTTGAGGAAGTACCTAAGAGCCCGTGGATAACCACAGATAGAAAGGGTGCTAACACCTTCCCTTTCTATAACCTACTCCCCGGACCCGAGAAACATCTCGAAAAAGGAATTTTTCTGTGCTTTTTTTCCTTTCCTTGTTGAATAAAATAAAAGACGGTGGCGACTCTTGCTTATCGCAACATTTTGCAAAAACAAACGCAAAACGCGAACCAGCATTCCAAAAAACAGTCGGTTCTCTCCCACCGTATCACACATATAAATTGCAAAAAAATCTTGTTAATGCATGATTAAAAAATATTTAATGCAAATAATATAAGAAAAAGATATATGCATTTTTGAATAAAAAATAATTTGGATGATAATATAATACTATTTACATAGGATAAATAATAATAATATAAAAATTAATATTGATAAAAATAATTATTATTATATAAAATAAAGAAAAGAAATAAGATAATAAGAAAAAAAGTATAATAATTATAACCAAAAAATATAAATCATAAGAATTATATATATAGTTAAATTCAGGGGGGGGGGGGTTGCAGTCTTAAGTTATAGAGTAAAAACAAGGGGTGCTGAAAATAATTTGAATTAGGCCCAATATGCAGGCTGGAAGGGGGGGTGTTGTCTGTTCAGGAGTTTAGTAATTCAGGCGAATGAGTGTGCAAAAATTAGTTGGGCCTGGCCCATTCAGTAAATTGAGAGGGCTGGTTGGTTATGTGAGGCGAGGGTGCACGGAGTTACGGTGAAGACTTGGCCTATGGCCGTCTGATGAAGATCGCACGATATAGAATTGAGGGAGAATAATATTATTATATATACGCATGTATTGGATTCTAACAAAGTATTAACATTGTTTTATATTTTGTTTTTCATTACTCTTGTTTTACAATGAACCTCGCCTCTCTCATTCTTCTTCCCTTACCCTCTCTCTTTCCCTAGTTCTATCTATCCTTAACCCTTCTTCTCCGCGGTGCTACTTTGTACCAACCCCTCCCCACCATGAATCAAACCCCAAAACACCAACACAAAAGTCTTTGAAAATATGAAGTTCTATCCTTAACCCTTATTCTACGCGACGCTACTTTGTACCAACCCCTCCCCACCATGAATCAAACCCCAAAACACCAACACAAAAGTCTTTCAAAGATCACAATTCATCAAGACATGTAAAAATATGAAGTTTGATCATAAATAAATCAAGAAAGTCAAAAGTCTTTGAAAAAAGTCAAAGTTTTTAAGACCTAGAAAATTTTCTAAGTGTTTTAAGCCTTATTTTTTTATGACTTCATGCCAAATTTTCACCAAGATGTAAGATGATTCAAAGAAAACTTCCAACCTGAAAGTTGTAGATCTTGATGAGATCTACAAATTTTATTTACTGATCAAGTCCTATAAATTCTTGGAGCTTGATTTATAAATTCACAAAGTCATGCACTTTTTTATAAAAAACACTTAGTGAAAATTTAACCCAGTTTAGGCAGATTTTTGACCTAACTTCTTGGCCAATTTTCACTAAGCTCCAAATTGATTTTGTCAAAATGGCCAACATGAAAGTTGTATAGGATGTTTCAATATTTCCAAAATGTCCAAGAACTCATTGAGATCATTCTTGAGCTAGGAGAATCGAAGAGATGAAGTTTGGGTTTCAAACTTGAATTACAAGTCAATTTTGTGATGAACACATAATCAAATCTCAAATCATGCTGCACAATCTTGCTTTGTAGGCCACTTGAATCACAAATATATCCATAATAAGATGATTACATAATTAATTAAGCCATTATCCAAGCATTTGAGTCTTTATCCAAGTGATC
The DNA here is from genome assembly GCA_948472305.1 of Vicia faba. Classification (NCBI taxonomy): domain Eukaryota; kingdom Viridiplantae; phylum Streptophyta; class Magnoliopsida; order Fabales; family Fabaceae; genus Vicia; species Vicia faba. The sequence goes on from OX451738.1 coordinate 1,025,528,832, forward strand.
ATGCCATTAATGGAAGAAAGTTCACATTGCCATTCTTGAAAAGTGACTTTATACACAATGTCAACTCTCCTTGAGCCCATACATTGTTGCTTCTGATTCCAAAACATTTCAAATAAAGAAGCAACATATCTATAACCTATTATCCACCCTACAAACCCTTGTACTTCACATTAAAACTATGCATTTCATGTTTGCTTCAAAATCAAGTCACATAGCCATAACATGTGATTCTTGATTTCTTATCACTTGAGCTCTCCAAAACCTTTGCCTATAAATTGAGCCACTATTTGCAACGTAAAACATGAATACACAAGCCTTCAAACTCCATGAAACACTCCCACACTCATAACTGTACAAAAATCACCATTGTTGTCATTTTTGGCCAAGAAATTTGAAACACAAAATCCACTCGTGCGTTTCTTTGCTAAACCCTCTATAAAGCTTCTATACCTCAAATATAACTCAACCAAACACCTGTTACATTTATGTAACATCATATTCTCCATCTTCCATAACCAAAAACAGAGGTCTGCATCTTGACTTCTCCAGGATATTTCAGCCACTCTCAACTCAAGATAAGTATTGCATTAGCTTCCTAGGGACTCAAGGAAGCTAACATGATCATTGCAACACCTTGAATCAAGCTCATTTTCAAAACATGAATCCATTTTTGAGGTAAGTTTTCTGACTTCTGAAATCTTCATATAGACATTGTTAGATTTTGATTTTCAAAGATAAAATTTAGACATCATTTCCCTGAAGCTGACCGTGTCCTTAGAATTCATTTATAATGCTTGAGTAGTGAGAAATTTAAGTTTGAAATGCCTGAAAAAGTTAGGTCAGAATTTGGTACCATTAGAAATTCTCATTCATCTTTGATTTATAGCTTATGATATTTATATGGCTGGATTCGTATGGGAAAATGGAGCAACTTTCATGTTTACATTTTTCATTTTGGTTGAGAGATGAAGAAGTTACAGGTTTTGAAAATTTTGTGAAACTTTCCAGCGCGAGGAAGAAGAAGAGAACAACCATTGGGTCATTTTAAAATATAATGTGATGGTTTAACATTAATTAACAGATGTATCACCACCCCAGTGGTTAAAGCGCGCGCCTGTTATCTCTTGGACCTGGGTTTGAGCCCAAATGTCCATTTTGTTATTTTCACATTTTTTTTGTTTCTTTTATGTTTGCAGCCAGCGCACCCGGGCCTCCTCTCAATGGGCCTCTGTCACTATTACTCTCTCTACCCCCTGTTTACTTGTAACGCACAACCCATTAAAACGCAAAGCCTTGTTATAATTTCTTCCAATTTGTGTCAAGTCAACATTAGAGAACTCTAATCCAATGTCGGCAGTCAAACTCGCCACACAATTTTCAAATTGGTCAGTTGTGGTCTCTTGAGGAACATACAATTTCTTTAAAAATTTGATCAATGCTTAAGTGTGAGCATCAGAGCAAAGTAACAAAGACAACATAGAGATTTTGGATGGGGTTTTCCCCAACTACTCTACTATCTTAAAATCACTCTTCTTTATGATCTTCAAAATCTCTTCCATTTCTTGGATGGAGGGTTCCTCGGTAGGAATATCTTTGGTAGGCGCCTCCATTCGTGCAGGCTCAATTGTCTTTTCTTTTCCCCTAGCGTCAGTTCTAGGTTTATCAATGATAATGCGAACAAGTGTAAATGTAGTAGTTGGCGGTGAAATGTTAGGAGAGAAGATTCTCCCGGTTCTTGTCACCTTGCTAGAACCAGCAATATTGGTAACGTCATCAGTTTTGTCTTCATTAATCGATGAGTCTTGCTTAATCCCATGATAGTATACTTCCGCACCATAATTCCAAGGTACTGCCTCATTGGAAGAATAAGGAATTGGACCTGGTGCGGTAATTATCAAGGGGGAAAACATTGGTTTGTTGGAAATCCTAATAGAACCTTTTGAGGAGATCCTAATAGGTTTGTTGGATATTGTGATGATGGAAATGTCTTCAGCTTTATCACTCAAACTTTTTATGGCTGAAGTTCTTTCAAACAAAATCTCATGGCTATCTATTAGGTGTTGGACACCCTTTTTTAGCCATTCGCTTCCATTAACTTGTTTGGCGCAGTAGCAACAATCTTTTAAACAACTAGGGAAAACCCCAGCTCTCAACAACTTTTCTTTAACAATGGTCAGTTGAGTAGTCAAATCTTCAACGGAGGAAACAAAAGCAGTGTCTTCAATTGCATTGACGCCTTTTCCATGATTTGCATTGGTGCAATTATAACATTTGGAGTTGTAGGTGGGTCAAACTCAATAGTCCTATTATCAATAAGGTCTTGAATCTTGTTTTTAGAGCCCAACATTGATTAGTGTCATGCCCGGGGCTATTGGAGTGATAAGCGCATTTAGCGTTAGGATTGTATTTCAGAGATGAAACATTGGGATTTGATGGTGGATCACACAATGTTACTAAGTTATCCTTCAACAGGTGTTGCAAGGCTTGGGACAGTGACATGTTAATCCTCGTGAATTTTCTTCTTGGAACCTCAGGCCTTTGATGGTTGGCTTGTTGTGGTCTTTGAGCGGAGGATGGATTAGAGATCAAAACAACATCAACAGATTGGCGATGGTATTTTTTGACATGGCTTCTTGACCCATATACGACATTGGTTTCCTTTTTTCCAGTAAAGGGCTTCTTCACGGTGTTTGATGTAGAGGCAGAGGCCATGGGAATTTTTCCACTTTTGATACCACTCTCGACTCTTTCACCAGTCAGGATTTACTCAGTGAAACCAGATGATGAGCTCCCAATTAAAAAATTAAAGAATGGTCCAGTTAATGTTCCCATGAACATATCCACCAACTCCTTATCAATCAATGGTGGTTGTACTCTACCAGCAAGGTCTCTTCATTTCTGCGCATACTCTTTAAAACCTTCATTGGAGCCCATTGTCATTCCTTGCAACTGAACCCTAGTCGGTGCTAAATCAGCGTTGTACTGATATTGGCGATAGAAAGCGGTGGCTAGTTCTTCCTAAGTATGAATGTTGGAACCCTCCAACTGGTAAAGCCATTCTAACTGAGTCCCAGACAGACTCTCTTGAAATAAATGTACCCAAAGTTTCTTGTCAGTGGTATGCAGTTGTATTTTACGGACGTGTTGCACCCAAAAATTTACCCTCTTGATTTCAGATTTTTTTAGGCTTATGTTTCATCATATTGCATTGCATTCATGCATTGTGTAGGGATAAAAGTATTTTGGTTATCAAGTCTTCCACAAGCCTTGGAAGATTGATTGTATTGACAAGTTTCTAAAGGAGGGCCCTATTATCTAAACCTCTGGATCTTTCAATTCCAAAGGTACAACATATCTCAAGAGATCTTACACACCTCATTGGATCATCAAAAGATTGAGTATTGTGCTGTTTATAAGGAGAATCACATCCTTTGGATTCATCAGTCAAAATTAGGGTTTTGCCCAAGTTGAAGTTATTGGGGTCTAGATGAGCCAAGTATTGAAGCATAATTCTTTTATCATCATTGGAATTAATTTTGTTCAAAAAGCCTCTCTTGATGCTCAAAGGAATTAGGGGTTTGAAGCTTGACCAATTATCTCCTAGTGCAGAGTGCAAAACTAGGGTTTGAGTTTTAATCAGGGATTTTTGGAATTTTTAAGTTAAAACTCTTTTCATAGCCTCTATGTGTTTGTAATATCATATGTTTGAAGTTTTGATCATCAATTTTGAATAGAAGTGGTTCAATTGAATCAAAGGGGCAAAACAATCATTTTACTCAAAGTCAACAAAGTCAAAGTTAGCCAAGTAGACTTTTGGTCAACATGAAGCATTTGACATGTATTTTTATGTGGGATTATCATTTATGATTGATTTTTACAAGAATTGCAAGTATGAGAGGTTACTTGGATTTGAAATTTATCTTGGGGATTGAAAATTTCGATGTGTTCTTGATTTAGGCCTGGATTTACAAGGGCATAACTTTCTCATTTTTCAGGGGATTTTGGTGGTTCCTTTTGCAAATTGAAGAGGGGAAAAAGACCTACAAGGCCCCACAGAGGACAAAAACACACTTCTTACTCAAATTCAAAAGTTATGCGCCTTTGAAGTTCAAGGCAAGTTGAGCATTTTTTGGGCAATTTTGGGCAACTGGCCAGGCAAGGCGAGGCATTTGGCCTAGACAATTTATCAAACAGTTGGTGACATGCCTATAATTGTTGATTCAAGGAATAATTCAAAAATGTGCCTCGTGCACTTTAAAGTGGGCTACGAAAGCTTCTCATTAAACTTGGAATCTATTAATTTGGTTCAAAATCGAAGAGGCTGTGACTTGAGGAAGTTGGATATTGAAACTAGGGATTCAAATGAATATCTTTGATTTCCTTCGTCTTGAGCCATTTGAAGCAGCTTTGTAAGATGGCCGAAGCCTCCTTTTCTCTCTTTGATTTCCTTCAGCTTGGGTCATTCGAAGCAGCTTTGTAGGCTGGTCGAAGCCTCCTTTGCTACCTTTGATTTCCTTCAGCTTGGTCCATTCGAAGTAGCTTTGTAGGCTGGTCGAAGTCTCTTTCTTCTTACTTTATTCTTCTCCAGTTTGGACATTCAAGGCGCAATCTCGAGGGCTGGTCAAAGTCTCTTTCTTCTTACTTCGTTCTTCTTCAGTTTGCACATTCGAAGCATCATTTTGAGGGCTGGTCGAAGCCTCTTTCTTTTCTCTTCGTTTGAACACTCAAGGTGCCATCTTGAGGGCAGGTCGAAGCCTCATTCTGCTCTCTTCGATTGGACATTCAAGGTTTCATCTTAAGGGATGGTCGAAGCCTTATTCTCCTCTCTTCGATTGGACATTCAAGGTGTCATCTTGAGGGCTGGTCGAAGCCTCATTCTCTTCTCTTTGTTTGAACATTCAAAATGTAATCTTGAGGGCTGGTCGAAGCCTTATTCTCCTCTCTTCGTTTGAACATTCAAAATTTCATCTTGAGGGCTGGTCAAAGCTTTATTTTTCTATCAACTAGGACCATTAGAAGTGACCTTATGGTTGGTTGAAATCTCATTTCTTCTCCTTTTGATTCCTCTCAATTTGGACCAATCAAAGTGTTATCTTGGGAAGACCAGCGCACGCGCAGTTTTGGGAAAGTTGGCTTAAGTTACCCAGGAATCCTAAGCCTCATGTCTGGCTCATCCCTCCATCATTTCTTTCGAACCTCAGCTTGTTTCTAAGCTTAGAGTGTGTTCTTTAATTGGCTCAAGGAAACTTTGAGAATGCACGAACCAATTTTCTATGGCTTCATTTAGAAATCAACTGACCTTTGGTGCATGCGTGGGTTGCAGTTTTTGTGCACCCTTCAATTCTATTTGTTTTCAGGATTGATATTACACATGCTTGGCACGAATCACTCACCTCATTTCTTACTCCTTTTGGCCAAACAATCACACTTTCCTTGCCTCCCCATGCTTTCTACATTTTTTTCCAAAATTGGTAACTTTTACCTCAAGCAAAACCACACCATGTGCAATCCTTGCCACCTCACACCCTCACACTTCACTCACCTCATTTCATTAACCTCTGAGCTCATCAAAATGCATCATAAAAGGCCAAATAAACAAATAAAACGCAAGCACATGATATCATATTTCCATTTTCCTGTTTTGGCCAAATTGCCCTCCAACGAATTTCTATGAGCTATGGCCTTATTTTCCTCACTCTAAACACTCTATATAAACACTGCATTGCTCATTTAAAAAGGAGAGAGGACGGGGAGGAAAGGAACGAAAGGTTGCATTGGAGGAAGTTCAGATCTAAAACCACTTTTTCTCTCAAAAATCCATTTCTTCGATTCTCCTAGTTTGCTCGCGCGTTTTGAGTGATTCTTCTTGCATTCTCTTCTCCAAGTGCTAAGGATTGTAGATTAAGGCTTGGTTTGTAGCTAGAGTGAAGGAGACAGTAGATACACTTTTTCCTTAAAGGTTAGAATCCTTAACTTTGGATCTTGATTTCTGGCCATGAACTGTATGATTTGAGTTTGAAATCATGTTGTTTGATGTTCATTGAGTGTTTCTGCAGTTTTAGAGCTCTTGATTTAATGAAACATGCATGTATGATGATTATGGAATATCTTGCTCAGTGTGTTTTTGCAATCTTCATGAGATCCATTCTTGATCTGTGGTTAATCATTCCAAGTGATTCGAATAGCATGATGTAGATCTTATTTCTAGCTTTAATTTGCACGAAATTTCATAAAAAATGTTGTGAAAATGAGTATGTGGTGTGAATCTGAACATTGAGCCCTAGCATTTGTTTTTCGCGCGTTTCTGGTTAGGGCTAGAGGTTGAAGATGAAGCGTGTAACTTTCTGATTGGTCCATTTGAATTTTTGCATTTATTTGAATTTTGTTTTATAACTTGATTTTCTTGCTCAAAAATGGTTGAAAAATTATGAAAAATTTCATGAAATTCCAAAATAATATTTCTGACCTTGTGTATTTTTTTGGAATTTTTGAAGATGTCCTGATTGGTTTAAAAATTCATGTGTTTAATTAAGTGTTTGTTTAATTTTTAATTTTATTTTGACATTTCCTTTACTCCAAAAATTCCACAAAAAATCATTGAAGCTTATTTTTATTTCTAATATTTGAATAAAATTTTTGTTGAAAATTTTTCTGATTTTGATTAGAATTTCATTTTAAAGATGTGAATATGTGTTTAATTGATTAATTTCTTGAATTTAATTTTATTTTTGACTTTTCTTTAATTCTAAAAATATGAAAAAATAGGTTTTCTGATCCTTGGGGTTTTCTCTATTTTTGTATGACTTTAGTTTGAATTATTTAGAATTGAAACTTAATTGATCAATAATTAAGTTTATTTTCTAAGTAATTAGGGTTTTGATAATCCCCTTGTTTGATTTTATTCCAAAAACCAATTTACTTTGAGTTTCAATTGAATTCATCTCCTGTTTGAAGTTCATAGATGAATTGAGGATCTCATAAATATTTTTCTTGAATTAATTGATGAGGTTTGGTATTTTCCACTAATTTATCTTGAAAACTTGCCTAGATTGGTGGTTCCACTAACTAGTTTTGATGTTTGAAGCCTATTTGATCATTTCCTCAACCATCAATGAACTTGAGATTTGCTTTCTGACTTTTATGCATCTTAAAGATACTTAGAAATTTTTTGTTTGAATTATGGAAGTCTTTTCTATTTTTGATGAATTTTCAAAGTGAAAGTGCCCAATTGATGTTGCATATCTTGTTGCAATTTGTTTGATGACCAAGGAACTTTTGTGAGGCCTATAATTTGGCACTTAATGATCAGGTGTCTATTGTTTTCCTCACAGCAATTCAAATAAATCCCCTTGATTTTCCAATAATTGGTTGATGAGCCCTTTTGATTCATGTCCCTTAACTAATGTCCTTTTCTTATTTTTGCTTTGAACTTTAAACTTTTGGCTTGAGTTTGAGGTCATCAAATGAGAAATGATAATATGTTGAGGAATAATACATCAAGGATAGTCTCATAAAGACTTGATATCACTTGACCTTTTATGCTTGAACCAATCTCATTCACATATGATTTTGGTGTTCCCTTTTTCCCTTTTGAATGTTTTGAGGTATATTAAATGCACTTGTGCAACATGATTTAGAATTAATATTTTAAACTCTTGATCATATCCTCATATCATGTTAGAAGCTTTATTTCAAGTCTTTGAATGGTTTAAGTCTTCTAACTTTTGTCTTTGTTTGATTTCCTTGCCTTGCTAACTTGTGATCCAAGCTTTGTGATACATTTTATGGTACCCTTCTTTTGTTATGCCTGTGAACCATGATGAGATGAATGAATATGAATGTGAAGTGTAATATAATGACTTCTAAAGTCTTTTATTGTATTCTTCTCTTGCCCCTTTGATCCTTGATTTATATTTACTTATCAATTCAACATGGTGACAGGAAAGGAGCAACAATTCTTTAGTTTTGACCTAGTTATTGTTTGAGTTTGCTTGACGTGTCTTACATCTATTGCCCTTGATGTTTGCCATCATATTAATTTTACATTCTCATGATTATATCATCATCCATCCTTTACTGGTTCGTCATTTCTCTTTGGAATCACTAATTTGTCTGTTGAATGTGCGAGGGACTCTGAGGAAAAGTTTTCCATTTAGACTTGGTACTGTAGTGTTCCACATTATTTGTGGAACACAATTGGTTATGTTTGCACTATTCTTGTGCTTGGTATATTTGTCATTCTTTTGCAGGATATATATATATATATATATATATATATATATATATATATATATATATATATATATATATATATATATATATATATATATATATATATATATATATATATATATATATATATATATATATATATATATATATATATATATATATATATATATATATATATATATATATATATATATATATATATATATATATATATATATATATATATATATATATATATATATATATATATATATATATATATATATATATAGTGTGATTGTGACTGCTATAGTCCTGCTCTTGAAGCCTCAGTGCATATATTTGATGGCGTGATTTCTGACTTAACTTGTTTACTGATGTTAGCTTTCTTGAAGTTCTCTGGATTTATTTTTTTTTGCTTGCTCATTTGCTACGGAGAGTTATCCATTTGGAATTGCACTATTTCCCTTTTATTGTTTTCCATTCCTTATTGCTTTTTATTGCATGATGGGACCTCCATTGTTGATATATGTCAGGAGTCCCTCTGATTTATTTAAAGATCTATTTAAGGAGATTCTTCATATGTACCTTGCTTGCTACTCATGTTTAAACACTTATTTATTTACTTGTTTGATATTTACCATGCTCCCTTAGGATTGCTCATGTAGGGTTAGTCCTCGAGTTAGACCTTAGGATAGGAATCCATGTATGCTAACGTAGGGTAGAAATTTCCCTCTTTCATCCCCAACCTTAGGATCAATCTTTGTATGATAACATTTAGGATAATGTTAGTCTACTCTCCCTTAGTTGTTTCTCTTTTCTTTGCATATTTTATTTTAAAACTAAAACTTCTTTTTGGAAAATCATAAAATATTTCTAATAAACTTAAATCCTTCTTCAAGGTAAAAAATACATATCAATCTTATTTGTTTGTGCGCCTCTTGGATTTGTTTTAAATCTTGTCAAAGTGATGTCTTGCCATCTTTGCCATGTTATCTTCCTATCTTTTAGCCGATGTTTCAGCATCGCACATTCTTTTAGCTGATGTTTCGCCATCACACATGTTTGTTATCCTACCTTGATTCTCAATATCATTGTTAGGTTTGATGTTTGTTCTTTGGTTTATTGATGTTTCACCATCTTTGCCATGTTATCTTCCTATCTTTTAGCCGATGTTTCGTCATCGCATATTCTTTTAGCCAATGTTTCGCCATCACACATGTTTGTTATCCTAACTTGATTCTCAATATCATTGTTAGGTGTGATGTTTGTTCTTAGGTTTATTGATGTTTCACCATATTTTCCATGTTATCTTCCTATGTTTTACCCGATGTTTCACCATCACACGTTCTTTTAGCCGATGTTTTGCCATCGCACATATTTGTTGTCCTACCTTGATTCTCACTATCATTGTTAGGTGTGATGTTTTGTTCTTTGGTTTATTGATGTTTCACCATCTTTGCCATGTTATCTTCCTATCTTTTAGCATATTTTTTTTCATCTCACATTCTTTTAGGCAATGTTTCGCCATCGCACATGTTTGTAGCCGATGTCTCACCATCGCACATGTTTGTTATCCTACTTTGATTTTCAATATCATTGTTAGGTGTAATGTTTCATCATCTTGTCTGATATTTTGCTGTCATGTTGGCGTCTTACCGCCTTATCTGAGTTTGTGTTGCCATGCAATGTTTTGTCATCTCTTTTTGTAATTTTATCATCATTGTTGACATTTTTGTTGTTCTATTTGATGTTTTGCCATCTTGTCTATTGTTTTTACTTCCTTAACTAAAAAACATAAACCAACCAAAATATATGATCCGAACTACGGCTGCTCTGATTCCTTAAAAGGGATACGTAGGCATTAGGGTATGGCCCAGGCGAGCACAACTTTTATTTTCCCTACATTCTTTTCTCCTTTCTTTTGCATGCATTCCCTGTACAACAGAGATATAGATTTTTACACACCCATTAGATTAGACAACAAGAGTGGATACCGTAGAGTACAACGGGCGTGTGGGGTGCTAATACCTTCCCCTCGCGTAATAGACTCCCTTACCCGATCTCTCGGTTGCATGACCGTGACTTCCCCCTTCTCAGGTTTTCTCGATGATTACCTTTCCCTTCATGTGGGATAAAAGATGTTTGATGGCAACTTCATTATTTGATGATTTTCTGCCTGTTGTTTCAGCTGCAAATTCACTGGGGAAAGATTGACCTATTGCTGGTCCATCATGGAGTCGATCCTAGCTCTTGTTTGTTTATTTCTTTAGGTGTTTATTTATTTCCAGTTTTGTATATACTGCTTGCATATGTTTGCGCATGCATTTTATCGCTTTCCATATATTTGGTTATTTGATGTGCTGGCTCTGCTATCATGTTGGGTGGGTGTTACAAGATGTAAAAGGCTCAATACCCAGACCAAGTGACAACCATAGGAACCTTAGGAATAGAGTGGAACATGAACGACTAGTCGACTTTGGTTTGCTAGTGCGATCATGTCGTCCATGCTCAGATGAGAGTGCATATGGGGTGCTATTGTTTCACATAGTTGTTTCGACGATAGTGGCTTCAAGCGTACCCATGATTCTGAGTTACCATTGCCTTACCCTGACCTAGTTTACACATGTTAGCGGGGAAGGAATATTGATTCTTACAGGTACCGTCGGTGACTCTTTTCTGTTGGTGAGTGAGTTTCTAAAAAATAAATGACTGGTTACTTAACAAAGTTATGGATCTTGGTTTCCTGACATATTCAGAACAACACAGTGGATACCTTGATTCCTATATGTTTGCATCACCTCATGGCATATTTATTTTCTAAAAAAAAATGCAAACAAAAAAAGTATGTATGTCTAATTCACATATGCATGCTATTTCCTGGATACTTAGTAGTTGTCATCAGGATGAATAACAACACGAGCACAAGTGCAAAAACTCATAGGAAGAAGGCTGTCTACTAGTTTGTGTTTTATGTGGGTCGATTAAAAGAGTTGGGAGCCCTTGTGAATGGTCCGAATGAAAGCATCTTCAGGAAACTGTATGGGAATTTGTTGCCACTAGTGAATGATTTTTATAAGGAATGGGCGTTAAGAGTGCTTCTTCAGTTCTATGATCCACATCTACGTTGTTTTACTTTCCAAGATTACCTGCTAGCACCAACTCTTGAAGAGTATGCATATATTATTGATATAAAGGTCACATATAGTATTCCTTTTACTCAAGTACCTGAAACTCCCAATTACGTGGCTATCGCTAAAGCTCTTTATTTGACCGTTAGCAAAGTGGAAGGCAATTGGATCAAGAAATGTGACACCCAGGGTATTTCTCGGTATTATCTGATAAACAAGGCTAAGGGATTTGTAGAAGAACGAAATTGGATGACTTTCAATGCGTTACTGGCCGTGTTAATTTATGGTTTAGTCCTCTTACCTATGGCAGAAAGGTTGGTGAATTTGGAAACAATTTGTGTCTTTATGAATAACAACCCAATACCGATGTTGTTAGTTGATCCTTATTATACTATTCATTCTCGACATGGTAAGAGAGGGGATGTGGTATGTGGTACAACTTTACTTTACAAGTGGTTCATGATGCACTTACCTACCAAGGGAGCGTTTGCCGACATTGTTGAGACATCTCTTTGGGCCCCGCGGATCATGGGACTCACTTCTTACGACATTGTCTGGCACAACATGGGAATTATGAAGGAGTTCATTACAAGTTGTGGTGAGTTTCCTAACGTTCCACTCATCGGAACCAAGGGTTGCATAAACTATAATCCCATCTTGGTATGGCGTCAATTTGGATTCGTAATGAAAAATGGACCTACTCAGCGGGAAGTGAAGGAAACCGTTTATTTCGGCAAAGAAGGATATGTTGCTATGTTTGAAAGGGTGAAGATTTCCTGGAAACACATTCATCCAAAAGGAAAGCTTTCTTTTGATAGAAGTGGAGGCGTGGCTCTTGACGCTTACTCAAAATGGATTTAGAGTCGGGTAAAGGTGCTGTTGTTTCCTTATAAGAGGGAAGAACCATTGTACCCGCGGCATGTGTTTGATCTGGAGGATGATCATCTTTCTCATGGCAGGATGTCTTCTAAGCAATCTGCGCCAGGAGAATTCGAAGTTGTACCAATGGCGTGCCTCAAAAATGCCAAAGTTGAGAATATAAAGCTACAAGCTGATCTGGAAGATAAAAATGTTGAGCTTTCTTTTGATTTATAAGAAAAGAAAAGACTCTGGAGGGAGAATCGAGAGAAAGATTGTCTACTAGAGGGTCGTGGATCATGTGAACACTCAAAGAGGTCAAGGATTGAGACTTCCAGCTTAACCATTCTCCGGGATAATGCATTTTTGAAAAATAAACAAAGGATTAAGAGTCTCCAAGTAGCAGGAGAAAATTTAAGAGCGTGACATGACTAAAAGGTTAAAGAATTAGAAAGGAAACTAATAAAGTCAGAATGCAAGATCAGAAGCGCGAAGAGCAGATGGCTCGTGTGATGGAAGAAAATGATAAGCTCAGAAGTCAGATAGAAGAATTGGAGAGTGAACCTATATCTATTTCTTTTCCAGAATGCAAAAACTGTGATCATTTCCTGGAGCAATGTCAGTACTTAGAAGAACAATTATTTCAAAAGGATGTGGTGATTAAAAGCCTTGTTGAAGAGCAAGACTGTCCAAGGACAAGACAGTTATTCCAAGAGACCAAGGAGTTGAGCGAGGAGCATTTCCAAGAGGAGGTACCTTTATTTCATGTCAGAATGGGGGACCTACCCCTTTGATTTTTATCATTTCTTTATTTTTATTAAAGTGATCACCACCAGTCTTGTTGGATGGGATCTTTTTTATCTTGTACAAATTCCGTGGATTTTGAGAATTGGTGTTTTGATGTTTTTGTAAATAAAGAAGTTTGTTTTTGCACTTGTATCTTAATTTTGTCATTTGACTTTTTTCGTGCTCAGTTGTTATACCTAATGGTTGACGAAGCTTGTAAATTCCTGGAAATAACACAAACATATCATGCATATCATACATCTCATACATTGCAGGTAATCTCGGGATATTTTTCTCATCTTAATTCTGCTTTTCTTATCCAGAATTCAAGACGACTACTCATCGGTATTGCACCAGAAACAATTTTCCAAGACAGATGGAACAAGTTCAAGTTGAACTCATTGAAATGAGATCTCAGATGGCTACTCAGGTGACCTAGTTCATTGAAGTCCTCACTAATGTGAATCATCGACAAGAAGAATTGACTGCCTTTGTCAACAACAAACACCACTATCTCGCTGATGATGGGAATCAAGGGCTCTATCTGGACATTTCTGTTGAACTGGGAGATGTACAAGACCAGCCCGTCGGGAATTTCCACAGGTCACCTGGCAACCCTTTCCTGTGGAAAATGGGGAAATTTCCCCCCATCTCCGAGACCCCGTCTTATGGGGAACCGAAGAGATAATCTGGGTGGTGTAAGAAATTGTCAAGAGCAGGACTTTGAGTTTGACCAGGATGAAGATTAGTTCTCTATACGGCATTCTGAGCCAGAAGTTTAGGTTGAGGATAAAAGGTATCGGTTGTTGGAAGAACGTTTGAAGGTTGTGGAAGGGCAAGGAGTCCTTGGTATGAACGCTAATAATTTTGGGCTAGTATCTGGGGTGAAGGTTCCTCCAAAGTTCAAACCACCGGTCTTTGAAAAGTACAACGGTTCATCATGTCCCGTTACTCATGCAACTGCTTATTTCCGGAAGATGTCGGTACATACCGAGGATCAGGGGCTCTTGGTTCATTTCTTCCCGAATAGCCTATCTGGGGCATCCCTGGAGTGGTACATGAAGTTAGAGAAAAATCATATTCGATGCTGGAATGATCTTGCTCGTGCTTTTGTCAAGCACTATAAATACAATGTTTATATGGTGCCTAATCGCACTCAATTACAGAATTTGTCCCAGGGGCCAAAAGAATCTTTCAAAGAATATGCTCATAAGTGGTGTGAGTTTGCTGCGAGAGTCCAACCTCCCCTCATGGAACGAGAACTTGTTGATATGATGATGAGTACCCTGCAAGGGCCATTTTATGATCACATTATAGGAATAGCTTCAGTAGGATTTGTGGATTTGGTTATGGCTGGGGAAAGAATTGAGGTGGGTTTGAAATTAGGGAAGATTCAAATGAGTGGTTCTAGTGGTTCATCAGGGGGCGGTAAGAAGCCATTCAATACTTACCCCAAGAAAAGGTAAGGCAACACAAGTGCAGTTTAATCTCATAGAGGAAGACGAGAGGACGGTTAACACCAACAAATTAATGTTGTTTCTATTTCTATTAATGCTCCTCCACAACAGAGACAAAATCCGGTGCCCCAACAACAAAGACAGCAAGATGCTCCCCGTAAGTATAATAATCAACAACAGAGACAATTGAGAAAATTCGACCCCTTACCAGTATCTCCTACTGAAGCACACCATCATTTGCTCGATTTGAAGTTGATTAGCTTGAGAAATATGCCACCACCCCCTGGAAGAATTCCTCCTAACTATGATGCTAACGCAAGATGTGAATTCTATTCTGGTGGAATTGGTCATTCAACAGACAATTGTTTTGCGTTGAAGTGTAGAATACAAGACTTGTTGGATGCCAAGGCGATTGAGTTTACTCCAGTGACTGGTCCGAATGTTACCCAAAACCCAATGCCTAGAAATGGAGGGGGTGTTTTTAATATGATTGATGATAATGGAGAAACACTGAATTTAGTTATGAATGTGGAACAAGTAACTACTCTGTTGTGGTATGTTAAGAGGTATTCACTTGACAATTCTATTTTCTCTGGTTGTGCTTCAGACTGTGCCAAGTCTAGAGAGCAACCGAAGGGCTGTGATGACTTGAAAGATGGAATCCAATTCATGATGAATGAAGGTTCCCTACAGTTCGATAGAAGACCAAGATACTGAAAGGCTACCGAAGATGATGTTGCTGTGGTATCTATTCCTTACACCCCTGCGCGCATTCCTACTCCATCTAGGGCACCTCCTTTGATGATTACGGTACCTGGACCCATGCCGTATACCAGTGAGAAGGCCATCCCATGAAATTATGGTGCTGATGTTTATTACCACGAGGTGAGGCAAGAGGTAAATCCTCGTCCTTCTGAGGAAGAAATTGCTGAAGACAACAAAGGGGATATTCATAATTTCTCTGGTGAAAGTCGAATAACTAGAAGCGGAAGAGTGTTTCGTCCATATAACGTACAAGATGTAGAAGATTCATCTGCAAGAGAAAAAGGAAAACAATAGGTGATGATTGGTAATCCAAGGGTTATGCCAGCCAATGTGACTCAACCAATTCCAGTACCGGAAAATTCTTCGGTCCCTGATGAAGTTGAGGAGTTAATACGATTTATCAGGAAAAGCGATTATATAATAATTGATCAGTTAAGCGATACCCCTTCTAAGATGTCTATCTTATCCTTGTTGATCTATTCAGAACCTCACATAAATGATTATATGAAGTTGTTGAAGAATGAATTCGTGCCACATGAGATAACAATCAATCAGTTCGAGAATGTCTGTGCTAACATATCGGCTTGGAACGGTCTGGGCTTCATGGATTTTGATCTTCCTACAGAAGGGCGAGACCATAACAAAGAATTACATATTTCTATGGAGTGCATGGGCACTACTCTATCCCGAGTTTTGGTGGATACAGGGTCGTCTTTGAACGTACTACCCAAGTCAGCATTGATGAAAATTGATTATTCTGGCTTGGAGTTATGTCCTAGCGACTTGATGGTAAAAACGTTTGATGGGTCTCGAAGAGCAGTATTTGGGGAGTTGGAATTACCTATTAAGGTGGATCCTCGAACTTTCAATGCAACTTTCTTTGTGATGGACATACAGCCATCATATTATTGTTTGTTGGGGCGGCCGTGGATTCACAAGGCAGGGGCAGTCACCTCTACTCTTCACCAGAAGCTAAAGTATCCTACAGAGGGAAAAGTGATAATTGTATATGGCGAGGAAGAGTATATTGTGTGTCATTTGATATCATTCCGCTATGTTGAGGTGGAAGGTGAAATACATGAGACTCATTTTCAGGCGTTTGAGACAGTCCGTGCGGTTAATTTTCCTCCTCCAGAATAGAAAAAGAAGCCGAAAACTGTTATGTCTTCTCTCAGGGATGCTAAAGCAGTGGTGGATATCGGTAACCCTGAAGGTTGGGGTCGGGTGCTGGATGTTACCCCAAAATTCAACAAATTCGGTCTTGGTTTCATCCCGGGTTAACAAAGTGCAACTTCCAGAGCTCTTGGTTTATCTACTCCTGTGAAATTCTCCCATCCTAGTGCAACTCAAGAAGGATGCACCAATGCAGTTGGTGACGATAGGGTTGACAAATACAATATTAAAGATTGGATTCATCCAAGCATTCCAGGCTAAGCACTCAATAATTGGACTTTTGTAGACGTTATCCAAGTTTCAAGCGTTGAGGAGTAATTTTCTTGTTTTCTTTTGTTATCATGACATAATTCACGCGCTTTGCCCAAGGTGTAGTGAACCATTTGTGTAGGGCCACCATGTTTATTTTCAAAAAAAGTTTGTCATGAATAAAGGACGTTTTTGCATTCAAAATTTTTGTTCCATTCTTTTCTTTAAAAGGCAATGCTTCCCATTTCACACACCGTCACTAAAACACCAAAATATCATTTATGCAGATGCACTTCCACCACATATTATATTGATAACGACTCTGCTATCGCTCACTATGAATTTGACAATCCGATCTATCAAGCCGAAGAGGAGGCATATGAGGATTACGATCTTCACGAGGAATTAGCAAGGTTGTTCCAACAAGAAGAGAAGGCCAGCCGAATCAATATGCCCGAATATGAAGCTTGCATTTATGGAATTGAAGTAGCAATCGACATGCGGATCAAATATTTGAAAGTTTACGGGGATTCTAATCTTGTTATGAGCCAGATTAATGGAGATTGGGAGACTCATCATCAGAACCTGATTCCCTATCATGAGCATGTTATGAGGTTGATCCCGTACTTCGAAGAGATCATGTTTGAACATATTTCCAAAGAAGAGAAAAATTTAGCTGATGCACTGGAAACTTTGTCTTCCATTTTCAAAGTTAAGTGGGCTAACGGAGCACCTTCTATTACCATTAGAAGGTTGGATGAGCCAGATTTTTACTTTGACACCAATTTGGACTCAGACGATAAACCTTGGTTCTATGATATCAAAAAATATCTTGAAATGCAAGAATACCCTGAAGAGGCGTCTGTCACAGATAAGACGTCCTCGAGAAGATTTTCGACCAAGTTCTTTATCAGTGGTGGTGTGTTGTATAAGAGGCATCATGATGGTTTACTGCCCAGATGCATTGACAAAAGAGAAGCAGCTAGAATCATTGAAGGGATACATGAGGGTGACTTTGGGACTCACTCCAGTGGGCATACCATGGCCAAAAAGATTTTGCGAGCTGGTTATTATTGGTCCACCATGGAGAATGACTGTTATAATCATGCACGGATTTGTCACAAATGTCAAGTCTACGCTGATAAGGTACATGTGCCGCCTGTACTATTGACTCCCCCTTGGAGGTTCGCGATGTGGGGAATTGATAAGATTGGCAAGATCAAACCAACAACATCCAATGGACATCGATTCATTCTGGTTACCATTGATTATTTCACTAAATGGGTCGAAGCTGCATCTTATGCCAATGTCACCAGACAAGTGGTAACCCGGTTCATCAAACACAATATTATCTGTCGTTACGGAGTTCCCGAAAAGATCATTACCAAAAATTGGTCTAATTTAAACAAAAAAATGATGAAGGAGCTTTCCGAGTCATTCAAAATCAAGCATCATAACTCTTCCCCGTACATGCCGAAGATTAATGGTGCTGTCGAAGCAGCTAATAAGAATATCAAGAAAATTGTACAAAAGATGGTAGTAACCTATAAAGATTGGCATGAGATGCTACCCTTTTCTCTACATGGTTACCGTACCACCATGCGTACTTCAACTGAGGCAACCCTATTTTCCTTGGTCTATGGCATGGAAGCAGTGTTACCTGTAGAAGTCGAAATTCCTTCTCTTAGAATCATGAGGGATGTTGAGCTTGATGAGAGTGAATGGGTGTAGAATCTGCTAGGTCAGTTAGAACTTATCGATGAGAAAAGGTTGACAACTATATGTGATGGTCAGGTATATCAGCAAAGGATGAGGAAAGCTTTTGACAAGAAGGTGCGGCACCAGTGTTACAAGCCAGGTGACGTTGTGCTCAAGAGGATAATTCTTCCCCATGGGGATCCCAGAGGCAAGTGGGCTCCGACTTATGAAGGACCATTCATGGCCAGAAAAGTTTTCTCTGGTGGAGTGATGATGCTCGCAACCATGGATGGAGAATACTTCCCTCTTCCTGTAAATGCTGACGTAGTTAAAAAATACTTTGCATGAAAAAAAAAACCCGCTAAGTTGAAAACCCAAAAGGGCAGTTTAGGAAAAAAGAGTGTGTCCTGGTGAACCGAAAACCCGAAAGGGTGATTCAGGCAAAAGTTAGGGACTTAAAGCAAATGACTACACTCAGCATGAATTCCTTTGTTTCTTTATTTTTTTCGGTCACCTGGAAGAGGTTCAGAGCCAATCCAAGACAGTTGTATCAAAAGCAGGAAGACGGAAGTGTTAAAGTCATAAGAGTTATAGCAGAGTCGGAACTTGATGCATATTCGTATTCACATTGCCATTTGTAAACACTTATTTGTTTTGATTTTTCAATTAGCTGCTTCCAAATGTAAACACATTTTTCACAGGCTGATTTCTCAAATCAAAAAAAGATCCGCTTTTATATGTTCACATAAATTCCTTTTTTACTGTTTTGTTTGTAAAAACGTCCAACATTTTGATAAACATGTGCATATAAAATTTCTTGGCCCTATATGAACATGATAATCTAAGTTATTGTTGCTTGAAATAAGAATTATAAGTATATTTGTCATGCGATGCAAGGGGCATGCTTAATTTTTATTCTTGATGGAATGCTCACTTGCTTACTTGTGGATGTTTTACTAAGCCGTTTCATGACTCTGCTGGGGGAAAAGGTTTATCTCTCCCCTTACGAATGCTCATTTCTTAGAAAAAGACAAACAAAAGAAAAACCATTCGCAACTTCTGTTCATAATGTAGAGGTCATGGGTCAGGATAAGGTCAAGATTGCAGTGCATCATCCATATTGACAAGTCCGGATGGAGACGATCCTCTTCCATGGTGGCATTTTTCTCTTCTGCATTTTCTTATATATCTTGATTGACTGTTTTAACATTGTCTGCATGCAGGAACTTGTCTATTTTTGAGTGTCAACCTTGATGCGCTGAATATGTTTGCCTTGAAGAAATTCTTTCGTTTTTATTTAAAACCATTAATTATCACTCTTTAAATGATTTTCTGGCATTTTGATACCAACTGTGCCAACTCTTTTGCCTAGTCAAAAGATTGGAGGAAGGGAGATATCTCTGATTGTATGCTTTTGGGTAGAACCCTGTTGACGATGTACATGCCTTATTTCAATCCCTAAATACCGGAGATATAAGGGAGATAGACCCTCGTTAACCCCTCTGAGCTTTAGAAGTAGGAGTTTCTTTATTTGCATGAAAGAAAACCCTTATTTTAAACTAGGGCAGGGTAGATGTTTAGTAAATTTGATCGAGCATTCAAATTTCATAAGGAGTGTCCCATCTGACGATCACCACATCTTATACCTCGCATTATGAGGTCGAAAAATAATCAAAACAACAATGGTTATTTCCCCAGTGAAAAAAAAGAGAAAAGAAATCCTAAGGTCGAGATCAAATCGATACAACAAAGGTTATCCCTTGCTGGCCAAGGAATGAGGCAGTCACTTTCTTCCAAAAAGTTCAAAGACTTAGGGTCACACGACTTGTTCAAAATGGAAAGTATAAATAAGAAAGAAATAAAAAGGCCCGCTAAGTCGGAACTTGAAACAAGTCGCTTAGGCAAAAATTAGGGCATCCCGCTGGACTTCCAAATTGAAATTCGAAAAGAATTTTTCCAGGAAAAAATTAGGGAAAGAGGAAAATTTGAAAAGCCTGAAGGGAAGAAAAGGATTATCCAACAAAAATCCTCATCAAAAGAAAAGTTGTGTGATCGAACACCCAAAAACCAAAGGTTAGGTGAATGTCGTGTCCAAAAAAAATTGTTGTGGTTCCTCAACCATCATAAACACATTTGAGAGATGAATGCTCATGTCAAGATTAACTGAATTTAGGACTGGAGAACATCACAAAAGGGGTGGGGACCAAATAACTTGAGCCTTAAAAACTATTTTCTAAAAACCATGAACCAGGCCACGTTACAACCTTTAAAAGTCCTAACTGAAACATATTTTTAACTCGAAAGCATACTACAACAGGATAGCATTTCCTAAATTCCCAAATATGTGTTGCATATCTGGTATGTTATCGCCTGCATCATGTTCGTTTTTTAAAAAAAGGGAGAAGAGAAGTTTTGAAAATTTTCACTCTAGCTAGTGATTCATTCACGACAGAGATGCGACGTCTTTTCATTCAAGGTTTACATAATTGTGGCATCAGGGTTTGTCATGTTCATAATAAACATTCTCCTACATACAAAACATTTGTTTGACACCAAAAAGAACGTACACAATGAACATCAGTGAGGAGCTTAATGTTGTCAGGAGGGAAAGACTCGAATATTCCGTTGGACAAAGGCCTTTCGTGTCATGAAAGGTGTTAGTGTCAAAATAATCCCTTACCATTCTTAGTAGTGTTGATGATTGGATGAAATTTCCACTTTCCCGGTAAAGTTGATGATGTTCGACTATCTTCGTGGTTTATTTTATGGTTGCATACTAGAGACTCATAAATCCCCAGCGAAACACCCTTCAACAGAGCTTTATTTTCCTCAGCAAAGTCTCAGTTCCTCAACAAAAGGTTTCGTTCCCCACATCTGATCCATTATCTCTGTGTCACCCTCAATGCGACTGAACATTGTCTTTTCCAGAGATTTATAGTTTTTCCCTGATCTTCTCTAGCAGAGTTCACAATTTATTTTTGAAACTCCTCTCGGTGTTTGTGACCTATTTCTACTGGTTTCTCAGTTATTACTCCCTGTGAAGTTCCAGATCTTCAAGTGTTCCTCCTCAGTGGTTCCTTATATCTTCTCTTCTACAGCAGATTTTGCAATTTATTTTTGCAAGTCTTATCAGATTCTGACTTCTGGGTTATTGGCCTCTCGATTGGCCATTCCCCAGTGAAGCATTCAAACATGCATCATTACATTTCATCTACTAAAACGCATAGCATTTCCATTATATGGAGCATTACGCTACATTAAAAAAAATTCAAACATGCATCAGAACATAAGCCCTTACTGTTTCTATTTTCCCCAGTGATTTTTTTAATTCTTCAGATTATATCCCCAGCGAGGTCTTTACTTTCATTATCTCAGTTTCACCATACAAATATCCTTTTGATGATTAATCATTTGAATGGTTGAGTGCCCACTCTTGATTATAGTTCAGTTTCGCCCTGACACAGTCTTCTCGGGTCTTTACTACCCTCATTGGTTCATTTTAATGTCTATTGATGCACCTTATGAATACCAGTTTCGCCCTGGTATTCACTTTCAGCGGGTTTTTAGTTTTACACCCTAATCACCTCACTTTGGGTCGAGCTCTAAGTTTCGTCTCCTCTCCCGCGCATGAAATCCAGTTTCGTCCTGGTACTCATCTACTTTAGTTTTGCCTAACTAGTTATTGAGTCGAGTTTCATCTCGTTTTTGTTTTCATACCTTGGACCTTTTGACCATTTTTGTTTACCGAGTCTCTTTGCAGTGTTCGTGCTGCGTCTCTGGTTGAAATCAATCTCTTTTGTTCCTTGGATTCTTCTATCAGGTTTCGTCACTGTTTATCCATTGATCTGAGACCAGCATATGCTCTGAGAAACATGTGCTCTCATCACTTTTCTTTGGGTCAAGTTTCGATCTCGTCGCCTGTGCATGAAATCCAGTTTCGTCCTGGTACTCATCTAGATTAGTTTCTCCTAACTAGTTATTGAGTCGAGTTTCATCTCGTTTTTGTTTTCTTACCTTGGACTCTTTGACGGTTTTCATTTACCGAGTCTCTTTGCAGTGTCCGTGCTGCGTCCCTGGTTGAAACCAGTCTCTTTTATTCCTTGGATTCTTCTATCATTTATCGTCACTATTTATCCATTGATCTGAGACCAGCAGGTGCTCTGAGAAACATGCACTCTCATCACTTTTGCTATGGGTCGAGTTTTTCCTCATTACCCGTGCGTGAAATCAAGTTTAGTCTTGGTACTCATCTAGTTTAGTTTCATCTAACTAGTTTTTGGGTCGAGTTTCGTCTCGTTTTGTTCCTCACTCCTGGGATTCTTTCAGTTCCTTCATATTGTCTATCATAGGTTGTGATTCGCAAGTGTTCCTAGAATCACGCACTATAGCCACTTTTCCCCGTGTACTTTTCTTTTCCAGTGTCTAATTTCTCCTATTCTCTGTGGTTTGAGTCTTATCTCATCCCTTTTTGTAGTCCAGTTTCGCCCTGGCACATTTATTCTGAAGCTCAGTTCCGTCTACTTTTCTAAGTTTTAGTTCTGTTTCAACTTTATTTATAGCTGCGTTACAATTTCATTCTGACTTATGTCTTGGGAGGTCCAATATTCACTAAACCCCTTGTTTGCTAAATCCAATCTCGTTTGGTATCTTCTTAGTCCCGCGTCTGCTGGTTTTATTTTTCTTTGAGGGGTTCTACTTTTTCTTCAAGAGTGTAAATTTTAGGGTTCTTTCGTATTCAATCATCTTCAACTCTGAACACTCGAAAGTTGTCACTCTTCTCGCTTATCTAGTTAAGGATAATGGAATAGAGGCAGTTGTTGCACCCCAAAATTTACCCTCTTGATTTCATATTTTTTTAGGCTTATGTTTCATCATAAACATCATATTGCATTGCATTCATGCATTGTGTAGGGATCAAAGTATTTTGGTTATCAAGTCTCCCACAAGCCTCGGAAGATTGATTTTATTGACAAGTTGCTCAAGGAGGGCCCTATTATCTAAACCTCTAGATCTTTCAAGCCCAAAGGTACGACATATCTCAAGAGATCTTACACACCTCATTGGATCATCCGAAGATTAAGTATTATGCTATTTATAAGGAGAATCACATCCTTTGGATTCATCAGTCAAAATTAGGGGTTTTTCCAAGTTGAAGTTATTGGGGTCTAGATGAGCCAAGTATTGAAGCATCATTCTTTTATTATCATTGGAATTAATGTTTTTTCAAAAAGCCTCTTTTGATGCTCAGAGGAATTATAGGTTTGAAGCTAGACCAATTATATCCTAGTGCAGAGTGCAAAACTAGGGTTTGAGTTTTAATCAGGGATTCTTTGGAATTTTTTAGTGGAAACTCTTTCCATAGCCTCTATGTGTTTGGAATATCATATGTTTGAAGCTTTGATCATCAATTTTGAAGAGAAGTCGTTCAATTGAATAAAAGGGGCAAAACAGTCATTTTACTCAAAGTCAAAGTTGATCAAGTAGACTTTTGGTCAATGTGATCGGTGGATCTGGAATTGACTGTTTAA
Source organism: Vicia faba (assembly GCA_948472305.1). Classification (NCBI taxonomy): domain Eukaryota; kingdom Viridiplantae; phylum Streptophyta; class Magnoliopsida; order Fabales; family Fabaceae; genus Vicia; species Vicia faba. Next base: position 1,025,552,688 of record OX451738.1, read on the forward strand.
CGCTGGTTCGCGAAATGTTGCGGAAGCAAGAGTCGCCACCGTCTTTTTATTTTCTCCAAATGGAAAGGACAAAAGCACAGAAAAATTCCTTATAGAGATTGCTCTCGGTTCGGGAGGTAGATTATAGAAAGGGAAGGTGTTAGCACCCTTTCTATCCATGGTTATCCATGGGCTCTTAGATACTTGCTCATTTGTGTTTTCAAAAATGGTTTGTTTGCTTTTCAACTGTGGGTTTAAAAAAAGTTTCTTTGAAAATTTCAGTTCGACTCTTGTATCAGTCCTCAAGAGTGTTTGAAAAGTTGCTTTCGAAAGCTTTTTGAAAAGGTGTCGGTGTGAAAAGTGTTTTTGATTTTGTTTTGAAATTAGAGCAAGTATCTAGAGTCGTCTACCTACCCTAAGGAATTCTGTTGTGTAAATATCCTTGAAGTAGTGCCATCCCACCATTGAGAGGTAGGTAGCACCACCGTTGGAGGTGTTCGGGTCAATTCGAAGGTTCGGGACATGGTGATCACCGGAGCAATAGGAAGACACCTTAGAAGCTACCCTCATGCCATGTTCATGGACATGAGGACTTACTAAAACGTCCTCTACTCGACGATCACCTTTCGAGGGGAAAGGCAACAATGAGGCGTACCCTAGGGGTGGTGTGTGATTTGTGTGTCGTTTTCAGATATTTTTGTCTTGTCATGTATTGGTGATCTACGCATTGCTTTTATTTTTGACATTCATTCTTTCATGCAATAGTTAACAGTTAAAAGTTGCGGGAATATAAAAGGTCCTACGCTATTACAAAGGCGCGGGTCCACATCGCCACATTAATCCAAGACCCGATTTGAAATAAAATAAAGTGCGGAAAATAAATGTCTAATTAATCTATTACATGGCTTTTGGGCAATTACATTTATATTCACAAAAAAAGAAATAAGAATAAAATGCGAGAATAAGTGAAATCGGGAATGCGAGGGCGTTGGACCCTTTTAAAGAAATTGAATTAAAATTACGAAATTAATTAAATTAAATGTGAAAGGAAGTTATTTTTGAGTTTTTTGAATTTATGGATTTTAATGAGAATTAATGGAATTAAAACCTAATTCTAACTATTTTTTAATTTATTAAAAAAAACATGTTAAAGTTGAACCTAAAATTAGCCTAATTATTTACATGGTAATTTATTTACAAAAATAATAATTAATAATTAATATGGGGAAAAAGAAAAAAAAGCATAAAAGTATAAAACCCTAATTCTACATTTTTTAATTTATTAAGAAAAACATTAAAATTTAAACCTAAAATTAACCTAAATTAATTAATAAGATTTTTTACAAAATAACATTAAATAAAATATATATTTTTATTTTTTATGGTTTCTAAATTTTTTGGGTATTTTTTATATTAGGAAAATATTAATTTATGAATTAAGAGGAAATAATTAAATTAATACAAATAAAAATAGGAAAAGAATAGAAATACAGACATTTGGGGGTGTTGACCCCAATTTGGAGGCACTATTGTAGCAATCTGGCCCATTTAATTCCTGGCCTTGTTGACTTTTTATGGAAGCGTGTGGCTTGGTTGACTTATGCACATGGTACTCCTCAGATCAAGGCCCTTGGATTGATCTTAGTGGGCGCGTGGCAAACACAGGCAAGGAGACGCATGGTAGGCCTGGAGGTTGAAACTGCATGGAATCACGTTGAAACAAAATATATTAAGGAAGTGAGGGGACCTGGGAATCGAACCCAGGTCCCAATGTTCAGAGGACAGCGCATCTACCACTTGTGCCATTTGCTTTCTTTGTTATTATGATAGACAATAAACAATATATAAAACAAAACACGCTAATGATGTTAATTAAAAAAAAACGCGCTAAACTTGAATAGACCAATGGCCGGTTGACAACACGCCTTCTTCTCCACTCGTTCTGCATTTGCCTGAAAAAAAACAAACTAAATAGCGGGGGTTTTAAACCCCCACTAAGTGATGAACAAGAAAATAGCGAATAGGTCCTGGTTGCTCATAAATTGAGCGCGACCTATGCAATGGATTCGTATGAAGCTTCTGATTCTAATGGCCCTGGTCTCATGTCCCAATTTTTCCAGAATAAGGAGTTCCTAATTTGAAACCTCTGCAACCCTAAAAGACATTAATGGTAGATTCTCGTACAGGGCATGAAAATCCAATTAAATGACATCATTAGCTTTAGAATGGTTAGATTAGTCCAAATCAGTATCAAAAACACATAAAAATGCATGGAATTCAAGATGCGATTATGAATATATTTTAGAAAAGTGAGACACAGTTCTACCAGTTCTTTGCGTTAGAAGCAGTGGTTTTGATCCAGAAACGTTCCTTGAGGCCTCAGGAATGTAATGTGATAGTTATCTTGCTTCAAAACTTACTCTAAGGCAGTTTTCAGTTTTCAATTTTTTTCACAAAAATGCCAAAGTTGTTCTCAAGTTTGGGCGCAGCTTCAAGGTTCTTGTGCATTAGGTTTTGATCAGTATATGTATGCCAATGGATTAGGGTTGCAATTTGAGCCAAAAGATCAATGCATTGATGTATCAAATATTTGATTTTCAATGAATATTTTTTCAATCTTTTTTCATGTGTTTTTGATTCCAATCATGGCCAATCTTTCCAATTTTTTTGTGCATGAATCTTGAGTCTTTAAGGAGAGCAAATGCTACATAAAAAGATTCAAATACATTTGTTTAGTATTTTCTCATATTTTATTTAATTAAATGAATTAATAGTAATTAAAAATTCAAATAAATAATAAAAATGATGAAATAAATCCCCTTTGGTCCAAATGGTCGTGCATAGCCTTTGGATAATGAATCTTGGAAGAAAATGTGGCCCATTAGCAAATTTGAGGCATTTGAAGTAAAGTTGACTTTTCAAAATTCCCAAAAATTTCCCAACTTCCACAAGGCATATCTTGCTCAATATTTAAGCTTTGATCATGTTCTTGGACATTTTGGAAAGGTCTTGAAGTCCTCTAACCAATGCCTTTGGTCCCATGTCATTTTGATTTACTAATCTCAAGTTATGGTCTTTGACTTAAAGTCCCTTTTTGTTGACTTTTGAAAATGACCTATAATGTTGAGATTGATAACTTTTGTGAGAGCATTTCTTGGACTTGAAGTGTGAAGAGGAGTTGTAGGAAATGTCATTCTCTTTAAAATGAGCTTTGGATGGAATTTTTCTGATGAACCATGTGGAAGTTATGCCTTGGTCAAGTTATAGTTGACTTTTTCAACTGTCCAAATATGGAAACTTTTGCATCTTGAGACTTTTTGAGCCATGCTTTGAGAATCATGATCAAGAATTTATCAAATGATGTTTGTGGCTTCAAAATAAGATGTTGACCAAAAATTTGAACTTTTGACTGTCAAATGACCATTTTGCCCCTGCAGTTGACTGCTGGGCAATTAGGGTTTTTGACTGTGCAATTTTGTGCTGTGAGTCTTGAAACTTGGTATGAGGATGCTTGACCATGTTTGTAGGCATATGGGAATTGTTTGGGCCCTTGGAATCTTCATTTTCTTTGTCAGAACCAAAACCCTAGTTTTTGACTGTTAGGAGGCCCTTGAACTGTGCAACCCTTGGGGAGATTTTGAAGCTTGCTCTTTGCAAATCTTGAAGAATATGGGAGGGAAAATTTTGGGGTACAACAGTTGCCCCTGTTCAATCTTCTTAGACCTGAGGATGCAGATTGGCTGACGTGCCTTTCGTAATCCGAAGGTGGAAGATGATTGAACACTAGAGTGCCCAGAAATTTGCGCTCACATGTTAGCAGTGTGCTGGTGGGAATGGGCTTACAGATGCCATTTGGAGATTGATGAATAGGATGATGGGCTTATAGATGCCATGCTAAGAGATGATGGAAGGGGATGGGCTTATAGATGCCATCTGGGTGTCAGTCGCATAAGAGATTCTTTAGCGAGAACTTGCGTACCTGAAAAAGAAAATGATTACCTGGCCTATTACAGGAGCTGGTCTTCAAACTCTTTGTATGGATGCGTCCTGACTGGTTACAGGAAGTGAATCTGGAGCTTCAAATGGTGATGAACGAATCCAGGATGGTTACTACCTCAACGGGACGATGAGAGAACCTTGGACGATTACTACCTCAACAGGAACGCTGAGAGAACCTTGGACGATTACTACCTCAACAGGAACGCTGAGAGAACCTTGGGGCGATTACTATCTCCACAGTAACGGGGAGAGAGCCATAGGCGACTTCAACCTCAACAGTAACGCTGAGAGAATCTTGGGCGACTTCAACCTCAACAGTAACGCTGAGAGAATCTTGGGCGACTTCAACCTCAACAGTAACGATGAGAGAATCTTGGGAGACTTCAACCTCAACAGTAACGCTGAGAGAATCTTGGGCGATTACTATCTCCGCAGTAACGCTGAGAGAATCTTGGATGTCTTCAACTAGATAAGAAACAGGGAGATCTTAGGGTCGATCTGACTGAACTAGAGAAGGCCTTTGACTGGATAAGAAACAGGAAAATCTTAGGGTCGATTTAACTGAACCGGTCTAGGTCTTGAAATCTTCAACTGGATAAGAAACAGGGAGATCTTAGGGTCGATCTGACTGAACCAGAGAAGGCCTTTGACTGGATAAGAAACAGGAAAATCTTAGGGTCGATTTAACTGAACCAGGAAAGGTCTTGAAATCTTCAACTGGATAAGAAACAGGGAGATCTTAGGGTCGATCTGACTGAACCAGAGAAGGCCTTTGACTGGATAAGAAACAGGAAAATCTCAGGGTCGATTTAACTGAACCGGTCAAGGTCTTGAAATCTTCAACTGGATAAGAATCAGGGAGATCTTAAGGTCGATCTGACTGAACCAGAGAAGGCCTTTGACTGGATAAGAATCAGGAAAATCTTAGGGTCGATTTAACTGAACCGGTCAAGGTCTTGAAATCTTCAACTGGATAAGAAACAGGGAGATCTTAGGTTCGATCTGACTGAACCAGAGAAGGCCTTTGACTGGATAAGAAACAGGAAAATCTTAGGGTCGATTTAACTGAACCAGACAAGGTCTTGGACATAGCTGAGAATTTAACTGGATCTTTCCTGAAAGGTAAAGGTCAGTCATATGCAATGCATGATATGGCTCAAGCAATGATGTTCTCAACATAAGTGAGCTTTGTAAGATATGATGCATATATGCATGCTATGATGTATGGAAATGCGATGTTTATGAACGTATATTTTCGTCTTAGGAAAATAAATCCTTGACGGGTGCCTGGAAGTCATTCCTAGGCTGATGTTGGAGAACAATGCTTTGTTGCTTCCGCTGGGGATGATAGTTGCAAGAATACCGGTAGGAGAAGATGACTCCGTTGGGGAATAAACTTTGGCAAATGGATTACTCTGCGGGGAGAAAAGTACTCTAGCGATCTTGCTGGGGAGCAATACTCTGTGGGGAGAGAGGTACTTTGCTGAAATGTTGATGGTAACTTCGCTGGGGATACCATTGTTGTGTTAGAAGTGTTAATAGACTTTGCTGGGGGTAAGAAGACTTTGCCGAGGACGATCTTCTCATGGCTTTTGGCTGAGGATAACCCAGTTATATCCTGGTAGGGAAATAACCTTTGAATAAAGCCAGGAGACACGTTCGTGCTCTGTGAGGGATAAGCTTCGTGCTGGGGAGATGGATTCAAACTTTCCTGGGGAAATCTTGATTGGACTCTCCTGAGGATATTTTTGAACTGTAATTTTTGTAAGCTGAAAGAGGGAACCTATGTAGGGTTACTTTGAGGTTGGGCTCGTGTGGAGCTGCATTTGGCATTGAAGGAAACCTGTGTAGGGTTTACTGCCAATGAGTCCGTATAAAACTGCATCTTTGAAAATAGAGGACCGGTGTAGGGTTTCTAGGTGACGAGTCCGTGTAAAACTACATCTGGGGTTTTGAGAAGGAAACCTGTGTAAGGTTTACTGATGACGAGTCCGTGTAAAACTACGTCTGGAAAGAGATAACCTGTGTAGGGTTACTTTGGGATAAGTTCGTGTAAAACTTCTTGGTGAACCGGGGTAAGGTTATCTTGAGATAAGTCCGTGTAAGACTTCTGGATGAACCGGGGTAAGGTCATCTTGAGATAAGTCCGTGTAAGACTTCTGGAGGAACCGGGGTAAGGTTACTTGTGGGGTAAGTTCGTGAGAAACTTCTTGATGAACCGGGGTAAGGTTATCTTGAGATAAGTCTGTGTAAGACTTCTGGATGAACTGGGGTAAGGTCATCTTGAGATAAGTCCGTGTAAGACTTCTGGAGGAACCAGGGTAAGGTCATCTTGAGATAAGTCCGTGTAAGACTTCTGAAGGAACCGGGGTAAGGTTACTTGTGGAGGGTGAGTCCGTGTAAGACTTCGTCTGAAAATTTAGAAGGAACCGGTGTAGGGTTACTTTGATGATGATCAAGTGGATGATTGTCCTGTTTGGTTTCGGATATTAACCCACGATCTGGAATTTGTAAAGGTAGATGGTAATCATCTTTGCATTAACCTTTCCTTGGTACTTTGGTTGACAGAGCAACTGGATCGCCTGGACGACTCATTATTGCCCCTGTTTCTGAGGTGAGGGGAAAAGATACCTTGCGGAGGTGCTGGATGACTGCCGATTGACAAATCTTTCCCTTTGGTAGGCAATTGACGAGATGCCGGGACATAGTCGTACGCTCTTTATCCCTAACTTTTGCATGGACTTCCCTTTCGGGTTTTCAGTCCACCGGGATACCCATTTTTGCCCAAGCCGCCTTTTCAGGTTTTCGACTTGCCGGGTGTATAGTTTTTTTCATTTTCATCCCTTACTTTTGCCCGAACCCTTTTGGTTCGCCGGGAAGCCCTAATTTTTGCCTAGGTATGTCAACCTAGCGGGTCTTTTATCGTGCGTAGTATCTTTTCGACTATGTCCACGCTCTTAGAATGCAGGGAGGTGCCCCTGGCTGCTTGTGTTGCCATGCCACCAGAAGATCTTCGTTTGATCGTCCAATGCCCCAAGTGACTTAGACGGAGATTTGCCCCAGATAATAGACACTGATCATGCCATGCCCCTTGATTGGAAGTGTTTCTTCCATTTGAGGTGACCTCTTTGTTGAGAGGACTTTTGTTCATTAGATATTCGTCGTGCGAATTTCTCTGCTGTTCAAACAAATAGTCATATGCAAACAAGGTTATTTAAGAATGCAAAGGCTTATGTCTGTCTTGAAGTTTTTGAAAATTCATTTTTTTTAGTGATGTCAACTCAAGATTTTACAACAAGCCTTCAGGAGTCAGGATACCTTCGTAACAGTATGCTTTCGAACCAATCCATGCTTCAGCTAGGACTTTTAAGGGTTGTAGCATGGCCTGGTTCACGGTTTAAGAAACAAAGGATAAAGGCTCAAATTATTTGTACCCACCCGCTCTTCGTGATGTTCTTAAAACCTAAACTCAGCTGATCGTGCGTTAGACCTTGTTTGAGTCTTTGCTTTGATATACCAATGATGGTTCGGATATTGACAATTTATTTTGAATGGGCAGTCATTTCCTTTTTTGTTGAGGGTTTGTATGACCTCTTTTTTCTTGATTTTGTTATCCCTGTTTTTTGCCTGAACTGTTTCCTTTTTGGAATTACAGTCAGCGGGATGCCCCAGTTTTGTAAGTCTGCTTCATAGGTTTTGACTTATTGGGTTTTTATTTCTGAGAGATTATGACTGCCCGTCCTTATGATTATCCAGAATCATCATCGTCTTTTGTTTTGTAAAGACTTCTTTGATGCCATTCGTTGTGCACTTGGATCAACTGAGAAAACTACCCTGCCCCAGGTTATGATTAAGGGTTTTAATTTTCGAAAAGAAAAACTCCTACTTCTTTGGCTCAGAGGGGTTGACGAGGGATTATCTTCCTTATAACTCCAATGTTTAGGGATTGAAACAATGCCTGTACCTCATCAGCGGGGTCTGTTCAAAAGCATACTGTAATGATCGCGGTATCGTTTTCGTCATCCTCCCTCAAGAGGCTTAGAATTATTAACCGAGAATTGATCATCACAAAAAAATGAAAACAGTTTGCATATAGTGAATACGAAATAATTACTTCAAAACAGACATGTGTAGTGCATTAATGAAATAACAATGTTTAACATGAATAAATGTTTGAACAATCAAAAGAAAATTACAAATTGAACATTCGAATGAACAAAAAATCCAGTCCTAGCCATATTTTGGCAAGGGAGCAGTGATCACATTGGGAGTCTCTGGAGAGTCGAGCTGGACTTCCTTTGCGTCAATCAGATCATGGACCTTATTTCTCAAAGTCTAACAGTCATCTGTAGCATGCCCCGGGCTGTCGGAATGATAAGCGCAGCGAACGTTGGGGTTATACCTTGACGGCGTCCTGTTGGGATTCTTTGGAGGGTCCATGAGAGTTACCAACTTGGTTTCCAGCAACTGTGGCAATATCTGTGACAAGGTCATGCCGAGGGGGGTGAATTGCCTTTTGGGTCTCTCTTCCCTTTGCTGATTGTGACGCTGAGGGGTGCCAGCCGGTTTTGCAATAAGCACCGTGTTGACATCTTGGCGGTGTTCGGACCTATTCTGCCCTCTTGAGCCATAGACAGCACTAGATTCTCTCTTGGATGGTTTCTTCTCAGTGTTCGAGGAGTCACCATTCTGTATTTTCCCTGACTTGATGCCAGCCTCTATTCTTTCCCCGGTCAAGACCAAATCTGTAAACCCAGCAGCAGAATTCCCAATCAGGTGGTTGAAGAATGGACCAGACAGGGTCCCCAAGAACATGTCGACGAGTTCGCGGTCAGTCAGAGGTGGTTGTACCCTTCCAGCAAGGTCCCTCCATTTTTGAGCATATTCTTTGAAGCCTTCGCCTGTACCCATAGACATCCCCTGAAGCTGAGTATGCGTGGGAGCAAGGTCGGCATTATACTGGTATTGCTTGTAGAATGCAGTGGCCAAGTCCTCCCAGCTGCGGATGTTGGCTCCATTCAGTTGATAGAACCAGTCGAGTTGAGTTCCCGACAGACTATCCTGAAAAAAGTGAATCCACAAATTCTTGTCAGTCGTGTAGGGCTGGATCCTCCTTGTGTAAGACCTGAGATGCAGCTTAGGACAGGATACCCCGTCGTACTTGGCAAAGGCAGGTGCCTTGAATTTGTGCGGGATTACTACCCCAGAAGACAGACCTAGATCTTCGAAGTCCAAGCCGGGCACTTTTTGTATTTCCATAGCACTTAGCCTGTCTTCTAACTGTTTGTACCTATCCTCAGCTGGAGGGTACTGCTCATCATTGTAATTGGTCTCGTTGTCGGAGACCATTGGACTAGGAACCTCCCTTTCTTGGGGACTGTCTTTCCCAACAGATGGGGTAGTCTGCTCAACTTCATTTCGTGATCCATTCCCGGATTTGCGTCTAGGGTTGAACAACACCGTCCTCTTCTTCTTCTTTTTCAACAGCAGGGTCTTCAGATCTTGTTGCCCCTGGGCCAAACTCATGATCAACTCTTGGAACTGGGTGTTCTGAGCCTGGAGAGCCTTGATGGATTGCTCAGTAGATGATTCAGGATTCATGACGATCGGATGAAATAAACAGCGAAGAAGGTAAGCAACCTGTAAAAAGGGATACCTGTAATGCAATGATATGTATATATGCATGCAATGTTTTCAAGGATCTCGCGGGGTAGACAAGAAAATTGTTAGAGTTGGGATCCAGTAGCTTGATTGAAGGAACTTCATGTTTGTTGAGAGTCCTTCTTCAAGAGTCAAGGCTCACCATATCGAGTGGGTCATAGCCCCTGACTCAAGTTATCAACCTTGGCTAGAGGAAAATAAATCCCCTTTGCCCCTTGCTGGACATTTGGATTCATCATGACTTGCATCACAGACCCTTGAGATCCTTGAAATGGGTTAGTCCTTATGTAGGATTTATGCAATGGTATGATGTTATGCTATGCATGGAGTAATGTAGGTAAACCCTGTTATGAGCCCCAATTAAGGACTGTAAACAAAACCTGCAAGAAACTCAAATGTCAGATGACAAGCATGCAAATAGTCAAATTGGAAGGCACACAAGTCACACAAGAGAGCCCTTATAGTTTAGGACATCATGAAGTTTGGGGTACTACCCTCTTGAAGTTGGTGGGCTTAACCTGTCCTATCAGAAGTAACCGGGTTCTAAGGGTCCCAATATCACTGGATTGCTTTCATTGTTCATCGTTTCGATTTAGCCACTGAACTGGCGACCGAAATATTCCAAGAAAACAACCCTCAATTGAGTGTAGTATCGAGTATCAACCAACCTCGGACTGCACCAAAGTCAGTTATCTCACTACCCTAAAGAGGCCAAGACGGTTCAATTAAGGTTCCTAAGGTCAGTTGATGCTTCACGACACCACGCCGAGGCCCCGTACTCTCCTTGACTGAACTCAAGGGTTACCAGTACACACCAAAGTGACACATCAACGTAGCAGACTGCTTCAACCATGTCGGTATACCCCGCACAGTTCCCTCACAGCCTTGTTGCTACTTTCTAAGAAGGTACCCCCCAGATCCGGGTTAGGATCTATAGAACTCCCGAGACAGTCCCACAATAATAAAGCAAGCAATTCAGACAATTGAAAACACAAGTGATCTTAGTCCTAAGGTACACCTCACTTTTAAAGTGTCCCCAGCAGAGTCGCCAGTTCTGTGATCGGTGGATCTGGAACTGACTGTTTAACGCTGGTTCGCGAAATGTCGCGGAAGCAAGAGTCACCACCGTCTTTTTATTTTCTCCAAATGGAAAGGACAAAAGCACAGAAAAATTCCTTATAGAGATTGCTCTCGGTTCAGGAGGTAGATTATAGAAAGGGAAGGTGTTAGCACCCTTTCTATCCATGGTTATCCATGGGCTCTTAGATACTTGTTCATTTGTGTTTTCAAAAATGGTTTGTTTGCTTTTCAACTGTGGGTTTAAAAAAAGTTTCTTTGAAAATTTCAGTTCGACTCTTGTATCAGTCCTCAAGAGTGTTTGAAAAGTTGCTTTCGAAAGCTTTTTGAAAAGGTGTCGGTGTGAAAAGAGTTTTTGATTTTGTTTTGAAATTAGAGCAAGTATCTAGAGTCGTCTACCTACCCTAAGGAATTCTGCTGTGTAAATATCCTTGAAGTAGTGCCATCCCACCTTTGAGAGGTAGGTAGCACCACCGTTGGAGGTGTTCGGGACATGGTGATCACCGGAGCAATATGAAGACACCTTAGAATCTACCCTCATGCCATGTTCATGGACATGAGGACTTACTAAAACGTCCTCTACTCGACGATCACCTTTCGAGGGGCAAGGCAACAATGAGGCGTACCCTAAGGGTGGTGTGTGATTTGTGTGTCGTTTTCAGATATTTTTGTCTTGTCATGTATTGGTGATCTACGCATTGCTTTTATTTTTGACATTCATTCTTTCATGCAATAGTTAACAATTAAAAGTTGCGGGAATATAAAAGGTCCTACGCTATTACAAAAGCGCGGGTCCACATCGCCAAATTAATCCAAGACCCGATTTGAAATAAAATAAAGTGCGGAAAATAAATGTCTAATTAATCTATTACATGGCTTTTGGGCAATTACATTTATATTCACAAAAAAAGAAATAAGAATAAAATGCGAGAATAAGTGAAATCGGGAATGCGAGGGCGTTGGACCCTTTTAAAGAAATTGAATTAAAATTACGAAATTAATTAAATTAAATGTGAAAGGAAGTTATTTTTGAGTTTTTTGTATTTATGGATTTTAATGAGAATTAATGGAATTAAAACCTAATTCTAACTATTTTTTAATTTATTAAAAAAAACATGTTAAAGTTGAACCTAAAATTAACCTAATTATTTACATGGTAATTTATTTACAAAAATAATAATTAATAATTAATATGGGGAAAAAGAAAAAAAAGGATAAAAGTATAAAACCCTAATTCTACATTTCTTAATTTATTAAGAAAAACATTAAAATTTAAACCTAAAATTAACCTAAATTAATTAATAAGATTTTTTACAAAATAACATTAAATAAAATATATTTTTTTATTTTTTATGGTTTCTGAATTTTTTGGGTATTTTTTATATTAGGAAAATATTAATTTATGAATTAAGAGGAAATAATTAAATTAATACAAATAAAAATAGGAAAAGAATAGAAATACAAACATTTGGGGGTGTTGACCCCAATTTGGAGGCACTATTGTAGCAATCTGGCCCATTTAATTCCTGGCCTTGTTGACTTTTTATGGAAGCGTGTGGCTTGGTTGACTTATGCATATGGTACTCCTCAGATTAAGGCCCTTGGATTGATCTTAGTGGGCGCGTGGCAAACACAGGCAAGGAGACGCATGGTAGGCCTGGAGGTTGAAACTGCATGGAATCACGTTGAAACAAAATATATTAAGGAAGTGAGGGGACCTGGAAATCGAACCCAGGTCCCAATGTTCAGAGGACATCGCATCTACCACTTGTGCCATTTGCTTTCTTTGTTATTATGATAGACAATAAACAATATATAAAACAAAACACGCTAATGATGTTAATTAAAAAAAAAACGCGCTAAACTTGAATAGACCAATGGCCGGTTGACAACACGCCTTCTTCTCCACTTGTTCTGCATTTGCCTGAAAAAAAACAAACTAAATAGCGGGGGTTTTAAACCCCCACTAAGTGATGAACAAGAAAATAGCGAATAGGTCCTGGTTGCTCATAAATTGAGCGCGACCTATGCAATGGATTCGTATGAAGCTTCTGATTCTAATGGCCCTGGTCTCATGTCCCAATTTTTCCAGAATAAGGAGTTCCCAATTTGAAACCTCTGCAACCCTAAAAGACATTAATGGTAGATTCTCGTACAGGGCATGAAAATCCAATTAAATGACATCATTAGCTTTAGAATGGTTAGATTAGTCCAAATCAGTATCAAAAACACATAAAAAATGCATGGAATTCAAGATGCGATTATGAATATATTTCAGAAAAGTGAGACACGGTTCTACCAGTTCTTTGCGTTAGAAGCAGTGGTTTTGATCCAGAAACGTTCCTTGAGGCCTCAGGAATGTAATGTGATAGTTATCTTGCTTCAAAACTTACTCTAAGGCAGTTTTCAGTTTTCAATTTTTTTCACAAAAATGCCAAAGTTGTTCTCAAGTTTGGGCGCAGCTTCAAGGTTCTTGTGCATTAGATTTTGATCAGTATATGTATGCCAATGGATTAGGGTTGCAATTTGAGCCAAAAGATCAATGCATTGATGTATCAAATATTTGATTTTCAATGAATATTTTTTCAATATTTTTTCATGTGTTTTTGATTCCAATCATGGCCAATCTTTCCAATTTTGTTGTGCACGAATCTTGAGTCTTTAAGGAGAGCAAATGCTGCATAAAAAGATTCAAATACATTTGTTTAGTATTTTTTCATATTTTATTTAATTAAATGAATTAATAGTAATTAAAAATTCAAATAAATAATAAAAATGATGAAATAAATCCCCTTTGGGCCAAATGGTCGTGCATAGCCTTTGGATGATGAATCTCGGAAGAAAATGTGGCCCATTAGCAAATTTGAGGCATTTGAAGTAAAGTTGACTTTTCAAAATTCCCAAAAATTTCCCAACTTCCACAAGGCATATCTTGCTCAATTTTTAAGCTTTGATCATGTTCTTGGACATTTTGGAAAGGTCTTGAAGTCCTATAACCAATGCCTTTGGTCCCATGTCATTTTGATTTACCAATCTCAAGTTATGTTCTTTGACTTAAAGTCCCTTTTTGTTGACTTTTGAAAATGACCTATAATGTTGAGATTGATAACTTTTGTGAGAGCATTTCTTGGACTTTAAGTGTGAAGAGGAGTTGTAGGAAATGTCATTCTCGTTAAAATGACCTTTGGATGGAATTTTTCTGATGAACCATGTGGAAGTTATGCCTTGGTCAAGTTACAGTTGACTTTTTCAACTGTCCAAATATGGAAACTTTTGCATCTTGAGACTTTTTGAGCCATGCTTTAAGAATCATGATCAAGAATTGATCAAATGATGTTTGTGGCTTCAAAATAAGATGTTGACCAAAAATTTGAACTTTTGACTGTCAAATGACCATTTTGCCCCTGCAGTTGACTGCTGGGCAATTAGGGTTTTTGACTGTGCAATTTTGTGCTGTGAGTCTTGAAACTTGGTATGAGGATGCTTGACAATGTTTGTAGGCATATGGGACTTGTTTGGGCCCTTGGAAACTTCATTTTCTTTGTCAAAACCAAAACCCTAGTTTTTGATTGTTAGGAGGCCCTTGAACTGTGCAACCCTTGGGGAGATTTTGAAGCTTGCTCTTTGCAAATCTTGAAGAATATGGGAGGGAAAATTTTGGGGTACAACAGTTGCCCCTGTTCAATCTTCTTAGACCTGAGGATGCAGATTGGCTGACGTGCCTTTCGTAATCCGAAGGTGGAAGATGATTGAACACTAGAGTGCCCAGAAATTTGCGCTCACATGTTAGCAGTGTGCTGGTGGGAATGGGCTTACAGATGCCATTTGGAGATTTATGAATAGGATGATGGGCTTATAGATGCCATGCTAAGAGATGATGGAAGGTGATGGGCTTATAGATGCCATCTGGGTGTCAGTCGCATAAGAGATTCTTTAGCGAGAACTTGCGTACCTGAAAAAGAAAATGATTACCTGGCCTATTACAGGAGCTGGTCTTCAAACTCTTTGTATAGATGCATCCTGACTGGTTACAGGAAGTGAATCTGGAGCTTCAAATGGTGATGAATGAATCCAGGATGGTTACTACCTCAACGGGACGGTGAGAGAACCTTGGACGATTACTACCTCAACAGGAACGCTGAGAGAACCTTGGACGATTACTACCTCAACAGGAACGCTGAGAGAACCTTGGGGCGATTACTATCTCCACAGTAACGGGGAGAGAGCCATAGGCGACTTCAACCTCAACAGTAACGCTGAGAGAATCTTGGGCGACTTCAACCTCAACAGTAACGCTGAGAGAATCTTGGGCGACTTCAACCTCAACAGTAACGCTGAGAGAATCTTGGGCGACTTCAACCTCAACAGTAACGCTGAGAGAATCTTGGGCGATTACTATCTCCGCAGTAACGCTGAGAGAATCTTGGATGTCTTCAACTGGATAAGAAACAGGGAGATCTTAGGGTCGATCTGACTGAACCAGAGAAGGCCTTTGACTGGATAAGAAACAGGAAAATCTTAGGGTCGATTTAACTGAACCGGTCTAGGTCTTGAAATCTTCAACTGGATAAGAAACAGGGAGATCTTAGGGTCGATCTGACTGAACCAGAGAAGGCCTTTGACTGGATAAGAAACAGGAAAATCTTAGGGTCGATTTAACTGAACCAGGCAAGGTCTTGAAATCTTCAACTGGATAAGAAACAGGGAGATCTTAGGGTCGATCTGACTGAACCAGAGAAGGCCTTTGACTGGATAAGAAACAGGAAAATCTTAGGGTCGATTTAACTGAACCGGTCTAGGTCTTGAAATCTTCAACTGGATAAGAAACAGGGAGATCTTAGGGTCGATCTGACTGAACCAGAGAAGGCCTTTGACTGGATAAGAAACAGGAAAATCTTAGGGTCGATTTAACTGAACCAGGCAAGGTCTTGAAATCTTCAACTGGATAAGAAACAGGGAGATCTTAGGGTCGATATGACTGAACCAGAGAAGGCCTTTGACTGGATAAGAAACAGGAAAATCTTAGGGTCGATTTAACTGAACCGGTCAAGGTCTTGAAATATTCAACTGGATAAGAATCAGGGAGATCTTAAGGTCGATCTGACTGAACCAGAGAAGGCCTTTGACTGGATAAGAATCAGGAAAATCTTAGGGTCGATTTAACTGAACCGGTCAAGGTCTTGAAATCTTCAACTGGATAAGAAACAGGGAGATCTTAGGGTCGATCTGACTGAACCAGAGAAGGCCTTTGACTGGATAAGAAACAGGAAAATCTTAGGGTCGATTTAACTGAACCAGACAAGGTCTTGGACATAGCTGAGAATTTAACTGGATCTTTCCTGAAAGGTAAAGGTCAGTCATATGCAATGCATGATATGGCTCAAGAAATGATGTTCTCAACATAAGTGAGCTTTGTAAGATATGATGCATATATGCATGCTATGATGTATGGAAATGTGATGTTTATGAACATATATTTTCGTCTTCGGAAAATAAATCCTTGACGGGTGCCGGGAAGTCATTCCTGGGCTGATGTTGGAGAACAATGCTTTGTTGCTTCCGCTGGGGATGATAGTTGCAAGAATACCGGTAGGAGAAGATGACTCCGTTGGGGAATAAACTTTGGCAAATGGATTACTCTGCGGGGAGAAAAGTACTCTAGCGATCTTGCTGGGGAGCAATACTCTGTGGGGAGAGAGGTACTTTGCTGAAATGTTGATGGTAACTTCGCTGGGGATACCATTGTTGTGTTAGAAGTGTTAATAGACTTTGCTGGGGGTAAGAAGACTTTGCCGAGGACGATCTTCTCATGGCTTTTGGCTGAGGATAACCCAGTTATATCCTGGTAGGGAAATAACCTTTGAATAAAGCCAGGAGACACGTTCGTGCTCTGCGAGGGATAAGCTTCGTGCTGGGGAGATGGATTCAAACTTTCCTGGGGAAATCTTGATTGGACTCTCCTGAGGAAATTTTTGAACTGTAATTTTTGTAAGCTGAAAGAGGGAACCTATGTAGGGTTACTTTGAGGTTGGGCTCGTGTGGAGCTGCATTTGGCATTGAAGGAAACCTGTGTAGGGTTTACTGCCAATGAGTCCGTATAAAACTGCATCTTTGAAAATAGAGGACCGGTGTAGGGTTTCTAGGTGACGAGTCCGTGTAAAACTACATCTGGGGTTTTGAGAAGGAAACCTGTGTAAGGTTTACTGATGACGAGTCAGTGTAAAACTACATCTGCAAAGAGATAACCTGTGTAGGGTTACTTTGGGATAAGTTCGTGTAAAACTTCTTGGTGAACCGGGGTAAGGTTATCTTTAGATAAGTCCGTGTAAGACTTCTGGATGAACCGGGGTAAGGTCATCTTGAGATAAGTCCGTGTAAGACTTCTGGAGGAACCGGGGTAAGGTTACTTGTGGGGTAAGTTCGTGTGAAACTTCTTGATGAACCGGGGTAAGGTTATCTTGAGATAAGTCTGTGTAAGACTTCTGGATGAACCGGGGTAAGGTCATCTTGAGATAAGTCCGTGTAAGACTTCTGGAGGAACCAGGGTAAAGTCATCTTGAGATAAGTCCGTGTAAGACTTCTGGAGGAACCGGGGTAAGGTTACTTGTGGAGGGTGAGTCCGTGTAAGACTTCGTCTGAAAATTTAGAAGGAACCGGTGTAGGGTTACTTTGATGATGATCAAGTGGATGATTGTCCTGTTTGGTTTCGGATATTAACCCACGATCTGGAATTTGTAAAGGTAGATTGTAATCATCTTTGCATTAACCTTTCCTTGGTACTTTGGTTGACAGAGCAACTGGATCGCCTGGACGACTCATTATTGCCCCTGTTTCTGAGGTGAGGGGAAAAGATACCTTGCGGAGGTGCTGGATGACTTCCGATTGACAAATCTTTCCCTTTGGTAGGCAAGTGACGAGATGCCGGGACATAGTCGTACGCTCTTTATCCCTAACTTTTGCATGGACTGCCCTTTCGGGTTTTCAGTCCACCGGGATACCCATTTTTGCCCAAGCCGCCTTTTCAGGTTTTCGACTTGCCGGGTGTATAGATTTTTTCATTTTCATCCCTTACTTTTGCCCGAACCCTTTTGGTTCGCCGGGAAGCCCTAATTTTTGCCTAGGTATGTCAACCTAGCGGGTCTTTTATCGTGCGTAGTATCTTTTCGACTATGTCCACGCTCTTAGAATGCAGGGAGGTGCCCCTGGCTGCTTGTGTTGCCATGCCACCAGAAGATCTTCGTTTGATCGTCCAATGCCCCAAGTGACTTAGACGGATATTTGCCCCAGATAATAGACACTGATCATGCCATGCCCCTTGATTGGAAGTGTTTCTTCCATTTGAGGTGACCTCTTTGTTGAGAGGACTTTTGTTCATTAGATATTCGTCGTGCGAATTTCTCTGCTGTTCAAACAAATAGTCATATGCAAACAAGGTTATTTAAGAATGCAAAGGCTTATGTCTGTCTTGAAGTTTTTGAAAATTCATTTTTTTTAGTGATGTCAACTCAAGATTTTACAGCAAGCCTTCAGGAGTCAGGATACCTTCGTAACAGTATGCTTTCGAACTAATCCATGCTTCAGCTAGGACTTTTAAGGGTTGTAGCGTGGCCTGGTTCACGGTTTAAGAAACAAAGGATAAAGGCTCAAATTATTTGTACCCACCCGCTCTTCGTGATGCTCTTCAAACCTAAACTCAGCTGATCGTGCGTTAGACCTTGTTTGAGTCTTTGCTTTGATATACCAATGATGGTTCGGATATTGACAATTTATTTTGAATGGGCAGTCATTTCCTTTTTTGTTGAGGGTTTGTATGACCTCTTTTTTCTTGATTTTGTTATCCCTGTTTTTTGCCTGAACTGTTTCCTTTTTGGAATTACAGTCAGCGGGATGCCCCAGTTTTGTAAGTCTCCTTCATAGGTTTTGACTTATTGGGTTTTTATTTCTGAGAGATTATGACTGCCCGTCCTTATGATTATCCAGAATCATCATCGTCTTTTGTTTTGTAAAGACTTCTTTGATGCCATTCGTTGTGCACTTGGATCAACTGAGAAAACTACCCTGCCCCAGGTTATGATTAAGGGTTTTAATTTTCGAAAAGAAAAACTCCTACTTCTTTGGCTCAGAGGGGTTGACGAGGGATTATCTTCCTTATAACTCCAGTGTTTAGGGATTGAAACAATGCCTGTACCTCATCAGCGGGGTCTGTTCAAAAGCAAACTGTAATGATCGCGGTATCGTTTTCGTCATCCTCCCTCAAGAGGCTTAGAATTATTAACCGAGAATTGATCATCACAAAAAAATGAAAACAGTTTGCATATAGTGAATACGAAATAATTACTTCAAAACAGACATGTGTAGTGCATTAATGAAATAACAATGTTTAACATGAATAAATGTTTGAACAATCAAAAGAAAATTACAAATTGAACATTCGAATGAACAAAAAATCCAGTCCTAGCCATATTTTGGCAAGGGAGCAGTGATCACATTGGGAGTCTCTGGAGAGTCGAGCTGGACTTCCTTTGCGTAAATCAGATCATGGACCTTATTTCTCAAAGTCTAACAGTCATCTGTAGCATGCCCCAGGCTGTCGGAATGATAAGCGCAGCGAACGTTGGGGTTATACCTTGACGGCGTCCTGTTGGGATTCTTTGGAGGGTCCATGAGAGTTACCAACTTGGTTTCCAGCAACTGTGGCAATATCTGTGACAAGGTCATGCCGAGGGGGGTGAATTGCCTTTTGGGTCTCTCTTCCCTTTGCTGATTGTGACGCTGAGGGGTGCCGGCCGGTTTTGTAATAAGCACCGTGTTGACATCTTGGCGGTGTTCGGACCTATTCTGCCCTCTTGAGCCATAGACAGCACTAGATTCTCTCTTGGATGGTTTCTTCTCAGTGTTCGAGGAGTCACCATTCTGTATTTTCCCTGACTTGATGCCAGCCTCTATTCTTTCCCCGGTCAAGACCAAATCTGTAAACCCAGCAGCAGAATTCCCAATCAGGTGGTTGAAGAATGGACCAGACAGGGTCCCCAAGAACATGTCGACGAGTTCGCGGTCAGTCAGAGGTGGTTGTACCCTTCCAGCAAGGTCCCTCCATTTTTGAGCATATTCTTTGAAGCCTTCGCCTGTACCCATAAACATCCCCTGAAGCTGAGTATGCGTGGGAGCAAGGTCGGCATTATACTGGTATTGCTTGTAGAATGCAGTGACCAAGTCCTCCCAGCTGCGGATGTTGGCTCCATTCAGTTGATAGAACCAGTCGAGTTGAGTTCCCGACAGACTATCCTGAAAAAAGTGAATCCACAAATTCTTGTCAGTCGTGTAGGGCTGGATCCTCCTTGTGTAAGACCTGAGATGCAGCTTAGGACAGGATACCCCGTCGTACTTGGCAAAGGCAGGTGCCTTGAATTTGTGCGGGATTACTACCCCAGAAGACAGACCTAGATCTTCGAAGTCCAAGCCGGGCACTTTTTGTATTTCCATAGCACTTAGCCTGTCTTCTAGCTGTTTGTACCTATCCTCAGCTGGAGGGTACTGCTCATCATTGTAATTGGTCTCGTTGTCGGAGACCATTGGACTAGGAACCTCCCTTTCTTGGGGACTGTCTTTCCCAACAGATGGGGTAGTCTGCTCAACTTCATTTCGTGATCCATTCCCGGATTTGCGTCTAGGGTTGAACAACACCGTCCTCTTCTTCTTCTTTTTCAATAGCAGGGTCTTCAGATCTTGTTGCCCCTGGGCCAAACTCATGATCAACTCTTGGAACTGGGTGTTCTGAGCCTGGAGAGCCTTGATGGATTGCTCAGTAGATGATTCAGGATTCATGACGATCGGCTGAAATAAACAGCGAAGAAGGTAAGCAACCTGTAAAAAGGGATACTTGTAATGCAATGATATGTATATATGCATGCAATGTTTTCAAGGATCTCGCGGGGTAGACAAGAAAATTGTTAGAGTTGGGATCCAGTAGCTTGATTGAAGGAACTTCATGTTTGTTGAGAGTCCTTCTTCAAGAGTCAAGGCTCACCATATCGAGTGGGTCATAGCCCCTGACTCAAGTTATCAACCTTGGCTAGAGGAAAATAAATCCCCTTTGCCCCTTGCTGGACATTTGGATTCATCATGACTTGCATCACAGACCCTTGAGATCCTTGAAATGGGTTAGTCCTTATGTAGGATGTATGCAATGGTATGATGTTATGCTATGCATGGAGTAATGTAGGTAAACCCTGTTATGAGCCCCAATTAAGGACTGTAAACAAAACCTGCAAGAAACTCAAATGTCAGATAACAAGCATGCAAATAGTCAAATTGGAAGGCACACAAGTCACACAAGAGAGCCCTTAGAGTTTAGGCCAGCATGAAGTTTGGGGTACTACCCTCTTGAAGTTGGTGGGCTTAACCTGTCCTATCAGAAGTAACCGGGTTCTAAGGGTCCCAATATCACTGGATTGCTTTCATTGTTCATCGTTTCGATTTAGCCACTGAACTGGCGACCGAAATATTCCAAGAAAACAACCCTCAATTGAGTGTAGTATCGAGTATCGACCAACCTCGGACTGCACCAAAGTCAGTTATCTCACTACCCTAAAGAGGCCAAGACGGTTCAATTAAGGTTCCTAAGGTCAGTTGATGCTTCACGACACCACGCGGAGGCCCCGTACTCTCCTTGACTGAACTCAAGGGTTACCGGTACACACCAAAGTGCCACATCAACGTAGCAGACTGCTTCAACCATGTCGGTATACCCCGCACAGTTCCCTCACAGCCTTGTTGCTACTTTCTAAGAAGGTACCCCCCAGATCCGGGTTAGGATCTATAGAACTCCCGAGACAATCCCACAATAATAAAGCAAGCAATTCAGACAATTGAAAACATAAGTGATCTTAGTCCTAAGGTACACCTCACTTTTAAAGTGTCCCCAGAAGAGTCGCCAGTTCTATGATCGGTGGATCTGGAACTGACTGTTTAACGCTGGTTCGTGAAATGTCACGGAAGCAAGAGTCGCCACCGTCTTTTTATTTTCTCCAAATGGAAAGGACAAAAGCACAGAAAAATTCCTTATAGAGATTGCTCTCGGTTCGGGAGGTAGATTATAGAAAGGGAAGGTGTTAGCACCCTTTCTATCCATGGTTATCCATGGGCTCTTAGATACTTGCTCATTTGTGTTTTCAAAAATGGTTTGTTTGCTTTTCAACTGTGGGTTTAAAAAAAGTTTCTTTGAAAATTTCAGTTCGACTCTTGTATCAGTCCTCAAGAGTGTTTGAAAAGTTGCTTTCGAAAGCTTTTTGAAAAGGTGTCGGTGTGAAAAGAGTTTTTGATTTTGTTTTGAAATTAGAGCAAGTATCTAGAGTCGTCTACCTACCCTAAGGAATTCTGCTGTGTAAATATCCTTGAAGTAGTGCCATCCCACCATTGAGAGGTAGGTAGCACCACCGTTGGAGGTGTTCGGGACATGGTGATCACCGGAGCAATAGGAAGACACCTTAGAATCTACCCTCATGCCATGTTCATGGACATGAGGACTTACTAAAACGTCCTCTACTCGACGATCACCTTTCGAGGGGCAAGGCAACAATGAGGCGTACCCTAGGGGTGGTGTGTGATTTGTGTGTCGTTTTCAGATATTTTTGTCTTGTCATGTATTGGTGATCTACGCATTGCTTTTATTTTTGACATTCATTCTTTCATGCAATAGTTAACAATTAAAAGTTGCGGGAATATAAAAGGTCCTACGCTATTACAAAAGCGCGGGTCCACATCGCCAAATTAATCCAAGACCCGATTTGAAATAAAATAAAGTGCGGAAAATAAATGTCTAATTAATCTATTACATGGCTTTTGGGCAATTACATTTATATTCACAAAAAAAGACATAAGAATAAAATGCGAGAATAAGTGAAATCAGGAATGCGAGGGCGTTGGACCCTTTTAAAGAAATTGAATTAAAATTACGAAATTAATTAAATTAAATGTGAAAGGAAGTTATTTTTGAGATTTTTGTATTTATGGATTTTAATGAGAATTAATGGAATTAAAACCTAATTCTAACTATTTTTTAATTTATTAAAAAAAACATGTTAAAGTTGAACCTAAAATTAACCTAATTATTTACATGGTAATTTATTTACAAAAATAATAATTAATAATTAATATGGGGAAAAAGAAAAAAAAGGATAAAAGTATAAAACCCTAATTCTACATTTTTTAATTTATTAAGAAAAACATTAAAATTTAAACCTAAAATTAACCTAAATTAATTAATAAGATTTTTTACAAAATAACATTAAATAAAATATATTTTTTTATTTTTTATGGTTTCTGAATTTTTTGGGTATTTTTTATATTAGGAAAATATTAATTTATGAATTAAGAGGAAATAATTAAATTAATACAAATAAAAATAGGAAAAGAATAGAAATACAAACATTTGGGGGTGTTGACCCCAATTTGGAGGCACTATTGTAGAAATCTGGCCCATTTAATTCCTGGCCTTGTTGACTTTTTATGGAAGCGTGTGGCTTGGTTGACTTATGCATATGGTACTCCTCAGATCAAGGCCCTTGGATTGATCTTAGTGGGCGCGTGGCAAACACAGGCAAGGAGACGCATGGTAGGCCTGGAGGTTGAAACTGCATGGAATCACGTTGAAACAAAATATATTAAGGAAGTGAGGGGACCTGGAAATCGAACCCAGGTCCCAATGTTCAGAGGACAGCGCATCTACCACTTGTGCCATTTGCTTTCTTTGTTATTATGATAGACAATAAACAATATATAAAACAAAACACGCTAATGATGTTAATTAAAAAAAAAGCGCTAAACTTGAATAGACCAATGGCCGGTTGACAACACGCCTTCTTCTCCACTCGTTCTGCATTTGCCTGAAAAAAAACAAACTAAATAGAGGGGGTTTTAAACCCCCACTAAGTGATGAACAAGAAAATAGCGAATAGGTCCTGGTTGCTCATAAATTGAGCGCGACCTATGCAATGGATTCGTATGAAGCTTCTGATTCTAATGGCCCTGGTCTCATGTCCCAATTTTTCCAGAATAAGGAGTTCCCAATTTGAAACCTCTGCAACCCTAAAAGACATTAATGGTAGATTCTCGTACAGGGCATGAAAATCCAATTAAATGATATCATTAGCTTTAGAATGGTTAGATTAGTCCAAATCAGTATCAAAAACACATAAAAAATGCATGGAATTCAAGATGCGATTATGAATATATTTCAGAAAAGTGAGACACGGTTCTACCAGTTCTTTGCGTTAGAAGCAGTGGTTTTGATCCAGAAACGTTCCTTGAGGCCTCAGGAATGTAATGTGATAGTTATCTTGCTTCAAAACTTACTCTAAGGCAGTTTTCAATTTTCAATTTTTTTCACAAAAATGCCAAAGTTGTTCTCAAGTTTGGGCGCAGCTTCAAGGTTCTTGTGCATTAGGTTTTGATCAGTATATGTATGCCAATGGATTAGGGTTGCAATTTGAGCCAAAAGATCAATGCATTGATGTATCAAATATTTGATTTTCAATGAATATTTTTTCAATCTTTTTTCATATGTTTTTGATTCCAATCATGACCAATCTTTGCAATTTTGTTGTGCACGAATCTTGAGTCTTTAAGGAGAGCAAATGCTGCATAAAAAGATTCAAATACATTTGTTTAGTATTTTTTCATATTTTATTTAATTAAATGAATTAATAGTAATTAAAAATTCAAATAAATAATAAAAATGATGAAATAAATCCCCTTTGGGCCAAATGGTCGTGCATAGCCTTTGGATGATGAATCTTGGAAGAAAATGTGGCCCATTAGCAAATTTGAGGCATTTGAAGTAAAGTTGACTTTTCAAAATTCCCAAAAATTTCCCAACTTCCACAAGGCATATCTTGCTCAATGTTTAAGCTTTGATCATGTTCTTGGACATTTTGGAAAGGTCTTGAAGTCCTCTAACCAATGCCTTTGGTCCCATGTCATTTTGATATACCAATCTCAAGTTATGGTCTTTGACTTAAAGTCCCTTTTTGTTGACTTTTGAAAATGACCTATAATGTTGAGATTGATAACTTTTGTGAGAGAATTTCTTGGACTTGAAGTGTGAAGAGGAGTTGTAGGAAATGTAATTCTCTTTAAAATGAGCTTTGGATGGAATTTTTCTGATGAACCATGTGGATGTTATGCCTTGGTCAAGTTACAGTTGACTTTTTCAACTATCCAAATATGGAAACTTTTGCATCTTGAGACTTTTTGAGCCATGCTTTGAGAATCATGATCAAGAATTGATCAAATGATGTTTGTGGCTTCAAAATAAGATGTTGACCAAAAATTTGAACTTTTGACTGTCAAATGACCATTTTGCCCCTACAGTTGACAGCTGGGCAATTAGGGTTTTTGACTGTGCAATTTTGTGCTGTGAGTCTTGAAACTTGGTATGAGGATGCTTGACCATGTTTGTAGGCATATGGGACTTGTTTGGGCCGTTGGAAACTTCATTTTCTTTGTCAGAACCAAAACCCTAGTTTTTGACTGTTAGGAGGCCCTTGAACTGTGCAACCCTTGGGGAGATTTTGAAGCTTGCTCTTTGCAAATCTTGAAGAATATGGGAGGGCAAATTTTGGGGTACAACAGTCAACATGAAGCATTTGACATGTATTTTCATCTGGGATGGTCATTGATTATTGATTTTGAAAAGAATTACAAGTTTGAGAGGTTACTTGGATTTGAAATTTATCTTGGTGATTGAAAATTTCACTAAGTGTTCTTGATTTAGGCCTGACTTTATAAGGGCATAACTTTCTTATTTTTCATGGGATTTTGGTGGTTCTTTTTGCCAATTGAAGAGGGGGAAAATACCTACAAGGCCCCACAGAGGACAAAAACAAACTTCTTACTCAAAATCAAAAGTTATGAGCCTTTGAAGTTCTAGGCAAGTTGAGCATTTTTTGGGGCAATTTTGGGCAGTTGGCCAGGCAAGGCGAGGCATTTGGCCTAGACAATTCATGAAACAGTTTGTGACATGCCTATAATTTTTTATTTAAGGCATAATTCAAAAATGTGCCTCGTGAACTTTAAAGTGGGCTATGAAAGCTTCTCATTAAACTTGGAATCTATCAATTTTTGTTTAAAATCGAAGAGGCTGTGATTTGAGGAAGTTGGATATTGAAACTAGGGATTCAAATGGCTCTCTTTGATTTCCTTCAACTTGGGCCATTTGAAGCGATTTGTAACCTGGTCGAAGCCTCCTTTTCTCTCTTTGATTTCCTTCAGCTTGGGCCATTCGAAGCAGCTCTTTAGGCTGGTCGAAGCCTCCTTTACTCCATTTGATTTCCTTCAGCTTGGGCCATTTGAAGTAGCTTTATAGGCTGGTCGAAGTCTCTTTCTTCTTACTTTGTTATTCTCCAGTTTGGATATTCAAGGCGCCATCTCGAGGGCTGGCCGAAGTATCTTTCTTCTTACTTCGTTCTTCTTCAGTTTGCACATTCGAAGCATCATTTTGAGGGCTGGTCGAAGCCTCTTTCTTTTCTCTTCATTTGAACACTCAAGGCGCCATCTTGAGGGCTGGTCGAAGCCTCATTCTCCTCTCTTCGATTAGATATTCAAGGTGTCATCTTGAGGGCTTGTCGAAGCCTCATTCTCCTCTCTTCGATTGGACATTCAAGGTGTCATCTTGAGGGCTGCTCAAAGCCTAATTCTCCTCTCTTCGTTTGAACATTCAAAATTTCATTTTGAGGGCTGGTCGAAGCATCATTCCGCTCTCTTTGTTTAAACATTCAAAATGTCATCTTGAGAGCTGGTCAAAGCTTTATTTTTCTCTCAACTAGGACCATTCGAAGTGACCTTATGGGTTGGTTGAAATCTCATTTTTGATCCGTTTGATTCCTCTCAATTTGGACCAATCGAAGTGTTATCTTGGGCAGACCAGCGCGCGTGCAGTTTTGGGAAAGTTGGCTTAAGTTTCCCAGTAATCCTAAGCCTCATATATGGCTCATCCCTCCATCATTTCTTTTGAAACTCAGCTTGTTTTGAAGCATAAAGTGTGTTCTTTAATTGGCTCAAGGAAAATTTGAGAATGCACGAACCCATTTTCTATGGCCTCATTTAGAAATCAACTGACCTTTGGTGCACGCGTGGGTTGCAGTTTTTGTGCACCCTTCGATTCTATTTGTTTTTAGGATTGATATTGCACATACTTGGCACAAATCACTCACCTCATTTCTTAATCCTTATGGCCAAACAATCATACTTTCCTTGCCTCCCCACACTTTCTACATTTTTTTGCTAAAATTGGTAACTTTTACCTCAAGCAAAATCACACCATGTGCAATCCTTGCCACCTTACTTCCTCAAGCTTCACTCACCTCATTTCAATAACCTCAGAGTTCATCAAAATGCAGCATAAAAGGCCAAATAAACAAACAAAATGTAAGCACACGATGTCACATTTACGTTTTCCTGTTTTGGCCAAATTGCCCTCCAACGGATTTCTATGAGCTATGACCTTATTGCACTCACTCTAAACACTCTATATAAACATTTCATTGCTCATTCAAAAAGGAGAGAGGAGGAGGAGGAAAGGAACAGAAGGCTGCATTGGAGGAAGTTCAGATCTAAAACCACTTTTTCTCTCAAAAATCTATTTCTTCGATTCTCCCAGTTTGCTCGTGTGTTTGGAGTGATTCTTCTTGCATTCTCTTCTCCAAGTGATAAGTGTTGTAGATCGAGGCTTGGTTTGCAGCTGGAGTGAAGGAGATAATAGATACACTTTTGCCTCAAATATTAGAATCCTCAACTTTGGATCTTGATTTTTGGCCATGAATTGTATGATCTGAGTTTGAAATCATGTTGTTTGATGTTCATTGAGTGTTTCTGCAGCTTTAGAGATCTTGATCTAATGAAACATGCATGTATGATGATTCTTAAATATCTTCCTCAGTGTGTTTTTGCAATCTTCATGAGATTCATTCTGGATTTGTGTTTAATCATTCCAACTGATCCGAATAGCATGATGTAGATCTTATTTCTGGATTTAATTTGCATGAAATTTCATAAAAATGGTGGAAATGAGTATGTGGTGTGGATCTGAACATTGAGCCCTGGCATCTTTTTTTCGCGCGTTTCTGGTCAGGGCTAGAGGTTGAAGATGAAGCGTGTAACCTTCTGATTGGTCTATTTGAATTTTTGCATTTATTTGAATTTTGTTTTATAACTTGATTTTCTTGATTTTTTTTCTTTCTCAAAAATGGTTGAAACATTCTGAAAATTTGATGAAATTCCAAAATAATATTTCTGACCTTGTGTATTTTTTTGGAATTTTTGAAGATGTCCTGATTGGTTTAAAAATTCATGTGTTTAATTAAGTGTTTGTTTAATTTTTAATTTTATTTTGACATTTCCTTTACTCCAAAAATTCCACAAAAAATCATTGAAGCTTATTTTTATTTCTAATATTTGAATAAAATTTTTGTTGAAAATTTTTCTGATTTTGATTAGAATTTCATTTTAAAGATGTGAATATGTGTTTAATTGATTAATTTCTTGAATTTAATTTTATTTTTGACTTTTCTTTAATTCTAAAAATATGAAAAAATAGGTTTTCTGATCCTTGGGGTTTTCTCTATTTTTGTATGACTTTAGTTTGAATTATTTAGAATTGAAACTTAATTGATCAATAATTAAGTTTATTTTCTAAGTAATTAGGGTTTTGATAATCCCCTTGTTTGATTTGATTCCAAAAACCAATTTGCTTCGAGTTTAAATTTAATTCAGCTTCTGCTTGAATTAATTGATGAGGTTTGGTATTTTCCACTAATTTATCTTGAAAACTTGCCTAGATTCGTGGTTTCACTATCTAGTTTTGATGTTTGAAGCCTATTTGATCCTTTCCTCAACCATCAATGAACTTTAGACTTTTTTTCTGACTTTTATACATCTTAAAGATGTTGAGAAAATTTTTGTTTGAATTATGGAAGTCTATTTCTATTTTTGATCAATTTTCAAAGTTAAAAGGCCCAATTGATGTTGTATAGCTTGTTGCAATTTGTTTGATGGCCAAGGAACTTGTGTGAAGCCTATAATTTGACACTTAATGATTAGGTTGCTTTTTTTTGCCTCACACCAATTCAAATAAATCCACTTGATTTTACCATAATTGGTTGATGAGCCCTATTGATTCATGTCCCTTAACTAATATCCTTTTCTTGTTTTTGCTTTGAACTTTAAACTTTTGGCTTGAGTTTGAAGTCATCAAATGACCAATGATAACATGTTGAGGAATGATACATCAAGAATAGTCTCATAAAGACTTGAGATCTCTTTACATTTTATGCTTGAACGAATCTCATTCATATATGATTTTGATGTTCCCTTTTTCCCTTTTGAATGTTTTGAGGTATATTAAATTCACTTGTGCAACATGGTTTAGAATTAACATTTTAAACTCTTGATCATATCCTCATAGCATGTTATAAGCTTTATTTCAAGTCTTTGAATGGTTTAAGTCTTCTAACTTTTGTCTTTATTTGATTTCCTTGCCTTGCTAACTTGTGATCCAAGCTTTGTGATACATTTTGTGGTATCCTTCTTTTGTTATGCATGTGAACCACGATGAGATGAATGAATATGAATGTGAAGTGTTTGATACTGACTTATAAAGTCTTTGATTGTATTCTTCTCTTGCCCTTTTGATCCTTGATTGATATTACTTGTCAATTCAACACAGTGACAGGAAAAGAGCAACAATTCTTTAGTTTTGACCTAGTTGTTGTTTGAGTTTGCTTGATGATTCTTACATCTATTTCCCTTGATGTTTGCCATAATATTAATTTTACATTCTCATGATTATATCATCATCCATCTTTTACTGGTTCATCATTTCTCTTTGGAATCACTAATTTGTCTGTTGAATGTGCGAGGGACTCTGCAGAAATGTTTTCCATTTAGAATTGGTACTGTAGTGTTCCACTTTATTTGTGGAACACAATTGGTTATGTTTGCACTATTCTTGTGCTTGGTATATTTGTCATTCTTTTGTAGGATATATATATATATATATATATATATATATATATATATATATATATATATATATATATATATATATATATATATATATATATATATATATATATATATATATATATATATATATATATATATATATATATATATATATATATATATATATATATATATATATATATATATATATATATATATATATATATATATATGTGTGTGTGTGTGTGTGTGTGTGTGTGTGTATGTGTGTGTGTGTGTGTGTGTATGATTGTGACTGCTATAGTCCTGCTCTTGAAGCATCAGTGCATATATTTGATGGCGTGATTTCTGACTTGACTTGTTTACTGATGCTAGCTTTCTTGAAGTTTTCTAGGTTTTTATTTTGCTTGCTCATTTGCTACGGATAGTTATCCGTTTGGTATTCCACTAATTCCCTTTTATTGTTTTCCATTCCTTATTGCTTTCTATTGCATGATAGGATCTCCGTTGTTGATATACGTCAGGAGTCCCTCTGATTTATTTAAAGACCTGTTTAAGGAGATTTTGCATATGTACCTTTCTTTCTACTCATGTTTAAACACTTGTTTGTTTACTTGTTTGGTATTTACCATGCTCCCTTAGGATTGCTCGTGTAGGGTTAGTCCTCGAGCTAGACCTTAGGATAGGAATCCATGTATGCTAACATAGGGTAGAAATTTCCCTCTTTCATCCCCAACCTTAGGATCAATCTTTGTATGATAACATTAGGGATAGTGTTAGGCTAGTCTCCCTTAGTTGTTTCTCTTTTCTTTGCATATTGCATTTTAAAACTAAAACTTCTTCTTGGAAAATCATAAAATATTTCTAATAAACTTAAATCCTTCTTCAAAACCAACCTTATTTGTTTGTGCGCTTCTTGGATTTGTTTTAAATCTTGTCAAAGTGATGTCTTGCCATCTTTTCCATGTTATCTTCGTATCTTTTAGCGGATGTTTCTCCATCCATCATTCTTTTAGCCGATGTTTCGCCATCGCACATGTTTGTTATCCTACCTTAATTCTCAATATCATTGTTAGGTGTGATTTTTGTTCTTTGGTTTATTGATGTTTCGCTGTCTTTGCCATGTTATCTTCCTTCTTTTAGCCGATGTTTCGCCATCGCACATTCTTTTGCCTATGTTTCGCCATCGCACATGTTTGTTATCCTACCTTGATTATCAATATCATTGTTAAGTGTGATGTTTGTTCTTTGGTTTATTTATCTTTTGCCATCTTTGCCATGTTATCTTCCTATCTTTTAGCCGATGTTTCGCTATCGCACATTCTTTTAGACGATGTTTCTCCATCGAACATGTTTGTTGTCCTACCTTGATTCTCAATATCATTGTTAGGTGTGATGTTTTGTTCTTTGGTTTATTGATGTCTCGCCATCTTTGCCATGTTATCTTCCTATCTTTTAGCCTATGTTTCGCCATCGCACATTCTTTTAGCCGATGTTTGGCCATCGCACATGTTTGTAGCCGATGTCTCACCATCACCCATGTTTGTTATCCTACTTTGATTTTCTATCATTGTTAGGTGTAATGTTTCATCTTCTTGTCTGATATTTTGCTGTCATACTGGCGTCTTACCGCCTTATATGAGTTTGTGTTTCCATACAATGTCTTGTCATCTCTTTCTGCTATTTTATCATCATTGTTGAAATTTTTGTTGTTCTATCTGATGTTTTGCCATCTTGTCTGTTGTTTTTACTTCCTTAACTAAAAAACAAAAACCAACCAAAATATATGAGCCGAACTACAGTTGCTCTGATTCCTTAAAAGGGATATGTAGGCATTGGGGTACGGCCCAGGCGAGCACAAATTTTATTTTCCCTACATTCTTTTCTCCTTTCTTTTGCATGCATTCTCTGTACAGCTTAGATATAGATTTTTACACACCCATTAGATTAGACAACATGAGTGGATACCGTAGAGTACTATGGGCGTGTGGGGTGCTAATACCTTCCCCTCGCATAACAGACTCCCTTACCCGATCTCTCGGTCGCAAGACCATGAATTCTCCCTTCTCAGGTTTTCTCGATGTTTACCTTTCCCTTCATGTGGGATAAAAGAAGTTCGATGGCGACTTCATTGTTTTATGATTTTCCGCCGGTTGTTTCAGGACGTAGGACCTCAAGTGAAGTTTTGGGCCTGAAACTCCGTCGTACTTAGCAAAGATTAGAATTTTGAACTTGTGGGGGACAACAACCCTATGATGTAAGCCCAAATCACCAAAATCCAATCCAGGTACAACTTGAATTTTCACAGCTTTCAACCTGTTGCTTGTACTTATCCTCAGCTGGTGGATACTGTTCATCAAAGTAATCTTCATCCTCATAAGCTTGATTGTTTTCACCCCTAGCACGGGTGCTCCTTGCATCTTCATCCTGGTTTTCGCCCTCTTTGGATGACTCTTCAACCACTTGCACTTGATGGACGGGGCCTTTAAACCTTTTCCCCATGTTGATTAGCGCATTCTTCTTGGTCTTATTTTTGGCCTCCAGAAGTGACATCATCTTTTGTTGTCTTTTGGCCAAGGTGAGTAAGATTTCTTGAAATTAAGAATTCTGCTTCTGCAAGTCTTTCACGGTCTGCTCGAGATCCATCTTACTGAAATAAATAGTAGAGAGATTAGGAAACCTGTGTTTGAAAACCTGCTTATGTTATGATGCATGAAATGCGTATGCAAATGATTTCAAGGACTTTTAATATTTAAATTTGATTATACAAAGAGAAAACAGAAATTAATTTCATTATTAACTTCACACAGTTACAAGATGCCTTTTGGGCTTACAATGGAAGAAACAAAGATAATACAAAATAAACTCCTAAAACAAAAAGGACTCAAGCTTCCCATGAGCGCATCCTCTTTGGTGCAATGTAGGCATTTAAGCTCTGCTCTTCATGAAGTTGTCTCGTGAGCTATAAAACCTTCTTCTCGCTTGCATAGAACTGGGTTTGAAAGGTGTCTCGCCCCCCTTTGAGTTGAATCCATGATCTTTGCAACTCCTCGAGAGTAGTCGGCATGTCAGGATGAATAATAGTGTAGGGAATATCTCCTTCGATAATAGGCTCCATGATGATAGGTAAAATGGCTTCATAAGGCATCGTGAGGTTTTGAGCGCAAGCTTGCACCCACTTGAGATAAGGCTCCAAAGGAATGGAGTTCTTATGCTCCAATGTCTTGCTATCAACTTTGTTCACCATTCCCCAAGCTCGTATGAATCTTTGACGATAACCTTGGACATTGTTTTCATAGTCTAATGCAATTCCTTAGATCAGCATGTCATGAGGGCCATCCCTCCAAGCATACCCAAACTGTCGTAGAGCCAAGCAAGGATTGTAGGTGATTCCTCCCCTAATTCTAAGGAGAGGGACATTAGGGAATTCCCCATAGTGATCAATGATAATAACATCCTCCAAAGAGCGAGAACACCAATGAATATCCGAATATGTGTGATATCAACCTATTAGACCATCTCATGCCTTGCTCATTCTTCAAAATAGATCGAGGTAGGTGCAAAATAAACCACCTAGCCAACAAAGGAGTGCAACACATAAGAATTTCCCTTCTCTTCATGGTGCGAGTGTAAAGAGAAAGCAAGATATCTCCAAGCAAGGTAGGCACCGTGTTACGAGATAGAAAAACTTGGACCGTATTCACATCTATGAGTTGGTCTGGGTTAGGAAACAATACCATCCTATAGATTAGAAAAGCCACCACTTCTTCAAAAGCTTGTAAATCCAAAGCCTCCCAAAATTATTGAGCCTTCTCAAACAGGAACTTGGCTAGAAACCCTTTAACACCACTTCTTATTTCTCAATTTGCCACAATGTCCGACCGTTGCAAATGTAAAGATCGTGCAATCTCCTCAGGCCTTGGGTCTCTCTCAATACCGGTGAAGGGTAATTGATCAAGAATAGGCACACCCAAGAGTTGAGAAAACTCCTCCTTAGTAGGCACTAATTGGTAATCAGAAAATGTAAAGCAATGGTGCTTAGGATCAAAGAATTGGAAAAGCACATATACCATATCCCCTTCAAAGTTTGTGGTAACCAAGTTGATGAGACGACTGTACTTTTTGGTGAATGGAGAATCATTGGGAACCCTTGATGCTATTTCCTTGAGTTGAGGAGACACTTTCACAAGGTTGATTTGGATGGTGTTTCTTCGCACCGAAGCCATGTCCTACAAAACATCACAAAGATAAATCCCAAAGTCCTTGAAATGGTTAGTGCAAATGTAATGGTATGATGTCATGATGTTATGTACAAGTAAACACATACACACAAAGCAAACAAGTCCTTAGGTTTAGGCTTGCATGAGGTTCATAGGTATGTACCCTCTTGAAGTTTAGTTGGTTCAACCTGTCCTAGAAAGTAATCGGGTTCTAGGAGATCTCAATATCATTGATCTTTCTTCATCGGGCATTGTTTCAGCTAAGACTCTTTATTGGCGACGGAAATATCCCAAAAGTACGATCTCAATGAGCGTATTATCGAGTATCAACCAACTTCGGACTGCACCAAAGTCGGCTACCTCACTACTTCCTAATGGCCAAGTTGTTCAATTAAAGGTTCTATGGTTCGTTAGTACTTCATGACACCACAAGGAGACACCGTATTCCCCTTATTTTTCCATAAGGGATACCGGTACCCATAAATGTGTCACACTAACATAGCTATTATCTCAAGCATATCAGTCTACACTATATAGTCTCCACAATTTTTTCTATTTACCTAATGATGTTCCCAGATCCGGGTAGAGGATCGATACAAAACCAAACAAGGACCCATAAATGTAAAGCAAACAAATAAATCAATAAAAGCATTTAAAGGTGATCTAGCTCTAAGGTAACCCAACTTTTCATCTCCCCAACAAAGTCGTCAGTTCTGTAATACGGTGAGAGTACTGACTTGGGTGTTTTTCGTTTTATTGCAATTATTGCGGATAGCAAGAGTCGCCACCGACTTTTCTTTTATCCAATCAAGAAAAGGGTGAAAAGAACAGGAAAGACCTTTTGAGAATTTTCTTGAGTTCGGGGGGTAAGTTATGAAAAGGGAAGGTGTTAGCACCCTTTTCATCCGTAGTTATCTACGAGCTCTTAGTTGCTAGCTCACTTTGAAAATGCTTTGTTTTAAAGTATTTTTGAAAGTGCCTTCGTTTAAGCCAACTTTGTAATGATTCTCGTCTCTAAAAGAATGTATACAAAGTGTTGACTTTTTGAAAATATTTCATTTGAAAATGTTGTTGTATTTGAAAGATGTTTTGAAAATGGTTGTGAGCAAGAAACTATGAATGTTCTACCTACTCAAAATATCTTTGTTCTTTTCCTCCTTCTTTAGATATTGTTATCTTACCATTGATTGGTAGGAAGCCTTATCATTGGATGTGAAGGGACAGACGCAGGTCAATCATACAGTCATAGAAGGCAACTTGTAAGACACTTTAGTAGTTTTCGTAGGGACTAAGATCGTTTTACCGAAGGCAACATCGAAGGGTCATCGAGGGACTATGACCTTTTTTATCGAGGTTTTTTGCTAAAGCGTCCCACATTCGACGAACATGACTGTATTTTCCGAAGGCAAGAAGCAATGTTAACCCTAAAGGTGCCGTGTGCGAAAAGTGATTTGTTTTCGTTTTTTTAATCTTGAAGTTTATGGTTATTTATCGTTTGATTTTATGTCTTATCATACACGCCTAATTACTATACAGTATAAGGAAATTGCGGAAATTAAAGTTCAACGCTATTACAAAGCTTTCGAGAATAGGGAATACAAATTTACAAATGGGGATGGATCGAATCAACAATGCGATTAAAAGTCTAAATAAGCAATCAATACAACCCAATCGAAATGAAAACAAACAGTTAATTAAACTAAAAACAAACTATTAAATAGGATTAATTGGAAAAATAATTGAAATAATATTTTTAGTATTTTGTTTTGTGGGAAAGTTTTGGAAAGAAGAAAAATAAAAAAATCTATTCTATTATCATTTTTTTGAAATTTGTTTATCATGAAGAAGTTAAATAATTTAAAAGAAAATGAACTAAAAAAGAAACATTATTTTAACTAAATTATTCATAGAGTCCTAAACTAAACTAATTAAGAAGATTAATTAATTTTTTGAAATTATATATTTTTATTTAATTTAATTTTAAAATTAATACTAAGACTAAAATTAAATCTAAACTAAACACAGTTATTAAAATAATTCTAAACTAACTTGAAATCCCAAGTTACTAAATTAAACCTAAATTAAGCTAATTCTAAGGTTTATTGAATAAAATCTAAACTAATTCAAATACAAACTAAATTAATTATGAAAATATGCAAATTTAAATCTAAACTAAGTTAATAATAAAAAAAGTGTGTAAAATAGGAAATTGGGGGTGAAAAATATTAGAAATTCGGATGGGCTTGTCGAAGAGACCCAAAAATGCATAATCCTAAAACAAGTAAAAATAATTTAAAAAATATATATTGGACAAGATTTCGCATGGGCTTAAGGAAAGGATTTAACAAACCTAAGAACTAATAAAAGAAACAGATAAATAAAAAAACAATGTTGAGCCGGACCGGGCGGGTCCGGACACAACTTCCTACTCAAAACCCAACGGGTTGAACAAACCCTAGAAGGAAAAGGGCGTAAGCGCCTCTTTGTCTCTCTCACTCTATTACCAAACCACTTCTTCTCTCTACTTGCACGATACTCCCTCTGTTTCAATCTCTCAAACATATTATCTCAAACAGTAAAGAGCTTTCCTCGATTCTTCTCTCATCTCCACTCATCATTCTGCTCACGATTTAATTCCAACCAACGAACTCTCTCTGTCTCATTCCTTTATTCATAGTCCTCATCGCTATCTCAATTTCTCTCAGCTCTCATGATTTAGCTCCTCACTCTCGGTTCTATCTCTCAAAATCGACCTCATCTTTCTCAATGAAAACATTAAAATCAAAACATGGAAAGCAAGGTTACCTGAGTTACTTCGTGGTGGACTCAGTCGCGATGGTTTGCAGAAATTTGATCGACAGTGTTGTGTGCAGTGGACGAATCTAGAAAGGGGAATATCAAAACCTAGGCTGAGTGGCGAGCTTGAAGTTATGACACTACGGTTGAATTTTGGTTGAAGGTTGCAGCTCGTGAGGTTAACAATGAATGTTTACAGGGAAGTTTTACTCTGCAAAACTTTCTCTTTTCTTAATTTTCTGAAGGATTTTAAGTTATAAAGTTGATGAAATGAACTAGGGTTTTGGGACTGAAGTTTGTATGCTTGTTGCGGTTGTCTTTGGTTTGTGCTGACAGTGATTGGAAAATGGTGAACATTGTTGGGGTTTTTGTATATTTTTTTTTATGTTGCTGTTATCACTCCCTTATTCTATTTTCTCTCTTTCTGTATATATAAATGAATAAGCTACGATTTTAGGGATAAAATGTGAAAAGATTGAACAATTCTGGCTGCTGTCTTAATTCCTTTTTGATATAGTTTCTGTGTTGCCTATTTTGATGTATTTTTTGGATGTTTATGGACTACCTTTGATGTAGGTTTTTTGGACTAATAATGTGCAGTTTTTGACAGTATGTGGACAACACATTTTTGTAGCGATGTTTAAACATGTTTATGCTTGGTTTGCAGGTTGATTATGAGCTGTTTTAGGCATGGTTTGTAGGCTGATTATGGGCAGCAGCCTGTAGGGCTGTTTTGGACAGCAGCTTGACATTGTGACTGTTTTTTTGTTATGATACTGTGATGTAATTCTGAGTTTAGCTGTTATTTATTCTCCATTTTATCCTCTGTGAACCAATAAATTTTTTGATTTGCAATGGATGAAATGCTGCCCATGATTGACTTTACTTGCAAATTCTGACTTTATGAAACCAAAATGGTTTATGAGGTTTTGAGCATGATTGAATGCAAACCCTCTATCTCTGATTCCTCTTATATTCCTAATGATGAGATTAGGAGAAAATCCTTGAAAAACTTGATTTTATGCCCAATGTTTCATATTGCTAACACTCTTTTTTCTTTTTGTTTCATGCGATGAGCGTTGATTTGAGGGTGAAGAAGACGAGGCAAGGTTGAAGATTGATGCTAGGCTCAAAGCAACATGAAGAGTTGAAGATGAAAGGCCATGGTTGGAAACCAAATAAGTGAAGATTAGTCATGGAATTTTATTTTGAAGTTTATGTTTTTTGTAGGATTAGGTTTTGTATAATTATTTCTTTGATGTAAGAGAAATATGATGGCAACGTAACATGATTCGAAATTTGTAACTTAAGCTTGGAAATTGGATATCAAAGTGAACAAGGCTTTGACCGATTCTTGATTATACTTTTCTATTTTGAATGAACCATGTCTAAATGCCTTCATATGAATGGCTAAGCTTGGCTATTTCTTTTTAATCTTTAACTCAAAGCCCTAATGCTTCATAAGATTTTCAGGCCTTTAGCTTGTGACATTTAAATGATATCCAAAGAAAACTTGTGTTATAAGTAACTAAGTGATCAAATGAAATGATTTGCCTTAAGCATCCACAACCCTGATTGAATAAGACTCGAGTATCTTCTGCTCTTGTATAAATCCATAATCACATTCCTTATGGTTCAAGTAACGACTACGCCTCTTGTTTGTCAAAGAGATCTAATGAAGCATCGCATAGTGAAGCATCATTGAATCAAAAACTGCAGTGTGCCATGAATACACCATAATATCTTCAATATCTTGCACTTTAAACCATGTTTGAAGCCTTGGGATTTGTCTGATGAACAATTTCATATGGAACCCATCTTCACGTGGAGATGATAAGCATAAAGAGATGAACTTCAATGCTTTGAGTTTGTAGACATTTGGTGACATCTTATAAAGCTAAAGAATGTTGAGAAGAGGAGCTTTGGATGATTTATAACCAAGCCTTTGTAGATTCCTCTGATAACCTTGTATAAGGGTGAAACCCTAATCATGGCCCTAGGACCTTCAATTGAAACAAACCTATGGCAATTCGATAACTTCAAGGTCTCCTAAACACAATTTTCCTTCGATTCTTAAAAGTTACTTGTTGATGAAATCCTTAATAAAATGTGCAAAAAGAACCGTCTCAAGATCTTGAAAATCGAGGAAATTTCGATTCTTGGAAGTCAGATAACAATTACTTGAGATTAGGTCGAAGTCTAGAAAGTGACTTCTAAAGTATTCAATTTTTTATGATCTTTTGCACATAATTGGCTCTTGACTTGTAAAGAGGAATTGGAGACAACATCAAGGAGAGTCATACATAAAAAGAACCACTCAAAAAATTGAATAATTAAGAAGTTACAATCGTTTAAACTTGATCTTGAAAAGATCGACTTTTGGGTCAATACAATTGATTTTCAGTCATCTGAACCATTGACTGAGCAAACTTGCGATGCAAGGCTTGAAACTTAACATTATAATCCTTTAGAATACATGAAGAACCATGAAGACCATTTGAAACCTTGGAAACTCAACCTTTCTTGAGAAATACCAAACCCTAGTTATTGACTCAATGCTTAGGAGGAGAATCCGTTTGATTAAATCCTGAGCCATTTTGAGTATTCTAGAAACCCTAGGACAACATCTTGAATGAAAAGTGGGAGGGAAAATTTTGGGGCACAACACAGTTCTCTACAACTTTGTCCCTCTAAGCTCCAGGCAAAGAATGCTTCATTTGAGAGATTTGAGCCAAAACTTTACAGGTTATTTTGAAAGTCAACAAAAGAGACTTTTTGTTAAGGCAATTTACATCAAGTTAAAGACTTCAAATGAAAAAGTAATCAGAATGAAAATAGTAGGAGACATCTTGAGGATTCCAAAAAGTCCAAGATCACCTTCATATGACAA
The DNA here is from genome assembly GCA_948472305.1 of Vicia faba. Classification (NCBI taxonomy): domain Eukaryota; kingdom Viridiplantae; phylum Streptophyta; class Magnoliopsida; order Fabales; family Fabaceae; genus Vicia; species Vicia faba. Next base: position 1,025,592,309 of record OX451738.1, read on the forward strand.
AAATTGAGAGAGTAATGATTGGTGCAAGTTCAGAAAATTTGGAGAAATGCATGAAACTTTCATTGAACAATTTTGAAGTTTTGGACTAATGGGCCAAAGTTTTGAGGTCTAAACATGTTCGTGACACCTTAGAGGACCTCTAAGTCCATTCATGCATTATTTTAATTTATTTTATTTATTTTGATTTGTATTCATTTAAATTCAAATTTAAATCAAATAAATAAATGTATAAGGCATAAAAGGCGTGTGATCTAAATATTTTGGAGGCCTAAGATCATGCTACAAACCGTGTAGACCTATATGTAAATCAAATCTTATTGGTTTTGGAAGTTTTCAACTTATTTTCAAACAAAATCAAAGATATGATTTCATGAGATGTCCAAGCCCACTATTTGACCTAATCTTCTCTTCTATATATATTCATTACATTCGGACCAAAAGGAGGAAGAATAGCAGCTTGTAGAGTCAACCCTAATTCTTCAAATTTGAAAGAAAAAAACTAGGGCACGAGCAAACTCTTTCTCCATCAAGTTTCAATCAACTTTTAGCATTCCATCAGCTTCCCGAGACCTCCAGGAGTCTTTCCCAATCATTACTCAAGCTTACAACATCTCAGAACTCTCCAATTAAACATCTCCAGTTTGTTCATGTTTCGTGATTTCAAATTATTTATTCATGCAATATAAATGAATTCTATACATATATTCATGCTCATATTGATGATTGGAATTGTTTTGAACCATCATTTCAGAGTGTGAGTGTAGGTATTACAATTCACCATTGTTAGGGCTTGAAGCTCTTAAAGTTTGGAAACCCTAGCTACAAGCCTTTTCAGTCAAAACTAACACCACCATTGAATTCGTAGGGTCTCAGTTAGTGGATCCGGACATTTTATTTTTCGTTTTGCTTTGATTTTTCAAGTTTGGCATTTGGCCTCACCGAAGAAGGTGGCACCACCGTTGGTAGTGGCGTTGACCTGAGTCAATGACCTGCGTGGATCCCTCCCTCTCTATGATTGGTCCATTCAAAACAACTGACCCCACCACTAGCGAGTGCTTTCAATTCTTTTTGATTTCTGATTTTTAGAATTTAACTTGTTTTATATATATTACATGTTATTTGAATTGACGCGAAACAACTATGGCCGGGTTGTAAGTGAGACGCTTGTTAAACGAGAGGGCGTGGGTTCGATCCCCCTTTTGTCAAAATCTTTTCTTTATTTTCTAGGTTAACGCATGTTCATTATGTATTGATTGATACTCATTCTCAATCACAAACAAGCGTATGACCTGATGGACGAAGCTATCACCTTTGAGCGAAAGGGGGTGGGTTCGATCCCTACCCCGTGCATCTAATTTTTTTTCCAGTTTTTTTCTAACCCTTGTTTTTCATTCCATTCAATAATCTATTTTTCTAATTAACCAAAAAAACCTAAAATACCTTTTCAAAACATAATTAGTTGTAGGTTTATTTATTAACAAATCAAATTCTCTTTAACTAATTAGACTTTAGGTTTTTATTAATTAGAAATTAGGTTTTTTTTTTAAAATTAATTACTTTTAAAACTTAAATTATGTTCTACAAAAAACACCAAAAATATATTTTCTAACACATAAAACCTTAGGGTTTTAAGCATCTTTCTCTAACACTTTCATTCATATTTTGCCATTTATTTTCTTAGTCAAGTGTATATGACACACTCTCTAATGTAATACGTAGATTTATTTTTCGCATATTTTTTCTTTTTATGTATCTGCTCCGAGGATGTAATAGCATATGACATTTATATTATTGCACATATATTTTATACTATGATTAGTAATTAGGATTGTATGGCAAGAATTAAAATCAAGTGTAGACAACCCTAACTCCAAGATAAAATAAACTGAAAACAAACATTATTCACACTTACACCTCTATAGTAACCTCTCTTGTTGCCTTACGGATATTGATCATGTCCCTCGAAAGTAAGAATACTCTAGCAAAAGAACCTCGATACAATCATCATAGTCCCTATAATACAAAGGATCATAGTCCCTAGATGTCCCTCGAGTTGCCTACGAAAAGATGGTCTAGTCCCTTGGTGACCCTACGAATAATATGATGATCGACCCTTCGATACAATTTCTAAAGTATCCTTACATGTTGCCTTTTGTGACCATACAATGACCCTACGCCCGTCCCTTCTGTTTCCTTTGGATAATACTATCTCCAAAGGAAAAGGAAAACAGTAGGAAACACAAAAACCTGGTGGGTAGGACTCTTAAATGCTTGCTCACAAACAAAACATTTTCTCACATCACACTTTCAAAACAACAAATATTTTCAAAAAACCACTTTGTATACATTCTTGAGGATTGATACAAGAATTATTACAAAGTCTGCCGTACATTGGCATTTCAAAATATTTTCAAACAATTCACACACAAAAAGCAAGTGAGCTAAGCAATTAAGAGCCCTTAGATTACTACAGATGTAAAGGGTGCTAACACCCTCCCTTTACATAAATTTTCCCTAAACTCAAAATATTTTGTAGGTCTTTCGATGACGACTCTTGCTAACCGCACATTTATGATAACACTAAAAAAGTCAGTTCTCCCATCGTATTACAGAACTGACGACTCTGCTGGGGAATTAAACTCAAAAAGAGGGGTTACCTTAGAGTTTATATAACTTTTAATTGCTTTAATTGTTTTAATTGTTTGCTTTAAATTTAATGGATTATTTAGGTATTACTTGTGTAAAATATCCTACACCCGGATCTAGTGATTCCTTAGGTAGGTAGCAATAGATCATAAAAATTGTATGGCATAGAGCGATATGGTTAACATGATATCTACAGTTAGTGTGACATTTTGGTTTGTATTGATGTTCCTTTAGTCAGTCAAGGATAACATTAGGCTTTCGCGTGGTGTCGTTAACACTAACTTGCTTTTAGAAACTTAGTTGACCCATCTTGGCCATTAGAGAGTAGTGAGATAGCTGGCTTTAGTTCAGTCTAAAGTTGGTTGATACCCAAGGCTAAACTCATTGAGATTCAAATTTCAGATGTTTTAGTGGCAAGTCAATTTTTGTGCTAAAATAAAACCTTCGAGAAAGATCTGTGATATTAGATTCTTAGAACCTGGTTATTATTTTAGGACAGGTTGAGCCAACTTAACTTCAATGGGGAAGGGTACTTACCTATGGACTTCATGCTGACCTTTAAACCTAAGGCTCTTGTGTGACTTATTTGTGTTTGCTACTTATTTAACATGAACATAACATCATGGCATCATATCATCATAACATAACATTTTCACTAACCATTTCAAGGACCTAGGGATTTATCTTTGTTCTTTGTTGCAGGTTATGGCCTCCGCTCGCAGAAACACTATCTGAATCAACTTTGTAAGGGTACCTTCCAAGCTTAAGGAGTTAGTCTCAAAGGTTCCCGAAAATTCTCAGTTCACCAAAAGGCATCTTGGTGCTTTACAATCTGAGTACCCTTTAGGGATGAAGCTAACAAATTCCGCCAATCTGGGGCAATCAAGTCAAGATTTGATCTCTTCGAGCTATACTCAATCAAAGGCTATCACGTTGATAAATCCCTCGAAGCTATCAATTAGAGGCTATCACGTCGCTAGATCTCTTCAAGCTATACTCAATCAGAGGTTATCACGTCGATAATATCTTCAAGCTATACTAAATCAGAGGCTATCACGTCAATTAACCTCTTCAAGCTTTTGCCAATCATTATGAGGCTATCATATCAAGAAATCTATTCATAATTCATTCAACCTGGGGAAGTCATGTCGAGATTCGACAAATCTCTCCAAGGAAATCTGTAATCATAGACAATTTATTTCGTGACTCAAGAGATTGGGGCATGCCACCTCATATCATATTATGCCACTGATATTCTGATATTTTAGTAAGCACAAATTCTTTCATAAATTCCAAACAGGGGCATTCCTCATCCGTACTCACAAAGCTTCTCAAGCCAATTATATTGTACGATATGACCACAATTAAGCTAAAACCAACTGATAATGGTCACCTTGACCTAGCCAGCACACAAAGCCTCCTTCATCTGCTATAGACAACTTTAAACCTAATTCCCTGGGTGAATTCAGAAAGTTCAGAGTCGCCGTTTGATTTAGCACGCACAAGTGCATCCCTAGTGGAGTGAATTGGGGTATTCGCAGAGTTAAGCTGGGGCATTCGCAGATGTCCATGTCCATCTTTTTATCCCTAGGTGAATTTAGAAAGTCCAGAGTCATTGTTTGACTTGGCGCATGCAAGTGCACGTCCCGTGAGAGTTAAATTGGGGCATTCGAAGAGCTGAACCAGGGCATCCCCAATGGAGTAAATCGGGGAATTCGTAGGTCCATATCCATCTTTTTATCCCTAAGTGATTTAAGAGGTAGTTCCCCATTCTGGCGTAAACTTAGGGGGTGTATTCAGAGAGATTCACATGGAGTTCAGTACCCATTCCTCGACATACTTAGTTCTACCATCCTCTCGACGGTTCAGGATATAAGGAAGTCGGGCCAGATTATCTTTTCCCCAACAATGCGATTCAAAATTTAGTAGCGTACCTGAAAACTCGCTTCGTCAACAATCCAATCTTCAACGAAGTCATCAATAATATTTGGTATCATGAGCTCCCCAATGCAAATTCTTATCAGTATCCCCATCAATCTTTGGTACTGCAGGTTTCCAGCGTCGATATGTATTGGCATCTCCAATGATGAGCAACAATCCCCAATGAGCCTTCTCTTATCTCCATGAAGTCTATTCCTTTGCATTGCATACAATTATTGCTACATAACATTGCATGTTCAAAAGCACGTAGCTGATCCATCATAATGGATCTTTGCGACAAAAGAAATTCTGACATGCATATGAAGAATAAGCCAGATCAAATACCTTACACTAAAGACATGAATCATTCAAAGACATCAATACATTCAACCACAAGAGGATATCTCTCCCAAGACCCAGCTGATGACCTTCACCTTCACAATGCCCAGCCAATGGTGCCAGTACCTTGTACCCTTGAACTCCCAGCAAAATCAATACACCAATTCTAATCCCATTTCTCGTCTGGTAGTCGTTTCTCGTCTAACAATTAATTCCAATTCCAATACTCGTCTATGTCCATTTTATGAACACTCATTTGTGTCAGCTTTTCCAAATAAACATCTGTGTTTATTTTCCCTCTAGGTCCCAATAAGACTACTATAGTCAATCGTACCTTGTACCTTCACTCGTCATGTCGTAACCAATGTTTCATCTTAGAACTTGAGATCGCCCGTAGTATCTTAGAACCCGAGATCGCCCGTAGGTGATGTTCTCCCTATAGGTCATGTTTTAGAATTCTGAGGTTGCCCATAGGCCTAGTTCTTCGACAAATTATTCTTATGTTTCACCTTAGGATCATAGGTCGCTCGCAGATCTTATCCGCTGTCTTTTCAGTTCATTCTTTCCTTGTATCGGCATGATTCCACGTTACAAGCTTATCTTTTCCTTGTATTGGCATCATGCCACGTTACAAGCCTATCTTTTTCTTGTATTGGCATCACGTCATGTTACATTCCTATCTTTTCCTTTTATTGGCATCACGCTACGTTACAAGTCCGATCTTTCCTTGTATTGGCATCACGCCACGTTATAAGTCCAACCTTTCCTTTTATTGGCATCACGCTATGTTACAAGCCTATCTTTTCCTTGTATTGGTATCACGCCATGTTACAAGCCTATCTTTTCCTTGTATTGGTATCATGCTATATTACAAGTCCAATCTTTTCCTTGTATTGGCATCAGACCACGGTACAAGTCCAACCTTTCCTTGTATTGGCATCGGGCTATGTTATAAGCCTATCTTTTCCTTATTTTGGCATCACGCCACGTTATAAGCCTATCTTTTACTTGTATTGGCATCACGCTACATTACAAGTCCGATCTTTTCTTTGTATTAGCATGACATCACGTTATAAGTCCAACCTTTCCTTGTATTGGCATCACGCCATGTTACTGTTGTACCCCAATTTTTGCCCATAAGATCCCTTCATCATACCATTTTGATTCAATCACAACAAGATCACATTAGAGTTTTTGGTTCTTCTCCCTATCTTTAGCTTTTGCTCTTTGAGGAATCACCAAGCACCTTGACTTGTTTTTTATTTTGTGATCATGCATGTTTTGTTTTGACTTTCCTTTTAATTGATAAAATGCAATGTTGGTTTGTCTTACTTGTTAATAATGTAGGTAAAGGCAATGTGGCTTAGCAAGTTGGTCCATGGGTTCATGAGTTTATTTACATGCCCTAGTCAATAAAGCTTGAGAAATTCAAACCTCACCATTGAATTTGTTTTGGAAGAAATGGCATGGAAAGGTTTATTTTGGTTCACCATATTTCAAAGTTATCAAGATTGATTCAAAAGTACAAGGGGTTGATTGAAGAAGTTGTCATGGTTGGACAAGGCCTTGTTCCCATTGGTCTCCAGTGCATATTTCTCTCAATTATCAAGATATAGAAGTGGTTTTGGTTACTATGAGTTCTCATTACCATCCTCAACAACTTCTATCTACAAAGCAAAAGTGTTGGTATAAGAAGGTTGTTTAAAATTGTCAAAGTTCCTCAAAGCATTTTCTTGATCTAGGAGCTAGGGTTTTGAACTTCAAAGAAGTATATCTTACTCATATTTTTGTATTTTTGAGTGATCCCAAAAGCATCCTTCTCTTAAAAGGGTTATTAACAAATCACTTCAAAAGTTTCAAGGAGCTTTCATGTGGAAGAAACTTGATGATGAAGAAAGATTACAAGTCCTCCAGATGAACCCCCGAATTTCCCATGTGTGACTTCAAATGATCATAACTTGGTCAATTTTTATCACCTTGATCCCACTCTTTTTCCATAATGATCTTAAGGATGTGAACTTTATTCCTTCTTATATGTGCAAGGTGATAAAATGGATCGAGGATGCCTTAAGGATACAAAAGATTATAGGTCATTTCATAATTGTTTGCCAACTTCAACAATTCATAACTCTCTCAATTTTTGGAGATTTTGAATGGTTCAAGTTTCAAAATGTCATTCAAGAGGTCTATTTCATTCCATCTTTTATGGTCAAGAGAAAATTCCAAGAGGAAGGCCATGTTTGGATGCAAAACATTATAGGTCACTTTTGTAGAAAAAACTTGAAATATTTCTAAGTATGGAAAGTCAACTTCTTTTTCCCAACTTTGACTAATTGCAACTTTCAACTCAAACATCCATTTGATTCCATTCTTTTCCCATTGCAAAGCTTGTAATAGAATCAGGCCCTAAGACCCCTTGAGTTGAGAATGCCATTGATTTGAATTTGGTAACTTGAAACTGAAGTTTCATCACAAGTCATATTTTGAAATCTTTGTTTTGGCTTCTAATCACAAGTTTTCCACACGTTTTTGCTTCTAATCATGTTTAGTAACTTTCCAAAAGCGTTTAGCATCATGAAACACACAATTTGGCAGAGTTTTGATGCTAAACAAGTCACACTTTGTTCATGCTGCAGATCCCTCACGATTTCCCTCTAAACGTCATCATTTCACACGTTTAAGGATCCCATTCATTCTCCTATTAATAGAGGGTCACCCCCCATTCATTTCCTCAAGCTTGAACAGCTAAAACCACCCTGCCAAACTCATTCCATAACTCACTTTTCTACAACTTCGAAATCAGTGTTCAAGCCCTTTTCAATCCATTTTTTCTATCAATTCACCTTCCTTGATCTTCCCTGAAGCTAACCATACAATTACCTTCAAGAATCGTGACATATATTGATCCATAGAAGTCCAGTTTCAGAGCTCTGCAACTTAACTTCAATAGGTAGATTTCTCCATCAATTCTTCCAAATTTGATATCATTGTGAAGCTCTCATTGCCATGGTTCTAGTCGCAACACTTGCTTTTAATTGGAAACACGTTTTGACCATGAAATTTCAAATCAAATTTCAAAACATCTCTTCCAAATTGCTTGAGCTACAGTTTGCATAAATTTTTCGCGAAGGCCTGGTTGTCTTTGTCTTGATGAGACAAAGCGAATAACATAGGTCTGAGCTTCTGATTTTACAGTTTGAGAACCTGCATTTCACGTTGGCTAGAGGTTGAAGATGACCAACGTGTCATATTCCAACCAATGATAGCGTGCCATTTGTTCTTTTTGAATTTCTGATTTAATTAGTGATCCAGTGTTTTATTCACTAAAGTCCATAACATGCACAACGCGCCAGGTCCACTTGATCTGTTTACTAACGCGTTTTGACAATGATAAGATGGCCCATATTTTTTTGGTTTGATATTTTATTTTCTTATTTTTATTTTAATTGTTTTAAATTTCAAAAAATCATAGAAAATTCATTTTAAGTCCAAACAATCTGAAAAAATTATGAAAAATATTTTTGATTCTTCTCTTTCTGATTTTTATTTTTTTACAATTTTATTTTGTGTTTTGATATTTTTTATAAATTTTCACTTTATTTGAATTTTTTTAAATATTTAAAAATACTTTTATACATTTTTAAATCTAATGAAAATATGGAAGACATTGTGACAAATATTGGTGACCTCATTTATTTTTTATTTCTGACTTTGTTATTTTTTATCATTTTTGGTTTTTTTTACTCATTTCTTTAAATTTTAAAAATAGTTTCTGAGTTTAAAAAATTACCAAAATTTTTAAAAAAAATATTTGAGTACATTTCTGATTTTTCTATGGTTTTACTTAATATTTCTTGATTAATTTAAACATGGTTGATATTTTTCTCTCTTATTTCTATTTTAAAACATTTTAAAACCCCTTCTATTGTATATATTAAATCTAATATTATTTTGTGATTATTTTCTGGCTGATCTTGGGTTGAATTTTTGATCATGAACTTTGTTAACATCATTGGATCCATAGTGTTGAGTCTAACTCCATAAAAATGGATGAATGATTTTAATAATAGTTTTATTAAATTTTTAATTCAAATGTGGTTTGTATATTCTTTCCACCATTCTTCATCGTATCCCTTTCTTATTGCACTAAGTGTTATTGGAGCATGATCTCTATATGATGTCTCAAAACAAATGGTGCATAGATTGCTATCGACCGGCCTCAAAATAGGTGCGACTTCTATATAAGTTCACTTACGATTGCTTAACATAGCGCTAAATTTTGTCCCAATTCGAATAAATGATCATTCGTGGCCCAAACCTATGTTTGTAAGCCCAAGTATGTTAACTTGATCCCTTTGATCCAATAACCTTGAGATTCATTGTGTGGAGGCTTTGGTTCTACCAATCCTCTAATGAATCTACAACACTTTTGTTCAACACGGATCACTTAAACATCGTTGATCATTAAATGGTACTTTTGAGGATTCCAAAATGGATGATATACTTGACAAAAAGCAAATGCAACTTGTTGTGTGGAGGCTTTGTTTCTACCAATACTCTAATGAGTTCCAAATGCAAGTTTCAAGATGGTCATCCAACTAACCACAAATTACTAATAATTGACTTTATTTAGTGTATTTTTATTTTATGTTCTTTTATTTTTATGCACCATTTACTTTAGCATTTACATTTCATGCTATTTTTATTTTGCTCACTGGGGCATTTATATTCTTGTCATTTTTATTTTGCTCATTTGAGTTTTTATTTTATTTTTTTAAGACATCTAATAATCAACATGAACCATAAAAAAACTTTAGTGATACTTGGACTATTTGGTTACTATCCTTGGCATGATGGAGTATTGGACTTCTTGGACTTAAGAATAGAAACATTGGCCTATGTTGGAGACCTTGTGACCTTAATTGATATTTTATCTGGAGTTCTTGACATTTACCTCAAGACATTGGGTTGTTTTTTTATTTTGTGTGCAGGTTATTATGATTACATACTTTGTTTGTAATCTGGAATTCATCCGTATACAGACGTTACTTTGCCCAATTTTTGTGAAGACTTAATACACTTAAAGTTTGGTCTTCTCAAGAGATCTAGTATCTTTGCTTACTTGGTTTCAATCCAAAGAATGGGAATTCTATCTTGACTCATAATGTCAAGTATTGACTTCTTGTTGGTTATATGGTTCTTATCCCTAGCTTTTACCTTATGCTTTAGGATATTCTCTTCTCCTCCCATCTTCTTTAATTTCAAAAATCTTCTTCCTCCTTTCTGAAATTCTTCTTGTTTTTAAAATTGAACCACTTCCATAATAAACTTGGACTTAGGTCCATGCATTTTCAAAACCTTTTCATAAATAAACTTTAATCAACTTAATAGTACCTTGACATTTTTTATGAGAATACTAAAAGTCAATCAATCTCATTTTCAAACCATTTTGCCACTTTTGCTTTTATTTTAAAACTTTTCTCAAAAGATTGGACTCTTGTCAATCCTTGTAGTGATGCAAACAACAATAATTCTACAATATACAGTGAAGAGAGATATTTTCCACTTAGGTGTTGGGTGAGGCATTGTTGATTTTTAAAAATCCAAGAAATATCCTCCACTTTGAGATGATGCAAATTCTCATTTCTCATGATTGTGGGTAGTAAGTATGTTTTCCACACGGACAATGACGATGATGTCTTATCTCATAAAATCAATCAACACACTTGTGTTTTAAATTTTTTAAAGGTGAACCACGTGTACCCTGATCCCCTATTGCACGAAAGGCAGTATATAGGCACTAAAGGTTCGCAACCGCGACGGGTACAAAAAAAAATAAAAAATGTTTCTTTTTCTCACCTCTACCATCTATTTTAAATACAACATTTTATAGCCAATATATATAGATTTTTACAAAGAGGTTCCTACGGAGTACTGTAGATGTTTAGGGTGCTAATACCTTCCCTTTACATAACCAACCCCCTTACGTGGAATCTTTCCCCCTCTTTTAGGTTATTCTTTCTTTTCCCATTCTTTTGGAAACAATATTGTGCGGTGGCAATTTTTAATTTGATCTGTATAAGTCTAGTCAATCCAATGGCTTAGTCTTAAACATTTCTACTGCTACAGAAAAAAATGGCGACTTCACTGGGGAATGATTGACCTCTTACTGGTCCATCCTTAAGTGGGTTAAACCTATCTTTGTTTAAATCTGTATATGTGCTATTCTTGTTTATGTGTTATATGTTGTATATATGTTTGTTTGGATTTTCCTGGTTTTTAGGGTGCTTGGGGATTACTTATAAGTCCTATACCCTGACTTGGGCAAACTTTAAGATAGGACGGGCGGTATAATCATGTTAACTTTGAGGGAGTAATCCCAAAAAACGTGGCATGAGATCCCCCACTCAGTTGAGACCCCTTTGAATGTAGTGTCGTTTACCGAGTAATCAGGAAGACGTACTGCTTTTAACTTGGGAGCCTGTTGAAGCTGAGGACCGTAGAATACCTAACCCATCTTGGCCTTTTAGGTGTAGTGTGGAAGCTCTGACGGAGTAATCCAGAAATAGTTGTGACGCGATACTACGCTCGGACGAGTTTTTCTTGAGAATATAACTAATTACCGAGTTAATCGGGAAGTTGGTAATATCCGAAGGAAGGATGTAGACTCTGGGAACCTCTATAACCTTGTTTGGAAGGTGATAACTTTTAGACCATACCTTATGGGTAGTACCTTCAACCTCATGCTCGTGACTCTGAACCTATGAACCCTATGTTTCTAATCTTGTATGTGATTGCTGCATCATGCATCCATGCACTCATAAGCATCTTTTGAAGAAATTTTATTTCAAGGGACTTGAAAGTTGACCATTTGTGGATATCTCAGGTACGTTTTAGCCATGGATTCTGGAAAAAGAAAGACCGGAAAATACAGTTTCAAAGATCCCAAGATAAATGAGTTGATCAGTCTAATTCCAGAGATTGAGTGTTCTCCAGATTTTCGGAAGAAGTATGGATCCATCATTCCTCTCATGAAGCTTAGGATGAAGGAGGGTATTCTCTCGATCTTGGTCTAGTTCTATGATCTGATGTATCATTGCTTTACTTTCCCTGACTACCAGTTGATGCCTACACTAGAGGAGTATTCTTATCTGTTGGATTTACCGATTACCGATCGTGTTCCTTTTACTGGTTTGAAGGGTGAGGCAAAACCACACGAGATTGCTGCTTTGATCCATCTGGGGAAGTCTGAGGTTGAAGCCCATATGACTACTAAAGGAGGGATTAGAGGATTACCAGCTCAGTTCTTATTGGAGAAAGCTCTTCACTTTGCCAGGATGAAGAGTACAGTCGCTTTTGAGGCCATCTTTGCTCTACTTACTTACGAGTTGTTTTTATTTCCTAATGTGGACAAGTTTGTTAACGTTAATGCTATCAGGATCTTCATGGGGGATGATTATCTGTTGCACGTCTCTGTTGTACCGTTGGTTTATTTCTCTTATGCCCCAGTCTGATGTTTTCTGGGATGTTAGGAAGGAACCCAGTTGGGCTCCTAAGATCATGGGACTTACTCACTCAGATATTGATTGGTATCATCGGGCTTACCAGGATATAGAGATTGTCGACAGTTGTGGTAGTTTCCCCAATGTACCTCTTCTTGGTACAAAGGGAGGAATTAACTACAACCCTGTTCTTGCATGATGACAGCTTGGTTATCCGATGAGGGATAAACCAAATAGTATTAATTTAAGTAGTTTCTTCTTGAAGTAGGGAAAAGACCATGAGGAAGCTAGGGAGCAGCTTGCGAAGGCCTGACGTCACATTCATATGAAGAGTAAGAAAGACTTGGGACCTAGGGGGGTTGTTTCTTTGGAGCCTTATCTTCAGTGGGTCCAAACGAGAGCTATTCAGTTGAAGATGCCGTATTCCCAGGAAGCACCTATGCCTGACTTGTTTGTGAAGACCACTCCTCCCTTATTGGATGATATGGAAGAGCTACAGCTTGATTTGGTCAGGATACAACAGGAAAAGGACTCTTGGAAAAATAAGTGCCAAACTTTAGAGATTTCCTATAGAGCAGACTTGAAGGAGAAAGACGACTTAATTGAGATTCTTGAGAGTCGGGCTGTAGAGATGATGGAGAGGCAAGGGGATTTATTTTCTCCTAAGCCTTAGTCAGATGCCAGTTGCTCACTTCCTGATTCAGGTGATTGGAAGGAGGTTTCCACCAGATATGCAGAAGAAAACCAGAGGTTGAAGGCTCAGATTTCCAGGCTTATAGGGAAGCGCCAGCGTATAGAGTGATCTCCATCAGCTTTAATTCTTAGGGTTTTAGACTCTATTTTCATCTTTTACTTGGGATTATTGAAACTTGTAATCTATTTTGAAGTTATTATAATAAATTTTTTTAGTATTTCAAATGTGTTATTACTTTGATATTTGCAATGTGTCTATAAATCTTTGAGTCCCTAGAAATATTAAATAAAATAAATCACGTGCATTGCATATCATGCATCATATTGCACATATTTCTTGCATTTATTATGCATATCAAGGTGTCTTACCAAGCTTCTTTACTTTGTTCAGCAAGTTGTCTCACCACTATAATACTCAAGCTAATTTCAGAAGGAAGATGGACAACTTAGAACAAGAGAATCACGAGCTGCGCGAGGAAGTTTCTACTCTGAAGGCCGACATGGCCAATCTCACTGCTCTGATGGAATCTCTGGTGGCTGCTCAGAATCAACCACCGAGTGATCAACCTCAACAGACAAAGGTTACTACTGAAGCTTCGACTGTTCCTATGTCTGCTACTCTAGATGTTGTTCAGAATCACATGCCTCAAGGTTATCCATGGGGAATGCCAGAGAACTTTGTGCCTGAAGGTTTCAATCTTAGTCCTCAAGTTACTCTAATTGTTCAGACTACTGTTACTCCTACACCTCCTGTGGTGATTGTTACCCTCGTTACCCCTCCTTCGGTGAATTCCATCCCATTTGCTAATGATGATATGTATCATCCTTTTCCTCCACCAAGAGAGAGAAGGCTTGGGTCTCTATGATATAATGGATGACTTTCAAGACCAGTTTAACAAGATGCAGAGGGAGATGAAGTCCCTCAAGGGAAAGGAATTGTTCGGGAAGAATGTGAATGATTTATGCTTTGTCCCGAATGTCAAGATACCTGGGAAGTTTAAAGTCCCGAAATTTGAGAAGTAAAATGGCAACACTTGTCCTCGTGCTCATCTTGTGATGTATGTAAGAGAATGTCTACCCACGGTGACGATCAATGTCTGCTGATTCACTTTTTTCAAGATAGTTTGACTGGCGCTGCTTTGAAGTGGTATATGAGTTTGGACAGCGTCAATATCCATACTTTCAACGACTTGGGAGAAGCATTTATCAGACAATACAAATACAACATGGACATGGCGCCTGACCGTGATCAACTCAGGGCCATGGTCCAGGAGGATAGGGAATCATTCAAAGAATATGCGCAAAGATGGCGTGAGGTAGCCGCCCAAGTGATTCCTCCCATGGAAGAGAAGGAGATGACTAAGATTTTCCTGAAGACTCTGGGTGCTTTCTACTACGAGAGGATGGTAGCGAGTGCGCCAAGTGACTTTACTGAAATGGTGGGCATAGGTATCCGTTTAGAAGAGGCTGTAAGAGAGGGCGGTTTATCAAAAAGTGAAAGTTCCGGAGGTATGAAGAAGCCATCCTATGGGTTTTCCAAAAATAAGGAAGGATATACAAACACTGTTATGCAAGAGAGGAAGGTAATCCTCCTATAAGAAATTACCAGCGTCATCAACAAGTCGCCTCAGTAACTCAAGTCGTTGGTGTAGCTCCAACCACCGTTGCTTATCAAAGACCATCCCATCAGGGGAATCAAGGGTATAATCAGAGAAGTGAGAGTTATAACCCTTTCCCTATGAGCTATACAAAAATACTCCCGACATTAATTCAGAAGAAGTTGGTTCAGAACCAACCACCTCCCGCTATACCATCACCATTGCCTTGGTACTACAAGCTAGACTAAACATGTGCTTTTCATCAGGGAGCACCAGGGCAAAATGTTGAGAACTGCTATCCTTTGAAAACTGAGGTAAAAAAATTGGTGAAGTATGGTATCTTATCCTTCGAAGATGTTGTCCATAATGTGAAAGATAATCCTTTGCCATAGCATGGAGGAGCAAATACTGTGAACATGGTGGCCGGTTGTCCATGCGACTTCCAGATTTTTGATATTGAATTGGTTAGAGGAGATTTGGTAAAAATGCATGCAGACCTCTGTGAATTTATCTACTATACACATGACCATGATGGTTGTGCTATTTGCAGTACGGATATACAGGGTTGTGACAAGATAAAGGCTGATTTGCAGGAGATGATGGATGAGGGCGTCATCCACATAATCAGGCCTAGGGCAGAGTATGAAGAGGAAGTAAACATGGTTTCTGGATGTCTTGGAGAGTTCAGAATCTTTGATATGGAATATATGAATGGGGATCTTGTACAATTGCATGCTACTTTCTGCCACATGGTTGGTAAGGTAAAACATCAGTATGGATCTTGCAGAATTTGCTGCCAGGACTTCCGAGGATGTTCAATTGTAAGTAAAGGTGTTCAGTTGTTGTCGGATAATGGAACTATCAAGGTTACAAGCCAAATGGATGATTACCATGAGGTTAGTGAGATTGAGGTTTGTTTGGTTGTAGAGGAGTCAGATGATGAGTATGCCTCTGCGGATGAGTTCTTCTCCTCAGATGAAGATATGTTTTCCAGAGATGACTCTGCAATGACTGAATGTGTTGAAGAGGGAGTAAATGTTATTATGCCTTGTTTTGGTGAACCCTCCTCGTTTGAAGTTGAATATCATAGCAAGCCAGCTATTACTCCATTGGTGATTAGTTTGTCGGGTCCTGTCGCCTACAAGTCAGACAAGGCTCTACCCTACAAATATAATGTTACAATTTTAGAGGATGGTGTGGAAGTTCCCATCCAGCCAATTCCTAATGTTGGAAATATTACTGAGACTAGCAGAGTGACCCACATCGGTTGTGTATTTGCACCAGTTGTTCGTGGAAATGTTAGTACTGGAAAGAAAGTTGTGGAAAGTTTTGAGGAAAGGAAGGTAGTGGGTGAATCTCGTGGAGCTACGCAAGAAAAGGAGGTGGATGATATTTTGGAGATAATCAAGATCAGCGACTACAGAATTGTAGATCATCTACTACGGACTCCTTCGAAGATATCTATCTTGGCTCTATTGATGAACTCCCCTGCTCACAGAGAATCTTTGATGAGCATATTGGACCAAGACTTCGTAGAAAGTGATATGCCTGTAGACCAATTCAGCAGTGTGGTAGGAAACATTACATCATGTAATATCCTGAGTTTTTGCAACGATGAACTTCCCGATGAAGGAGGGAATCACAACCTGGCCCTTCACATCTCTATGAACTACAAGAATGATGCATTATCCAATGTGTTGATTGATAATGGATCCGCATTGAACGTTATACCTAGGAGCACGCTTATGAAGTTGAAAAATCAAGCAACTCCCATGCTCCCAAGTGGAATTATTGTGAAAGCGTTTGATGGATCAAGGAAACCTATTCTTGGTGAAGTGGACTTGCCTATTCATATAGGCCCACATTTGTTTCAGATTACTTTCTAGGTCATGGATATTGTACCTGCTTATAGCTGCTTCCTGGGACGGTCGTGGATACATGAGGTAGGGGCTGTCACTTCGACTTTACACCAGAAGTTAAAGTTTGTGCGTGAAGGAAAAGTAATAGTTATAAATGGAGAAAATGCATTATTGATATCTCATTTGTCCTCTTTCAGCATTGTGGAGGCGGATGAAGCAGTTGTTGGAACCCAGTTCTAAGCTTTATCCATTGATAATATAAGAGGAAATGAGAATTCTATGGCCTCTTTTAAGGATGCTCAGCAGGTTGTGCGTAATGGCCATAATAAAGTATGTGGATAGATTATTGATCCACCTGTAAACTAGAACATAGCTGGCTTGGGGTTCTCTGTGAAGAATGACAAAGGTAAGAGCATGGAGCCGAAGTCTGCTGCAGTCAAGTATCAGGACATCTTTTGTAGCGGGGGATATCTTCATCCAACTATTTCTGGGATTAATGCCATTGTGGAAGATGAAGCAGAGCCATAAATGCCAAATTATGTGACGCACGAAGTTAGAGTTCAGAACTGGATTACCATTGATGTTCCTTCTTGCATACATGTTTCAAAGTAATTTGTTTTTGTTAATCTTTTTGAAAATCTTTCTCTACTCAAGGTGAAAGTATTGATATTATATGGGATTATCTGTTTGCTTTGATTTTTAAAATCAATAATAAAAGTTGTCTTTGGTTTCTATGAGTTCTCATTACCATCCTCAACAACTTCTATCTACAAAGCAAAAGTGTTGGTACAAGAAGGTTGTTTAAAATTGTCAAAGTTCCTCAAAGCATTTTCTTGATCTAGCAGCTAGGGTTTTAAACTCCAAAGAAGTATATCTTGCTCATCTTTTGGTATTTTTGAGTGATTACAAAATCATCCTTCTCTTAAAAGGGTTACTAACAAATGACTTCAAAAGTTTCAAGGAGCTTTCATGTGGAAGAAACTTGATGATGAAGAAAGATTACAAGTCCTCTAGATGAACCCCCAAATTTCCCATGTGTGACTTCAAATGATCATAACTTGGTCAATCTTTATCACCTTGAGTCCAATATTTTTCTACAATGATCTTGAGGATGTGAAATTTATTCCTTCTTTTATGTGAAATGTGAGAAAATGGATAGAGGATGCCTCAAGGATACAAAAGATTATAGGTCATTTCATGATTTTTTGCCAACTTCAACAATTCACAACTCTCTCAATTTTTGGATATTTTGAATGGCTCAAGTTTCAAAATGTCACTCAAGAGGTCTATTTCATGCCATCTTTTTTTGTCAAGAGAAAATTCCAAGAGGAAGGCCATGCTTGGATGCAAAACATTATAGGTCACTTTTGAAGAAAAAACTTGAAATATTTTTAAGTATGGAAAGTCAACTTCTTTTTCCCAACTTTGACTCATTGCAGCTTTCAGCTTAAACATCGATTTTACATTATTTTCCCATTGCAAAGCTTGTAATCTCACCTTTCTAAAGCATCAAGAATCATGCCCTAAGACCCCTTTAGTTGAGAATGCCATTGATTTGAATTTGGTAACTTGAAACTGAAGTTTCATCACAAGTCAGATTTTGAAATCTTTGTTTTGGATTCTAATAACAAGTTTTCCATGCGTTTTTACTTCTAATCATATTTAGAAACTTTCCAAAAGCGTTTAGCATCATGAAACACACAATTTGGCTGAGTTTTGATGCTAAACAAGTCACACTTTGTTCATGCTGCAGATCCCCCACGATTTCCCTAAAAACTTCATCATTTCACACGCTTAAGGATCCCATTCATTCTCCTATAAATAGAGGGTCATCCCCCATTCATTTTCTCAAGCTTTAACAGCCAAAATCACCCTTCCAAACTCATTCCATAACTCACTTTTCTGTAACTTCGAAATCAGTGTTCAAGCCTTTTTCAATCCCTTTTTTCTATCAATTCACCTTCCTTGATCTTCCCTAAAGCTAACCATACAATTACCTTCAAGAATCATGACCTATATTGATCCATAGAAGTCCAGTTTCAGAGCTCTGCAACTTAACTTCAATAGGTAGATTTCTCCATCAATTTTTCCAAACTTTGATATCATTGTGAAGCTCTCATTGCCCTGGTTCTAGTTGTAACACTTGCTTTTAACTGGAAACACATTTTGACCATGAAATTTCAAATCCCTCTTCAAAACTTCTCTTCCAAATTTCTTGAGCTACAATATGCATAAATTTTTCACGAAGGTCTGGTTGTCTTCGTCTTGATGAGACGAAGCGAATGCCATAGGTCTGAGCTTCTGATTTTACAATTTAAGAGACTTGCATTTCACGTTGGCTGGAGGTTGAAGATGACCAATGTGTCATCTTCCAACCAATGATGGCGTGCCATTTGTTCTTTTTGAATTTCTGATTTAATTAGTGATCTAGTGTTTTGTTCACTAAAGTCCATAACATGCCCAGCGCGCCAGGTCCACTTGAACTGTTTACTAACGCGTTTTGACAATGATCAGATGGCCCATATTTTTTTGGTTTGATATTTTATTTTCTTATTTTTATTTTAATTGTTTTAAATTTCAAAAAATCATAGAAAATTCATTTTAAGTCCATACAATCTGAAAAAATTATGAAAAATAATTTTAATTCTTCACTTTTTGATTTTTATTTTTTTACAATTTTATTTTGTGTGTTGATATTTTTTATAAAGTTTCACTTTATTTGAATTTTTTTAAATGTTTAAAAATACTTTTATGCATTTTTAAATTCTAATGAAAATATGGAATGATCCAATGACATTGTGACAAATATTGGTGACCTCATTTATTTTTTTATTTCTGACTTTGTTGTTTTTTTTAATCATTTTTGGTTTATTTTACTCATTTCATTAAATTTTAAAAATAGTTTCTGACTTTAAAAAATTACCAAAAATTTTATAAAAATATTTGAGTTCATTTTTGATTTTTCTATGGTTTTACCTAATATTTCTTGATTAATTTGAACATGGTTGATATTTTCTCTCTTATTTCTATTTTAAAACATTTTAAAACCCCCTTTTAATGTATATATTAAATGTAATATTATTTTGTGATTATTTTCTGGCTGATCTTGGGTTGAATTTTTGATCATGAACTTTCTTAACATCATTTGATCCATAGTGTTGAGTCTAACTCCATAAAAATGGATGAATGATTTTAATAATAGTTTGATTAAATTTTTAATTCAAATGTGGTTTGTATATTCTTTCCACCCTTTTTCATCGTATCCCTTTCTTATTGCACTAACTCCTATTGGAGCATGATCTCTATATCATGTCTCAAAAGAAATGGTGCATATATTGCTATTGACCAGCCTCAAAATAGGTGCGACTTCTATATAAGTCCACTTACGATTGCTTAACATAGCGCTAAATTTTGTCCCGATTCGAATAAATGATCATTCTTGGCCCAAACCTATGTTTGTAAGCCCAAGTATGTTAATTTGATTCCTTTGATCCAATAACCTTAAGATTCATTTTGTGGAGGCTTTCGTTCTACCAATCCTCTAATGAATCTACAACACTTTTGGTCAACGCGGATCACTTAAACATTGTTGATCATTAAATGGTACTTTTGAGGATTCCAAAATGGATGATATACTTGACAAAAAGCAAATGCAACTTGTTGTGTGGAGGCTTTGTTTCTACCAATCCTCTAATGAGTTCCAAATGTAAGTTTTAAGATGGTCATCCAACTAACCATAAATTACTAATAATTGACTTTATTTTGTGTTTTTATTTTATTTTATGCTCTTTTATTTTTATGCACCATTTACTTTAGCATTTACATTTCATGCCATTTTTATTTTGCTCACTTGAGCATTTATATTCTTGTCATTTTTATTTTGCTCATTTGAGCTTTTCTTATATTTTTTTAAGACATCTAATAATCAACATGGACCATAAAAAAACTTTAATGATACTTGGACTATTTGATTACTATCCTTGGCATGATGGAGTATTGGACTTCTTTGACTTAGGAATAGAAACCTTGGCCTATGTTGGAGACCTTATGACCTTAATTGATATTTTGTCTGGAGTTCTTGAGGTTTACCTCAAGACATTGGGTTGTTCGTTTGTTTTGTATGCAGGTTATTGTGATTACATACTTTGTTTGTAATCTGGAATTCACCCGTATACAGCCGTTACTCTATCCAATTTTTGTGAAGACTTAATACACTTGAAGTTTGATCTTCTCAAGAGATCTAGTATCTTTGCTTGCTTGATTTCAATCTAAATAATTGGAATTCTATCTTGACTCATAATGTCAAGTATTGGCTTCTTGTTGGTTAGATGGTTCTTATCCCTAGCTTTTACCTTATGCTTTATGATAGTCTCTTCTCCTCCTCCCATCTTCTTTAATTTCAAAAATATTCTTCCTCCTTTTGAAAATTCTTCTTGTTTTTAAACTTGAACCACTTCCATAATAAACTTGGACTTAGGTCCATGCATTTTCAAAACCTTTTCATAAATAAACTTCAATAAACTTAATAGTACCTTGACATTTTTTGTGAGAAGACTAAAAGTCAATCAATCTCATTTCCAAACCATTTTGCCACTTTGACTTTTATTTTAAAACTTTTCTCAAAAGATTGGACTCTTTTAAATCCTTGTAGTGATGCAAACAACAATACTTCTACAATATGCAGTGAAGAGAGATATTTTCCACTTGGGTGTTGAGTGAGGCATTGTTGATTTTTAAAATCCAAGAAATATCCTCCACTTTGAGATGATGCAAATTCTGATTTCTCATGATTGTGGGTAGTAAGTATGTTTTCCACATGGACAATGACAATGATGTCTTATCTCATAAAATCAATCAACACACTTGTGTTTTAAAATTTTTAAAGGTGAACTACGAGTACCCTGATCCCCTATTGCACGAAAGGCGGTACGTAGGCACTAAAGGTTCGCAACCGCGGCGGTTGAAAAAATCATAAAAAATATCTTTCTTTTCTCACCTCCACCATCTATTTTAAATACAACATTTTATAGCCAAAATATACAGATTTTTACAAAGAGGTTCCTATGGAGTACCTTTGATGTTTTAGGTGCTAATACCTTACCTTTGCATAACCAACCCCCTTACCTTGAATCTTTCCCCTCTCTTTTGGGTTATTTGCTCTTTTCCCATTCCTTTGGAAACAATAAAGTGCGGTGGCGATTTTTAATTTGATCTGTATAAGTCTAGTCAATCCAATGGCTTAGTCTTAAACATTTCTACCGCTACAGAAAAAATGGCGACTTCACTGGGGAAAGATTGACCTCTTTCTGGTTCATCCCTAAGTGGGTTAAACCTATCTTTGTTTACATATGTATATGTGCTATGGTTGTTTATGTGTTATATGTTGTATATATGTTTGTCTAGATTTTCCTGGGTTTCGGGGTGCTTTGGGATTACTTATAAGTCCTATACCCGGACTTGGGAAAACTTTAAGATAAGACGAGCGGTATAGTCATGTTAACTTTGAGGGAGTAATCCCAAAAAAGGAGGCATGAGATCCCCCACTTAGTGGAGGCCCTTTTGATTGTAGTGTCATTTACCGAGTAATCGGGAAGACGTAATACTTTCAACCTGGGAGCCTGCTGAAGCTGAGGACCATAGAATACCTAACCCATCTTGGCCTTTTAGGTGTAGTGCGGAAGCTATGACAGAGTAATCCGGAAATAGTTGTCAGGCGATACTATGCTCGGACGAGTTTTTCTTGAGAATATTACTAATTACTGAGTTAATCGGGAAGTTGGTAACATCCTAAGGAAGGATGTAGACTCTGGGAACCTCTAGAACCTTGTTTGGAAGGTGATAAATTTTAGACCATACCTTATGGGTAGTACCTTCGACCTCATGCTCGTGACGTTGAACCTATGAACCCTATGATTCTGATCTTGTATGCTATTGTTGCATCATGCATCCATGCACTCATAAGCTTCTTTTGAAGAAATTTTATTTCAAGGGACTTGAAAGTTGACCATTTTTGAATATCTCAGGTACGTTTTAGCCATGGATTCTGGAAAAAGAAAGATCGGAAAATATAGTTTCAAAGATACCAAGATAGATGAGTTGATCAGTCTAATTCCAGAGATTGAGTGTTCTGCATATTTTCGGAAGAAGTATGGATCCATCATTCCTCTCATGAAGCTTAGGATGAAGAAGGGTATTATCTCGACCTTGGTCCAGTTGATGCCTACACTAGAGGAGTATTATTATCTGTTGGATTTGTCGATTATCGATCATGTCCCTTTTACTAGTTTGGAGGGTGAGCCAAAACCACACGAGATTGCTGCTTTGATCCTTCTGGGGAAGTCTGAGGTTGAAGCCCATATGACTATTAAAGGAGGGATTAAAGGATTACTAACTCAGTTCTTATTGGAGAAAGCTCGTCATTTTTTCAGGATGAAGAATACAGTCGCTTTTGAGGCCATCTTTGATCTACTTACTTACGGTTTTTTTTATATTTCCTAATGTGGACAAGTTTGTTGACATTAATGCTATCATGATTTTCATGATTGGAAACCCAGTTCCTACATTGTTGGCTGATGCTTATTACTCTATTCATCTTTGGAATTCTTATCATGGTGGGATAATTATCTGTTGCACGCCTCTGTTGTACCGTTGGTTTATTTCTCATATGCCTCAGTTTGATGCTTTCTGGGATGTCAGGAAGGAACCCCGTTGGGCTCCTAAGATCATGGCACTTACTCACTCAGATATTGATTGGTATCGTCGGGCTTACCATGATATATAGATTGTCGACAATTGTGGTAGTTTCCCCAATGTACCTCTTCTTGGTACAAAGGCAGGAATTAACTACAACCCTGTTCTTGCATGACGACAACTTGGTTATCCGATGAGGGATAACCCAAATAGTATTAATTTAAGTAGTTTCTTCCTGAAGGAGGGAGAAGACTATAAGGAAGCTAGGGAGAAGCTTACGAAGGCCTGGCGTCACATTCATAGGAAGAGTAAGAAAAACTTGGGACCTAGGGGGTTGTTTCTTTGGAGCCTTATCTTCAGTGGATCCAAACGTTAGCTATTCAGTTGAAGATGCCGTATTCCCGGGAAGCACCTATGCCTGACTTGTTTGTGAAGATCACTCCTCCCTTATTGGATGATGTGGAAGAGCTACAACTTGCCTTGGTCAAGATACAACAGGAAAAGGACGCTTGGAAAAATAAGTGCCAAACTTTAGAGATTTTCTATAGAGCAGACTTGAAGGAGAAAGACGACTTGATTGAGATTCTTGAGAGTATGATTGTAGAGATGATGGAGAGGCAAGGGGATTTATTTTCTCCTAAGCCTCATTCAGATGCCAGTTTCTCACTTCCTGATTCAAGTGATTGGAAGGAGGTTGTCACCAGATATGCAGAAGAAAACCAGAGGTTAAAGGCTCAGATTTCCAGGCTTACAGGGAAGCACCAGCGTATAGAGTGATCTCCATCAGCTTTACTTCTTAGGGTTTTAGACTCTATTTTCATCTTGTACTTGGGATTATTGAAACTTTGATATTTGCGATGTGTCTATAAATCTTTAAGTCCCTAGAAATATTAAATAAAATAAATCATGTGCATTGCATACCATGAATCATTTTGCACATGTTTCTTGAATTTATTATGCATATCAAGGTGTCTTACCAAGCTTCTTTACTTTGTTCAGCAAGTTGTCTCACCACTAAAATACTCGAGCTAATTTTAGAAGGAAGATGGACAACTTAGAACAAGAGAATCGCGAGCTGCGTGAGGAAGCTTCTGCTCTGAAGGCCGGCATGGCCAATCTCACTGCTCTAATGGAATCTCTAGTGGCTTCTCAGAATCAGCCACAAAGTGATCAACCTCAACAAACAAAGGTTACTACTGAAGCTCCGACTGTTCCTGTGTCTGCTACTCTAACTGTTATTCAGAATCACATGCGTCAAGGTTATCAATAGGGAATGCCAGATAACTTTGTGCCTGAAGGTTTCAATCTTGGTCCTCAAGTTATCCAGTTGTTCAGAATACTGTTACTCCTGCACCTCATGTGGTGCATGTTACCCCCGTTACACCTCCTTCGGTGAATGCGGTCCCATTTTCTAATGATGATATGTATCGTCCTTTTCCTATACCAAGCGAAGGCTTGGGTCTCTATGATGGAATGGATGATTTTAAAGATCAGTTTGACAAGATGCAGAGGGAGATGAAGGCCCTCAGGGGAAATGAATTGTTTGGGAAGAATGTGAATGATTTATGCTTGGTCCCGAATGTCAAGATACCTGCGAAGTTTAAAGTCCCGGAATTTGAGAAGTACATGGGCAACACTTGTCCTCGTGCTCATATTGTGATGTATGTAAGAAGAATGTCTACCCACAGTGATGATTAACGTCTGCTAATTCACTTTTTTCAGGATAGTTTGAGTGGTGCTGCATTGAAGTGGTATATGAGTTTGGACAGCGTCAATATCCATACTTTCAACGAATTTGGAGAAGCATTTATCAGAAAATACAAATACAACATGGACATGGCGCCTGACCGTGATCAACTCAGGGCATGGTCTAGAAGGACAGGGAATCATTCAAAGAATATGCGCAGATATGGCGTGAGGTAGCTGCCCAAGTGATTCCTCCCATGGAAGAGAAGGAGATGACTAAGATTTTCCTGAAGACTATGGGTGTTTTCTACTACGAGAGGATGGTAGCGAGTGCGCCAAGTGACTTTACTGAAATGGTGGGAATGGGTATCCGTTTAGAAGAGGCTATAAGAGAGGGACGTTTAACAAAAAGTGAAAGTTTCAGAGGTATGAAGTAGCCATCCTATGGGTTTTCCAAAAATAAGGAAGGATATACAAACGATGTTATGCAAGAGAGGAGGTTTAATCCTCCTAGAAGAAATTACCAGCATCATCAACAAGTCGCCTCAGTAACTCCAGTTGTTGGTGTATCTCCAACCACTGTTGCTTATCAGAGACCATCCCATAAGGGGAATCAAGGGTATAATCAGAGAAGGGAGAGTTATGACCTTATCCCTATGATCTATACAGAATTACTCCCAACATTAATTCAGAAGAAGTTGGTTCTGACCCGACCACCTCCCGCTATACCATCACCATTGCCTTGGTACTACAAGGCATACCAAACATGTGCTTTTCATCAGGGAGCACCAGGAGACAAAGTTGAGAACTTCTATCCTTTGAAAACTGAGGTACAAAAATTGGTGAAGTCTGGTATCTTATCCTTCAAAGATGTTGGCCCTAATGTGAAAGATAATCCTTTGCCAAAGCTTGGAGGAGCAAATGCTGTGAACATGGTGGCCGGTTGTCCAAGCGACTTCCAGATTTTTGATATTGAATTGGTTAGAGGAGATTTGGTAAAAATTCTTGCAGACCTCTGAGAATTTAGCTACTATACGCATGACCATGCTGGTTGTGCTATTTGCAGTACGAATATACAGGGTTGTGACAAGATAAAGGCTGATTTGCAGGAGATGATGGATGAGGGCCTCATCCACATAATCAGGCCTAGGGAAGAGTATGAAGAGGAAGTAAACATGTTTTCTGGGTGTCTTGGAGAGTTTATGGGTGTCTTGAAGAGGAAGTATATGAATGGGGATCTTGTACAATTGCATGCTACTTTCTGCCACATGGCTGGTCAGGTAAATCATCAGTATGGATCTTTCCGAATTTGCTGCCAGGACTTCTGAGGATGTTCAATTGTAAGGAAAGGTGTTCAGTTGTTGTTGGATAATGGAACTATCAAGGTTACATGACAAATGGATGATTACCATGAGGTTAATGAGATTGAGGTTTGTTTGGCTGAAGAGGAGTCAGATGATGAGTATGCCTCTGCAGATGAGTTCTTCTCCTCAGATGAAGATATGTTTTCCAGAGATGACTCTGTAATGACTGAATATGTTGAAGAGGGAGTAAATGTTATTGTGCCTTGTTTTGGTGAACCCTCCCCGTTTGAAGTTGAATATCATAACAAGCCAGCTATTACTCCATTGGTGATTAGTTTGCCGGGTCCTGTCCCCTATAAGTCAGACAAGGCTCTACCCTACAAATATAATGCTACAATTTTAGAGGATGGTGTGGAAGTTCCCATCCAGCCAATGCCTAATGTTGGAAATATTGGTGAGACTAGCAGAGTGACCCGCATCGGTCGTGTATTTGCACCAGTTGTTCATGGAGATGTTAGTACTGGAAAGAAAGTTATGGAAAGTTTTGAGGAAAGGAAGGCAGTGGGTGAATCTCGTGGAGCTACGCTAGAAAAGGAGGTGGATGATATTTTGGAGATAATCAAGATGAGCGACTACAGAATTGTAGATCAGCTACTACGGACTCCTTCGAAGATATCTATCTTGGGTTTATGGATGAACTCCCCTGCTCAAAGAGAATCTTTGATGAGCGTATTAGACCAAGACTTCGTAGAAAGTGATATGCCTATAGACCAATTCAGCAGTGTGGTAGGAAACATTACATCATGTAATATCCTGAGTTTCTGCAACGATGAACTGCCCGATGAAGGAAGGAATCACAACCTGGACCTCCACATCTCTATGAACTGCAAGAATGATGCATTATCCATAGTGTTGATTGATAATGGATCCGCATTAAACGTTATATCGAGGAGCATGCTTATGAAGTTGAAATATCAAGGAACGCCCATGCTCCCAAGTGGCATTATAGTGAAAGCGTTTGATGGATCAAGGAAACCGGTTATTGGTGAAGTGGACTTTCCTATTCATATAGGCCCACATTTGTTTCAGATTACTTTCCAGGTCATGGATATTGTACCCGCCGATAGCTGCTTGCTGGGACGGCCGTGGATACATGAGGCAGGGGCTGTCACTTCGACTTTACACCAAAAGTTAAAGTTTGTGCGTGAAGGAAAAGTAATAATTATAAATGGAGAATAGGCATTATTGATATCTCATTTGTCCTCTTTCAGCATTGTGGAGGCGGATGAAGCTGTTGTTGGAACCCAGTTCCAAGCTTTATCCATTGATAATATAAGAGAAAATGAGAATTCTATGGCCTCTTTTAAGGATGCTCAGCAGGTTGTGCGTAATGGCCATAGTAAAGTATGTGGATAGATTATTGATTCACCTGTAAACTAGAATATAGCTGGGTTAGGGTTCTCTGTGAAGAATGACAAAGGTAAGAGCATGAAGCCAAAGTCTGTTGTAGTAAAGTATCAGGACATCTTTTGTAGCAGGGGTAATCTTCATCCAACTATTTCTGGGATTAATTCCATTGTCGAAGATGAAGCAGAGCCATAAATGCCAAATTATGTGACGCACAAAGTTAGGGTTCAGAACTGGATTAGCATTGATGTTCCCTCTTGCATACATGTTTCAAAGTAAGTTGTTTTTGTTAATCTTTTTGAAAATCTTTCACTCTACCCAAAGTGAAAGTATTGATATTATATGAGCAAGATATGCTCCTTTGAAGTTCAAAACCCTAGCTTTTAGATCAAGAGAATGCCTTGAGGAACTTTAACAAGTTTGAACAAACTTCTTGTACCAATATTCTTGTTTTTGTGAATAGAAGTTGTTGAGGATGATGATGAATACTCATAGCTACCAAAACCACTTCCATATCTTGAATTTTGAGAGAAACATACTCTTGTGACCAATAGGAACAAGGCCTTGTACAAACATGACAACTTCTTCAATCAACCCCTTGTACATTTGAGTCAAATCTAATAACCTTGAAATGTGATGAACCAAAGCAACCTTTCCATGCCAATCCTTCTAAAACCAATCCAATTGGGAGGTTTGAACTTCTCAAGCTATATTGACCAGGGCATGGAAATAAACTCATGAACACATGGAGTAACTTGTTAAATCTCATTGCCCTTCACCTACATGGATAATAAGCAAGATAAACCAACATTGAATTTTATTAGTTAAATGGATAAAACAAAACAATATTCATGATCCCAAAAGGAACATAAGTCAAGGTGCTTGGTAATCCCTCAAAAGGAGCAAAACTCAAAGTAGGGAGGGGAACCAATAATCCTAGTGTGATCTTGTTGTGAGTGAATCAACATGGTATAATGAAGGGATCTTAGGGGAAAAATTGGGGTACAATAGGGGGTAGGTTATGAAAAGGTAAGGTGTTAGCACCCTTTTCATTCATAGTTATCTGCAGGATCTTAATCGCTAGCTGAATTTGTTTTGAATTGCTTTTGTGTACGTGTTTGAAAATATTTTGAAAATGCCTAAGTTCGGCAAACTTTGTAATGATTCTAGTAACAATTGAGAATGCATACAAAGTGTTTGTTTTGAAAATATTTCAGAGAAAAGTGTCTATGTGAAAAATATTGTTTTTTTTTTGTGAGCAAGTGGTTACGAGCTATCTACCTACTCAAAAGTCTTTCGTGTTATTTTCCTCCTTCTTAGATAGTGCGACCCTACCATTAGTTAGTAGAAGCCCTATCGTTGGATGTGAAAGGACGGGTGTGGGTCATCATACAGTCATAAAGGCAACTCTTAGGGCACTTTAGCAATTTTATCGTAAGGGACTAAGATCATTTACCAAAGGCAGCATTGAAGGGTCATCAAGTGACTATGATATTTTTTTACTCGAGGGTCTTTGCTAAAGCGTCCCCACGTTCGAGGGACATGACTATTTTTATTCGAAGGCATGAGGTGCAAGTGTGAATAGTGGTTTAATTAAGTTATTTTATCTTGATTAAGGGTTATCTAGCGTTTTGCTTTAGATCTTGCCATACAATCCTATTAAACTAGACAGTTATAAGGAAAGCAGCAAAATCATAAAATAAGGGGGGGGTAGAAAACCACAAAATCGGGGCAAAAGAAAGCAAATAAAAAACCCTAATTAAAACTATTACAAACCGTAGCAGTTACATAATCGGGAAAAATACTAAATGCGAAAATAATAAAGGTGCGCAAAAATTGTAAAATAAGAGGAAAATTGTTTGAAAAAAACTTGATGATTAACCTAAAGTATAATTGATTCTAATTTAGAAAAATAAATAATTGATTAAAAAAGAATCGATTAATTAGGCAAACCCTAAAATCTAGGTTAATTTTAAGTTAATTAGGAAAACTTAAAAAATAGATTAGGGTTTATTAATGAAAACCTAACACTAAATTAAGGTTAATTATTAAAACCTAAAATTGATTAAATTAGGAAAAACCTAAAATTTAAAACCTAAAATTAAAATTAAAACCTAAAATCAAAAATTAAAATTAGGGTTTGTTTTAAAAAGGTTTTGAAAAAAGGTATTCTAAAAGAGTGAGAAACATAAAATTGAACAAAAATAACCAAATGAGTAGGGGTGGGTGTTGAACCTTCACCTTCAGCAGCTCCCAGCAGCATACTCATCACTAGGGCAGGCATGCGCCTGTGCTAGGATACACATCCAATGCATTTTGTAATCAACCTGCAAAAATATGAGAAATTAAAGAAACAAAATGTCAAAAGGCTGGATCGAACCCAGGCCCTTTGTGACTAATGCTTTATCACACACGCTTCTGCCACTGGGTTGGCTGTTTCATCCATTCATATAATTGATATAAATCAATATAATATAAAAACCAACACATTGTGAGTAAAACCACCACCTCTGGTGGTTAACTCTTTCTTCTCTGGCCTAGCCTTTTTGCAAACCTGCGAAATTCAATTAAAACAAAAAGGAAAATAACCCTAATTGACTAATTAAGGTCTTGCGATTTCAATGAGCATGTTAGTTTGGTCTAAAACTACATGCATCGTGATATCTGAAGCTTCAAGAGCTTCGTGCCCTAACAATGGCACAATCATGTTTATGTGTATAAACTTGCATGTAAGATGTTAGAAACATTCTAATAATGCATATGAATCACGCTGGAATGTTAACAACGATTGAAATAATGCTAAAACTTAAAAATCAAAAGTCACCAACTTACCAATCAGAGTTCATGCAAGGAAGGGTTCTGGGTTTGCTTCATGATAGATAAGGGTATGTACCAACTCCTGGAAGCTTCAGGAAGATGATGTGAAGCTCAAAGTTGCTTGAGAATGGCTGGAGAATAGGTTTGTCTTTGATCTAATTCTTTGACAAATTTAAGAATTTGTTAGGGTTTGTGTGACAGCTTTCATGTGTGCTTTTGGTCTGGTCTTATTAGATATATATAGGACATGAGATTAGGTCAACCAAAATTGAAAGAATCATGCATGATAAGGAGAAAAAGATTTGATTTAGAATTATGTGAAAACTTTCTATTTTTGATCAATCTTGCACCAATAACTCTTGCATGAATTTTCCAGCTTGTATATGAGATCTTGGGCCTCCAACATGACTGAAGTTAAAATCATTATGCTTTGGTCCATTAATTTTATATTTATTTGATTTATTTTGAGTTTAGTTGAATAAAAATCAAAATAAATAAAATATAATGCATGAATGAACTTATGGGTCTTTAAACATATCATGAAAACGTTTGAATATGAAAATTTAGGCCCATCAGCTCAAAATTACAAATTTGCTCAATTTGGAGTTCATGCATCTTATCGAAATTTCCCAACTTGAAATAGTCATAACTCACGCAAATTTAATCTTTTGAAGGTGATATTTGACGTTTTTGAAAGCTAAAGATGTCCACTACAATCTCTATGTTGGTCATTGTTTATTTTGAAGAATTTATCTTGATGTAAATTGCCTTGACAAAAAGTGTCTTTTTGTTGACTTTTGAAATGACCTATAATGTATTGGCTTATATCTCTCAAATGATGTTTTTTTGGACATAAGCTTAGAGAGGCAAAGTTGTAGATAATTGAATTCCCTTAAAGATGAGATTTGGTTGGGGAAAAGATGATGAATCATGTGAAAGTTATGCTTGGTCAAAGTTTAGTTGACTTCTCCTAAGGAAACCCTAATTTAGCAACTTTTGACTTTTGATGATTTGACGATTTTTCTTGATGAATCATGATCAAACCTTGATCAAATGATGAATATGACTTCAAAACCTTTATGTTGACAAAAAATATTGAGGTTTGACTGTATGTTGACCATAGTTGACTTTTTACCCAATATAGTTGACTCTCTATCATCTGAGCCATTGACTGAGAAAACTTGTGATGCAAGACTTGAAACTTTACATGAGCATTCTTGGAGACCTATGGAGAACCATGAAAACCACTTGAGACCTTGAAAACCCCAATCTTCCTTGAGAAATACCAAACCCTAGTTGTGGACCCATTGCTTAGAAGGAGAATTTGTCTGATCAATTCTTGAGCCAACTTTATCAAATGAGGATCTCATGAGAATATCTTGAAGGAAAATGGGAGGGAAAATTTTGGGGTACAACAACTGTCCCTGTTCAATCTTCTTAAACCTAAGGAGTTAGATTGGCATGTCCGCCATTCGTGACTTGAAGGTAGAAGATGATTAAACACTTAAGTGCCCAGAAATTTGCACTTGCCTTTGCATGAAGTAACATTGTTGGTTAATTATACCAGGAATTGGCTTAAGGATACCATTTGGAGAGTAACGGGATGTCGGAGATGGGCTTGTAGATGACATATGGAGAGGTGACAGAGATTCGTCGAAGATGGGCTTATAGATGCCACTCAGAGTAACTGTTGATAAGAATATCAGAATAAATCTATGCTTGACTTTGTCTTAAGAAGATGTATTTGGAACGAGTCTACATCCGACGTTGTCCAAAAGAATATCAGAGTGAATCTACGCTTGATTTTCGTCTGAGTGATATACTAGAATGAGTATATGCTCGACTTTGTCTAGAAGATATGTTTGGAATGAGTCTACGCCTGACTTTGTCCAAAAGAATTTCAGAAGGAATCTACGCCTGATTTCATCTGAACTAGAAGATGTGTACGCCCGACTTCAACTAGAAGAGGTACTGGAAAAAGTCTACGCCTGACTTTTTCCAAAAAAAGTATCAAAAAGAAATCTACGCTTGATTTCATCCGAACTAGAAGATGTTTACGCCCGACTTCAACTAGAAGAGGTACCAAAAAGAGCCTACGCCTGACTTTTTCCAAAAAGAGTATCAGAAATAAATCTAAGCTAATTTCATCCAAACTAAAAGATGTCTACACTATACTTCAACTAGAAGAGGTATCGGAAAGTGTCTACGGCTGAATTTTTCCAAAAAGAGTATCAGAAGGAAATCTACGATTGATTTCATCTGAACTAGAAGATGTCTATGCACGACTTCAACTAGAAGAGGTACCAGAAAGAGTCTACACCTGACTTTTACCAACGGAGTATCAGAAGGAAATCTACACCCGACTTCATCTTGATGATGCACCAGAAGATGTCTATGCCCGACTTCAACTAGAAGAGGTACCGGAAAGAGTCCACGTCTGACTTTTCCCAAAGGAGTATCAGAAGAAAATCTATGTCTGACTTCATCTGAATGATGCACTAAAAGATGTCTACGCCCGACTTCGTCTAGAAGAGATGTTTTTTTAGAATTATTTTCTGGGGCAAGTTCTTAAGTAGCTACTTGTTAGATTTAGCCTCTGATGGTAATTGTATGATTCTGTAGATAGTCGCACCGTCATTTTTTAGGAATTACTCTGCGACCTGTTAGAAAATTGTTGATGATGTTCTCTTGTTTGCGAACTTAGCTTGGAAAAAAAGGTTAGATATATGCAATGTCATGATAGATGTAATGCATTGCATAATGATGCTATCGAAATAAATGTGAATGTGTTACTGTGTTTCATATGCATATGTTATGATAAATGATGTATGAATGTTAGATGTTATTGAAGTGTATTGGTAGATTTGTATAAAATTCTTGATAGGGAAAATAAATCCCTGATTTTTGTTAGGGATAATGAATATGAATCTTTGACCTACTGGAGTTTCCTGCTTGCTATTTGAGGAAACTCCGATGGGTAATGTTGATTTCTGCTTGGGAACTCAATAACATGGGTTGTTCATCGCTCTACTGGGGAGTTTAATTCATATATACCCTGACTGGGGATAAAAGAGATATATAACCTTCTGAAGTGTTGTCTGACCGAGTTCTTCGACATGAATGCTGACTCGTCTGGGGGGGATAACATTAATTAATACCTGGTCTAGTTTCCAATTTCGTAGCAACTCTTTGGGGATATTGATCTGGACTACCCTTTGCTGGAGAGAGAAGTTTTACCGGTGATTTACAATAGTTAGAGGGATAGACTTAAGCTGGGGAGTCTGAATTCTGCTGGGGAAATAAACCCTGTTGAGGAAATAAACCCTGTTGGAGAAACATTATGTTGAGGAATATGCTCTACTGAGGTATTTAAATCCGGCTATAGAAGAGAATTCTACAGGCGATTTTGGAGAAATAAACTCAGTTGGGGAAGAGAATTCATGTAAACTGTGTTGCTATCATAATCTACTAAAGATTGGAATCCTGTAGGTTGGTGACATTGTCGGGGAAAAGATTATACTCCTTTGTCCGCTAGGGGGATCTGCTGGTGAATACAATTAGAGTATTTCAAGCTTGTGGGGAATATGTCTTTGTTGAAGATGAGCTTTTGAAGCTGATTCTGCGGGGGATTATCTTATGGAAATTGCTATGTGAGGCAACTTTACTGGGGATTACCATGTGGGGATTTATGGACGGCTTGAACATTATCCCGCCTCCTACAATCTTGAGTAAATACATATTCCTGTTTTTTCTTCATATTTTGTTAACAATAATCATGTTCATATGCATATGTTCATTCAATTTAGACATTGGATATTTTTTGCAAACAAAACAGAAAAAGTAAAACAAAATTTGAAATTTGAAATGGCGTTTATATTGATATTTTGCCTATAAACATGCGAGTGTTGTACAAAGAGACAGAAATCCTAGTAATAGGAAATCGTCATGAAATGAAGAGAGTAAAGTGAAAACAAAATATATAGCTACGTGTAAAAGATCTCGCCGGGTTCCAACTCTGCTATTTCCCCAATGTCTTCGAGCATCTCATCCCTCGCTTGTCAGAAGAAGTTGATTAAATTGATCTGTACCATTTGAAATTGCCTTTGGTGATAAAGCTGGTTGTAAGTGATTTAATGGGACATAGTTGTGCGCTTTAATCCCTAACTTTTTCCTGGACCGCCGTTTCAGGATTTTTGTCCACCGGGATACCCTTTTTTGACTAAGCCGCCTTTTCAGGTTTTCGACTTTTCGGGTGTACAATCTTTTATATATATATATATCCCTGATTTTTTCCCGAACCCTTTTGGTTCACCAGGATGCCCTTATTTTTTCCTAGGCAAGTCAACCTAGCAGGTCGTCTTTTATGCGTAGTATCTTTTAACTATGTCCGCATTTATAGGGTGTGGAAGATCTTCAACATCCATGGTGGTAAGTATCATTGCACCGCCCGAAAATATCTTCTTGATCACAAATGGCCCTTCGTAAGTGGGAGTCCATTTGCCCCTGGGATCACCTTGTGGTAGGATGATGCGCTTTATTATAAAGTTGTAATACAGTGGGAGAACTGACTTTTTGGTTTTGTGTTTTATCGCAAATGTTATGGATAACAAGAGTCGCTATCGACTTTTCTTTAATCCAATAAAGGAAAGGGTGAAAATAACATCAAAGACCTTTAATAATTTTCTGAGTTAGGGGGGTAGGTTATGAAAAGGGAAGGTGTTAGCACCCTTTTCCTCCGTAGTTATCTACAGGCTCTTAATCGCTATCTCACTTTTAAAAATGCTTTGTGAAGGTGTGTTTTGAAAATATTTTGAAAATGCCTAAGTTCGACAAAATTTGTAATGATTCTCGTATCGTTGAGAACACATACAAAGTGTTTATTTTGAAAATATTTCAGAAAAGTGTTTGTGTGAAGTGATGTTTTATTTTTGTGTGAGCAAGCGATTATGAGCTATCTACCTACTTAAAAGTATTTGTTCTTTTCCTTCTTCTTTAGATAGTGTTATCCTACCATTAGTTTGTAGGAAGCCCTATCTTTGGATGTGTGAGGCACGGGCACGGGTCATCGTACAATCACAGAAGGCAACTCGTAGGATGCTTCAATAATTTATCGTAAGGGACTAAGGTTGTTTACCAAAGACAACATCGAAGGGTCATCGAGGGACTGTGATCTTTTAATTGAGTGTCTTTGCTAAAGCGTCCCACGTTCGAGGGACATGACTGTTTTTATTCGAGGCAACAAGTGGGGTCACCCTAGAGGTGAGAGTGTGCATAGTATTTTGATTTTAGTTAATTTGTCTTGGATTTATGGTTATCTAGCGTTTTCTTTTAGTCTTTGCCATACATGCCTAGTTACTATATAGTTATATATATACATACATTCATACATATGTGCGAAAAGTAAAAGTGTGGAAAAATAAACCTAAGCTATTACATCCCATGAGCAGTTACATTATAGGAAAAAACGCGAGAAAATAAACTAAGCTATTACAAAATCAAACGTGCGACCTATACATTTATTTTCTAGAATTTAAATAGCAAAGAGAAAAGAAATTAGAAGAAGGTATTTAAAACCTAAAGGAAATTTCTAAGTGTTAGGAAAATATTTTTTGATGTTTTATTATTTGGAAAATAATTAAAGTGATAGTAAAATAATTAAAACCTAATTATTTCTACTTTTTTTTTTCTTTTTTAAGAAAATTAAGTTAATAATAATAAAAAAACCTAATGTCTAATTATTTTTAAATACAAATTAATTAATAAAAAAAACCTAAGCCTAAATATTTTTAAATAAAAATTAGTTTATTTTTATTTTTTTATAGTCTAATTAAAAATGTAATTAAATTAATTATGCAAAAGCAAAAAATAATAAAACCAAGAAAATTGAAAAGTTAATGGGACCCTCCCCCCTTAATTCAAAGACTACGAATCTGATGGTGGAGTTCTTTTCTCTTAAATGTGCATGTAAAGAGATCTGAAGCAAACGTATTTCTATGCCTTAAAAATGGCATATAGATATTTATCCACCAAAGCTTGCACGTGATACATCAAATTCGTCCTAAATCATATCCTGAATACATTTGAGCTCATCAAACACATTAGTAATGCATGGAATTTAAGATTGAATTCTAAGAAAAAAATGCAAACCGGTGGAGTTTGAAGCACGAGTTCCAGGCACCATATCTTCTAGTTCTTGGGCTGGATGTGTTCCTGAGGACTTCAGGAAGAGGTTTGGACACTTCGTTTAGCTTGAGAGTGGCTGGATCGTGTGATACGAATTCACACTTTTCTTGAGAATTTTGAAAGATTTTTGAAGTGGTTCTTGAGGCAACAGCTTTTTGTGTATTTTCACTTGAGTATTGCATGTATTTATAGAGGAATAAAATGGAACAAGAAAAAGACAAGAATCTTGTACCATCATGTCACAATTCATTGCAAAAAACATATTGAAATCTTTCCAAAATTGTAAAAAACATTCCAAACTTGAAGATTCTTGTTCTCAACATGTTTTCACAGTTTTGGCATGTTTGTCATGTGTTCTTGGGCCTCCATGTGATTGAAATAAAAAGCCCATGAGCCTTGGCCCAATGATTTTATATTTTATTTGATTTACTTGCATTTAAATGAATAAAAATTCAAATAAAAAAATAAAAATCATAAAAAATATTTGAATAGATTTAGAGGTCTTCTAACACATTGTGAACATGTTTGAACATCAAAAGTTCAGCCCATTAGTCTAGAATTTCAAGTTTTCTCACTTTGCATTTCATGCATTTTACCAAAATTTCCCGATTTGCAATGGACATAATTCTCATAATTTTCATCTTTTGAAGATGGTCTTGGACTTTTTGAAAATCTCAATATGTCTTCTTCAATTTCTCTTTTTATCATTTTTGCATTTGGAGACTTATCTTGATGTAAGTTGCTTGACAAAAAGTGTCTTTTCATTGACTTTTGAAATGACCTATAATGCATGGGCTCATCTCTCTCAAATGAAGCACTTTTTGGATTTGAGCATACATATACAAAGCTTTAGAGAATTGAATTTCCTTCAAAATTGGCTTTGGTTGGGAAAAAGTTGATGAATCATGTGAAAGTTATGCTTGGTTAAAGTTCGGTTGACTTCTCCTAATGAAACCCTAATTTGGCAACTTTTAACTTCTGATGATTTGAGGGCTTTCCTTGAGGAATAATGATCAACCCTTGATCAAATGAATAATGTTACTTCAAAATTTTGATGTTGACAAAATATCTTGTAGTTTGACTCTATATGACCACAATTGACTTTTTACCCAATATAGTTGATTTTCAATCATCTGAGCCATTGACTGAGCATACTTGTGATGAAAGGCTTGGAACTTGACATGAGCATTGTTGAAGACCTATGGAAAACCATGAAAAACATTTGAGACCTTTGAAACCCATTCTTCTTTGTGCAAGATGAAACCCTAGTTGTGGACCCATTGCTTAGGAGGTGAATTTGTCTGATTAATTCTTGAGCATCCTATAGCATGTGAGAACCATAGAAGAATGTATTGAAGAAAGTAGGAGGGAAAATTTTGAGGTACAATAGCTCCCCCTGTTTAATATTCTTAAACCTGAAGAGTTAGATTGGCATGTCTTCTATTCCTGACTTGAAGGTGGAAGATGATTGAACACATAAGTGCCCAGAAATTTGAACTCGCTTGTGCATGAAATAACACTGTTGGTTGATTATACTGAGAATAGGCTTAAAGATTCCATTTAGAGAGGTGATAGAGAGTCATCAGAGATAGGCTTATAGATGCCATCCAAAGTAACCGTTGATAGAAATTAGACTAAGTCTACGCCCGAATTTGTCTTTAGAAGATGTATTTAGAGTGGGTCTACGCCCGACTTGGTCCAACGGGATAATCATAATAAATTTATGCTCGATTTAATATGAACCAGAAGATGTCTATGCATGACTTCAATTGGAAGAATTATTAAAAGGAGTCTATGCCCGACTTTTCCAAAGGAGCGTCAGAAGGAATCTACACTTGATTTCATCTGAATGATGTACTAGAAGACGTCTATGCCCGACTTCAACTAGAAAAGG
The DNA here is from genome assembly GCA_948472305.1 of Vicia faba. Taxonomy (NCBI): domain Eukaryota; kingdom Viridiplantae; phylum Streptophyta; class Magnoliopsida; order Fabales; family Fabaceae; genus Vicia; species Vicia faba. The sequence goes on from OX451738.1 coordinate 1,025,630,847, forward strand.
TGTTGGAAAGAGTCTACGCCTGACATTTCCAAAGGAGTATCAGAATAAATCTACGCTCGATTTAATCTGAGCCAGAAGATGTTTACACCTGAATTCAAATGGAAGAGGTATGAGTATTCAAAGGAACTATTTTTTAGAATTCAGTCTCTGAAGGAAATGCTTGTCAGATTAAATCTCTGAGGGAAATGCTTTTTCATAATTCAGTCTCTGAGGAAGATGCTTGTCGAAATTCAATCTCTGAGGAAATGATTTTTAGAATTAAGTCTCTGAGGAAATGCTTGTCGGAATTTAGTCTCCAAGGAAATTCTTGTCGGAATTTAGTCTCCGAGGAAATGCTTGTCGCAATTCAGTCTCTGGGGAAATGCCTGTCAAAATTCAGTCTCCGAGGAAATGCTTGTCAGAATTCAATCTCTGAGGAAATGCTTGTCGGAATTCAGTCTCCGAGGAAATGCTTGTCAGAATTCAATCTCCATGTAAATGCTTGTCGAAATTTAGTCTCCGAGGAATGCTTGTCGGAATTCAGTCTCCGAGGAAATGATTGTCGGAATTCAGTCTCCGAGGAAATGCTTGTCGAAATTCAGTCTCCGAGGAAATGATAATCATAATTCAGTCTCCGGGGAAATGCTTGTTTGAATTTAGTATCCGAGGAAATACTTGTCGGAATTCGGTCTCCAAGGAATTATTTTTTAGGAGATGTTGTTCAGAGTAAATCTTTTAAGGAAGTCATTTGGTCATGCAGATGGTCGCCCCGTCTTGTTTCGGGAACTGATCTACAATTCTCTTTCATTGGTAAACCCGACATGTTTCTAGAATTTCATACCACTTGGTCATTGATAGTTTCCCGACTTATTTTCGGGAATTAATCTTCAACCTAGTAATGCAGATAAGTTTCCCCGGCTTGCTTCAGGAATTCATCTTTGATCTGTTTGAAAATTGCTGATGATATTCATCTGTTTGTAGACTTTACCTGAAAAGACAAAGTTAGTATTTATGCAATGTCATGATGTATGTAATACATTGTGTAATTATGCTCTCAAATAAAACGAGAGTGTCATATGCGTGTCGTATGCATATGCTATGATACTTGTAAATGATGCATGAATGTGAGATGTTGTTGAAGTGTATTAGTAACTCCGTGCATCATCTTTGATTGGGAAAATAAATCCATAAATGTTGTTGGGGATGAAGAATATGAGTCTTCAATCTTGTTTAGAGTGCCTATGCTGGGGATTCGTGCTTTCTGTTTCGTGGATACTCCGATGGGAATGTTTGACTTCTGCTTGGGGATAGAAGAGTGCAGGAACATTGGTCGCTACTCTCTTTACTGGGGAAGTTAATTCTTATATACCCTAACTGGGGATAAAAGAGATGGATAACCTTTAGAGGTGCTGTCCGACCAAGTTTCTGATATGGATGCCGACTCGTCTGGAGATAATGAGTTTGAACAATATCTGGTCCAATTTCCGATTCAGTAGCAACTCTCTTGGGATAGTAGTTTGGACTGTCCTTTGCTAGAGAGAGGATTTTTCCGGTGATTTGAAGAAGCTAAAGGAATAGAATCAGGCTGGGGAGGCTGAATTCCGTTAGGGAAATAAACCCTATTGGGGAAATAAAACCTAAACCTGCTGGAGAAACACTTTGCTGAGGAAATGAGCGATGCTGGAGGAAAGAAACCTGCATGGGTTTTTCAGTTTTGGAGGAATAAGCTCAATTGGGGAAGAGAATTTTTATAAATCGTACTGATGTCATAATATTGATGGAGATTGGGACTCCCTAGGTTGGAAATATTTTCGAGGAAAAGATCATATTACTTTATCCGCTAGGGTGATCTGCTGGTGAGTATGATTTGAAGAAGTGAAAAACACAAGAAGAGGGGGGGGGGGGGGGTTGAATTTAAAACTTGAAATCAAATGCACAATGACACAATATTTTTATCCTGGTTTGTTTGATCTCAAACTACTCCAGTCCACCCGTCAAGGTGATTTCGACTCTCTCCAACGAGGTCTTAATCCACTAATCTCAAACAAATTACAATCACTACTTTGACAACTGTCAAAGTCCTCTTGAGTACAACCACAATCCGGTTAATATCAAGGAAAACTATTCTTAATCAAAGATACTATAGTACTGTGTATAGTTGTTTTTCGTTACAAAAACAGTTACCACAACTGTGATATTTTACACAAATTTGCAGCGTTTTTAATTATATTGCAGTAACGTTGGCAAAATTGTAAACAATTTGATCTCTAAGCTTGTATTTATAGGAAATGGAATTATGTCCAACTTTAAGCATGATTATGGTCATTAACGCAGTTTCCATTTTGAGAAGATCCTGTCTGAAAGAAGCCGTTGTAATTGATGCTGTCTTGATTGTTCAGTAATGCTTCGGAACCTTACATCCTTGTCTTCTGCTGATGCTTTAGAACTTTGATGCCTTAGTTTATATTCCTTCTGTTCAGAATTAGAGTTTACTTCACTTAAGCGCAGGTTCTGATTATCATTCTTCAGTGAAAATTCTGATTACTTTCAGCGTGTAGTTACTATAGCTTATCTTCTGATGCTGCTTTGGTCAGAACTTCTACATACAAAATAGCATAATTTTTAGGGTGCATATTTGTTCTTTGTATTTGTTATCATCAAAACTCTAATCAAGGGTTGTAGAATCAAACTATGTTCTAACAATCTCCCCATTTTTGATGATGACAAAAACTAGAATTTTCAAAGAAAAATACAGAACAAATAGTTTAAGAGAGACTCCCCCTGATTTGATTACTTCCCTGAAGTTCCTTCTCATCAGAGCTTTTGCTGCATCTCCTATCAGAATTTGTCCCTGTTCAAACTTTTCAGAAAGTAGAGGATAAATAATTCAGAATGTTTGAGACTTTTGTCCCGGTATACCATTATTGAAAATATCTTACTTTCTCCCCCTTTTTGCCAAGTATCAAAAAGAAATATAATCAGAGCAAAAAGATGAATTATATTAAAAACATAATGCAATGACAAGTTTCAGAAACAAGGAGGTAAAGATAAAAATTACAGATAAACAGTTTTAAAAGAAAAATCTAAGAGGGAGGGGGAAGGCTTGTGAACAACGCTTTCAACAAGCTCTTGATCTGAGTGCTTGACTCTTCCTGCTTTCCCAGAATATCTTTGATTTCCTTTGTAGTATCTTCTTGTTTATCCAGAATCCCTTTGATCTCTTTGTTCGTATCCTCTTGCTTGTCCAGTCTTGCATGGATCAGAGTATTCTCTTTCTTCAACTCTTCCAGAGTTTGCATGACTAGAGAGGAAGATGGTGTCTCTTCAAGGGTTGCATGCTGTTCAGAACATTCTGCAGCTTCTTCTGAATGTACTACTTCTTCTACTACAATCATGTCTCCTGGAGCAGTAGTCAGGGAGAGACTATTTGAATCTGGTTCAGCAACTTCTGAAGGATGGTGCTCTTTCCAAGGAGCATTATCCAGCGGAAGAGTTTCTTTCTTGCACCATTGAATCAGAACTTGATCTTGAAAAGCTTTCATCTGATCACTGAAGTTCTGCTCAGCCCTTTCATAACCCAATTCCTTCAGCTTCAAAGTTTCAGCGTTGAGCCATTTTCTGAATCTATCCTAGAGAGAGTCAGAAGCAGCAGGATTAGAAATCTCTAGGCTTGCTTGCTTCAAAGAATTGATCCATTCCTGCATTTCTGTTTCAAGAATCAACAGACTCTTACCAACATCTGATTTTAGTTTAGGTTTGGGAATGGAAATTTTGCGAGAGGTGGAAGCTAGTTTGTCCAGCACTAGGGGATCAATGACAATTCCGAGGTTATCAGCTGGATGGTTGATGGGTGAAGGAGTGGGAGAGTCAGGAATTAGAATTGTTCTGTTAGGGGAGTTTGGTGGTGTGGATTCAAGGGATGAAGGAATTTCTGGAATGTCATGAATAGTGAGAGGCATGCAAACCGCAAGAGGTTATGTTATTCCAGGAATTTGGATTGTGGTATCAGAGTCTGAAGGAGAGTCTTCAGATTAGTTTGTGGAGGTGTGTTGAGTTTCTGGTTCAGGAATTATAGAGGATGGGTTTTCAGAAGGTCGAGAGAGAGTGTCTATTTTCTGGTTGTGGTGAGTTGGGATTCAGATGATCTGGAGTGTGGTTGTGGATTATCTGATTGTTGTTGGGAGTTTGGATTTTCTGGGAGTTGTTGAGAGTTTGGATTTTCTGGGAGTGGAGATTGAAAGTCTGAATCAAATAGTTCAATGTCAGATAGAAATTTTGCAAGTTCTGGTTGATGAGGTTCTGGGTTTGGATTTTGATTGGGGGAGTGAGGTTCATTCAAAAAATTTCCTAGAGTTACAGCTGGATCAAACTATATGTCAAAATCTTCAAAGGTTTATGGTGAAGGATTTTCTATAGGTTGAGGGGGATTGATTTCAGATGTTGTAACATCAATTGATTCTATAACATAAACATAAGATGGAGTACCTTTCTTTTTCGCAACTTTAGGTACCTTCTAAGAGGATCCTTCTCCTGCTTCTTTCCTCTTCTTAGATTTCTTTAGCACAACCTCTGGAGCTGGCCTGTGCAGATCTTGAATGTTTATTTCTGGAGTAGTCATATCAGCCTTGTAAGCTTCAAGGTATCTGACTATGACTTCTGGGTTGCTGTCTATCTCAGAGAATAGAGGAAAGTCCTTCAGAGGTATCCAACTTGAAGTAATGGTCTCATGAGAAGCAATAGTTGGTTCCTTCTGAATGTTCTCAATGATCTTCATTTTCTTCAGATTCCTTGCGTTCAGAGGCTTCCCAGCAGTTGCTTCCAAAGTGCTTATTTCTTGAGCCTCTATTAGGTATTCTATCAGCCTGTTTTCTGTTAGAATATTTGATATCAGTCTTCCTAAGGGAATCCAATCTCTCTTAGTTCTTTCTTCTTCTCTGGTCTCTTTCACACTTATTCTGAGGTTGTTGAAGAGCAAGTGTGGAAGATTAATCTTTGTCTTCTTTGAAATGAAATAGATCAGAAACTGCTGATCAATGTTGATATGATCAGGAGAGCTTGTGGGCTTCCTGTGCTTGATACATCCCGGAATGATTCTGGCCCAGATTCTATGATGATCCTTCAAATCTCTGATTTTTCTTGATGGTTGACCAGAAGTGAAAATTTCCTTGGCAATTGATTTTAGATCAGAACATATATCTGCCATATTTATGCATCTGACTCCACCACCATTATATCCAATGAGCTTCCCAATAAGATCTTCTGTAATCACGATTTTCTTTCCCATAACATAAGAAGTAACATGGTGGTTGGAAGATGTAGCGTGAATCCATAATTCTTTGACGAGAATGGGAAACGTTGGACCAACCAGATGGTCAAAATACCTGTTCCAACCTTGAGCAGTCACGTCTTCATAGAGATTGAACCCATTTTCTTGTAGACTTCCAAAATCAAAGATCAGTTCTGAGAGAACTTCCAGGTTATCAACAGGAGTGAGAAGCGTACTGATGGGTTCTTCATATTGTTCTGTTGATGCAGAATCAGGAGCACTACGATTTTTGAGGTTTGATGAAGAAGCCATTGTTCACAAAGGTTTGTTGGAGAAGATGAAAAGGGTTTTTTAAAATGAAACTTGAAACAAGAGTGAATAGAGAAGATAGTAAAAGTGAATGAATGAAATAGTGAATTTGAGTTTAAATAGGTTTTTGGAAAACGTAAGCAGTAAGTAAAAAAAATGTAATGATTATATGCATTAATGAAACTTGAGATTAGGGGATTCAGAAAGATATTTGAACGGTTTACCACTGACAAGTGTCTCAATGCATCCAATCAGAGCCTTGGACCCTTCAGAAATTGAACGCGTGTTCAGCCTCAGAAAGTAGCTGGTGAGAGGATGACAAGTGTTTGATGATGTGAACTGCACGCCTCTATCCTTGAAATGAAATGATCAAATCTTCATGGATAGATTCTGAGGCAATCTGTACTTCTAAACTCTGAAGACAAGTTGATCAGTTGTTCACAGAAAATAATAAAGTTCTGAGGGTTAAGATATGTAAATAAAACATTTTATTCTAGGCATAATTTCATGCTGAGATGTTTCAGAATGAAATTGAATCTATCTTCAGAAAGAGGTTTTGTAAATACATCATCCCATTCATGGTCTGTGTCAATAAATTTTAAGGTAAAAATTCCTTTCTGAATATAGTCCCTAATAAAATGATGTTTTATTTCTATATGTTTAGCCCTAGAATGCAAAATGGGATTCTTACTGAGACAAATAGCTGAAGTGTTATCACAAAAGATAGGAATGTTACTCTCAAATATGTTGAAGTCTTCAAGTTGACTTTTCATCCAGAGCATTTGCATGCTACATCCAGTAGCTGCTATGTATTCAGCTTCTGCATTTGATAGTGCTATTGTAGACTGTCTCTTGCTGGTCCATGAGATCAGATTCTCTCCCAGAAACTGGCAGCTTCCAAAAGTTCTTTTACGCTTTACTCTGTCTCCAGCAAAATCAGTGTCACAGTATCCTACTAAGCTGTATTCATTGGATTTTCTATAAAACAAACCCAAATTAGTAGTACCTATCAGATACTTGAAAATCCGCTTAACTGTTGTTAAGTGAGATTCTCTAGGATCTGATTGGAATGTAGCACATAAGCAAACAATAAATAAAATGTCAGGCCTTGAAGCCGTAAGATAAAGGAGAGAACCAATCATACCTCTGTAGACTTTATGTTCTACCTTTTTACTTACCTCTTCCTTTTCCAGAATGTGCGTGGGGTGCATTGGAGTCTTTGAGGGCTTACATTCTGAGAGATTAAATTTCTTCAGAAGTTCTCTGACATATTTGCTCTGATGAATGTAAGTTCCTTCTGGAGTTTGGTTTATCTGAATGCCCAAAAAGAATTTGAGTTCCCCCATTAAGCTCATCTCAAACTCTGCCTGCATGCACTTAGTAAACTCTCTTCCCAGAGATGGTTTAGGGGATCCAAAGATAATGTCATCTATATAAATATGACACACTAAAATGTCATTCTTAAATGACTTACAGAACAAGGTTGTGTCCACTTTCCCTTTGGTGAATTCCTTTTCTAACATAAAGTTACTTAGTCTTTCATACCAAGCTCTGGGAGCTTGTTTCAGACCATAGAGTGACTTCTTTAGTTTGAAAACATATTCTGGGTGTTTGGAATTCTCAAATCCAAGGGGTTGGTGCACATATACCTCTTCATCTATATAGCCATTTAGGAATTCACTTTTGACATCAATCTGATACAGAGTGATGCCATTGTTTACAGCAAATGAAATTAAGAGTCTGATAGATTCTAACCTGGCGACTGGAGCAAAGGTTTCTGTATAGTCTATCTCCTCTTGCTGACTATAACCTTGTGCCACCAGTCATGCTTTGTTTCTGATGACTTCTCCTTGCTCGTTCAGTTTGTTTCTGAACACCCACTTTGTTCCAATGACGTTGAATCCTTTTGGTTTGGGAACCAGATCCCATACGTCATTTCTGGTGAACTGATTTAATTCCTCCTACATTGCCAGAATCTAGTCATTATCCCGAAGCGCTTCATCAATTGTTGTTGGTTCAATCAGAGAGACCAGTCCCATGAGGGATTCTTCAGAGTTTCTGAATGTTGATCTTGTTCTGATTGGATAATCCTTATTACCCAGTATTTTATCTTCTGGGTGAGCAATGCTGCTTCTGGATAGCCTTTTCTGAAGTTGATCAACTGAAGGTGCTGGATTTCTTGTAGCATTTCTTTCTGACATTGTTGGAGCGTCTCTGTTGAGGTCTTCTGATGACTTGTCTTCAGTACCTGTGAATTCAACTTCTATATCTGCAAAGAATTCATTCTGCTTTGACTTTTAAGAGTCAAGCTTATCATCAAATCTAACACTGATTGACTCTTCAACAATCTGTGTTTTTGTATTGTATACTCCGTACCCTCTTGAGCGTTCAGAGTATCCTAACATAATACACTTTTGTGCTTTAGAGTCAAACTTGTTTAGATAATTTTTTGTATTCAGAATAAAGCAAGTGCATCCAAACGGATGGAAATAAGAAATGTTGGGATTTCTGTTCTTCCACAATTCATATGGAGTCTTTTCCAGAATAGGTCTTATGGAGATTCTATTCTGAATATAACATGAGGTGTTAATTGCCTCTGCCCAGAAGGTCTTAGCAATGTTAGTCTCATTGATCATGGTTCTGGTCATTTCTTGCAGTGTTCTGTTCTTTCGTTCTACAACTCCATTTTCTTGAGGAGTTCTAGGACAAGAGAAGTCATTGAAGATGCCTTTTTCATTAAAAAATGATTCAAAATTTTTATTTTCAAATTCCCCACCATGATCACTTCTGACTTTGACAGAGTAATCACTACTAGTGTATTTTATGTCATGTGTGTGCCCATATATAAAATGTGATTTAAGTGGTGTGCGTTTTATGACTAAGTCCATGGCTTGTTTAGGTGTAGACACCTTACCTTGATATCCTATCCCTTTTCTGCCATTTCTGTAACTCTATAGATCATTGAAGCCATCTTGCTTCTATCTATGCTTTTAGCCAGAAACTTCTGAAAGCTGTGATCATATTCTTTGATGATCTCATCAGCATTACTGGGAGTCTCTGAGATTATTTCCTTATGAGAGTTTTGAAAATCGTTTTCTAATTTTGAAACTTTTTCTTTTAACTTAGAATTTTCTAATTTGAGACTCTTAGTCTTTTCAGAGTCAGAGACACGTTCCTTTTTCAGGTTCTTGAATTTGACTCTGATTTGCTGATACCTTTCCAGAATTTCATTTAGACTTTCTGCAAGTTCAACTTTAGTGAAATTAATAGCAAAGTTAGGGAATACCTCTTCAGTGTCTGATTCTGAGTCTGAACCAGAAGCTTTACTTTCTTCTGACACGTTTTCCATGAGAGCTATGTTTGCTCTTTCATCATCTGACTCTGAGTCAGCTTTAGAGGTGTCTGAATCGTCCCATGTTGCCATGAGGCTTTCCTTCTTTTCCTTGAAGAACTTATTTTTGGGCTTCTCCTTCTGAAGCCTTGGGCAGTCACTTTTGTAGTGCCCTTTCTCATTACACTCATAGTAGATGATGTCTTTGTTATTTGTCTTTGTGTCGTGAAGAACCTTCAGATCTTCTATGTCCAGAGGAAAACTCAGACTTTCTGTATCTGGAGGAGGATTCATTTGGATTCTCTGATCTTCTAGGATTTCTGAATTTCCTTTGTCTCTGCTTCCACAGTTGATTCACCATTCTGGAGAGGAGAGACAATTCATCTTCTTCTGATGAGGATCCATCACAAGTTTCTTCCATAGCCTACAAAACCTTAGAATCAGATTTTTTTGTTAGATTTTAAAGCTAGTGGCTTGCCTTGCTTTTGAGGTTCATCTTCTTCTAGCTCTATCTCGTGACTTCTGAGGGAGCTGACAAGTTCCTCTAGAGATATCTTGTTGAGATCTTTGGCTAGCTTGAGTGCTGTGACCATTGGCCTTCATTGCTTGGGTAGACTTCTGATGATCTTCTTTACGTGATCAGCAATATAATATCCTTTGTCAAGAACCTTCAAACCAGCAACAAGGATCTAGAATCTTGAGAACATTGTTTTTATGGATTCAGTGTCTTCCATCTTAAATACCTCATACTTATGAATGAGCGCAAGGGCTTTGGTTTCTTTGACTTTAATGTTGCCTTCATGCGTCATTCTCAGAGAGTCAAACATATTTTTGGTTGTCTCTCTGTTTGAGATCTTTTCATATTCTGAGTATGAGATAGCACTGAGAAGTATTGGTCTGGCCTTATGGTGATTTCTGAAGTCACGTTTCTGTTGGTCAGACATCATTTTTCTGTCTATCTTCTGACCCCTTCCATCCACTGGATGTGTGTATCCGTCAGTTACCATGTCCCATAGATCATCATCATGGGCCAGAAAGAAGCTCTCAATTCTGTCTTTCAAGTAGTCAAAGTTTTCTCCATCAAAGACTGGAGGTTTGCCACTGATTCCGTCTTTGTCTTCATGGTAGTCATTGTTGATGTTTTGGCTTGGTCCCACCATAGTGTTTTTCTGAAGCTTGGATCTTGTACTTACACGGTTAAGTGTTTTAACTCAAAACCAGGCGCTCTGATGCCAATTGAAGAAGTGAAAAACACAAGAAGGGGGGGGGGGTGAATTTAAAACTTGAAATCAAATTCACAATGACAAAGTATTTTTATCCTGATTCATTTGATCTCAAACTACTCCAGTCCACCCGTCAAGGTGATTTCTCCTCTCTCCAACGAGGTCTTAATCCACTAATCTCAAACAGATTACAATCACTACTTTGACAATTGTCATAGTCCTCTTGAGTATAACCACAATCCGGTTAATCTCAAGGAAAACTTTTCTTAATCAAAGATACTAGAGTACTGTGTATAGTTGTTTTTCGTTACAAAAACAGTTATCACAACTGTGATATTTTACACAAATTTAGAGAGTGGAATATAGATGTGAAAGCTTGCAGCGTTTTTAATTGTATTACAGTAACATTGGCAAAATCGTAAACGGTTTGATCTATAAGCTTGTATTTATAGGCAATGGAATTTTGTCCAACTTTAAGCGTGATTATGGTCATTAATGCAGTTTCCATTTTGAGAAGATCCTGTCTAAAAGAAGCCGTTGTAATTGATGTTGTCTTAGTTGTTCAGTAACGCTTCAGAATCATACATCCTTGTCTGCTGCTGATGCTTCAAGACTTTGATGCCTTAGTTTATATTGCTTCTGTTCAGAATCAGAGTTTACTTCACTTAAGCGCAGGTTCTGATTATCATTCTTCAGCGTAAATTCTGATTACTTTCAGCGTGTAGTTACTATAGCTTATCTTCTGATGCTGCTTTGGTCAGAACTTCTGCATACAAAATAGCATAATTTATTGGGTGCATATTTGTTCTTTGTATTTGTTATCATCAAAACTTTAATCAAGGGTTGTAGAATCAAACTATGTTCTAACATGATCATGTTAATAGTTGGGAGATGCCCCAATTTCTGTCTTGAAGGCATATTAGACTTGTGGGGAATGTATCTATGTTGAAGATGAGCTTGTGTAGATAGATCTATAGAGATAATTCCATGGGAACTTCTCTGTGGGAATTTATAGATGACTTGAATCTTATCTCAACTTCTAGAGCCCTTGGTGAATGCTGATAAGAGTGATAAGCCTTCCACTAATATACAAGTGATAAGATGACGAGACATAGTCATATGCTTTAATTCCTGACTTTTCCCTGGACTATCTTTTCAGATTTTCAGCCCACCGGGATACCCTTTTTTGCCCAAGCCGCCTTTTCAGGTTTTCGACTTGTCGGGTGTTCAATTGTTTATATATATCCCTAACTTTTTTCCGAACCATTTTGGTTCGCCGGGATGCCATTATTTTTGCCTAGGCCAGTCAACCTAGAAGGTATCTTTTATGCTTAGTATTTTTTGACTATATCCGTGTTCACAGGGTGCAGATAATTGTCACTGTCTATGGTAGTAATTATTGTAGTATTCCCAAAGAATGTTTTCTTGATCGTACGTGACCCTTTGCTAGAATTCATGTTCAATGCCCCAAGTGATTCACATGGAGATCTGCTCCTGGCTATTCAACACCTTTGAGAGATTCTTTGAATCTTGACTTGACTGCCCCAGATCAGTTAGACACCATGTCATGCCCCTTGATTATGAAAGGCCTGTTATTGGAAGTGTCTTTCCATTCGAAGTGATTCTATTCATTGAGAGGATTTTCGTTCATTGAATATTCGTCGTGTGAATTTCTCTACTGTCGAACAATTAGTTATAAGCAAATAGTGGTATTAAAAATGCAAAGCTTATGTGTGTCTTGAGATTTTGAAAATGAATTTTTAGTAAACAAACAGAATTTTGTAAGAATATGAATTCAACTCAGGATTTATAGTAAGCCTTACAGGAGTCAGGATACTTTTTATAAGAGTATTCTTTCGAGCTAACCTATCCTTCAGTTAGGACTTTTAAGTGTTATAATGTGGCCTGGTTCACGGTTTAAGAAACAAAGGATAAAGGCTCAAACTTTATTTGTACCCAACCCGTTCTCCGTGATTTTCTTCAGCCCTATACTCAGTTAACTGTGTAGTTAGATTCCAATTGAGTATGGAATGACATTTTTGTGATGGTTCGGATACTGGAAGTTTATTTGAGAAGGCAAACATTTTTTGTAAAATTTTTTGGTTGTCGAGTATTTTTAGCGACCTCTTTTTGATTTTATCATCCCTACCTTTTTCCTTAACTGTTTCTTCTGTGATTATAGTCAGTGGGATGCCCCGGTTTTTTCTTAAGTCTCCTTCATAGGTTTTGACTTAGCGGGCTTTTTCTTTTGAGAGATAATGACTGCCTATTTTACAGGGAGCCATCATCATCTTTTGATTTGGAAGGATGTCTATGATACTATTTATTGTGTGCGAAGTAAAAGCTTGTGACTGAATGTGCATTTGAATTAACTAAGAAACTACATTGCCCCAGGTTATAATTAAAGGTTTCAATTTGCGTGAAAAATAAAACTCCTACTTCTTAGGTTCAAAGGGGTTGACTAGGGATTATCTTCCTTATAACTCCACTTTTTAGGATTTGAAACAACGCATGTATATCATCAGCAATGTCTTTTCAAAAGCATACTGTAGAGATTATGGTATCATTTTTGTCACCCTCCCTCTAAAGGCTTATAACTTTTTTAATCGAGAGTTGAATATCACAAAAATGAAGTAAAATCATAGTTTAAGTATAGTGAAAACAAATGGAATAATTCAAGACAAACATAAGCAATGCATTAATGGGGACCTCCAAAGTCTGACATAAATATAAGTGTTATAACAAACAAAGAAATTACAAATGAAAAATCGAATGAACAAAAAGCTTCCCTGCCTGAATTTGTCACTTCAGATGGTGTTCCTTTGAGGGATGACAAAAAAACTCAATTTGACCCTCTTGTTTGAATTCTAACATTACTTTATCAATCAAGTATTGAATCTTATATTTCAACATCCAACAGTTATCAATATCATTCCCCAGACTGTTGGAGTGATATGGACACGTTGCATCAGGATTGTAGCTAGGAGCGGAAGTATTGAGATTCTAAGGAGGATCCTTCAACGTGACCAAATTCATCTTTAACATGTGTTGTAAGGCTTGCGACATCGGCATGTTGAGTTTTGCATATTGCCTCTTGGATGTATCCTACTTACATTGACTACCCTATTATTGTTGGCGAAGTCGTTGTTGGGCTTGCGATGTAGTAGCAATCTGGAAATGCCTACTTTCAACCAAGCCAACTTCCATTCTAATCGAAGGTTGATTAATTAATTGATCCCCAATTCTATCCGTTTGTCCCATACGGTTGTATTCATCTTGTTGAATTTTGCTGATGAGAATTCTTAACTCTTCTTGTCCCCGAGCTAAGTTTTGGATAAGAGTTATATGACCCATCATCTAGATTCTCATATTTTCCATCTCAGCTAGCAATTGTTCCAAATGATCATCCTTTTTGTCTTCAGGATTTTTCTTGGTCGTGTTCTCAGTGAGGAGTGCTTTCAATTCCTCTTGCCCATTGGCTAAGCTTAGGAACATCTCCTAGAATTATGCATTTTGAGCTGGGAGATCCCTGACGGTCTGTTTGAGATATATTTTTCTACAATTTAAACAACGAGAAAATGAGAAACCTGTCTTGAGAACTACCTATTATGTAATGACATGCATGATATGTAGATGCAATGTTTTCAAGGATCTCACGGAGTAAACACAAGAAAATGTTAAAAACTAAGTCCGACTGCACTTTGATTGAAGAACTTTGTATCATTGAATGTCCTTCTACGAGGATCAAGCTCACCATGTTTAGTGGGTCATAGCCTTTGACTCTAGATAACGTGCTTCGGTCTTTGACAACATTGGTCAGAGGGAAATAAATCCCCTTTCCCCTTACTAGATGCCGATTCATGATACTTTGAAGACATTTGGTTAGGGGAAAATAAATCCTCCCGCCCCTTGCTAGGCATCTGGTTCATGATAACCTTCATCACAGGCCCTTGATATCCTTGAGCTGGTCAATGAAAATAATATGGTATGATGTTATGATGTGTATGTTATGCACCAAGAAAAAGGGTAAGGTGGTGAAAACAAGTAAGTCTTGCAAGAAGTCTAGGTTATTGGATGATGACTACAAACAAAGTCCTGCAAGGAATTCACATTGTTAGATAATGAATACAAACATACCCTGCAAGGAGTTCGAGTTATTAGATAATGAATGCAAAAAAATCACACAAGTAGCCTTAGGTTTAAAGGCTTGCATGAAGTTTATAGGTAAGTACCCTCTTGAGTTTTGGTTGGCTCAACCTGTCCTAAGAAGAGTAACCGGGTTCTAGGAGCCTCAATATCATTGATCTTTCTCTCAGATATTGTTTCAACACAAGCATCTGATTTGCGACCGAAATATCCCGAGAGTCTAATCTCACCGAGTGTAGTATCGAGTATCGACCAACTTCAGTCTACACCAAAGTCAGCCATCTCAATACTTTCTAATGGCTAAGTTGTGTCAACTAAGTTTCTAAGGTCAATTAGTGCTTTATGACACCACGCGGCAGCCCAACATTCTCCTTGACTTAAAAAACTCAAGGGACACCGACACCAATAAATGTGTCACACTAATGTAGCCATCGCTTCAACCGTATCGATATATGCCATACAATTTTCATGATCTATTGCTACTTACCTAAAATGCCCAAAATTCGGGTATAGGATCTTTACAAAAATAAACCTGAGTAAAACCCCGAAATGTAAAGCATACAAATCAAGCAAGTAAATCATTTTAAATGTGATCTAGCTTTAAGGTAACCCCACTTCTAATAATTCCCCAGTAGAGTCGCCAGTTTTATAATATGGTGGGAGAACTGACTTTTTGGTTTTGAATTTTATCACAAATATTGCAAATAGCAAGAGTCACCACCGACTTTTCTTTTATCCAATAAAGGAAAGGGTGAAAAGAATAGGAAAGACCTTCTAGAATTTTTTGACTTCGGGAGGTAGGTTATGAAAAGGGGAGGTGTTAGCACCCTTTTCATCCGTAGTTATCTACGGGCTCTTAATCGCTAGATCACTTTAAAAAATTCTTTGTGAATGTGTGTTTTGAAAATATTTTGAAAATGCTTAAGTTTGGAAAACTTTGTAATGATTCTCGTATCGTTGAGAACACATACAAAGTTTTTGTTTTGAAAATATTTCAGAAAAGTGTTTGTGTGAAAAGATGTTTTGTTTTTGTGTGAGCAAACGATTACCAGCTATCTACCTACTCAAAAGTCTTTGTTCGTTTCCTCCAACTTTAGATAGTGCTATCCTACCATTAGTTAGTAGAAAGACCTACCTTTGGATGTGTGAGGGGACGGGCGCAGGTCATCATACAGTCACAGAAGGAAACTCGTAGGACGCTCCAGAAATTTATCGTGAGGGACTAAGATCGTTTACCGAAGGCATCATCGAAGGGTCATCGAGGGACTACGATCTTTTAACCGAGGGTCTTTGCTAAAGCATCCCAAATTTGAGGGACATGATTGTTATTATCCGAGGCAGCACGTGGGGTCACCCTAGAGGTGCGAGTGTGCGAAGTGTTTTGATTTCAGTTAATTTGTCTTGGATTTATGGTTATCTAGTGTTTGCTTTTAGTATTTGCCATACATGCCTAGTTACTATACAATTATTAATATACATACATTCATATATAAGTACGAAAAGTAAAAGTGCGGGAAAATAAATCTAAGCTATTACAACCTATGAGCAGTTACATAATAGGAAAAAATGCGAGAAAATAAACTAAGCTATTAGAAAATCAACCGTGCGACCTATACATTTGTTTTCTAGAATTTAAATAGCAAAGAGAAAAGAAAATAGAAGAAGTTATTTAAAACCTAAAGGAAATTTCTAAGTGTTAGGAAAATATTTTTTGATGTTTTATTATTTGGAAAATAATTAAAGTGATAATAAAATAATTAAAACCTAATTATTTATACTTTTTTTTAAAGAAAGTTAAGTTAATAATAATAAAAAAACCTAATGTCTAATTATTTTTAAATACAAATTAATTAATAAAAAACCTAAGTCTAAATATTTTTAAATAAAAATTAGTTTTTTTGATTTTTTATAGTCTAATTAAAAAGGTAACTTAATTAATTAAGAAAAAGAAAAAAATAATAAAAACAAGAAAATTGAAAAGTTAATGGGACCCTCCCCCCTTAATTCAAAGACTACGAATCCGATGGTGGGGTTCTTTTCTCTTGAATGTGCCTGTAAAGAGAGATCTGAAGAAAATATGTTGTCTTAAAAATGACATATAGAGATTTATGCATCAAAGCTTGCACGTGATACATCAAACTCGTCCTAAATCATATCCTGAATACATTTGAGCTCATCAAATACATTAGTAATGCATGAAATTTAAGATGGAATTAAAAAAAACGCAAACCAGTGGAGTTTGAAGCACGAGTTCCAGGCACCAAATCTTCTAGTTCTTGGGTTGGATGTGTTCTTGAGGACTTCAGGAGGAGGTTTGGACACTTCGTTTGGCTTGAGAGTGGTTGGATCGTGTGATATGAAATCACACTTTTCTTAAGAATTCTGAGAGATTTTTGAAGTGGTTCTAGAGTCAGCAACTTTTTGTGTATTTTGCACTTGAGTATTGCATGTATTTATATAAGAATGAAATGGAACAACAACAAGACAAGAATCTTATACCATCAAGTCACAATTCATTGCAAAAAACACATTGAAATCTTACCAAAATTGATAAAAAACATTCCAAACTTGAAGATTCTTGTTCCCAACATGTTTTCACGGTTTTGGCATCTTTGTCATGTGTTATTGGGCCTCCATGTGATTGAAATCAAAAGCCCATGCACCTTGGCCCAATGATTTTATATTTTATTTGATTTACTTGCATTTAAATGAATAAAAATTCAAATAAAACAAATAAAATTCATAAAAAATATATGAATGAATTTAGAGGTCTTCTAGCACATTGTGAACATGTTTGAACATCCAAATTTAGGCCCATTAGTCTATAATTTCAAGTTTTCTCACTTTGCATTTCATGCATTTTACCAAAATTTCCCAATTTGTAATAGTCATAACTCTCTTAATTTTCATCTTTTGAAGATGATCTTGGACCTTTTGAAAATCTCAAGATGTCTTCTTCAGTTTCTCTTTTTATCATTTTTGCATTTGGATGTTTATCTTAACTTAAGTTGCTTTGACAAAAAGTGCCTTTTTTTTTTACTTTTGAAATGACCTATAATATATGGGCTCATCTCTCTCAAATGAAGCACTTTTTGGATTTTATCATACAGATACAAAGTTGTAGAGAATTGAATTTCCTTCAAAATGGGCTTTGGTTGGGAAAAAGTTTATGAAGTATGTGAAAGTTATGCTTGGTCAAAGTTCAGTTGACTTCTCCTAAGGAAACCCTAATTTGGCAACTTTTGACTTCTGATGATTTGAGGGCTTTCCTTGAGGAATCATGATTCAACCTTGATCAAATGATGAATATCACTTCAAAATGTTGATGTTGACCAAAAAACTTGTAGTTTGATTGTATGTTGACCACAACTTACTTTTTACCCAATATAGTTGATTTTCAATCATCTGAGCCATTGACTGAGCAAACTTGTGAGGCAAGGATTGAAACTTGGCATGAGCATTTTTGAAGACCTATGGGGAACCACGAAAATCATTTGAGACCTTTGAAACATATTCTTATTTGTGCAAGATGAAACCCTAGTTGTGGACCCATTGCTTAGGAGGTGAATTTGTCTGATTAATTCTTGAGCATCCTTGAGCATGTGAGAACCCTAAAAGAGTGTCTTGAAGAAAGTAGGAGGGAAAATTCGGGGGTACAACACAAGTCACCAGCATGATATACCCGATGCTTGATTTTCTTATTGAAGGCTTTGTCATACGCATTTGATACATCAGACCGTGACAAACAACCGTAAACCTCTTCTTGTTAATTAAATTCAACTGATCTAGCTTAGTCTGAATCCTTTCATCTTTGTCAAAGTCTGCATCTTTCATAATTCTCAAGGAAGAAATCTGAAATTCGATAGACAATACGACTTACATACCATAGACTAGGGAGAATGGGGTTGACCCAGTTGATGTTCGAGCTGAAGTGCGATAACCATGAAGAGCAAATGGTAACATCTCATTCCAATCTTTGTATGTTACCGTCATCTTATATTTGGTGTTCTAAATGTTCTTATTAGAGGCTTCCACTGCCTCATTCATCTTTGGTCGATACGGAGAAGAATTTTGGTGCTTAATCTTGAACTACGTGTAGAGTTCTGTGATCATAGTGTTGTTGAGATTGGTACTATTATCTATGATGATTCTCTCGGGGATGCCATACCGACAAATAAGGTTATTCTTAATGAACCTGGAAACCACATTCTTAGTAATAGAGACAACATGACTGCTTTAACCCATTTCGTGAAATATTCAATAGTAGCTAGGATGAAACAATGCCCATTGGAAGTAGTAGGTTTGATTTATAAAATCATATGAATGCCCCAAATTGCAAATGGACAAGTATCAGTCAAGATATTTAATGGAACTGGAGGTACATGTACTTTGTCAACATAGATCTGGCACTTATGGCAAGTTCTTGAGTGATGATGGTAGTCAGTTTCCACGGTCGACCAATAGTAACCCGCTCTCAGAATTTTCTTAGCCATAGTATGTCCACTGGAATGAGTACCAAATATACATTCATGCATGGCCTCCATAATCTTATCCACCTCTTTCTTGTCCACACAACGAAGCAGAGTCAAATCATGGTTGCGTCTGTACAAAATTCCATTGCTCATGAAGAACTTAGTTGAGAACCTCCGTAGAAATTTCTTGTCGTTGATAGATGCCCCTTCAGGATACTCTTGAGCCTCAAGATATATTTTCACTTCATGAAACCAAAGCTTCTATTGTACTCCGTCAGTGTCAACTTCGTAGCAGTGTGAAAGTTCGTATAGCCTTTCAATGGTAATTCTGGGAGCCTCGTTGTCCCATCTGACTTTGAACATATATGACATGGTAGCTAATGCATCTGGCAAATGATTCTCTTCTCTTGGGAAGTGCTCAAAATTAAGCTCCTCGAAATACAAAATTAAAGTCAATACATGCTCTCGGTACAGAATGAGATTCAGATGCTTAATATCCCATTCTCCCTTCATCTGACTGATTACCAAGGCTGAGTCCCCGTATACGCTCAGGAACTTGATTCTCAGGTCAATGGCAGCTTTAATATCCATGATGCATGCTTTGTATTCAGCCATATTGTTGGTACAATCAAAGCATAATCTGGCAGTGAAGGGTGTATGGCAACCCTGCAGATAGATGATTATAACACTAATTCTGTTACCCAACGCGTTATAAGCTTCATCCAAAACCATAGACCATGGGGATTCTAGCTCAGGTCCTTCATACGGTCCAGGTTCTTCACAATTTGTAACTAGCATAATGTTCTCATCCAAGAATTAGAAGTTCATAGATTGGTAGTCGTCTACGGCTTGATGAGCCAAATGATCTACCAGTACACTTCCTTTGATTTCTTTCTGATTGGTGTACTGAACGTCGTATTCTGTTCAGACCATTTTCCATCGGGCTAATCTTACAGAGAGAGCTGGCTTCTCGAATATGTATTTGATGGGATCCATTTTAAAGATCAACAAGGTATTATGAGTCAACATATATTGTCTTAGTCGGTGAGCAGCCCATGCCAAAGTGCAACAAGTTTTCTCGAGTAGTGAATATCTTGTTTCACAGTCGGTAAACTTTTTGCTAAGGTAGTTTGTTGCATGCTCTTTTCGACCAGACTCGTCATGCAGCCCAATGCGCACCCCATTTAGTTATCTAACACTGTTAGGTACATGATTAGAGGTATTCCTTCAATTGGTGGCATTAGAATTGGAGGTTATGGTAGTTATTCCTTGATTTTGTCGAAGGTTGTTTGACAATCATCGTCGCATTTCACTACTTGATCTTTCTTTAGTAACTTGGGTTTATTACTTGTAAAAATCCTATACTCGGATTTGGGGCGTATTAGGTAAGTAGAAATAGGTCGTGGGGACTATGCGGCATAATACCGACTTGGTTGAAGCGATGTCTATGTTAGTGTGACACATTTGTTTGTATTGGTGTCCCTTGAGTCCAGTCAAGGAGAATACGAGGCCGTTCTGTGGTGTCATGAAGCACTAATTGACCTTTAGAACCTTAGTTGAACAACTTGGCCATTAGAAAGTAGTGAGATAGTTGGCTTTGGTGCAAGACTAAAGTTGGTTGATACTCGATGCTACACTAATTGAGATCGTACTTTTGGTATATTTTGGCTGCGGTTTGGATGCTTGAGCTAAAACAATGCCCAATGTAGAAATATTGGTGATATTGAGATTCCTTAGAACCCGGTTACTTTTGTTAGGACAGGTTGAACCAACTAAACTTCAAGAGGGTACTTGCCTGTAAACCTCATGCAAGCCTACACCTAAGGCCTTGTGTGTTTTGTTTGTGTGTGATTATTTATTCATAAACATAATGACATCATTCCATAAAATTTTCACTAACCATTCCAAGGACCTAAGGATTTATCTTTTTTCTCATTTGTACGATATGGATTCCACTCGCAGAAATACCATCCGAATCAACTTCGTAAGGGTTCCCATCAACTCAAAGAGTTAGCGTCAAGGGTTCTTGAAAATTCTCCGTTCACCAAAATATATGGTTGACTTCTCAATCTGGTTACCTCAAGCTTTGAAGAAGACATGATGAGGGAGCTCTTCAATTCTTTGACCCTGTACATCATTGTTTCACTATTCCCGACTATCAACTAGTGCCCATAATGGAAGAATTATCTCAACTATTGGGGGTACCAGTCCTTGATCAAATTCCATTCACCGGTTTAGAGGAAACTCCAAAGCCTGAGGTTATTTCCAAAGCCTTACAGTTGAAGAGTTCTGACATTGTATCTAATTGGGAGACAGGAAGTGGGGTCAAAGGCTTTTTGGATAAATTCCTGATAGAAAAGGCTCAACTATTTTAGGATGCTATGGATTTAGAAGCTTTTGAGGATATCTTGGCTCTCCTAATCTATAGGTTGGTGCTTTTTCCTAACCCTGACCAACTTATAAATGTGAATGCTGTCAAAATTTTCCTTACTCGTAATCCCGTGCCTACTTTGCTTGGAGAAATTCTACATTGTCTTCACACTCACACCATCAGGAAGAGATGGGCTCTTATGTGTTGCATTTTGTTGTTATCTAGGTGGTTTATTTCGCACCTTCCTCGATCAGTATTAAAGAATGAGCAAGGTTTGAGGTGGTCGCAAAGGATAATGTTGCTTTCTCATGCAGATATCCATTGGTGCTATCGTTCTAAGGAAGAAATTACTATCATTTACCATTGTGGGGAGTTCCCTAATGTTCCACTTTTGGGCGTTAGGGGAGGTATTACTTATAACTCGTCTCTAGCTCTACGACAGTTTGGCTATGCTCGAAGAGATGGCCCCCACGACGCACTCATTCAAGGTATTGTTTTTTACTACGAGAAATATGTCCAAGGTTATCATCAAAGGTTTGTACATGCTTTGGGCATGGTAAGAAAAGTTGATAGTAAGACTTTGGGGCATAAGAATTCCATCCCTCTTGAGCCTTATCTCAAATGGGTACGAGCTCGTGCTCAAAGTCTCATGATTCCATATCCAGCTATCCTACCAATAGTTGTGGAGCCTGTTGCTGAAGGGGATGTTCCTTATACCATTCTCCATCCTAACATGCCTACCGATCTTGAAGAATTGTAGAGATCGTGGATTCAACTCAACGGGGAACGAGATACCCTTGAAGCTCGATTCTATGCAAGCGAGAAGAAAGTGTTGGAGCTCACAAGGAAACTTCACGAGGAGAAAAGCCTGAATGCCTACATTGAACCAAAGAAGAAGCACCTATGGGAAACTTGAGTATTTTGTTTTAGGAGTCTATTATGTTGTCTCTTTAAGACCTTTTTTCTTTTTCATTGTAAGCCCAAGGGGCAGTTGTAATCTTTGAACTTATTAATGCAATTATTGTGTTTGTTTCCTTTTTGGCTGGAAAATTTAAATCTCTCGAGGTCCTTGAAAACATTGCATCCACATAGAATGTATCATATCATAAGAAGGTTTTATGATACAGGTTTCCTCATAATTTTACCGTTTATTTCAGTATAAGATGGCTATAGAGCAAACCGTCAAAGATCTGCAAACTCAACAAAAACAGTTCCAAGAGACTCTCCACAACCTAGCTAAAGGTCAGCAAGAAATGCTGGAACTCCTTGTCACCAAGAAGAAGACTAAGAAGAGGGTTGTCATCTTTAACATGGGAAGAAGGTTCAAGGTGCCTGGCCGACTAGCTCAAATAGAAGAGGCTTCTTCTGAGGAAGAAGAC
This sequence comes from Vicia faba, assembly GCA_948472305.1. NCBI lineage: Eukaryota > Viridiplantae > Streptophyta > Magnoliopsida > Fabales > Fabaceae > Vicia > Vicia faba. The sequence goes on from OX451738.1 coordinate 1,025,653,323, forward strand.
AATCAAGAAGAGGAAGCTAAAAGCACTAGAGCTAGGGGTGGAAATAACCAAGATACAGAGGACGAAGACTATTCTGAGGAGTAATACCCACCGGCGAATGATAAGTACAAACACCTCGAAGACCGACTTAAGGCTGTGGAGATCCAAACAGTGCACAGTCTAGACTTTGGAAATTTAAGCTTGATCCTTGGGTTGGTCATTCCCCACAAATCCAAAGTCCCTGTCTTCGCCAAATATGATGGGGTCTCCTGTCCGAAGATGCATCTAAGGTCATATGTGGGTAAGATTCAACCATACACCGCCGATAGGAATTTATGGGTGCACTTCTTCCAAGAAAGTTTATCTGGGACACAGTTGGAATGGTTTTATCAACTTGAGGGGAGTAATATCCACACCTGGAAGGATCTAGCTACTGCCTTCTACAGACAATACCAATACAATGCTGATCTTGCACCAACTCACATGCAATTACGAAATATTACTATGGGTCCAAATGAAGGCTTTTAAGGAGTATGCACAAAAATGGAGGAACTTGGAGGGAAGAGTGCAACCCCAGTTTACTGACCGAGAGTTAGTGGACATGTTCATGGGCACCTTGACTGGTCCATTCTTTAATTTGCTGATTGTGAGTTCTTCGTCAGGGTTTACTGAGTTGTTTATGACTGGTGAACGAGTGGAAAGATCCCAATGGCCTCAACCACTAATGCTATAAAGAAATCATTTGTTGGGTGAGAAGAAAACTAATACTGTTTATGGACAGAGAAGTCGTGTCAAGAATGATCGTCATCAGTCGGTAGAAGTTGTATTAATTTTAAACCCAGTTCAATGACCACAACAATCAACCAATCAACAAAGGCCTGATTCCCCAAGGAAGCAATTCACTAGAATTAATATGCCATTGTCTCAAGCTTTACAACATCTGTTAAAGGCAGATTTGGTAACGCTGCGAGATCCTCTTCCAAATCCCAATACTTCATCTCCAAAATACAACCCGAATGTGAAATGCGCCTACATTCAAATAGCCTTAGCCATGACACAAACAATTGTTGGGCTTTGAAAAATAAGATCCAAGTTCTGATTGATAACAAGGTGATTGAGTTCGACCCACCACAAACACCTAATTTCATTACTGCTCCCATACCCAGTCATAGTAAAGGTGTCAATGCAATTGACGATGTCTCATTTGTCTCCGCCGTCGATAATTTGACTACTCCATTATTGACCGTTAAGAAGAATTTTCTAATAGCCAGTTTATTTCCTGGCTTCCTTGAAAACTGTTATAATTGTGATTCCCAAAATTAATGCCTATATATAGCTGAAGATAGGTATTCAACGTCTTATTGATAGCCATGAAATTATATTCAAGAAAACTCTGTACGTGAAAAGTTTACCTCAAGACGTTTCCATAATCACAATCTCCAACACCCCTATTAGGATCACCTCTAAAGGCCCTATAAGGATTCCTTCTGAGCCAAGAGTGGCTCCCCTGATCATTACTACACCGGGGCCAGTCCCTTATACCTCTGACAAAGTTGTGCCCTGGAACTATGGGGCAGAGGTTTATTATCATGGTGTCAAGCAAGAGCCATGGATTGCTGGATGTGAAGATTCCGAAATCACAAACATAGCCTAAACTAGTAAGGTCACTAGGACATGAAGGGTCTTCTCTCCCGAGATCTCTCCTCCAACAACAATGCTTGTTCGCATTTCCACTGCTGGGCCAACTACCAATTCCCGAGGTAAAGAGAAAGTTACTGAGCCTACCTTGACAGAGGAACCCCTAAAAGAAGTTACAATTGAAGACCCATCTAGACAAGAGATGGAAAAAATCCTGAAGATCATCCAAAAAAGTGACTACAAAGTAGTTGAGCAACTGGGGAAGACACCCTCAAAGATATCCATGATGTCCTTATTGTTATGCGATGACGCACATGCCCGAGCTTTGTTGAAATTCACGTAGAATGTCCATGTTCCACAAGAAACCACTGCTGATCAATTTGCGAATTGTGTAGCAAGCCTAACTACTAACAATGGCTTAGGATTTTCTGATGCAAATTTAACTCCGGAGGAGAAGAATCACAATACAGCTCTCCACATCTCTACTGAATGCAAAGGCACTACCATGGCGCATGTTTTGGTAGATACTTGGTCCTCCCTCAATGTTTTACCCAAAGGTGCTTTGGACAGATTGGACTGTGACTGGTTGGTGCTGAAACCCAACGATATTATGATGAGAGCCTTCGATGGTTCAAAAATAATGGTCGACAGAGAGGTTGATCTACCGATCAAGGTGGGATCTCAAGTCTTCAAATCAACTTTCTATGTAATGAATATCCGCCCAGCCTATTCATGCTTGCTCGGACGTCCATGGATTCATTGGGTAGGCACGATTACTTCTACATTACATCAAATGCTGAAATATTCAGTGAAAGGGAAAGTTGTCATGGTCTGCGGAGAAGAAGGATATATGGTCAGTCGTTTGAATTCTTTCAAATACATTGAAATGGATGGTGAATTCATTGAAACCCCCTGTCAGACATTTGAGGTAATCCCTCCAATGATTGTTGTTGCTACACCTGTTATTCCTGAGATCTCTAAGGGCACACCAAGAATGGCCTCTCTAAAGGATGCTAGGGCTGTTGTACAAGATGGAGGCTGCACTATCTGGGGACAACTTCCTGACATCCCCTACAAATCTGACAAATTTGGCTTGGGTTTTACTTCAAAGGCTCAGAAAGAGGTTCGACATGCTCGTACTAGTAGACCACCTCTCCGTATTAGCAACAATGAATTCAATGCTCTGGTGGACACTGATAATGATGGTGATTTGGACAATTGGATATTCCCAACTACTGATTGCTGACTCAACAACTGAAAGGCCAAAGACTTCATCTCAATCTCCTTCAACCAAGAGTAATTGCTATTTCCTGTTTTTATTGCTTTAAAAGAACTTTGTCTATATAACTTCCTTCAAAACAATGACTTTAAACCATGTGCCTAGCCCGGAACACAATGGTCCATTTGATAAGGGCTTGTCATTTCATATATCATATGTTCGTTTAATGAAATATTGGATGATTTTGCATTCAAATTTTGCGCTCCTTGTATTTCTTTTATTTTACTACATTTTTAAAATAGTCATGTGACCACATTTGAAGATCCACATCCACTCCGGATCTCATTGACCATAATTCTACTATTGCAATCTATGACTTCGAGAATCCAATCTATCAAGCTGAAGACGAAGGCGGGGAAGATTGTGAGATACTTGGAGAACTCGCCAGACTCTTGATACAAGAGGAAAAGGCCATCCAACCGCACAAAGAACCAGTCGAAGTGATAAACTTGGGTACTGAGGCAGATAAGAAGAAAGTCAAGATCAGTTCCAACTTGGAAGACAAAGTCAAGAGAAAATTGGTTCAAATGTTGCATGACTATGTTGAGGTATTCGCCTGGTCATATAAAGACATGTCGGGGCTCGATACTGATATCGTGGTTCATTGTCTACCAATGAAAGAGGGTTGTTCTCTGATCAAATAGAAGGTTCATCACATGCGTCCTGACATGTATGAAAAGATCAATGTTAAGGTAATGAAACAGTTCAATGCAGGATTCTTGGCTGTAATATCATATCCCTAATGGGTTGGAAGTGTTGTTCCAGTGCCAAAGAAAGACGGTAAGGTCTATATGTATGTAGACTACAGGGGTTTGAATAGGGCAATCTCTAAAGACGACTTCCCACTACCGCGTATTGATGTCTTAGTTGACAACATTGCTCAATACAAGGTGTTTTCCTTCATGGATGGCTTCTCGGGTTATAACCAAATCAAAATTGTACCCGAAGGCATGGAGAATACTACTTTTGTCACACAATGGGGAACCTTCTATTATAAAGTCATGCCTTTTGGGTTGAAGAATGCAGGCGCAACTTATCAAAGGGCTATGGTGGCTTTGTTTCATGATATGATTCATCATGATATAGAAGTCTATGTTGATGATGTGATAGCGAGGTTCCTAACTGAGGAAGAACACATTGACCATCTACATAAGCTATTTGAAAGACTGAGGAAGTACAAGTTGAGGTTGAATACCAACAAATGCATCTTTTGGGGTAATGTCTGGTAAGCTCTTAGGCTTTGTCGTTAGTGGCAAAGTATTGAGGTTGATCCCACCAAGGTCAAAGCTATCCAAGAAATGTCAACTCCTCATACAGAGAAGGAGGTCAAAGGTTTTCTAGGACGACTAAACTACATCGCCCGATTCATGTCTCAGTTGACTGCTACTTGTGAGCCACTCTTCAAGCTGCTGAAGAAAGATCAAGTGGTAAGATGGAATGACGACTGCCAAATAGCTTTTGACAAGGTCATAAAATACTTGCAAGAACCACCAATTCTGATGCCACCAGTTGAAGGAAGACCTCTGATTATGTACTTAACTATTTTAGAGAATTAAATGGGGTGTGTGCTGTCACAACATGACGAGTCTAGTTGAAAAGAGCATGCAATATACTACCTTAACAAAAAGTTTACCGACTGTGAAACAAGATATTCACCGCTCGTGAAAACTTACTGTGCTTTGGCATGGGCTGCTCGCCGACTAAGATAGTATATGTTGACTCATACAACTATATTAATCTCTAATATTGATCACATCAAGTACATCTTCGAGAAGCCAACTCTCTCGGGAAGGATATCCTGTGGCTAATGATCCTAACTAAATACGATATCCAGTAAAGTACATAAAAAGCAATCAAAGGAAGTGTGCTGGCGGATCATTTGGCACATCAAGCTGTGGATGATTACCAATCTATGAACTTTAAATTCCCGGACGAGAATATCATGCGGATTGCGGATTGTGAAAGTCAAGGACCGTATGAAGGACCTGAACAAGGATCCCAATGGATTATTGTTTTTTATGGAGCTTCCAACGCACCGGGCAACGAAATTGGTGCCATAATCATTTCTCCCAAAGGTTTCCATGATCCTTTCACTGCCAAACTATGTTTTGACTGTACCAATAATATGGCCCAATACGAAGCATGCATCATGGGTATCAAGGCTACTATTGACCTAAGAATCAAATTCTTAAGTGTATATGGAGACTCATCTTTGATCATCAGTCAAGTTAAAGGAGAGTGGGATACAAAACATCAAAATCTTATCCCATACAAAGATATTATGCTAGCCTTGATTCCATACTTTGAAGAGAGTACCTTCGAACATATCCTGAGGGAAGAAAACCAGTTGGCAGATGCTTTGGCTACCATGTCTTCTATGTTCAAGGTCAGATGGGACAATGAAGCTCCCCGAATTACTGTCAAAAGATTGAAGAACCAACGCACTGCTATGAGATTGACACTGATGGTTTAGAGGAGAATCCTTGGTTTCATGATATGAAAAGATATCTCAAAGCTCAAAAGTATCCTTAAGGGGCGTCAGTCAACAATAAGAAATTCTTGTGGAGGTTCTTATCCAAGTTCTTCCTGAGCAATGGGATCTTATACAAGCGCAACCATGATTAAATTATGCTCCATTATATGGACAAGAAGGAAGTAGAGAAGATCATGGAGGATATGCATGAAGGTATCTTTGGTACTCATTCTAGCAGACATATTATGGCCAAGAAGATTTTGAGAGCTGGTTACTATTGGTCGACCATGGAAACCGATTGTCATCACCACTCAAGGACTTGCCATAAGTTCCAAATTTATGCTGATAAGTCCATGTGCCTCCAATTCCTTTGAAAGTTATGACTGCTCCTTAACCCTCTGCAATGTGGGGCATTGACATGATTGGAGAGGTCAAGCCTACTGCCTCTAATGGACACAGTTTCATTCTTGTCACCATTGACTACTTTACCAAGTGGGTTGAAGCAGCTTCATTTGCCTTAACTACCAAAACATCGTAGCCCGATTTATCAAGCACAACCTCATCTGCCAGTATGGTATCCCTGAGAGGATCATCACTAACAATGGCACCAACCTTAACAACGTCATGATCACTGAACTTTACACGCAGTTCAAGATTAAGCATCACAACTCTTCTCCATACAGACCTAAGATGAATGGCGCCGTGGAAGCTTCTAACAAAAATATAAAGAAGATTGTGCAAAAGATGGTGGTGACCTATAAAGACTGGCATGATATGTTACCATTTTCTCTTCATCGCCACCGTACTTCGGCACAACCATCAACTGGGCAACCCCTTTCTCTTTAGTCTATGGCATAGAAGTTGTCTTTCCTATCGAAGTTCAAATTCTTTCTCTAAGGATTATGAAAGAAGCAGACCTAGACGAAGACGAATGTATTTAGAAAAGGTTGGATGAATTGAATTTAATTGACGAGAAGAGGTTGGATGCTGTCTGTCATGGTCAAATGTACCAAAAGCGCATGATCAAAGCTTTCAACAAAAAGATCAAGCATCGGGTATATCAGGCTGGTGACTTGGTAATAAAGCACATCATTCTACCACAAGGTGATACTAAGGGAAAATGGACTCCCACTTATGAAAGGCCATTTATGGTTAAGAATGTATTCTCGGGCAGAGCTATGATGCTAACTACTATGGATGGAAAATATTTCCCGCACCTTGTGAACGTGGACATAGTAAAAAAATATTATGCATGAGAATGACCCGCTAGGTTGACATACCTAGGCAAACATACGGGCATCCCGACGAACCAAAAGGGTTTGAGCAAAAATAGGGGATATATACAAAAGATTGTACACCCGACAATTCGAAAACCTAAAAGGGTGGCTTTGGAAAAAAAGGGTATCCTGGTGGACTGAAAACCTGAAAAGGCGGTCCAGGAAAAAATTAGGGGTTAAAATCGTACGAATATGTCCCGTTAGATCACTTACAACCGGATTTATTACCAAATTTGAAAGTTCAAATGGTTCAATCAACTTCTTCTAATGGTGAGGGACGAGATGCTCGAAGACATAGGGGCAATAGCAGATTTTAGAACCCAATGAGATCATTTTTCACATGGCTATATATATATATATATATATATATATATATATATATATATATATATATATATATATATATATATATATATATATATATATATATATATATATATATATATATATATATATATATATATATATATATATATATATATATATATATATATATATATATATATATTTGTTTTCACTTTGTACTCTTTCATTTTACGACGACTTCTTCTTACAAGGATTCCCGTCTCTTTGTACAAACTCGCCTGTTTATAGGAAAATTATCAATACAAATACACATTGAAGTTCAAACTTTTTGTTTTTTGTTTTGCTTGTGAAAACGTCCAATGACTAAAATTGAATGAGTATGTGCAAATGAACATGATTAACTGTTAACAAATAACTAAGAACAGGGATATGCAGTTACTCAAAACTCTAAGAGCTGGGATGACACTCAAGTTGTCTGTAAATCCCCACAGAATCCCTTTCATAAGGTTACCACCAGTGAAATCACCAAAGCTACCTCTATGAGATTATCCCCCACAAAGTAATCTTCACAAATAAGGGTACATTCCCCACAATCTCCTCGTCAGATCACTTTAACAAATAAAGGAGTATAATCTTCTCCCTGTTAAATCTCCCCGCGGAGTCTCAATCAGTACAATTTATGGAAATTCTCTTTTCCAACTGAGTTTAGTCCCATAAGACTGAAACAAATAAACCTTATAGAGTCTTCCTCTCTAGCAAAATCAATTTCCCCAAGAGATTTTTTTCCTCAGCAGAACACTTCTCCATCAAACAAGGGTTTATTTCCCCAATAACCTACAAATTCCCTAGCTTATCACTAACAAAATTCTTCTCCCAGTAAAGTTGCCACTATCCCCAGAGACCTGCTGCAAAACCTGGAAACGAACCTGATGTCAGTTAAGAATTATCTTCCTTAAAGGTTATCCATCTCTTTTATCCCCAGTCAGGGTATATAAGAATTATCATTCTCAAAGGTTATCCATCTCTTTTATCCCCAGTCAGGATATATAAGAATTATCTTCCTCAAAGGTTATCTATCTCTTTTATCCCTAGTCAGGGTATATAAGAATTATCCTCCCTAGACGAGTCATAAGTTTAATCATCTCTTTTATCCCTAGTTAGGGTATATAAGAAATAAAATTCCCAGTAGAGCAATAGACGACCAATGTTCCTAAACTCTACTTCCCAAACAAAAATCAATACATCCCTTGCAGAGTTTCCTCAAACCAGTAAGCAGGAATCCCCGATGGAAGCATTCTATACAAGATTGAAGATACACATACTCTTCATCCCCAACAATAGTCAGGGATTTATTTTCCCAAACAAAGATACCGCATGGGTTTACAAATACACTGCAACAAGCATCTTACACTCATCATGGCATATGCATATGAAACACATATAGCACAGTCTCATTTATTTTGAGAACATTATTACACAATGCATTTCATACATCATGACATTGCATATAAGCTAACTCTTTACCTTTTCAAGAAAGATCGGTCAACAGACGAATATCATCAAAAAATTTCAAACATGTCCAAGATTAATTCCCGAAACAAGACATGGAAGCTATCTGAATGACCATCCACAAATTAATCTCTGAAACAAGACATGGAAACTATATGTAAAAAACAGATTGAAGATTAACTCCTGAAACAGGACGGGAAAACTATCTTTCTTTCTTTATGGTCAGATAAAGATCAATTCCTGAAATAGGACGAGACAACTATCTTTATCACCAATGGTATGAACTCCCGAAATAAGACGGGTTTACCGACTAAGCAGATTGTAGATCAATTCCTAAAATAGGACAAGGAGATTATCTACATGAACAGATCGAAGATTAACTCCCGAAACAGGACATGGAAATTATCTTTCAATCTTTATGGTCAGATAAAGATCAATTCCCGAAATAGGACGGGGTGACTATATTTATACCCAATGGTATGAATTCCCGAAACAGGACGGGTTTACCAATAAAGCAGATTATAGATCAATTCCAGAAACAAGACAGGGCGACTATCTACATGAACAGATTGAAGATTAACTCCCGAAACAGGACGGGGAAACTAACTTTCTTTATTTTTGGTCAGATAAAGATCAATTCCTGAATCAGGACGGGACGACTATCTTTATCACCAATGGTATGAACTCCCGAAACAATATGAGTTTACCAACAAAGCAGATTGTAGATCAATTCCTGAAATAAGACGAGGCAAATATCTATATAACAAGCATCTACTTAAACACCTTTCCCAGAGTTTCATTCTAGAAAGCAAGGTTCAGATAGAGTTGGGCGAAGACTCATTCTGATCCACTTTAAGATACAATCGGGTATAGACTCATTCTAATATATTTTTCAGATACAATCAAACACAAGAAATCTACTAGTTCAGTTCAAATTGACCAAAGGTTTATCCTGATACTTTTCCAGTAGAAACTTTCTCTGGTTCCGTTTAAATCGACTAAATATTTATTCTGATTCTTATCCAGTTAAAGACCAAAGACAAACATCTGCTGGTCCAATTTAAATTGCCCAAACATTTAATCTGATTCTTTTCCGTTAGACACTTTTTATGGTTCAGTTTAAGTCTCCTAAATATTTATTTTGATGCTTATCAAGTTAAAGACAAATTCAAGACATTTGTTGGCTCAGATTAAATCGACCAAATATTTATTCTGATACTTCTCTCAGTAGACCTTTTTCTCGCTTAGATTAAATCGATCAAAGCTTTATTCTGATACTTACCTCAGTTAAATATTTTCAAACATCTACTGGCTTAGATTAAATCGACCTAAGATTCATTATGATACTTCTCTCAGTAGACCTTCTGCTGGCTCAGATTAAATCGACCAAAGATTTATTCTGATACTTCTCTCATGAGACCTTTTCCTAGCTTAGATTAAATCGACCAAAGATTTATTCTAATACTTCTCTCAGTAGACCTTTTCCAGGCTTAGATTAAATTGACCAAAGATTTATTTTGATACTTCTCTCAGTAGACCTTTTTCTGGCTTAGATTAAATCGATCAAAGATTTATTATAATACTTCCCCCAGTTAAAGATTTTCAAGACATCTGTTGGTTCAGCTTAATCGACCAAAGATTTATTCTGATACTTTTCCAGTAGACACTTCTTCTGGTTCTGTTTAAATTGACTAAAGATTTATTCTACTCCTTTTCCAATTAAATACAGACGCAAATATCTTCTGGCTCAATTTAAATAAAGTATAGATTTATTCTGGTACTCCTCAGATACAATCAAGTGTAGACTCATTCTGATATTTCTATCAACAATTACTTTGGACGACATCTTTAAGCCCATCCCCCACGAATCTTCGTCACCTCTCTGAATGGAATCTTTAAGCCCACTCCTGATATAATCAACAAACAGTTTTACTGCATACATAAGAGAGTGCAAATTTCTGGGCACGAATGGCAAACGAGCCAATCCAACTCTTCAGGTTTAAGAAGATTGAATAGGGGTAACTGTTGTACCCCAAATTTTTCCTTCTCATTTCTCAAAATATTTCTCACCAAAAGTCTCAAATGCTCAAAGGTTCTTTAGAGTTTGATCAAACAAGCTCACCTCCTAAGCATTGGCTACAAATTAGGTTTTTGGTTTTCTCAAGGACAAATGGACTTTTGAAGCTTCAAATTACTTTCATGGTTCATTATAGGTCTTCAAGATTTCTCATACCAAGTTTCAGGTCTTGCATCACAAATTTGCTCAGTCAATTGCTCAGATGACTGAAGATCAGTTGCATTGGGTGAAAAGTCAATTGTGGTCAATATACAGTCAAACTTCATGATTTTTTTCCAAAATCAACATTTTGAAGTAATAATTATAAATTTATCAAGTGTTTATCACAATTCCTCAAGAAAAGCATCCAAATCATCAAGGGGGCAAAATGATCAAAATTAGGGTTTTGACTGAGATGGACTGATCATTGACTTTTGACCTAATACATGACCCAATGGCTTGAAGAATGATTTCAAGGATTAAAACACAATATGTTGACCTAACTTCATAGAAAAAATCATTTCTGAAGATCAATGGATTGATAGTTGAATTTTGGATCAACTGATGAAAAGTCAACTAATACACAAAAGTCAAACTTCGATGTTTTGACCAACACTGAATTTCAAAGATAAAGACTCATCAAGATACTCAAAAATATCAAACTTGATCATCAAGAATCAAGAAAGTCAAGAGATTCCACAAAAAAGTCAAAGTTTTCAATACTTAGAAATTTTTGAAGTGTTTTTACCCTTGATAATTTCATTACTTCATGACATTTTTTCACCAAGATACAAGATGATTCGAAGAAAACTTTCAACATGAAAGTTGTATATCTTGATGAATTATACAACTTTTTATTAGAGGGTTGATGTCCAAAAGATGCTTAGATTTGAAGATATAGGCTCATGAAGTCAAGAGATTTTTGTATAAACACTTAAAGAAATTTCCAACAAGTTTGGTCAGATTTTTGTCCCAACTTCTTAGCCAATTTCCATCAAGTTCCAATTTGATTTAGCCAAAGTGAAAAACATGAAAGTTGTGAACAATGTTTCAAGCTTTCCAAAAAATCCAAGAGCATGAATTTATCATACTTGAGTTAGGAGAATCAAAGGCATGAAGTTAGACATCCATTCTTGAATTACAAGTCATTTTGGGGAAGAACACATAATCCAATATGCATGCTATGCTGCATAATCTTGCTTTACAGGCCTTCTAACTTGCAAATCATACCATTATTTAATGTTTACACAAATGTTTGAGCTATGGTCCATTTGATTTAAGCATTGTCCAAAGCATAATTCCATTAATGGCACAAAGTTAACACTTCCATTTTTGAAAAGCATGCTTTTGCAAAATGTCAATGCATTGAGCTTTGTAATGGTTATATTTAATTACAAGCAAGCTCAAAATCATGGAGAAAACCCTCTGCATCCAAAAACTTTAGAACATGCTTGTACTTGAAGCATTGAAACTATGAAAATTCATCTAACTTGGTTTTTCACTTTCAACTAAACCATATAGGCTATCTTGCAAATATGGTTACTTCAACCTCCCAAACCTTTTTCCTATAAATAGAGAGGTTAATTGCAATCTAAAAAAAAGAAAAAAATATGAACAAGCCCTCAAAACGCCTTTATTCTCAAAAAACCAGAATTGTCTACAAAACCTCCATTTTTGAGCTTCGAAGTCCAATTCTTTGAATATCTCAAACCTTGCAAGTTTAGCCCAAACAAATTACCCAAATACTTTACATACATCATATAGAAGTTGTCCAAACACAAGAACAACTTTTGTAACATCATTATCACCATCTTCCTAACTCAAAAATAGTACCACACAACTTCATTTGGTTGGAGTGATTCAACAACTTTCATCATAAAGTGAGATTTGGCATAGCTTCAAGAAGGTCCAAGGGAGCTTAATCAATCATAATATTTCACCTGGAACCACTAGAAGAGGATTCTGACTTTTCTCCAAGAGAGGTAAGTTACCTCAAACCTTGATATCTTTATCCATACATCATTTGTTTTCGTTTTCAAAAGAATAAAACAACACAAATCGAGGCATAAGAGTACAAACATTCATAAATTTCAAAGAAAATACTGCAGGAGCCCTGACACAGGTGGCCGTGTCACGTGACACGAGTCGTGTCAGGGAGAAAATATGCAAAAAGGGTAGGGCAGATGCTGACACGGGTGCCCGTGTCAACTTAACTTGGATTGAAAACTTGGAAAAAGACAGGACAGGGGCTGACACAGGTGCCCATGTCACACGACATGACTGTGTCAATTTAGTTGGGACAAGGAAAATGTGCAAGGTGGCAGGGCAGATGTTGACACGGGTGCTCGTGTCCGGTGACACGGCCCGTGTCAGCCTAGGCATTAGAAATCCTGATTTTTGAGACTTTTGCTATAATTTTGGATCATTAAGGGTACATCAAACATTTTGCATTAGCATCCAAATTATTTTCTAAAACAATTAAAAACCGTTAGACTTAGGTTTTATTTTAACTTCCTTAATTTCAATTAACTTAGTTTTTTTTAGGTTTTGTTTAAAATAATTAGTTAACTTTTCTTTTAGTTAAAACTAATTAGCTTTCTTAGGTTAATTGTCAAACTTTGTTTTTTTATCAAAAAACCATAAAAAAACAATTTCTTTCTTCCTTTTTACATTTTGTACATTTTATTCATATTCAATGGTTTGTAATAGTAATTAGGATTTTATTTCTTTCCTCCCCCTCCTTCACAAATTTGTACTCCTCATTTCCAAAGCGTTGTAATAGCGTAGGATATTTAAATTCGGCAATTTATCACTTTCCATATTATTGTTAGTAATTATGGTTTGTATGATAATATTTAATATCAACATTATAAAAACCCTAACTCAAAGATAAATATTTGAAATCAAACACCTTGCACACTAGCACCTCTAGGTTAACCACACTTGTTGCCTCAGATAAAAAATAGTCATGTCCCTCGAATGTGAGATGATTTTAGCAAAGACCCTCGATTAAAAGATCATAGTTCCTCGATGACCCTTCAATGTTTCCCTCGGTAAATGATCTTAGTCCCTTACGATAATTGCTAAAATATCTTACAAGTTGCATTCACATCCAATGATAGGGATCTCTATCAACTAACGGTAGAATAGAACTATCTAGAGGAGGAGGAAAAGAACAAAGACTTTAGTTTGAGTAGGTAGACTGCTCGTAGTTTCTTGCTTACAAACATTTCAAAACAAACATCTTTCAAAACACCAACAATTTCTTAAAATATTTTCAAAGTCAACACTTTGTATGCATTCTTATAGAGAAAAAAATACTTTTCAAAATATTTTCAAACAAACACATTCATAAAAGCATTTCAAAAGTCAGCTAGAAGCTAAGAGCTCGTAGAAAACTACAGATGAAAAGGGTTTTAACGCTTTCCTGTTTCATAATCTACTCCCCGAACTCAATAAAATTCTCAAAAGGTCTTTCCTGTTCTTTTCACCCTTTCCTTTATTGGATAAAAGAAAAGTCAGTGGCGACTCTTGCCATCTGCAACATTTGTGATAAAATGCAAAACCCTAAAGTCAGTTCTCCCACCGTATCACATAAACCATTACATGTTATTTTGAAAATCTAGTTACTTGAGTCTTCCAAACCTCTTGCCTATAAATAAAGAGGTCACTAGCAAGCTAGAACACGAATTAACAAGCCTCCTAACCCCCTCAAACACTCAGAAATCAGAACTGGCATTCAAAATCTCCATTGTTGCATATTCTGACCTTGAACTTCAAACACATAATCCACTCATGCGTTTTTAATCTAAATCATTCACAAAGCTTCTATAACTCATATAGAAGCTATCCAAACACTTGCTACACCACTGTAACACCATCTTCATCATCCTCCATTTGCAAAAATAGCCATCTGCAACTTGACTTCTCCAGAAAGTTTCAGACACTTTCAGCTCAAAGTAAGCATTACAATAGCTTCCTAGGAGTTTAGTGAAGCTATCTAAATCATCAAAACATCTCCCAGAGTGCTCCAACTTCAAACACGATGTCCAGTTTTGAGTTAAGTTTTCTCAACTTTGAACTTCTTATACAAGTATCCTTAATGGTTACTTTGTGAATAAAAAATGTGGACATCATTTCCCTGAAGCTAACCATGCCCTTAGTTTTCATTTATGTTAACTGTACGTGGAGAATTTTGAGCTTAAAGTTTCAGAATAATTATGTCATAATTTGTTACCAAAAGAAATTCATGCTCATCTTTGACTTTATAACTTAAGTTATTTACATGGTTGAATTCGTGGTGAAATTTGGAGCAAGTTTCACGTTTACACTTTTAAAAATGGTTGAGAAATGAGCAAGTTACAAAATTCAAAAATGGTGTTAAAGTTGCTGGCGCGAGGTAGAGGATGAAGTACAATCAGGGTTGAGTTTAAAATATATTTAGATGTTGTTGTTCTATCACCGAATGTAACCGCCACCCCAGTGGTAAAGAAGATCGCGCTAAGTCACTTGTCTATAGGGACCTGGGTTCGAGCCCCAGTGGTACCCTTTTATTTTTCACTTAATTTGTTCTTGCAAATTCAATACATGCCAGCTTGAGGAGCGTACCATGCATCCATCGTTAACACCATTAGATCTGCCAGCCATCAAATCCAATGAACTACATGCATGTCCCCATGATACATCACCATGAGCTGGCAACACTGGATCACATACAGGGCTGGGCCTCCCTGGCTTGGGCCCCTTTCCTTTTTGGTTTTTCTAAGTTCTCACCCCTAATTTACTTTTCAGCAACCAGACCCATTTCATTTTTTTTTCTGATTAAAAAAAACATATTTTTGGGCCTAACTCTTTTTTGCTATTTTCTCACACCCTAATTACTTTTCAGCACCTAGGCCCAATATTTCTCATATTCTTTATATTTTTTATATTTTATTTATTTATTTATTTATTTATTTTTATTTACCAAAAAATACAAAAAAATATATTTTCATAAATAATTAGATTAAAAAGATTTTAATTCAATCATTTTTTATTTCATTTTTTTTACTTCATTTATTTCCCAAATAAATAAAACTTCAAAAAAAAGATTTTATAATAACTAATTTCCCTTTTAAATTAACTTAGATTTAAGATTTTCTATATTTAAATTATATATCCTTTTCGTTAGTGAAATTAATTTTGATCTTAGTTTAAATAGGTTTACTAATTTCTTTTAAAATACAAAGCCAATCACTTAGTCAACCATCACACCTTTTTCCATCAAAATCATCAAAAAGAATTTCCTCTTCCTCTACTTTACATTCTTGTGCATTATATTATTTCGCATTATTAGCTATTCAATGGTTTGTAATAGATAATTAGGCTTTATTGCTTTCCTCCCCTCATTCACAAACTTGTACCCCCCATTCACAAAGCGTTGTAATAGCGTAGGACATTTAAATTCTACAATTTATTGCTTTCCTTATTATTGTTAGTAATTAGGGTTTGCATGACAAGACTTAAAATTAAACATAGCAAAACCCTAATCCAAGACAATATACAAGAAAACAAAAACACTTTGCACACATGCTCCTCTAGGGTAAACCTCACTTGTTGCCTTAGATAAAAAACATTCATGTCCCATGAACGTGAGATGCTTTAGCAAAGACCCTCGATTAAAAGATCGTAGTCCCTCGATGACCGTTTAGTTGTTTCCTTCGGTAAACAATCTTAGCCCCTTACGATAATTGCTAAAACATCTTGTAAGTTGCCTTCAATGATTGTACGATAACCCACGTCTGTCCCTCACATCCAATGATATGGCTCCCTACCAACCAATGGTAAAATAGAATTATCTAAAGGAGGAGGAAAAGAACATAGACTTTTTAAGTAGGTAGATTGATCTTAATTGCTTGCTCACAAACTAAAACAATCTTTACATCTCACTCTTTCAAAACAACTATTTTCAAAACACTTTTCAAAAACAAACATTTTGTATACATTCTCAACGATACCAGAATCATTACAAAATTGTCTTACATTGGCATTTTCAAACATCTTTCCAAACACTCCAAATATTTTTAAAATGATCATTTTGTATACATTCTCAACGATACAAGAATCATTGCAAAATTGCCGCACTTAGGCATTTTCAAAATATTTGCAAACATACACAAACACAAAGCATTTTCAAAGTGATCAAGCAATTAAGATTCCGTAGATAACTACAGATGAAAAGGGTTCTAATACCTTCCTTTTTCATAACCTACCCCCCAAACTCAAGAAAAATTCTCAAAAGGTCTTTCCTGTTCTTTTCACCTTTCCTTTATTGGATAAAAGAAAAGTCAATGGAGACTCTTGCTATCCGTAACATTTGCGATAAAACGTAAAACGCCCAAGTCAGTTCCCCCATCGTATTACACTGACCATATACTCTTCTTCGCTGCAGACAGTAATAATCTTTCCGTTCACAGGATATTTCAACTTCTAATGTAGGATAGAGGTGACAACACCTGCCCCATGGATCTAGGGGCATCCCAGTAAGTAGGAATAAGCTGGCCGAATATCCATTACATAAAAGGTAGATCTGCAAACCCACCTTAATCAGAAGATCCACATCCCTGTGTACGATCCTTTTTGATCCGTTAAAGGCTCGAACCACAAATTCACTAGGTTTCAGTACGACCCATTCGCAATCAAGTCTGTCAAGAGTGTCTTTCGGTAGCACATTTAATGAGGAACCAATATCAATCAAGACATGAGCCAGAGTAGTTCCCCTGTAATTAATGGAGACATATAGGGCTTTGTTGTGGTTTCTTCCCTCAAGAGTTAGATTAGCATAAGAAAAACCTAATCCATTATCAGTCGTCAAGCTATCAACATAACTTCCAAGTTGGTCAGCAGAAATCTCTTGTGGTATGTGACAAGTCTTCAAAAATTTAACTAAAGCCTATGCATGGGCTTCAGAACACAATAGCAGGGAGAACATAGAGATCTTGGATGGGGTCTGCACCAGCTATTCAACGATTTTGTAGTCACTCTTGTGGATAATCTTCAATACCTCTTACAACTCTTATCTAGAGGTGTCTTCAATTGTAGCTTCCTTAGGTTCCTCTGTCTGGGCAGGCTCTGTCCCTTGCTTTTTTCCCTGAGCCTCAGCAGTTGACTCTGTAGCAGTAACTTTAACAAGTGTGGCAATAGTCTTCAGAGAAATTTCCGAAAGGAAAACCTTCCGCTTCTAGTAACCTTACTGGTTACCGCAATATTGTCAATGTTGGGATCAACAACTTCAATAACTTCATCTTTAACAGTCGGTAGTTTTTGTTTGATGCCATAATAGTAGACGTTGGGTCCATAGTTCCAAGGAATAGCTTTATCCGAAGAATATGGGATAGGTCCAGGTGTAGTGATAATCAGGGGAGCAACTCTCGGGTTGGCAGTAATCCTTACAGAACCTTTGGAGGTGATCCTGACAGGAGGGCTGGAAATTATGGATAAGTCTTGACACAGATTTTCAGAAGACGAAACCTTCTCGGTTAGAATTATATGATTGTCCATTAGGCATTAAATGCCTTCCTTCAGTAATCTGCAACCATTGGGTCGGGTTGCACAACAATAACATTTTTCAATACAGCCCAGAAATACACCGGCCTGCAGTAGATTCTTCTTGATTATTGGTAGAGGAGTAACCAATTCACTTATAGCAGCAACATAAATAACATCATTAATTGCACTTATGACTTTTTCATGATTTGGCATAACCGCAATAATCACATTTGGAGTCTCTAGAGGACCAAACTCAATCTCCTTGTTGTTAATCATATCCTGAATTTTGTTTTTCAGGCTCCAACAATTATTGATGTCGTTCCCAGGACTGTTAGAATGGTAGGCACATCTCACTTTCAGATTGTACTTAGGAGAGGAGGTGTTAGGATTCTGAGGAGAATCCGTTAGTGTAATCAATTCCGCTTTTAGAAAATGTTGTAACGACTAAGACAATGGAATATTAATCTTGGTAAACTGCCTTCCCGGAGTGCCTGACCTACGCCTATTGCTCAATTGTTGTTGTTGTTGAACAAGTGCAGGATTAGAAATTAGTACCGCTCCCACATACTGATTGTGGTTATTTTTACCATGGCCATTCTGGCCATAAACAGTATTGGTTTCCTTTTTATTATTGAGCGTCTTCTTTACAGCACTCGTAGGAAATTCCCCACAACGATTAATGATAGTGACATCTGCCTGAGATCGAGAACACCAATGTACATCTGCATAAGTGAGTGACATCAACCTTTGTGATCACCTCAAACCTTGTTCGTTCTTCATCACTAATCGGGGGAGGTGCAAAATAAACCACATGGACAATAGAGGTATGCAACATACAAGAGTTCCCCGCTTCTTCATAGTACGAGTGTGGAGGGAATACAGGACATCTCCAAGCAAATTAGGTACTGGATTATAAATGAGAAATATCTTGATGGCACTCTTGTCTATGAATTGGTCCGTATTAGGGAATAGTACCAACCCATTGATCAAAAAGGCCAAAATATCCTCAAAAGCACGAAGGTTCATATCATCTAGAAATCCCTGAGCCTTCTCCATCAGAAATTTAGGAGATAAACCCTTGATTTCGTTCCTTGTTTCCTAATTATATACAATGTTTGATTGTTTCATATGTAGGGCTACTACAACATCTTTAGGTTTCATATCTTGCTCTATACTAGTGAATGGTATCTTATCGAGAACAGGCACTTCAAGCAACTTAGAGAATTCTTCCATTGTGGGAACCAACTGATAATCCGGGAAGGTAAAACAGTGATGCTTCAGATCAAAGAACAGGAAAATAACGCTCATCATGTCTTTCTAAAATCCAGTGGTAACCAGACTGAGTAGATGACCATGTCTCTTAGTGAACTAAGATGTGTCGAGAAACTTTGAGGCTAATTCCTTAAGCTGAGAAGGTACCCTTACAAAGTTGATCCGGATGGTATTCCTACAACTGGAAGCCATGACACTGCAACAAAGAACAAAGATAAATCCCCTAGATCCTTGATATGGTTAGTCATGATGTTATGATGTCATGATATCATGTTCAAATAGATAATCAAACACAAACAAAGCACACCAAGGCATTAGGTTCAGGCTTGCATGGGGTTTGTAGGTAAGTGCCCTCTTTAAGTTCAGTTGGCTCAACTTGTCCTAAAGAAGTAACCGGGTTATAGGGATCTAAATATCATTGATTTTTCCCACAAGTTTCATCTAGCACGACAACTAAATTTCCAACAAACAAAACTCGAGAGTTGAATCTAAATGAGTGTAGTATCAAGTATTAACCAACTTTGGACTGCACCAAAGTCTGCTATCTCACTACCTTCTAATGGCTAAGTTGGGTCAATTAAGGTTCTAAGGTCAGTTGTACTTATGACACCATGCAACAACCTAGTATGCTCCCCGACTGACTCGAGGGATACCAGTACAAACCAATGTGTCGCACTAACATATCCATCATCTCAACCATATCAGTATACATCGTATAGTTTCCATGATCTATTGCCACTTACCTAAAATGTTCCCCATATCCGGGTATATGATCTTTCCAAGAAATAATACAAACATCCCTTTAAATAAAAGCAGACAAATCAAACAAATAAAGCATTTAAAAGTGATCTAACTCTAAGGTAACCACACTTTTTAGTTCTCCCCAACAGAGTCGTCAATTCTGTAATACGGTGGGAGAACTGACTTGTTTTGCATTTTATCGCAAATGTGCGGATAACAAGAGTCACCACTGACTTTTATTTTATCCAATAAGGAAAGGGTGAAAAGAATAGGAAATACCTTCGAGATGTTTTGAGTTCGGGGGGTAGGTTATGAAAAGGGAAGGTGTTAGCACCCTTTTCAACTGTAGTTATCTACGGGGTCTTAATCGCTAGCTCACTTTTTTTCAAATGCTTTTGTGTACGTGTTTGAAAATATTTTGAAAATGCCTAAGTTCGGAAAACTTTGTAATGATTCTTGTATCAGTTGAGAACGCATACAAAGTGTTTGTTTTGAAAAAATTTCAGAGAAAAGTGTCTATGTGAAAAATATTTTGTTTTTTTGTGAGCAAGCGAATATGAGCTATCTACCTACTCAAAAGTCTTTTGTGTTATTTTCCTCCTCCTTAGATAGTGCGACCCTACCATTAGTTAGTAGGAAGCCCTATCATTGGATGTGAAGGGACGGGCGTGGGTCATCGTACATTCATAAAGGCAACTTTGTAGGGTGCTTTAGCAATTTTATCATAAGGGACTAAGATTGTTTATTGAAGGAAACATCGAAGGGTCATCGAGGGACTACGATCTTTTTTACTCGAGGGTCTTTGCTATAGTGTCCCTACGTTCGAGGGACATGACTATTTTTATTTGAAGGAAACAAGTGGAGTCACCCTAGAGGTGCAACTGTGAATAGTGGTTCAATTTAGTTATTTTATCTTGATTAAGGGTAATCTATTGTTTCGCTTTAGATCTTGCCATACAATCCTATTAAACTAGACAATTATAAGGAAAGCAGTAAAAGTAGAAAATAAAGATGTGGAAAGTAAACCTAAACTATTACAAGGCTTCGGGAAAGGGGGTACAAAACCAAAAAATCGGGGGAAAAAGAAAGCAAATAAAAAACCCTAATTAAAACTATTACAAACCGTAGCACTTATATAATCGAGAAAAATACTAAATGCGAAAATAATAAAGGTGCGCGAAAATTGTAAAATAAGAGGAAAATTGTTTGAAAAAAACTTGATGATTAACCTAGTCTAATTGATTTTAATTTATAAAAAGAATTAGTTGATTAAAAAAGAATCGATTAATTAGGCAAACCCTAAAATCTAGGTTGAATTTAAGTTAATTAGGAAAACTTAAAAAATAAATTAGGGTTTATTAGTGAAAACCTAACACTAAATTAAGGTTAATTATTAAAACATAAAATTGATTAAATTAGGAAAAACCTAATATTTAAAACCTAAAATTAAAAATTAAAATTAGGGTTTGTTTTAAAAAGGTTTTGAAAAAATGTTTTTAAAAGAGTGAGAAACATAGAATTGAACAAAAATAACCAAATGAGTAGGGGTGGGTGTTGAACCCACGCCACGCCCTCAGCAGTTTCCAGCAGCATGCTCACCACTAGGCCAGGCGCGGGCCTGTGATAGGATACGTATCTAGCGCATTTTGTAATCAACCTGCAAAAATATGAGAAATTAAAGAAATAAAATGTCAAAAGGTTGGATTGAACCTAGGCCCTTTGAGAATAATGCTTTATCACACGCGCTTCTACCATTGGGGTGTGTTGTACCCCAATTTTACCCTAAGGTCCCTTCATTATACCATGTTGATTCAATCACAATAAGATCACATTAGGATTCTTGGTTCCCCTCCCTATATTTAGCTTTGCTCTTTGAGGAATCACCAAGCACCTTGACTTGTGTTCTTTTGTGATCATGAATATTTTTGTCTTGATTTCTCCTCTTAATTAATAAAATGCAATGTTGGTGTGTCTTGCTTGTTAATAATATAGGTAAAGGCAATGAGATTTAGCAAGTTGCTCCATAGGTTCATAAGTTTATTTCCATGCCCTAGTTAATAAAGATTGAGAAGTTAAAACCTCACCATTGGATTTGTTTTGGAAGGAATGGAATGGCAATGTTATTTTGGTTCACCATATTTCAAGGTTATCAAATTTGGTTCAAAAGCACAAGGGATTGATTGGAGAAGTTGTCATGCTTGGACAAGGCTTTGTTCCCATTGGTCACAAATTCATATTTCTCTCAATTATCAAGATATGGAAGTGGTTGTGGTTTCTATGAGTTCTCAATATCATCCTCAACAACTTATATTTACAAAGCATTTGTGTTGGTACAAGAAGTTTGTTCAAAATTGTCAAAGTTCCTCAAGGCATGTTTCTTGATCTAGGAGCTAGGGTTTTGAACTTCAAAGGAGTATATATTGCTCATCTTTTGGTATTTCTGAGTGATTCCAAAGACATAATTATCTTAAAAGGGTTATTAACAAATCACTTCAAAAGTTCCAAGTAGTTTTCATGTGGAAGAAACTTGATGAAGAAGAAAGATTACAAGTCCTCCAGATGAATCCACAATTTTCCATGTGTGACTTCAAATGATCATAACTTGGTCAATTTTTATCACCTTAAGCCCATTATTTTTCCATAATGATCTTGATGATGTGAAATTTATGCCTTCTTTTATGTGAAAAGTGAGAGAATGGATGGAAGTTGCCTTAAGGATACTAAATATTATAGGTCATTTTATGAAATTTTTCCAACTTCAACATGTCATAACTCTCTCAATTTTTGGAGATTTTGAATGGTTCAAGTCTCAAAATGTCATTAAAGAGATCTACTTGATGCCATATTATTTGGTCAAGAGAAAATTCCAAGTGGAAGGCTACGTTTGGATGCAATACATTATAAGTCATGTTTCAAGAAAAACTTGAAATATTTCTAAGTATGGAAAGTCAACATTTTTTCCAACTTTGACTCGTTACAACTTTCAGCTCAAGCATCCATTTGTCTCCATTCTTTTTCTATTGCAAAGGTTGTAACCTCATATTTCTAAAGCATCAAGAATCATGCCCTAAGATCCCTTGAGCTGAGAATGCCATTGGTCAGAAGTTGGCAATTTGAAACTGAAGTTTTCACCAAGTCAGAAGTTTGAAATCCTTGATTTGGCTTCTAAACACTTTGTTTCTGCGCGGTTTTGCTTCTGAACATGTTTAGTGAACTTACAGAAGTGATTAGCGTAGCAAAACATGCGTTTTGGATGAGTTCTGATCAAATTAGAAGTCACACTTTTCTTGTTTGCAACTTCACACGATTTCCCTCCAAACTTCATCATTTCACACGCTTGGACATTCCATTTGATTCCCTATAAATAGAGGGTCATCCCACATTCATTTCCTCAAGCTTGGTTAGCAAGAATCACCCTGCCAAACTTGTTCCGTAACTCAAAATTCAACAACTTCGAAATCCATTCTCAAGCCTTTTTCAATCCAATTTTTCCATCAATTCACCTTCCTTGATCTTCCCTGAAGCTAACCATATAATTACATTCAAGAATTGTGCCCTATATTTCTACATAGAAGTCTAGTTTCATAGCTCTGCAACTCAACTTCAATAGGTAGATTCCTTCATTAATTCTTGAAAACTTTGATATCATTGTGATGCTCTCACTGCCCTGGTTCTAGTCGTAACACTTTCTTTTTACTGGAAACACGTTTTGACCATGAAATTTCAAATTCCTTTTCAAAACATTCCTTCCAAATTGCTTGATCTACAATTTATATAAATTTGTCGCAAGGGTGTGGTTGTCTTCGTCTTGAAGAGACGAAACGAATGGCATAGGTCTCGTGCTCTAATTTCTGATTTATATTTGATTAGGTGTTTTATTCACTAATGACCATGATATGCATAGCGCGCCAGATCCCTTGGATTTGATTACTAATGTGTTTTGACTCTCATCCAATGGTCCACATATTTTTGACTTTTATTTTCTTTTCTGTTTTTTATATTTAATTGTTTTAAACTTCAAAAAATCATAGAAAATTCATTTTAAGTCCAAAAAATCTGAAAAAATTATGAAAAATATTTTTGATTATTATCTTTATGATTTTTATTTTTTCACAATTTAATTGTGTTTTGGTATTTTTTTTATAAATTTTCACTTTATTTGAATTGTTTTAAATGTTTAAAAAGACTTTTATGCATTTTTAAATTCTGAAAAAATTATGGAATGATCCAATGATATTGTGACAAATATTGGTGACATCACTTATTTTTTATTTCTGACTTTGATATTTTTTATCATTTTTGCTTTATTTTACTCATTTTTTTTAATTTTAAAAATAGTTTCTGACTTTAAAAAATTACCAAAAAATTTATAAAATCATTTGAGTCCTCTTTTGATTTTTCTATAGACTTACTTTTTAATTCTTGATCAATTTGAAGATATTTCATATTTTTCTCTTTTATTTCTATTTTAAAACATTTTTTAAAACCCTTTTTGTATATATTAAATGTAATATTATTTTGTGAATATTTTCTGGCTGATCTTAGGTTAAATTTTTGATCATGAACTTTATTAAAATTATTGGATCCATGGTGTTGAGTCTAACTGCACAAAAATGGATGAATTATTTTAATAATAGTTTGATTAAATTTAATTCAAAAGTGGTTTGTATATTCTCTCCCACCCCTCTTCATCTCATCCCTTTTTTTATTGCTCTAAGTGTTATTAGAGCATGATCTATAAATCATGTCTCAAAACAAGTGGTGCATAGATTGCTATTGAACGACCTCAAAATAGGTGCGACTTTTATATAAGTCCATTTACGATTGCTTAACATAGCGCTAAATGTTGTCCCGATTTGAATAAATGATCATTCCTGGCCCAAACATATGTTTGCAAGCCCAAGTATGTTAGTTTGATCTCTTTGATCCAATAACATTGAGATTCATTGTGTGGAGGCTTTGGCTCTACCAATCCTCTAATGGATCTACAACACCTTTGCTCCACACAGATCATTTAAACATCGCTGATCATTAAATGATACTCATGAGGATTCCAAATGGATGATATACTTGACAAAAAGCAAATGCAACTTGTTGTATGAAGGCTTTTGTTCTACAAATCCTCTAATGAGTTACAAATGCAAGTTTCAATTTGATCATCCAACTAACCACTAATCACTAATAATTGACTTTATCCTTTATTTTTATTATATGCCCCTTTTATTTTTATGCACTATTTACTTTTAGCATTTACATTTCATGCCATTTTCATCTTTGCTCATTTGAGTATTTACTTTCTTGTCATTTTTATTTTTGCTCACTTGAGCTTTACTTTTCTTTTTCAAAACACCTAATAATCAACATAAACCCTAAAAATATTTAATAATACTTGGACTATTTGGTTACTATCCTTGGCATTATGGAGCATTAGATTTTTTGGACTTAGGATTAGAAACCTTGGCCTATGATTGGAAACCTTGTGACCTTATCTGAATATTTTGTCTGGAGCTCTTGAGGTTTACCTCAAGGCATTGGGTTGTTTGTTTGTTTTGTGTGCAGGTTATTGTGATTACACTCTTTGTTTGTAATCTGGAATTCACCCGTATACAACCGTTACTCTGCCAAATTTTGTAAAGACTTAATACACTTGAAGTTTGGTTCTTTCAAGAGGTCTAGTATCATTGCTTGTTTGGTTTCAATCCAAAGAATGAGAATTCTATCTTGGCTCATAGTGTCAATTATTGGCTTATTGTTGGTTAGATGTTTCTTATCCCTAGCTTTTACCTTATGCTTTAGGATAGTCCCTTCTTCTCCTCCCATCTTCTTTAATTTCAAAAATCTTCTCTCTCTTTTTGAAAACTCTTCTTGTTTTTTTAAAACTTGAACCACTTTCATAATAAACTTAGACTTAGGTCCATGCATTTTCTAAACATTTTCATAAATAAACTTCAATAAAATTAATAATACTTTAACATTTTTTGTGAGAAGACTAAAAGTCAATCAATCTCATTTCAAACCATTTTTCCATTTTGGATTTTATCTTTAAACTTTTCTCAAAAAGATTGGACTCTTGTCAATCCTTGTAGTGATGCAAACAACTATACTTCTAAAATATGTAGTGAAGAGAGATATTTTCCACTTGGGTGTTGAGTGAGGCATTGTTGATTTTAAAATCCAAGCCATATCCTCCACTTTGAGATGATACAAATTATCCTTTCTCATAATTGTGGGAAGTAAGTATGTTTTCCACACGGACAATGACAATGATGTCTTATCTCATAAAATTAACCAACACATTTGTGTTTTAAAATTTTTAAAAGAGGAACTACGTGTACCCTGATCCCCTATTGCACGAAAGGTGGTATGTAGGCACTAAAGGTTCGCCACCGCGGTGGGTGCAAAAAACAATAAAAATATATTTCTTTTCTCACCTCCACCATCCATTTTTATACAACATTTTATAGCCAAAATATACAGATTTTACAAAGATGTTCCTGCGGAGTACCATAGATGTTTAGGGTTCTAATACCTTCCCTTTGCATAACCAACCCCCTTACCTTGAACCTTTCTCCCCTCTTTTGTGTTATTAGCTCTTTTCCCATTCCTTTGGAAACAATAAATTACGGTGGCGATTTTATTTTGATTTGTACAAGTCTAGTCAATCCCATGGCTTAGTCTTAAACATTTCTACCGCTACATAAAAATGGCGACTTCACTAGGGAAAGATTGACCTCTTGCTGGTCCATCCCTAAGTGGGTTGAGCCTATCTTTGTTTATATCTATATATGTGCTATTGTTGTTTATGTTTTATATGTTGTATATATGTTTGTCTGGATTTTCCTGGTTTTCAGGGTGCTTGGTGATTACTTATAAGTCCTATACACGGACTTGGGCAAACTCTAAGATAGGATGGGAGGTATAGTCATGTTAACTTTGAGGGAGTAATCCCAAAAAAGGAGGCATGAGATACCCCACTCAGTGGAGGCCCCTTTGACTGTAGTGTCATTTACCGAGTAATCGAGAAGACGTACTGCTTTAGACCTGGGAGCCTGCTGAAACTGAGGACCATAGAATACCAAACCCATCTTGGCCTTTTAGGTGTAGTGCGGAAGCTATGACAGAGTAATCCGGAAATAGTTGTCACGCGATACAACGCTCAGACGAGTTTTTCTTAAGAATATTACTAATTATCGAGTTAATCGGGAAGTTGGTAATATCCGAAGGAGGGATGTAGACTCTGGGAACCTTTAGAACCTTGTTCGGCAGGTGATAACTTTTAGACCAATACCTTATGGGTAGTACCTTCGACCTCATGCTTGTGATGTTGAACCTATGAACCCTATATGTGTGATCTTATGTGTGATTACTGCATCATGCATCCATGCACTCATAAGCATCTTTTGAAGAGATCTTAATTCAAGGGATTTAAAATTTGACCATTTGTGAATATCTCAGGTACTTTTTAACCATGGATTTTGGAAAGAGAAAGACCGGGAAGTAAAATTTCAAGGATCCCAAGATAGATGAGTTGATCAGTCTAATCCCCGAGATTGAGTGTTCTACAGACTTTTGGAAGAAGTATGGATCCATCATTCCTCTCATGAGGCTGAAGATGAAGGAGGGTATTCTCTCGACCTTGGTCCACTTCTATGATCCGATGTATCATTGATTTACTTTTCCCAACTATCAGTTGATGCCTACACAGGAGGAGTATTCTTATCTATTGGATTTACCTGTTACCGATCCTGTTCCTTTTACTGGTGTGGAGGGTGAGCCAAAACAACATGAGATTGCTGCTTTGATTCATCTGGGGAAGTCTGAGGTAGAAGCCAATATGACTACCAAAGGAGGAATAAGAGGATTACCATCTCAGTTCTTATTAGAGAAAGCTCGTTACTTTTCCAGGATGAAGAGTACAGTCACTTTTGAGGCCATCTTTTCTCTACTTGCTTACGGGTTGTTCTTATTTCCTAATGTGGATAAGTTTGTTGACAATAATGCTATACGGATCTTCATAATAGGAAACCCAGTTCCTACCTTGTTAGGTGATTCTTATTACTCTATTCATCTTCGGAATTCTTATCATGGGGGGATGATTATCTGTTGCACGCCCCTGTTGTACCGGTGGTTTATCTCTCATATGCCTCAGCCTGATGCTTTTTAGGATGTCAAGAACGAACCCCGTTGGGCTCCTAAGATCATGGCACTTACTCACTCGGATATTGATTGGTATCATCGAGCTTACTAGGATATAGAGATTATTAACAGTTGTGGTAGTTTCCTCAATGTACCTCTTCTTGGTACAAAGGGAGGAATTAACTATAACCCTGTTCTTGCACGACGACAACTCGGTTATCCGATGAGGGATAAACCAAATAGTATTCATTTGAGTAGTTTCTCTCTGAAGGAGGGAGAAGACCATAGGGAATCTAGGGAGCAAATTGTGAAAGCCTGGCGTTACCTTCATAAGAAGAGTAGGAAGGATTTGGGAGCTAGGGGTGTTGTTTCTTTAGAGCCATATCTTCAGTGGTTCCAAACGAGAGCTATTCAGTTAAAGATGTCGTATTCCCGGAAAACACCTATGCCTGATCTATTTATGAAGACCATTCCTCCCCTATTAGATGATCTAGAAGAGCTACATCTTGCTTTGGTCAGGATGCAACAGGAAACAAACGCTTGGAAGAACAAGTTCCAAACTTTAGAGATTTCCTATAGAGCAGACTTAAAGGAGAAAGACGACTTGATTGAGATCCTTGAGAGTCGAGTGGTAGAGACTATGGAGAGGCAAGGGGATTTATTTTCCCCTAAGCCTCAATCAGATGCTAATTACTCACTTCCTGATTCAGGTGATTGGAAGGAGGTTGCCACTAGGTATGCGGAAGAAAACCAGAGGTTGAAGGCTTAGATTGCCAGGCTCATAGGGAAGAGCCAACGTATAAAGTGATCTCCATCAGTTTTACTTCTCAGGGTTTTATATTTTATTATCATCTTGTACTTGGGATCATTGAAACTTGTAATCCATTTTGGAGTTGTTATAATTAAATTTTTCAGTATTTCAAATGTGTTATTACTTTGATATCTGCAATATGTCCATACATTTTAAATCCCTTGAAATATTAAATAATAAAATAAAATCATGTGCATTGCATACCATGCATCATATTGCACATATTTCTTGTATTTGTTATGCATATCCAGGTGTCTTACCAAGCTTCTTTACTTCGTTCAGCAAGCTGACTCACCACTACAACACTCGGGCTAATTTCAGAAAGAAGATGGACAACTTAGAACAAGAGAATGGAGAGCTGCACGAGGAGATTTCTGCTTTGAAGGCCGACATGGCCAATCTGACTGCTCTGATGGAAGCTCTGGTGGCTGCTCAGAATCAACCACCGAGTGTTCAACCTCAACCAACAAGGGAAACCACTGAAGCTCCGATTGTTCCCGTATCTGCCACTCTAGTTGTTGTTCAAAACCGCATGCCTCAAGGTTATCCATGGGGAATGCTAGAGAATTTTGAACCTGAAGGTTTCAATCTTGGTCCTCAAGATACTCCAATTGTCCAGACTATTGTTACTCCTGCACCACCTGTGGTGCATGCTGATCCTGCTGCACCTCCTTCGGTGAATATGGTTTCATTTGTTAATGATGATGTGTGTCATACTTTCCCTCCACCGAGTGAAGGATTGGGTCTTTATGATAGAATATATGATTTTCAAGAGCAGTTTGAAAAGACGAGGAGAGAGATGAAGGCCCTCAGGGGAAAAGAGCTATTTTGGAAGAATGTGAATGAGTTATGCTTGGTCCCGAATGTTAAGATACCTGCTAAGTTTAAGGTCCCAGAGTTTGAGAAGTACAAGGGTAACACTTTCCCTCGTGCTTATCTGGTGATGTATGTAAGGAGAATGTCTACCCATACTGATGATCAACGTCTGCTGATTCACTTTTTTCAGGATAGTTTGACCGGTCTTGCGCTGAAGTGGTATATGAGTTTAGACAGCGTCAATATCCATACTTTCAATGACTTGGGAGAAGCATTTATCAGACAATACAAGTACAACATGGACATGACGCCTGACTATGATCAACTCAGGGGAATGGTTCAGAAAGATAGTGAATCGTTCAAAGAATATGCACAGAGATGGCGTGAGGAAGCCGCCCAAGTGATTCCTCCCATGGAAGAGAAGAAGATGACTAAGATTTTCTTGAAAATGCTGGGTGCTTTCTACTACGAGAGGATGGTAGCAAGTGCGCCAAGTGACTTTACTGAAATTGTAGGAATGGGTATCCGCTTAGAAGAGGTTGTAAGAGAGGGTCGTTTAATGAAAGGTGAAGGCTCTAGAGGTGTGAAGAAGCCATCTTATGGGTTTACCAAGAAAAAAGGAAGGGGATGAAAATGTTGTTATGCAAGAAAGGATGGTTAATACCCCTAGAAGGAATTATCAGCATCATCAACAAGTCGCCTCAGTTACTCAAGTTTTAGGTGCAGCTCCAACTACCGTTGCTTATGAAATACTGTCCCAGCAGGGGAATCAAGGGTATAATCAGAGAAGGGAGAGTTATGAACCTATTCCTATGAGCTATGCAGAGTTACTACCGGCATTGATTCAGAAGAAGTTGGTTCAGACCCCACCACCTCCCGCTGTGCCATCACCATTGCCTTGGTACTACAAGGCAGACCAAACATGTGCTTTTCATCAGGGAGCACCAGGGCATAATGTTGAGAATTGTTATCCTTTGAAGACTGAGGGGCAGAAATTGGTGAAGTCTGGTATTCTATCTTTCAAGGATGTGGGACCTAATGTGAAAGACAATCCTCTACCCAAGCATGGAGGAGTAAAGGTTGTGAATATGGTGGGCGGTTGTCCAGGCGACTTCCGGATTTTTGATATTAATCTAGTTAGAGGAGATTTGGTGAAAATGCATGAAAACCTCTGAGTTTAGCTACTACACACATGACCATTTCAGTTGTGATATTTACAGTACAGACATACAGGGTGGTGGTAAGATAAAGAATGATTTACAGGAGATGATGGGTGAGGGCCTCATCCCCATAGTCAGGCCTAGGGAAGAGTATGAAGAGGAGGTGAATATGGTTTTTGGATGTCCTAGAGAATTCATAATTTTTGATGTAGAGTATATGAATGAGGACCTTGTGTAATTGCATGCTACTTTCTGCCATATGGCTGGTCAGGTAGAACACCAGTATGGATCTTACCGAATTTGCTGCCGGGACTCCTGAGGATGTTCAATCGTGAAGAAGGGTGTTCAGTTGTTGTTAGATAATGGAACTATCAAGGTTACAAGTCAAAGGGATGGTTACCATGAAGTTAATTTGATTGAGGTTTGCTTGACTGAAGAAGAGTCGAATGAAGAGTATGCCTCTGCAGATGAGTATGTCTCCTCAGATGAGGATTTGTTTTCCAGAAATGACTCAATAATGACTGATTATGTTGAAGAAGGGGTAAACGTCATTGTACCTTGTTTTGGGGCACCCCCATCTTGAAGTTGAATATTATAGAAAGCCAGTTGTTACCCCATTGGTGATTAGTTTGTCGGGTCCTATCCCCTACAAGTCAGATAAGGTTGTGCCCTACAAATGCAACGCTACAATCTTAGAGGATGGAGTGGAAGTTCCCATCCAGCCAATGCCTGATGTTGGGAATATTGCTGAAAATAGCAGGGTGACCCGCAGTGGTCGTGTGTTTGCACCAGTTGTTCGAGGAGATGTTAGTGCTGGAAAGAAAATTGCTGAGAATGTTGAACCCAAGAAGGCTATCGGTGAGACTAGTGGGACTATGTTAGAGAAAGAAGTGGATGATATTTTGAAGATAATCAAGATGAGCGAATACAGAATTGTAAATCAGCTACTGCAGACTCCTTTAAAAATATCTATCTTGGTTTTATTGATGAACTCATCTGCTCACAGAGAATCCTTGATGAGAGTATTGGACCAAGATTTTATGGAGAGTGATATACCTATAGACCAATTCAGTAGTGTAATAGGGAACATTACATCATGTAATAACTTTAGTTTCTGCATTGATGAATTATCAGATGAAGGAAGGAATCACAACCTGGCCCTTCACATCTCTATGAATTGCAAGAATGATTCACTATCCAATGTGCTGATTGATAATGGATCCGCTTTGAACGTTATACCGAGGAGCACTCTTATGAAGTTGAAATATCAAGGAACGCATATGTGCCCGAGTGGCATCATTGTGAAAGCGTTTGATGGATCAAGGAAATCTGTTATTGGTGAAGTGGACTTGCCTATTCATATAGGACCACATTTGTTTCAGATAACTTTCCAGGTCATGGATATTGTACCCACTTATAGCTATTTGTTGGGATGACCATTGATTCATGAGGCAGGGGCTGTCACTTCAACTTTACACCTGAAATTGAAATTTTTACGTGAAGGGAAAGTAGTAATCATAAATGAGGAACAAGCATTATTGATATCTCATTTGTCCTCTTTTAGCATTGTGGAGGCGGATGAAGCTGCTGTTGGAACCCAGTTCCAAGCCTTATCCATTGACAACATAAGAGGAAATGAGAAATCCATGGTTTCTCTTAAGGATGCGCAGCAAGTTGTGCGAAAGGGTCATAGCAGGGTATGGGGACAGATTATGGGTCCACCTGTAAACAAGAACAGAACCGGCTTGGGGTTCTCTTTGAAGAATGGCAAAGGTAAGAGCATGAAGACGAAGTCTTCTACAAGAAAGTATCAAGACATCTTCCTTAGCGGGGGTTATCTGCATCCAACTGTTTCCGGGATTAATGCCATTGTGGAAGATGAAGCATAGCAGGAAATGCTTAATCATGTGACGCACAGAGTTAGGGTTCATAACTGGATCACCATTGATGTTCCCTCTTGCATACATGTTTCAAAGTAATTTGTTTTGTTAATCTTTTTGAAAAGCTTTCACTCTTCCCAAGGTGGAAGTATTAATGTTGTAGGGCTTATCTGTTTGTTGTGACTTTTAAAATCAATAATAAATGTTGTCTTTGTTTCCCAAATTGTGTCTTCATTTTCTGCTTTTTCTTGGAAAATGGTAATCAGAAAAAAAACCTTCAAAATAAATAAATAACTGAAATTCAATCTGCACGATCACTTGTTATATATGTAAGTTTCTAAAAGCAATCATAAATCATATGTGCAGATTAATTAAAAAACCCGTTGAATACAATGACCCTGCACCCTCTCCTAACTTTAAATGTCCTGTGTATGGGGCCGAAGAAGAAGATTATGATGAGATTCCAAAAGAGGTCTCACGGTTGCTTGAGCATGAGGAAAATACCATTCAGCCATATAAAGAGCCATTGGAAGTGATCAATTTAGGTTCAGAAGAAGATCTGAATGAAGTCAAGATTGGAGCATCGCTGCATCCTGATGTGAAGAGCAGGTTGATTGAGCTGTTGAAAGAGTATGTGGATATTTTTGCTTGGCCTTATCAAGATATGCCTGGTCTAGATACAGATATTATAGAGCACCGTTTGCCGTTGAAGCCAGAGTGTCCGCCAATCAAACAGAAGTTGAGAAGAACTCACCCAGATATGGCAGTGAAGATCAAAGAGGAGGTTCTAAAGCAGATTAATGCTGGTTTTATTGTGACATCAGTGTATCCTCAATGGATTGCCAATATTGTTCCAGTACCGAAAAAAGACGGAAAAGTTCACATGTGCGTAGATTTCAGAGATCTAAATAAAGCTAGTCCAAAAGATGATTTTCCATTGCCACACATTGATATGTTAGTGGATAACACATCAAAATTCAAATTTTTCTCATTCATGAACGGATTTTCAGGGTATAATCAAATAAGAATGGCGCACGAGGACATAGAAAAAATAACGTTTATCACACCCTGGGGAACATTCTGTTATAGAGTGATGCCCTTTGGGTTGAAGAACGCTGGTGCAACGTACCAGAGGGCTATGACAACCCTATTTCATGATCTGATGCACAAGGAAATCGAAGTATATGTTGATGATATAATTGATAAATCCCAGATGAAAGTATCGTCTCCGCTTGAATCCAAATAAATGCACCTTCAGTGTTCGATTAGGAAAATTGTTGGGTTTCATTGTTAGCCAGAAAATTAAAGTTGACCCTGATAAAGTCAAAGCAATTCAAGAGATGCCAACGCCAAGAACTGAAAATCAAGTCAGAGGGTTCCTCGGGCGTTTGAATTATATTTCCAGATTCATTTCCCACATGACTGCAACATGTGAACCGATCTTTAAGTTGTTAAAGAAAGATCAAGGTTGTGTGTGGACATATGATTGCCAAAGGGAATTTTAAAGTATTAAAGAATATCTGCTTAAACCTCCTATTTCGCTCCCTCTTGTCGAAGGAAGACCGTTGATTATGTATCTGACAATGTTAGATAAATACATGGGTTGTATTTTGGGACAACAGGATGAAACAGGGAAGAAAGAGTTCACCATTTATTATCTCAGTAAAAAGTTCACTGATCATGAGTCGCGGTATTCCATGCTGGAAAAGACATGTTGTGCATTGTCCTGGGCGGCAAAGCGTTTGCGGCAGTATATGTTGAATTACACTACTTGGTTGATCTCCAAAATGGATCCAATCAAGTACATTTTTGAAAAGGCTGCTCTTACTGGGAGAATTGCCCGCTGGCATATGTTGCTATCTGAATATGATATCGAATACCGCACTCAAAAAGCTATTAAAAGAAGTGTGTTGGCAGATTATCTTGCTCACCAACCAGTGGAGGATCATCAGTCTGTGGAGTATGATTTCCCTGATGAGGATGTGATGTTTCTGAAAGTGAAAGATTGTGATGAACCATTTCCTGAGGAAGATCCTAACCCTGAATCTCGTTGGAGTATGATATTTGATGGAGCTGTGAATGTTTATGGTAAAGGAATTGGTGTTGTGATTGTCACTCCACATGGATCACACATTCCTTTTACCGCAAGGTTGAAATTTGATTATACTAATAATATGGCAGAATATGAGGCTTGCATCATGGGTCTCGAAGAAGCTATTGATCTCAGAATTAAAATTTTAGATGTGTATGGTGATTAAGCTTTGGTAATAAACCAGATTAAAGGAGAATGTGATACTCGTCACCCCGGCTTGATCCCTTAAAAAGATTATTCTAGAAGGTTATTACCCTTATTTAATAAAGTTGAATTCCATCATATTCTAAGAGATAAAAATCAAATGGGGGATGCTCTGGAAAATCTGACTTCTATGTATCAAGTAAATACTTGGAATGATATACCTCGAATTATGGTTCAGAGGCTGGATAGACCTGCTGATGTGTTTACAACAGAGGAGGTAGTAGATGAGAAGCCTTGGTATTATGATATCAAGCATTTTCTCCAGACTCAGGAATACCTGATTGGTGCATCGAATAAAGATAGAAAGACATTGAGAAGATTGGCAGGAAGTTTCTTCCTCAGTGAGAATGTGTTGTATAAAATAAATTATGACATGGTCTTGCTCAGATGCGTGGATAGACACGAAGCAGGCATGTTGATGCATGAGGTTCATGAAGGTTCATTTGGCACTCATGCCAATGGACATTCGATGGCTAAAAGGATGCTAAGGGCATGTTACTATTGGCTTACAATGGAATCTGATTGTTATAAATTTGAAAAGAAGTGTCATAAATGCCAGATTTATATGGACAAGGTTCATGTGCCTCCGAAAATTCTCAATGTGATCTCTTCCCCATGGCCTTTCTCTATGTGGGGTATTGACATGATTGGGATGATAGACAATCCAAAGCTTCGAATGGACACTATTTTATCTTGGTAGCAATTGATTACTTCACCAAGTGGGTGGAGGATGCTTCTTATGCTAATGTTACTAAACAGGTGGTTGTGCGCTTCATCAAGAATAACGTTATATGTCGGTACAGTGTACCAAGCAGAATTATCACCGACAATGGCTCGAATTTGAACAATAAAATGATGATAGAACTGTGTGAAGAATTCAAGATTGTCCATCACAATTCATCTCCATACAGGCCCATGATGAATGGGGCTGTTGAAGCTGCTAATAAGAATATCAAGAAGATTATCCAGAAAATGGTTGTTATTTATAAGGATTGGCATGAAATGCTTCCTTTTTCTTTGCATGGATATTGAACATCTGTCTTCACTTCAATAGGAGCAACCCCGTTCTCCCAGGTGTATGGGATGGAAGTTGTACTCTCAGTCGAGGTTGAGATTCCCTCTTTGTGTGTGATAATGGAAACCAAGTTGACTGAGGTTGAATGGGTCCGAAACCGGTTTGACCAATTGAATTTGTCCGAAGAGAAGAGAATGACAACTTTGTGTTATGGACAGTTATATCAGAAAATAATGAAGAAAGCTTTCGAGAAAAAGGTCAAACATCGTGAATTCATAGAAGGTGACCTCGTGCTCAGGAAGATCATGTCTTTCAACACTGATTCTAGGGGCAAGTGGACTCCCAATTTTGAAGGCCCATATGTTGTTAAGAAAGCCTTCTTTGGCGGTGCATTAATTCTTGAAACTATGGATGGCAAGGAGTTCCCACATCCCATGAATGCTGATGCAGTCAAGAAATACTTCGCCTAAAGAAGTAAAAGAACAGCTCGCTAAGTTGAAAACTCGAAAGGGCGGCTTAGGCAAAAAAGAGCGTCCTGGTAGGCCGAAAACCCGGAAGGGCGGTCTAGGCAAAAGTTAGAGACATAAAAAGAATAAATTTCCTGCAAATTGAAAACCCGCAAGGGCAGCTTAGGAAAAAGTTAGGGACTTTCTTGGCAAGTAACTGCATCATGCAAGATCTGATCATTGAAGCAACAATCTTCTCGAATCCTCATCGTACTTCAACGGAAGCTGCTGCTCAGGATTTCAAAAATTGTTAGAGGGGATAATGGTCAGTGTATCTCAATGTATCTTTTCCATTATATATTACCATTTTCCAAACTTTGTAATCATCTATGGAGTCTCGCCGTTCACAGACTACCATTCTACTAATAAAGTTTGAGCTGTTACCCAACTCTTTGGTGTTTCTTATTTTATTTAGCTTGCAAAGACTCCATTTATTATTGATAATAACTCTCAAAGCAAAAATATTAAATAACAAAATCGATTTTTCAAAAAGAATTTACAATTTGCTTTTACTTTAGAATTTGTGATGCAAAAAAAAAACAACAGCAACAAAAATGGTGATCCCAGGAATGGACAAACTCCAGTAGTTTTAAGAAGTTTTTGTTCCCCTCGTGAAAGTATACTCAGGATGATTCGCCGTATTGGGTTCGAGATTATGGTATCCTTGGTCAAGTTTGGATTCATTTTTCCTCTTTTCTGAGTTTTCATGATGTAAAGTTTCAATCCGAGATTTCTCCAGTGAAGTTTTCATTCAGTCTAATGGAAGTTCTTTTTCCAGAGAAGTCGGTACCATAATAACTCTTGAAGAACGCAGGTCCCCAGTTTCTCTAGTGAAGAACGTATTGTGGTTTTCCCTTTAAGGATGTGGTGATTAACCTCCCCAATAAAGTGGACCAGAATTTTCCAGTTAATGTTTTGATGATTTGTTGTCCATCTACTTTACTTGAGATTGGTTTTGCAATCCCCAGTAGAAGTGTTACTCTTGAAAACATTTATTTCCCTGGTGAAGCCTGGACAAGGATGTTCTATTCGTGTATCTGTACTATTTTGTCACTTTGTTTTGTTTACTTCCAGATTATGTTTCTCCACAGTAAAGCTGAAGCAGGCAGTAGGTTATGTTTCCTCAGCTGGCGCTTACTTTTTCTTGGAATGATCATCTTGGATGTGATTTAGCCGAGTGTTGTTTGTGCCTAAGATGGTTTTTCCTGGTTACTCCCAGTGTTGTATATCTGTTTTGTCATCATACACATGATAACACTCATACATTCATACATACATCATGCATAGCTAAAATTGGCAAATCGTTGCTCATTGCCATTTGTTAATATTTTTGTTGACATATCACCCTGTTTTGCAGAGTCACGTTGTCCTCTCTTCAATAGAGTGTTAACCTTAAGCAGAAAGCGTATATTCTTCCAATCTCCTCAATGAGTTATCCCTCGTGGAAGATTTTTTCTTTAGCCTTCGGGTACAGCTCCTTGTTTGGATGGATTTGGTTTTCCCTCTTGAGTTTATTTCTCAAAGGTTGTATTTTGGTTGATTGTTTCATTCTAGTTTATTTCTGGTTTGAATCTTTGGTTCCACAACAATATTATTTACTTTGGATTTCTGAAAGCTTCGAGTTTTGGTTTGTGCATTTATTTTGCACGAGAAGACTTTATCTCCTCAACAGGAATATCATGGCATCTCTCCAGGAAGTCATATTTCATTCCCCAGGAAGCCATACTGTTCTCCCCAGAAAGTCATTTCTTTTTACAATCCTCCATAACAATAAGTAGCAGGTCTCTTTATTTGAGCAACTTGTGCTTCCCTGTAAAAGTCGACATACCTTTTTTTTTGCTATCTCCTCTATGAGTGGATAGTTTGCAGTCCGTCGTCAGTTTATGCCAGTGCATAGCAAGACTTTTCAAATCCGCAGAGACAGTTCACAAGTGGAAGTCTCTTTATTTGAGACATCTTACCCTTTCCATGCAAAGTACCTCGATTAAAGAAGAAGTTAAGACCTGTTCTAAAAGAAATTCCAGAATTTTAGGGAAACTTGTTCTTTTTGCTACCCTCAGTGAAGTTGGTAGTTCATCGTCAGCGAACAATGATGTTATGATATATTCTCTTCCTACCTTCAGTGAAAGTTGGTAGATCATCGGCAGTGAACGTCGATGATTGTTATCTTGTTGCTACCCTCAGTTAACGTTGGTAGTTCATCGTCAGTGAATGGCAATGCTATGATATATTTTCTCTCTATCTTCAGTGAAATTTGGTAGACCACCATCAGTGAAAGTTGGTGTTTGTTATCTTTTTTCTACCCTCAGTGAACATTGGTATCGTCAGTGAACGGCGGTGCTATGGTATATTCTCTTCCTACCTTCAGTGAAATTTGGTAGGTCATCAACAGTGAACGTTGATGATTGTTATCTTTTTGCTACCATCAGTGAACGTTGGTAGTTCATCATTAGTGAACGACGATGCTATGATATATTTTCTCTCTACCTTCAGTGAAAGTTGGTAGATCACCATCAATGAAAGTTAGTGTTTGTTATCTTTTTACTACCCTCAGTGAATGTTGGTAGTTCATCGTCAGTGAATGGTGATGCTATGATATATTCTCTCTCTACCTTCAGTGAAATTTAGTAGATCACCATCAATTAAAGTTGGTGTTTGTTATCTTTTTGCTACCCTTAGCGAACGTTGGTAGTTCATCCTCAGTGAACGGTGATGCTATGATATATTTTCTCTCTACCTTCAGTGAAAGTTGGTAGATCACCATCAATGAAAGTTGGTGATTTTTATTTTTTTGCTACCCTCCGTGAACGTTGGTAGTTCATCGTCAGTGAACGACGATGCTATGATATTTTCTCTCGCTACCTTCAGTGAAAGTTGGTAGATCACCATCAGTGAAAGTTGGTAGGTCATCAACAGTGAGCATCAATGATTCTTTCTCCCTGCCTTCAGTAAACGTTGGTAGCTTCTCCTTCAGTGGAATTTGGTGTATCCTTTCTGTTGTACCATAAATTTAGCCCCTACCTTTTTCAGTCGCACTTTCATATCATATTTTGTCATTTGGTCACAATCATTAATAAATAGCTTCATTCATCACATTTGCATCCTATCTTTAAGTTTTCTCTTGTGTTGTTGACTAACTTCTAATCAAAACGCAAAAAATATTTGTCTTTGCCTTTGCATATTTGTGTTTTGTAGGTACCGAGTCAAAGCATCCGACAAATAAGGTTTTCTGGTATTATTTCCCTAAAATCTCTATTTGCAAAGAAAAATAATAATAATTAAATTTTTCTTTTTTTATTTTCCTGTACAATCGATTGCTCCCATAGTGCAATCGATTCCACAAAGTGTATTGTGCACAATCTTTGAAAAAAAGTGTATTTTTAGCTTTCAAAAATAAAAAAAAATTGTATGTGTCGACACATATGTGTTATGTGTCGACCCATGCAAGGCAATCAATTCTGTAATGTGCTGACAAAAGCAGCTTGCATCAACCCATAGAGGCTTGTGTCGACTCATCCTGTTTTGTATAACTAGCATGTGTTGACACATACATGTTATGTGTCGACTCATGCAAATTGATTGACTCGGTATTGTGTTGAAATAACAGCTTGCATCGACCCATAGAAGCTTGTGTCGACTCATGCAAATTGATTGATTCTGTATTAAGTTAAAAAGGCAGCTTGTATCGATCCATAGAAGCTTGCGTCGACTCATGCTTGCTATACAACTAGAATGTGTCGATGCATACGACTCTTGTGTCGACTCATAGCAGAAAAACACACGTGATTTTTGAAAAAAGCCAGCAATTTCAAAACTGTCATCTTTTTTGCTCCAATTTTTCTGCATAATTTGAAAATTATATCATTAATTCAATTTTTTGCTCCAAGAATCAATTACCATATTACCACTAATCCCAATCCTATACTCTATAAATAGAGACCCCATTTCATTCAAATGACAAGCTTTTGATAGCCAAAATCACTTTCCTAAAAAATCTCTCAATTCTCTCCATCTACCAAATTCACTCAAAGCTCCGTTCTCAAGAAAAGTTAGTAAGCTTTGCATTGAAGCTTACTAATCTTTGAGCTAAACCTTCATCCAAACACTTTTTCTTCATCAATTATCTACATCCAAGCTTTGGTAATTGATTCTTGTGGTTGAATTGAAGCAAATTCTTGAAGTTGTTTTATAATCTTCTAATTCTACCTTTGGTAAGTTGGATCATCATCTTTCATAATGTGATCTCTTGTGGATTTTTCGTTTTGATTCATTGAGCACTGTTTTATGATTCCATTAGTTCTATTTTCTCATAATTTGATGGAAATTTCATGCTCAATTGGGTCCATGATCATAAGGTGTTTGATGAAAAGTTGGAACAAGAATTTGATCCTTGAAATGTTGTTTTCTACTGATTTTAACAGGTTGCAATCAATTGTTGTAACATTGCAATTGATTGTCAGAGATCTTGGCATCTCTCCAGGAAGTCATATTTCATTCCCAGGAAGTCATATTTCATTCCCCTGGAAGCCATACTGTTCTCCCCAGAAAGACATTTCTTTTTACAATCCTCCATAACAATAAGTAGCAGGTCTCTTTATTTGAGCAACTTGTGCTTCCCTGTAAAAGTCGACATACCTTTTTTTTTTCTATCTCCTCTATGAGTGGATAGTTTGCAGTCCGTCGTCAGTTTATGCCAGTGCATAGCAAGATTTTTCAAATCCACAGAGACAGTTCACAAGTGGAAGTCTCTTTATTTGAGACATCTTACCCTTTCCATGCAAAGTACCTCGATTAAAGAAGAAGTTAAGACCTGTTCTAAAAGAAATTCCAGAATTTTAGGGAAAGTTGTTCTTTATGCTACCCTCAGTGAAGTTGGTAGTTCATCGTCAGTGAACAGTGATGCTATGATATATTCTCTTCCTACCTTCAGTGAAAGTTGGTAGATCATCGGCAGTGAACATCGATGATTGTTATCTTGTTGCTACCCTCAGTGAACGTTGGTAGTTCATCGTCAGTGAATGGCGATGCTATGATATATTTTCTCTCTATCTTCAGTGAAAGTTGGTAGACCACCATCAGTGAAAGTTGGTGTTTCTTATCTTTTTTCTACCCTCAGTGAACATTGGTATCGTCAGTGAACGGCGGTGCTATGATATATTCTCTTCCTACCTTCAGTTAAATTTGGTAGGTCATCAGCAGTGAACGTTGATGATTGTTATCTTTTTGCTATCATCAGTGAACGTTGGTAGTTCATCATTAGTGAACGGCGATGCTATGATATATTTTCTCTCTACCTTCAGTGAAAGTTGGTAGATCACCATCAATGAAAGTTAGTGTTTGTTATCTTTTTACTACCCTCAGTGAATGTTGGTAGTTCATCGTTAGTGAATGGTGATGCTATGATATATTCTCTCTCTACCTTCAGTGAAAGTTAGTAGATCACCATCAATTAAAGTTGGTGTTTGTTATCTTTTTGCTACCCTTAGCGAACGTTGGTAGTTCATCCTCAGTGAACGGTGATGCTATGATATATTTTCTCTCTACCTTC
The DNA here is from genome assembly GCA_948472305.1 of Vicia faba. NCBI lineage: Eukaryota > Viridiplantae > Streptophyta > Magnoliopsida > Fabales > Fabaceae > Vicia > Vicia faba. Next base: position 1,025,695,548 of record OX451738.1, read on the forward strand.
AGTGAAAGTTGGTAGATCACCATCAATGAAAGTTGGTGATTTTTATTTTTTTGCTACCCTCCGTAAACGTTGGTAGTTCATCGTCAGTGAACGACGATGCTATGATATATTCTCTCGCTACCTTCAGTGAAAGTTGGTAGATCACCATCAGTGAAAGTTGGTAGGTCATCAATAGTGAGCATCAATGATTCTTTCTCCCTGCCTTCAGTAAACGTTGGTAGCTTCTCCTTCAGTGGAATTTGGTGTATCCTTTCTGTTGTACCATAAATTTCGCCCCTACCTTTTTCAGTCGCACTTTCATATCATATTTTGTCATTTGGTCACAATCATTAATAAATAGCTTCATTCATCACATTTGCATCCTATCTTTAAGTTTTCTCTTGTGTTGTTGACTAACTTCTAATCAAAACGCAAAAAATATTTGTCTTTGCCTTTGCATATTTGTGTTTTGTAGGTACCGAGTCAAAGCATCCGACAAATAAGGTTTTCTGGTATTATTTCCCTAAAATCTCTATTTGCAAAGAAAAATAATAATAATTAAATTTTTTCATTTTTTATTTTCCTGTACAATCGATTGCTCCCATAGTGCAATCGATTCCACAAAGTGTATTGTGCACAATCTTTGAAAAAAAGTGATTTTTAGCTTTCAAAAATAAAAAAAATTGTATGTGTCGACACATATGTGTTATGTGTCGACCCATGCAAGGCAATCAATTCTGTAACGTGCTGACAAAAGCAGCTTGCATCAACCCATAGAGGCTTGTGTCGACTCATCCTGTTTTGTATAACTAGCATGTGTTGACACATACATGTTATGTGTCGACTCATGCAAATTGATTGACTCTGTATTGTGTTGAAATAACAGCTTGCATCGACCCATAGAAGCTTGTGTCGACTCATGCAAATTGATTGATTTTGTATTAAGTTAAAAAGGCAGCTTGTATCGATCCATAGAAGCTTGCGTCGACTCATGCTTGCTATACAACTAGAATGTGTCGATGCATACGACTCTTGTGTCGACTCATAGCAGAAAAACACACGTGATTTTTGAAAAAAGCCAGCAATTTCAAAACTGTCATCTTTTTTGCTCCAATTTTTCTGCATAATTTGAAAATTATATCATTAATTCAATTTTTTGCTCCAAGAATCAATTACCATATTACCACTAATCCCAATCCTAAACTCTATAAATAGAGACCCCATTTCATTCAAATGACAAGCTTTTGATAGCCAAAATCACTTTCCTAAAAAATCTCTCAATTCTCTCCATCTACCAAATTCACTCAAAGCTCCATTCTCAAGAAAAGTTAGTAAGCTTTGCATTGAAGCTTACTAATCTTTGAGCTAAACCTTCATCCAAACACTTTTTCTTCATCAATTCTCTACATCCAAGCTTTGGTAATTGATTCTTGTGGTTGAATTGAAGCAAATTCTTGAAGTTGTTTTATAATCTTCTAATTCTACCTTTGGTAAGTTGGATCATCATCTTTCATAATGTGATATCTTGTGGATTTTTCGTTTTGATTCATTGAGCACTGTTTTATGATTCCATTAGTTCTATTTTCTCATAATTTGATGGAATTTTCATGCTCAATTTGGTCCATGATCATAAGGTGTTTGATGAAAAGTTGGAACAAGAATTTGATCCTTGAAATGTTGTTTTCTACTGATTTTAACAGGTTGCAATCAATTGTTGTAACATTGCAATTGATTGTCAGAGATCTTGGCATCTCTCCAGGAAGTCATATTTCATTCCCAGGAAGTCATATTTCATTCCCCAGGAAGCCATACTGTTCTCCCCAGAAAGACATTTCTTTTTACAATCCTCCATAACAATAAGTAGCATGTCTCTTTATTTGAGCAACTTGTGCTTCCCTGTAAAAGTCGACATACCTTTTTTTTTGCTATCTCCTCTATGAGTGGATAGTTTGCAGTCCGTCGTCAGTTTATGCCAGTGCATAGCAAGACTTTTCAAATCCGCAGAGACAGTTCACAAGTGGAAGTCTCTTTATTTGAGACATCTTACCCTTTCCATGCAAAGTACCTCGATTAAAGAAGAAGTTAAGACCTGTTCTAAAAGAAATTCCAGAATTTTAGGGAAACTTGTTCTTTTTGCTACCCTCAGTGAAGTTGGTAGTTCATCGTCAGTGAACAGTGATGCTATGATATATTCTCTTCCTACCTTCAGTGAAAGTTGGTAGATCATCGGCAGTGAACGTCGATGATTGTTATCTTGTTGCTACCCTCAGTGAACGTTGGTAGTTCATCGTCAGTGAATGGCGATGCTATGATATATTTTCTCTCTATCTTCAGTGAAAGTTGGTAGACCACCATCAGTGAAAGTTGGTGTTTGTTATCTTTTTTCTACCCTCAGTGAACATTGGTATCGTCAGTGAATGGCGGTGCTATGATATATTCTCTTCCTACCTTCAGTGAAATTTGGTAGGTCATCAGCAGTGAACGTTGATGATTGTTATCTTTTTGCTACCATCAGTGAATGTTGGTAGTTCATCATTAGTGAACGGCGATGCTATGATATATTTTCTCTCTACCTTCAGTGAAAGTTGGTAGATCACCATCAATGAAAGTTAGTGTTTTTTATCTTTTTACTACCCTCAGTGAATGTTGGTAGTTCATCGTCAGTGAATGGTGATGCTATGATATATTCTCTCTCTACCTTCAGTGAAAGTTAGTAGATCACCATCAATTAAAGTTGGTGTTTGTTATCTTTTTGCTACCCTTAGCGAACGTTGGTAGTTCATCCTCAGTGAACGGTGATGCTATGATATATTTTCTCTCTACCTTCAGTGAAAGTTGGTAGATCACCATCAATGAAAGTTGGTGATTTTTATTTTTTTGCTACCCTCAGTGAACGTTGGTAGTTCATCGTCAGTGAACGACGATGCTATGATATATTCTCTCGCTACCTTCAGTTAAAGTTGGTAGATCACCATCAGTGAAAGTTGGTAGGTCATCAACAGTGAGCATCAATGATTCTTTCTCCCTGCCTTCAGTAAACGTTGGTAGCTTCTCCTTCAGTGGAATTTGGTGTATCCTTTATGTTGTACCATAAATTTCGCCCCTACCTTTTTCAGTCGCACTTTCATATCATATTTTGTCATTTGGTCACAATCATTAATAAATAGCTTCATTCATCACATTTGCATCCTATCTTTAAGTTTTCTCTTGTGTTGTTGACTAACTTCTAATCAAAATGCAAAAAATATTTGTCTTTGCCTTTGCATATTTGTGTTTTGTAGGTACCGAGTCAAAGCATCCGACAAATAAGGTTTTCTGGTATTATTTCCCTAAAATCTCTATTTGCAAAGAAAAATAATAATAATTAAATTTTTTCATTTTTTATTTTCCTGTACAATCGATTGCTCCCATAGTGCAATCGATTCCACAAAGTGTATTGTGCACAATCTTTGAAAAAAAGTGTATTTTTAGCTTTCAAAAATAAAAAAAAATTGTATGTGTCGACACATATGTGTTATGTGTCGACCCATGCAAGGCAATCAATTCTGTAATGTGCTGACAAAAGCAGCTTGCATCAACCCATAGAGGCTTGTGTCGACTAATCCTGTTTTGTATAACTAGCATGTGTTGACACATACATGTTATGTGTCGACTCATGCAAATTGATTGACTCTGTATTGTGTTGAAATAACAGCTTGCATCGACCCATAGAAGCTTGTGTCGACTCATGCAAATTGATTGATTATGTATTAAGTTAAAAAGGCAGCTTGTATCGATCCATAGAAGCTTGCGTCGACTCATGCTTGCTATACAACTAGAATGTGTCGACGCATACGACTCTTGTGTCGACTCATAGCAGAAAAACACACGTGATTTTTGAAAAAAGCCAGCAATTTCAAAACTGTCATCTTTTTTGCTCCAATTTTTCTGCATAATTTGAAAATTATATCATTAATTCAATTTTTTGCTCCAAGAATCAATTACCATATTACCACTAATCCCAATCCTAAACTCTATAAATAGAGACCCCATTTCATTCAAATGACAAGCTTTTGATAGCCAAAATCACTTTCCTAAAAAATCTCTCAATTCTCTCCATCTACCAAATTCACTCAAAGCTCCGTTCTCAAGAAAAGTTAGTAAGCTTTGCATTGAAGCTTACTAATCTTTGAGCTAAACCTTCATCCAAACACTTTTTCTTCATCAATTCTCTACATCCAAGCTTTGGTAATTGATTCTTGTGGTTGAATTGAAGCAAATTCTTGAAGTTGTTTTATAATCTTCTAATTCTACCTTTGGTAAGTTGGATCATCATCTTTCATAATGTGATATCTTGTGGATTTTTCGTTTTGATTCATTGAGCACTGTTTTATGATTCCATTAGTTCTATTTTCTCATAATTTGATGGAATTTTCATGCTCAATTTGGTCCATGATCATAAGGTGTTTGATGAAAAGTTGGAACAAGAATTTGATCCTTGAAATGTTGTTTTCTACTGATTTTAACAGGTTGCAATCAATTGTTGTAACATTGCAATTGATTGTCAGAGATCTTGGCATCTCTCCAGGAAGTCATATTTCATTCCCAGGAAGTCATATTTCATTCCCCAGGAAGCCATACTGTTCTCCCCAGAAAGACATTTCTTTTTACAATCCTCCATAACAATAAGTAGCATGTCTCTTTATTTGAGCAACTTGTGCTTCCCTGTAAAAGTCGACATACCTTTTTTTTTGCTATCTCCTCTATGAGTGGATAGTTTGCAGTCCGTCGTCAGTTTATGCCAGTGCATAGCAAGACTTTTCAAATCCGCAGAGACAGTTCACAAGTGGAAGTCTCTTTATTTGAGACATCTTACCCTTTCCATGCAAAGTACCTCGATTAAAGAAGAAGTTAAGACCTGTTCTAAAAGAAATTCCAGAATTTTAGGGAAACTTGTTCTTTTTGCTACCCTCAGTGAAGTTGGTAGTTCATCGTCAGTGAACAGTGATGCTATGATATATTCTCTTCCTACCTTCAGTGAAAGTTGGTAGATCATCGGCAGTGAACGTCGATGATTGTTATCTTGTTGCTACCCTCAGTGAACGTTGGTAGTTCATCGTCAGTGAATGGCGATGCTATGCTATATTTTCTCTCTATCTTCAGTGAAAGTTGGTAGACCACCATCAGTGAAAGTTGGTGTTTGTTATCTTTTTTCTACCCTCAGTGAACATTGGTATCGTCAGTGAACGGCGGTGCTATGATATATTCTCTTCCTACCTTCAGTGAAATTTGGTAGGTCATCAGCAGTGAACGTTGATGATTGTTATCTTTTTGCTACCATCAGTGAACGTTGGTAGTTCATCATTAGTGAACGGCGATTCTATGATATATTTTCTCTCTACCTTCAGTGAGAGTTGGTAGATCACCATCAATGAAAGTTAGTGTTTGTTATCTTTTTACTACCCTCAGTGAATGTTGGTAGTTCATCGTCAGTGAATGGTGATGCTATGATATATTCTCTCTCTACCTTCAGTGAAAGTTAGTAGATCACCATCAATTAAAGTTGTTGTTTGTTATCTTTTTGCTACCCTTAGCGAACGTTGGTAGTTCCTCCTCAGTGAACGGTGATGCTATGATATATGTTCTCTCTACCTTCAGTGAAAGTTGGTAGATCACCATCAATGAAAGTTGGTGATTTTTATTTTTTTGCTACCCTCCGTGAACGTTGGTAGTTCATCGTCAGTGAACGACGATGCTATGATATATTCTCTCGCTACCTTCAGTGAAAGTTGGTAGATCACCATCAGTGAAAGTTGGTAGGTCATCAACAGTGAGCATCAATGATTCTTTCTCCCTGCCTTCAGTAAACGTTGGTAGCTTCTCCTTCAGTGGAATTTGGTGTATCCTTTCTGTTGTACCATAAATTTCGCCCCTACCTTTTTCAGTCGCACTTTCATATCATATTTTGTCATTTGGTCACAATCATTAATAAATAGCTTCATTCATCACATTTGCATCCTATCTTTAAGTTTTCTCTTGTGTTGTTGACTAACTTCTAATCAAAACGCAAAAAATATTTGTCTTTGCCTTTGCATATTTGTGTTTTGTAGGTACCGAGTCAAAGCATCCGACAAATAAGGTTTTCTGGTATTATTTCCCTAAAATCTCTATTTGCAAAGAAAAATAATAATAATTAAATTTTTTCATTTTTTATTTTCCTGTACAATCGATTGCTCCCATAGTGAAATCGATTCCACAAACTGTATTGTGCACAATCTTTGAAAAAAAGTGTATTTTTAGCTTTCAAAAATAATAAAAAAATTGTATGTGTCGACACATATGTGTTATGTGTCGACCCATGCAAGGCAATCAATTCTGTAATGTGCTGACAAAAGCAGCTTGCATCAACCCATAGAGGCTTGTGTCGACTCATCCTGTTTTGTATAACTAGCATGTGTTGACACATACATGTTATGTTTCGACTCATGCAAATTGATTGACTCTGTATTATGTTGAAATAACAGCTTGCATCGATCCATAAAAGCTTGTGTCGACTCATGCAAATTGATTGATTCTGTATTAAGTTAAAAAGGCAGCTTGTATCGATCCATAGAAGCTTGCGTCGACTCATGCTTGCTATACAACTAGAATGTGTCGACGCATACGACTCTTGTGTCGACTCATAGCAGAAAAACACACGTGATTTTTGAAAAAAGCCAGCAATTTCAAAACTGTCATCTTTTTTGCTCCAATTTTTCTGCATAATTTGAAAATTATATCATTAATTCAATTTTTTGCTCCAAGAATCAATTACCATATTACCACTAATCCAAATCCTAAACTCTATAAATAGAGACCCCATTTCATTCAAATGACAAGCTTTTGATAGCCAAAATCACTTTCCTAAAAAATCTCTCAATTCTCTCCATCTACCAAATTCACTCAAAGCTCCGTTCTCAAGAAAAGTTAGTAAGCTTTGCATTGAAGCTTACTAATCTTTGAGCTAAACCTTCATCCAAACACTTTTTCTTCATCAATTCTCTACATCCAAGCTTTGGTAATTGATTCTTGTGGTTGAATTGAAGCAAATACTTAAAGTTGTTTTATAATCTTCTAATTCTACCTTTGGTAAGTTGGATCATCATCTTTCATAATGTGATATCTTGTGGATTTTTCGTTTTGATTCATTGAGCACTGTTTTATGATTCCATTAGTTCTATTTTCTCATAATTTGATGGAATTTTCATGCTCAATTGGGTCCATGATCATAAGGTGTTTGATGAAAAGTTGGAACAAGAATTTGATCCTTGAAATGTTGTTTTCTACTGATTTTAACAGGTTGCAATCAATTGTTGTAACATTGCAATTGATTGTCAGAGATCTTGGCATCTCTCCAGGAAGTCATATTTCATTCCCAGGAAGTCATATTTCATTCCCCAGGAAGCCATACTGTTCTCCCCAGAAAGACATTTCTTTTTACAATCCTCCATAACAATAAGTAGCAGGTCTCTTTATTTGAGCAACTTGTGCTTCCCTGTAAAAGTCGACATACCTTTTTTTTTGCTATCTCCTCTATGAGTGGATAGTTTGCAGTCCGTAGTCAGTTTATGCCAGTGCATAGCAAGACTTTTCAAATCCGCAGAGACAGTTCACAAGTGGAAGTCTCTTTATTTGAGACATCTTACCCTTTCCATGCAAAGTACCTCGATTAAAGAAGAAGTTAAGACCTGTTCTAAAAGAAATTCCAGAATTTTAGGGAAACTTGTTCTTTTTGCTACCCTCAGTGAAGTTGGTAGTTCATCGTCAGTGAACAGTGATGCTATGATATATTCTCTTCCTACCTTCAGTGAAAGTTGGTAGATCATCGGCAGTGAACGTCGATGATTGTTATCTTGTTGCTACCCTCAGTGAACGTTGGTAGTTCATCGTCAGTGAATGGCGATGCTATGCTATATTTTCTCTCTATCTTCAGTGAAAGTTGGTAGACCACCATCAGTGAAAGTTGGTGTTTGTTATCTTTTTTCTACCCTCAGTGAACATTGGTATCGTCAGTGAACGGCGGTGCTATGATATATTCTCTTCCTACCTTCAGTGAAATTTGGTAGGTCATCAGCAGTGAACGTTGATGATTGTTATCTTTTTGCTATCATCAGTGAACGTTGGTAGTTCATCATTAGTGAACGGCGATGCTATGATATATTTTCTCTCTACCTTCAGTGAAAGTTGGTAGATCACCATCAATGAAAGTTAGTGTTTGTTATCTTTTTACTACCCTCAGTGAATGTTGGTAGTTCATCGTTAGTGAATGGTGATGCTATGATATATTCTCTCTCTACCTTCAGTGAAAGTTAGTAGATCACCATCAATTAAAGTTGGTGTTTGTTATCTTTTTGCTACCCTTAGCGAACGTTGGTAGTTCATCCTCAGTGAACGGTGATGCTATGATATATTTTCTCTCTACCTTCAGTGAAAGTTGGTAGATCACCATCAATGAAAGTTGGTGATTTTTATTTTTTTGCTACCCTCCGTAAACGTTGGTAGTTCATCGTCAGTGAACGACGATGCTATGATATATTCTCTCGCTACCTTCAGTGAAAGTTGGTAGATCACCATCAGTGAAAGTTGGTAGGTCATCAATAGTGAGCATCAATGATTCTTTCTCCCTGCCTTCAGTAAACGTTGGTAGCTTCTCCTTCAGTGGAATTTGGTGTATCCTTTCTGTTGTACCATAAATTTCGCCCCTACCTTTTTCAGTCGCACTTTCATATCATATTTTGTCATTTGGTCACAATCATTAATAAATAGCTTCATTCATCACATTTGCATCCTATCTTTAAGTTTTCTCTTGTGTTGTTGACTAACTTCTAATCAAAACGCAAAAAATATTTGTCTTTGCCTTTGCATATTTGTGTTTTGTAGGTACCGAGTCAAAGCATCCGACAAATAAGGTTTTCTGGTATTATTTCCCTCAAATCTCTATTTGCAAAGAAAAATAATAATAATTAAATTTTTTCATTTTTTATTTTCCTGTACAATCGATTGCTCCCATAGTGCAATCGATTCCACAAAGTGTATTGTGCACAATCTTTGAAAAAAAGTGATTTTTAGCTTTCAAAAATAAAAAAAATTGTATGTGTCGACACATATGTGTTATGTGTCGACCCATGCAAGGCAATCAATTCTGTAACGTGCTGACAAAAGCAGCTTGCATCAACCCATAGAGGCTTGTGTCGACTCATCCTGTTTTGTATAACTAGCATGTGTTGACACATACATGTTATGTGTCGACTCATGCAAATTGATTGACTCTGTATTGTGTTGAAATAACAGCTTGCATCGACCCATAGAAGCTTGTGTCGACTCATGCAAATTGATTGATTTTGTATTAAGTTAAAAAGGCAGCTTGTATCGATCCATAGAAGCTTGCGTCGACTCATGCTTGCTATACAACTAGAATGTGTCGATGCATACGACTCTTGTGTCGACTCATAGCAGAAAAACACACGTGATTTTTGAAAAAAGCCAGCAATTTCAAAACTGTCATCTTTTTTGCTCCAATTTTTCTGCATAATTTGAAAATTATATCATTAATTCAATTTTTTGCTCCAAGAATCAATTACCATATTACCACTAATCCCAATCCTAAACTCTATAAATAGAGACCCCATTTCATTCAAATGACAAGCTTTTGATAGCCAAAATCACTTTCCTAAAAAATCTCTCAATTCTCTCCATCTACCAAATTCACTCAAAGCTCCATTCTCAAGAAAAGTTAGTAAGCTTTGCATTGAAGCTTACTAATCTTTGAGCTAAACCTTCATCCAAACACTTTTTCTTCATCAATTCTCTACATCCAAGCTTTGGTAATTGATTCTTGTGGTTGAATTGAAGCAAATTCTTGAAGTTGTTTTATAATCTTCTAATTCTACCTTTGGTAAGTTGGATCATCATCTTTCATAATGTGATATCTTGTGGATTTTTCGTTTTGATTCATTGAGCACTGTTTTATGATTCCATTAGTTCTATTTTCTCATAATTTGATGGAATTTTCATGCTCAATTTGGTCCATGATCATAAGGTGTTTGATGAAAAGTTGGAACAAGAATTTGATCCTTGAAATGTTGTTTTCTACTGATTTTAACAGGTTGCAATCAATTGTTGTAACATTGCAATTGATTGTCAGAGATCTTGGCATCTCTCCAGGAAGTCATATTTCATTCCCAGGAAGTCATATTTCATTCCCCAGGAAGCCATACTGTTCTCCCCAGAAAGACATTTCTTTTTACAATCCTCCATAACAATAAGTAGCATGTCTCTTTATTTGAGCAACTTGTGCTTCCCTGTAAAAGTCGACATACCTTTTTTTTTGCTATCTCCTCTATGAGTGGATAGTTTGCAGTCCGTCGTCAGTTTATGCCAGTGCATAGCAAGACTTTTCAAATCCGCAGAGACAGTTCACAAGTGGAAGTCTCTTTATTTGAGACATCTTACCCTTTCCATGCAAAGTACCTCGATTAAAGAAGAAGTTAAGACCTGTTCTAAAAGAAATTCCAGAATTTTAGGGAAACTTGTTCTTTTTGCTACCCTCAGTGAAGTTGGTAGTTCATCGTCAGTGAACAGTGATGCTATGATATATTCTCTTCCTACCTTCAGTGAAAGTTGGTAGATCATCGGCAGTGAACGTCGATGATTGTTATCTTGTTGCTACCCTCAGTGAACGTTGGTAGTTCATCGTCAGTGAATGGCGATGCTATGCTATATTTTCTCTCTATCTTCAGTGAAAGTTGGTAGACCACCATCAGTGAAAGTTGGTGTTTGTTATCTTTTTTCTACCCTCAGTGAACATTGGTATCGTCAGTGAACGGCGGTGCTATGATATATTCTCTTCCTACCTTCAGTGAAATTTGGTAGGTCATCAGCAGTGAACGTTGATGATTGTTATCTTTTTGCTACCATCAGTGAACGTTGGTAGTTCATCATTAGTGAACGGCGATTCTATGATATATTTTCTCTCTACCTTCAGTGAGAGTTGGTAGATCACCATCAATGAAAGTTAGTGTTTGTTATCTTTTTACTACCCTCAGTGAATGTTGGTAGTTCATCGTCAGTGAATGGTGATGCTATGATATATTCTCTCTCTACCTTCAGTGAAAGTTAGTAGATCACCATCAATTAAAGTTGTTGTTTGTTATCTTTTTGCTACCCTTAGCGAACGTTGGTAGTTCCTCCTCAGTGAACGGTGATGCTATGATATATGTTCTCTCTACCTTCAGTGAAAGTTGGTAGATCACCATCAATGAAAGTTGGTGATTTTTATTTTTTTGCTACCCTCCGTGAACGTTGGTAGTTCATCGTCAGTGAACGACGATGCTATGATATATTCTCTCGCTACCTTCAGTGAAAGTTGGTAGATCACCATCAGTGAAAGTTGGTAGGTCATCAACAGTGAGCATCAATGATTCTTTCTCCCTGCCTTCAGTAAACGTTGGTAGCTTCTCCTTCAGTGGAATTTGGTGTATCCTTTCTGTTGTACCATAAATTTCGCCCCTACCTTTTTCAGTCGCACTTTCATATCATATTTTGTCATTTGGTCACAATCATTAATAAATAGCTTCATTCATCACATTTGCATCCTATCTTTAAGTTTTCTCTTGTGTTGTTGACTAACTTCTAATCAAAACGCAAAAAATATTTGTCTTTGCCTTTGCATATTTGTGTTTTGTAGGTACCGAGTCAAAGCATCCGACAAATAAGGTTTTCTGGTATTATTTCCCTAAAATCTCTATTTGCAAAGAAAAATAATAATAATTAAATTTTTTCATTTTTTATTTTCCTGTACAATCGATTGCTCCCATAGTGAAATCGATTCCACAAAGTGTATTATGCACAATCTTTGAAAAAAAGTGTATTTTTAGCTTTCAAAAATAATAAAAAAATTGTATGTGTCGACACATATGTGTTATGTGTCGACCCATGCAAGGCAATCAATTCTGTAATGTGCTGACAAAAGCAGCTTGCATCAACCCATAGAGGCTTGTGTCGACTCATCCTGTTTTGTATAACTAGCATGTGTTGACACATACATGTTATGTTTCGACTCATGCAAATTGATTGACTCTGTATTATGTTGAAATAACAGCTTGCATCGATCCATAAAAGCTTGTGTCGACTCATGCAAATTGATTGATTCTGTATTAAGTTAAAAAGGCAGCTTGTATCGATCCATAGAAGCTTGCGTCGACTCATGCTTGCTATACAACTAGAATGTGTCGACGCATACGACTCTTGTGTCGACTCATAGCAGAAAAACACACGTGATTTTTGAAAAAAGCCAGCAATTTCAAAACTGTCATCTTTTTTGCTCCAATTTTTCTGCATAATTTGAAAATTATATCATTAATTCAATTTTTTGCTCCAAGAATCAATTACCATATTACCACTAATCCAAATCCTAAACTCTATAAATAGAGACCCCATTTCATTCAAATGACAAGCTTTTGATAGCCAAAATCACTTTCCTAAAAAATCTCTCAATTCTCTCCATCTACCAAATTCACTCAAAGCTCCGTTCTCAAGAAAAGTTAGTAAGCTTTGCATTGAAGCTTACTAATCTTTGAGCTAAACCTTCATCCAAACACTTTTTCTTCATCAATTCTCTACATCCAAGCTTTGGTAATTGATTCTTGTGGTTGAATTGAAGCAAATTCTTGAAGTTGTTTTATAATCTTCTAATTCTACCTTTGGTAAGTTGGATCATCATCTTTCATAATGTGATCTCTTGTGGATTTTTCGTTTTGATTCATTGAGCACTGTTTTATGATTCCATTAGTTCTATTTTCTCATAATTTGATGGAATTTTCATGCTCAATTGGGTCCATGATCATAAGGTGTTTGATGAAACGTTGGAACAAGAATTTGATCCTTGAAATGTTGTTTTCTACTGATTTTAACAGGTTGCAATCAATTGTTGTAACATTGCAATTGATTGTCAGAGATCTTGGCATCTCTCTAGGAAGTCATACTTCATTCCCAGGAAGTCATATTTCATTCCCCAGGAAGCCATACTGTTCTCCCCAGAAAGACATTTCTTTTTACAATCCTCCATAACAATAAGTAGCAGGTCTCTTTATTTGAGCAACTTGTGCTTCCCTGTAAAACTCGACATACCTTTTTTTTTGCTATCTCCTCTATGAGTGGATAGTTTGCAGTCCATCGTCAGTTTATGCCAGTGCATAGCAAGACTTTTCAAATCCGCAGAGACAGTTCACAAGTGGAAGTCTCTTTATTTGAGACATCTTACCCTTTCCATGCAAAGTACCTCGATTAAAGAAGAAGTTAAGACCTGTTCTAAAAGAAATTCCAGAATTTTAGGGAAACTTGTTCTTTTTGCTACCCTCAGTGAAGTTGGTAGTTCATCGTCAGTGAACAGTGATGCTATGATATATTCTCTTCCTACCTTCAGTGAAAGTTGGTAGATCATCGGCAGTGAACGTCCATGATTGTTATCTTGTTGCTACCCTCAGTGAACGTTGGTAGTTCATCGTTAGTGAATGGCGATGTTATGATATATTTTCTCTCTATCTTCAGTGAAAGTTGGTAGACCACCATCAGTGAAAGTTGGTGTTTGTTATCTTTTTTCTACCCTCAGTGAACATTGGTATCGTCAGTGAACGGCGGTGCTATGATATATTCTCTTCCTACCTTCAGTGAAATTTGGTAGGTCATCAGCAGTGAACGTTGATGATTGTTATCTTTTTGCTACCATCAGTGAACGTTGGTAGTTCATCATTAGTGAACGGCGATGCTATGATATATTTTCTCTCTACCTTCAGTGAAAGTTGGTAGATCACCATCAATGAAAGTTAGTGTTTTTTATCTTTTTACTACCCTCAGTGAATGTTGGTAGTTCATCGTCAGTGAATGGTGATGCTATGATATATTCTCTCTCTACCTTCAGTGAAAGTTAGTAGATCACCATTAATTAAAGTTGGTGTTTGTTATCTTTTTGCTACCCTTAGCGAACGTTGGTAGTTCATCCTCAGTGAACGGTGATGCTATGATATATTTTCTCTCTACCTTCAGTGAAAGTTGGTAGATCACCATCAATGAAAGTTGGTGATTTTTATTTTTTTGCTACCCTCCGTGAACGTTGGTAGTTCATCGTCAGTGAACGACGATACTATGATATATTCTCTCGCTACCTTTAGTGAAAGTTGGTAGATCACCATCAGTGAAAGTTGGTAGGTCATCAACAGTGAGCATCAATGATTCTTTCTCCCTGCCTTCAGTAAACGTTGGTAGCTTCTCCTTCAGTGGAATTTGGTGTATCCTTTCTGTTGTACCATAAATTTCGCCCCTACCTTTTTCAGTCGCACTTTCATATCATATTTTGTCATTTGGTCACAATCATTAATAAATAGCTTCATTCATCACATTTGCATCCTATCTTTAAGTTTTCTCTTGTGTTGTTGACTAACTTCTAATCAAAACGCAAAAAATATTTGTCTTTGCCTTTGCATATTTGTGTTTTATAGGTACCGAGTCAAAGCATCCGACAAATAAGGTTTTCTGGTATTATTTCCCTAAAATCTCTATTTGCAAAGAAAAATAATAATAATTAAATTTTTTCATTTTTTATTTTCCTGTACAATCGATTGCTCCCATAGTGCAATTGATTCCACAAAGTGTATTGTGCACAATCTTTGAAAAAAAGTGTATTTTTAGCTTTCAAAAATAAAAAAAATTGTATGTGTCGACACATATGTGTTATGTGTCGACCCATGCAAGGCAATCAATTCTGTAATGTGCTGACAAAAGCAGCTTGCATCAACCCATAGAGGCTTGTGTCGACTCATCCTGTTTTGTATAACTAGCATGTGTTGACACATACATGTTATGTGTCGACTCATGCAAATTGATTGACTCTGTATTGTGTTGAAATAACAGCTTGCATCGACCCATAGAAGCTTGTGTCGACTCATGCAAATTGATTGATTCTGTATTAAGTTAAAAAGGCAGCTTGTATCGATCCATAGAAGCTTGCGTCGACTCATGCTTGCTATACAACTAGAATGTGTCGACGCATACGACTCTTGTGTCGACTCATAGCAGAAAAACACACGTGATTTTTGAAAAAAGCCAGCAATTTCAAAACTGTCATCTTTTTTGCTCCAATTTTTCTGCATAATTTGAAAATTATATCATTAATTCAATTTTTTTCTCCAAGAATCAATTACCATATTACCACTAATCCCAATCCTAAACTCTATAAATAGAGACCCCATTTCATTCAAATGACAAGCTTTTGATAGCCAAAATCACTTTCCTAAAAAATCTCTCAATTCTCTCCATCTACCAAATTCACTCAAAGCTCCGTTCTCAAGAAAAGTTAGTAAGCTTTGCATTGAAGCTTACTAATATTTGAGCTAAACCTTCATCCAAACACTTTTTATTCATCAATTCTCTATATCCAAGCTTTGGTAATTGATTCTTGTGGTTGAATTGAAGCAAATTCTTGAAGTTGTTTTATAATCTTCTAATTCTACCTTTGGTAAGTTGGATCATCATCTTTCATAATGTGATCTCTTGTGGATTTTTCGTTTTGATTCATTGAGCACTGTTTTATGATTCCATTAGTTCTATTTTCTCATAATTTGATGGAATTTTCATGCTCAATTGGGTCCATGATCATAAGGTGTTTGATGAAAAGTTGGAACAAGAATTTGATCCTTGAAATGTTGTTTTCTACTGACTTTCCCATTGCACGAGGGAGTACATAGGCACTAAGTCTTACGACCCAAGGCGTGCAACAAAAATAATAAAAAACATTTCATTTTCTTTTGTTTGCAAATAAACATCCATTCTCTTCCTCTAGCAAGTAAACTTTTACATAACAATCATTTTAAAAGAAACCAAACAAAGTGGATCCTGCGGAATACCGTAGATGCTTAGGGTGCTAATACCTTCCCTTTGCATAACCGACCCCCGTACCTCGATCTCTGATCTTTTTGGGTTTTGTTCGCTTTTTTCTAATTTCCCTTTGGAAACAATAAAGTGCGGTGACGACTTCATTGTGTTGAGATAAGTCAATTGATGGCTTAATCTCAAATATTTACCACTACATTTTCTATTTCATATCATCACTGTCGCAATTGAGCGCCAGAAAAGTGTGTGACACTTTGACCATTTTACCATCCTCTCTGATTCAGGTCTTTTCGATCCACCAGTGATTTATTTTTCTGGTTGGGTTACTCTCTTGTTTCTTTTTTTGTTACATCCCCAGTAGTGTTTTGCGTCAAAAATTGTCCAAAATAGGGTTTGTTTTATATTTAAGTATCTTCGATCGCGTCGACACACATATTTTTAACCTTCGTATCTCCGGATAGAAGAAACTTAAAGAATGGCAGCTGTTGTACCCCAATTTTTGCCCCTAAGATCCCTTCATCATACCATGTTGATTCAATCACAACAATATCACATTATGATTCTTGGTTCCCCCTCCCTATATTTAGCTTTTCTCTTTGAGGAATCACCAAGCACCTTGACTTGTGTTCTTTTGTGATCACGAATATTTTTGTCTTGATTTATCATCTTAATTAATAAAATGCAATGTTGGTTTGTCTTGCTTGTTACTAATATAGGTAAAGGCAATGACATTTAGAAAGTTGCTCCATGGGTTAATGAGTTTATTTCCATGCCCTAGTAAATAAAGCTTGAGAAGTTCAAACCTCACCATTGTATTTGTTTTGGAAGGAATGGAATGGCAAGGTTATTTTGGTTCACCACATTTCAAGGTTATCAAATTTGGTTCAAAAGCACAAGGGATTGATTGGAGAAGTTGTCATGCTTGGATAAGGCTTTGTTCCCATTGGTCACAAATGCATATTTCTCTCAATTCTAAATATATGGAAGTGGTTGTGGTTGCTATGAGTTCTCATTATCATCCTAAACAACTTATATTTACAAAGCATTTGTGTTGGTACAAGAAGTTTGTTCAAAATTGTCAAAGTTCCTCAAGGCATGTTTCTTGATCTAGGAGCTAGGGTTTTAAACTTCAAAGGAGTATATCTTACTCATCTTTTGGTATTTTTGAGTGATTCCAAAGAATTCATTATCTTCAAAGGGTTATTAACAAATAACTTCAAAATTTCCAAGGAGTTTTCATGTGGAAGAAACTTGATGAAGAAGAAAGATTACAAGTCCTCCAGATGAATCCGTAATTTTCCATGTAACTTGGTCAATTTTTATCACCTTGAGCCCATTATTTTTCCACAATGATCTTGAGTATGTGCACTTTATGCCTTCTTTTATGTGAAAATTGAGAAAATGGATGAAAGTTGGTTTAAGGATACTAAAGATTATAGGTCATTTTATGAAATTTTGCCAACTTCAACAAGTCATAACTCTCTCAATTTTTGGAGATTTTTAATGGTTCAAGTCTCAAAATTTCATTCAATAGATCTACTTCATGCCATCTTTTTTGGTCAAGAGAAAATTCCAAGTGGAAGGCTATGTTTGGATGCAAGACATTATAAGTCATGTTTGAAGAAAAACTTGAAATATTTTTAAGTATGGAAAGTCAACATTTTTCCAACTTTGACTCGTTACAACTTTCAGCTCAAGCATCCATTTGTCTCCATTATTTTTCCATTGAAAATCTTGTAACCTCATCTTTCTAAAGCATCAAGAATCATGCCCTAAGACCCCTTGAGCTGAGAATGCCATTGGTTAGAAGTTGGCAATTTGAAACTGAATTTTTCACCAAGTCAGAAGTTTGAAATCCTTGATTTGGCTTCTAAACACTTTGTTTCTGCACATTTTTGCTTCTGAACATGTTTAGTGAACTTCCAGAAGTGATTAGCATAGCAAAACGCGCGTTTTGGATGAGTTTTTGATCAAATTAGAAGTCACACTTTTCTTGTTTGCAACTTCACACGATTTCCCTCCAAACTTCATCATTTCACATGCTTGGACATTCCATTTGATTCCCTATAAATAGAGGGTCATCCCCATTCATTTCCTCAAGCTTGGATAACCAGAATCACCCTGCCAAACTTGTTCCATAACTCAAAATTCAGCAACTTTGAAATACATTCTCAAGCCTTTTTCAATCCAATTTTTCCATCAATTCACCTTCCTTGATCTTCCCTGAAGCTAACCATATAATTACATTCAAGAATCATGCCATATATTGCTCCATAGAAGTCCAGTTTCAGAGCTCTGCAACTCAACTTCAATAGGTAGATTCCTTCATCAATTCTTCAAAACTTTGATATCATTGTGATGCTCTCATTGCCCTGGTTTTATTCACAACACTTGATTTTTACTGGAAACACGTTTTGACCATGAAATTATAAATCCCTTTTCAAAACTTTTCTTCCAAATTGCTTGAGCTACAGTTTATATAAATTTGTCGCGAGGGTGTAGTTGTCTTCATCTTGAAGAGACGAAACGAATGGCATAGGTCTCGTGCTCTAAATTTATAGATTAAGCAACGTGGTTTTGGGACTGGCTGGAAGTTGAAGATGACCAACGTGTCATCCTTCAATCAATGAAACAGTGTCATTTGGATTTTTTGAATTTCCGATTTACATTTGATTCAGTGTTTTATTCACTAATGACCATGATATGCACAGCACGCCAGATCCCTTGGACTATTGACTCTCATCCAATAGTCCACATATTTTTTACTTTTATTTTCTTTTCTGATTTTTATATTTAATTGTTTTAAACTTCAAAAAACCATAGAAAATTCATTTTAAGTCCAAAAAATATGAAAAAATTATAAAAAATATTTTTGATTATCATCTTTCTAATTTTTATTTTTTCACAATTTAATTTTGTGTTTTGGTATTTTTTATAAATTTTCACTTTATTTGAATTGTTTTAAATGTTTCAAAATACTTTTATGCGTTTTTAAATTCTGAAAAAATTATGGAATTGTCCAATGATATTGTGACAAATATTGGTGATCTCACTTATTTTTTATTTCTGACTTTGGTATTTTTTTATCATTTTTGGTTTATTTTATTCATTTCTTTTAATTTTAAAAATAGTTTCTGACTTTAAAAAATTACCAAAAAACTTATAAAATCATTTGAGTCCTTTTCTGATTTTTCTATGGACTTAATTTTTATTTCTTTATCAATTTGAACATAGTTGATATTTTTCTCTTTTATTTATATTTTAAAAAAAATTTAAAACCTTTTTTGTATATATTAAATGTAATATTATTTTGTGACTATTTTCTGGTTGATCTTGGGTTAAATTTTTTATCATGAACTTTATTAACATCATTGGATCCATGGTGTTGAGTCTAACTCCACAAAAATGGATGAATGATTTTAATAATAGTTTGATTAAATTTAATTCAAAAGTGGTTTGTATATTCTCTCCCACCCCTCTTCATCTCATCCCCTTTCTTATTGCACTAAGTGTTATTGGAGCATGATCTCTATATCATGTCTCAAAATAAATGGTGCATAGATTTCTATTGACCGGCCTAAATAGGTGCGACTTCTATATAAGTCCACTTACGATTGCTTGACATAGCGCCAAATTTTGTCCCGATTCAAATAAATGATCATTCGTGTCCCAAACTTATGTTTGCAAGCCCAAGTATGTTAATTTGATCTCTTTGATCTAATAACCTTGAGATTCATTGTGTGGAGGTTTTGGTTCTACCAATTATCTAATGGATCTATAACACCTTTGGTCAACGCGGATCACTTAAACATCGTTGATCATTAAATGGTACTCATCCTCTAATGAGTTCCAAATGTAAGTTTCAAGATGATCATCCAACTAACCACTAATCACTAATAATTGACTTTATCCTTTATTTTTATTATATGCCCCTTTTATTTTTATGCACTGTTTACTTTTAGCATTTACATTTCATGCCATTTTCATCTTTGCTCATTTGAGCATTTACTTTCTTGTCATTTTTATTTTTGCTCACTTGAGCTTTACTTTTCTTTCTCAAAACACACAATAATCAACATAAACCCTAAAAATATTTAATGATACTTGGACTTTTTGGTTATTATCCTTGGCATTATGGAGCATTGGACTTTTTGGACTTAGGATTAGAAACCTTGTCCTATGATTGGAGACCTTGTGACTTTATCTGATTATTTTGTCTGGTGCTCTTAAGGTTTACCTTAAGGCATTGGGTTGTTTGTTTGTTTTGTGTGCAGGTTATTGTGATTACACTCTTTGTTCATAATCTGGAATTCACCCGTATACAGCCATTACTGTGTCCAATTTTTGTGAAGACTTAATACACTTGAAGTTTGGTTCTTTCAAGAGGTTTAGTATCATTGCTTGTTTGGTTTCAATCTAAGGAATGGGAATTCTATCTTGGTTCATAGTGTCAAGTATTGGCTTCTTGTTGGTTAGATGTTTCTTATCCCTAGCTTTTACCTTATGCTTTAGGATAGTCCCTTCTTCTCCTCCCATCTTCTTTAATTTCAAAAATCTTCTCTCTCTTTTTGAAAACTCTTCTTGTTTTTGTTAAACTTGAACCACTTTCATAATAAACTTGGACTTAGGTCCATGCATTTTCAAAACCTTTTCATAAATAAACTTCAATAAACTTAATAATACTTTGACTTTTTTTTGTGAGAAGACTAAAAGTCAATCAATCTCATTTCAAACCATTTTTCTATTTTGGCTTTTATCTTTAAACTTTTCTCAAAAATATTGGACTCTTGTCAATCCTTGTTGTGATGCAAACAACTATACTTTTACAATATGTAGTGAAGAGATATATTTTCCACTTGGGTGTTGAGTGAGACATTATTGATTTTAAAATCCAAGCCATATCCTCCACTTTGAGATGATGCAAATTCTCCTTTCTCATAATTGTGGGAAGTAAGTATGTTTTCCACACGGACAATGATAATGATATCTTATCTCATAAAATTAACCAACATATTTGTGTTTTAAAATTTTTAAAAGAGGAACTATGTGTACCCTGATCCCCTATTGCACGGAAGGTGATACGTAGGCACTAAAGGTTCGCAACCGCGGCAGGTGCAAAAAACCAATAAAATTATATTTCTTTTCTCACCTCCACCATCCATTTTTATACAACATTTTATAGCCAAAATATGCAGATTTTACAAAGAGGTTCCTGCGGAGTACCGTGGATGTTTAGGGTACTAATACCTTCCCTTTGCATAACCAACCCCCTTACCTTGAATCTTTCCCCCCTCTTTTGGGTTATTCGCTCTTTTCCCATTCCTTTGGAAATAATAAAGTGCGGTGGCGATTTTATTTTGATTTGTACAAGTCTAGTCAATCCCATGGCTTAGTCTTAAAAATTTCTACCGCTACAGGGTGGTTGTTTCATTCGTTCATATGATGGATCAAAATAAATATAATATAAAAACCAACGCATAGGGAGTCAAACCACCACCTCCAGTGGTCAACTCTTTCTTCTCCAGCCTAGCCGTTTTGCAAACCTGTGAAATTAAATCAAAACAAAAAGGAAAATAACCCTAATTGGATAAATAAGGTCCTGCGATTTCAATGAGCATGTTAGTTTGGTCTAAAACCGCCTGCATCGTGAGATCTGAAGCTTCAAGAGCTTAGTGACCTAACAATGGCACGATCCTGTTTCTGTATCCAAACTTGCATGTAAGACGTTAGAAACATTCTAATAATGCATATGAATTATGTTGGCATGTTAACAACGATTGAAATAATCCTAAACCTTAAAAATAAAAACTCACAAACTTACCGACCGAAGTTCACGCAAGGAAGGGTTCTGGGATTGCTTCGCGATGGATAAGGGTCTGTACCAACTCCTGGAAGCTTCAGGAAGATGATGTGTAGATCAAAGTTTCTTGAGAATGGCTGGAGAATAGGTTGTTTCTTTGCACTAATTCTTTGACAAATTTGAGAGTTTGCTAGGGTTTGTAAGGCAGCTTTCACGTGTGCTTTTTGTCTTGTGTTGTTAGATATATATAGGACATGAGATTAGGTCAACCAAAATTGAAAGAATCATGCATGATAAGGAGAAAAAGATTTGATTTGGAATTATGTGAAAACTTGCTATTTTTGATCAACCTTGCACCAATCACTCTTGCACAAAATTTCTAGCTTGTATATGAGATCTTGGGCCTCCAACATGACTGAAATTAAAAGCCTTATGCTTTGGACCATTAATTTTATATTTATTTGATTTATTGAGTTTAATTAAATAAAAATAAAAAAAACAAAAAAAAAACAAAAGATAATTCATGAATAGATTTATGGGTATTTAAACATGTCATGAACACGTTTGAATATGAAAATTTAGGCCCATCAACTCAAAATTACAAATTTGCTCAATTTGGAGTTAATGCATCTTATCAAAATTTCCCAACTTGAAATGGTCATAATTCACACAACTTTTATCTTTTTAAGGTGATCTTTGAATTTTTGGAAATCTTAAGATGACCTCTACATTGCTCTATGTTGATCATTTTTTCTTTTGAAGAATTTATCTTGATGTAAGTTACCTTGACAAAAAGTGTCTTTTTGTTGACTTTTGAAATGACCTATAATGTATTGGCTTATATCTTTCAAATGATGCATTTTTTGGACTTGAGCTTAGAGGGACAAAGTTGTAGATATTTGAAATCTTACTCAAAATGAGATTTGGTTGGGTAAAATCTGATGAAGCATGTGAAAGTTATGCTTGGTCAAAGTTCAGTTGACTTCTCCTAAGG
Organism: Vicia faba; assembly: GCA_948472305.1. Taxonomy (NCBI): domain Eukaryota; kingdom Viridiplantae; phylum Streptophyta; class Magnoliopsida; order Fabales; family Fabaceae; genus Vicia; species Vicia faba. Next base: position 1,025,718,224 of record OX451738.1, read on the forward strand.
AAACCCTAATTTTGCAACTTTTGACTTTTGATGATTTGAAAGTTTTTCTTGATGAATCATGACCAACCCTTGATCAAATGATGGATATGATCTCAAAACCTTGATGTTGACCAAAAATATTATGGTTTGACTTTATGTTGACCATAATTGACTTTTTACCCAATACAATTGATTCTCTATCATCTGAGCCATTGACTGAGCAAACTTGTGATGCAAGACTTGAAACTTGACATGATCATTCTTGGAGACCTATGGAGAACCATGAAAACCACTTGAGACCTTGAAAACCCAATCTTCCTTGAGAAATACCAAACCCTAGTTGTAAACCCATTGCTTAGAAGGAGAATTTGTCTGATCAATTCTTGAGCCAACTTGAGCAAATGAGGATCTCATGAGAATATCTTAAAGGAAAATAGGAGGGAAAACTTCGGGGTTCAGCAATACTGATCTCAATTGGGCTTTCCCGAAAGATGCTTATCCCGTCCCCAATATTGACAAACTGGTCAAAAACTTGGTCGATTTTAAATTGCTATCGTTTATGGATGCATATTCTGGTTATAACCAGATCCCAATGGCGAAAGCAAACAAAAAATATATCACTTTCATGATCGAGTCAGGAAACTATTACTACAACGTAATTCTCTTCGGCTTGAAAAACACGGGTGTTATATATCAGCATATGATGAACAAAGTCTTTTACAACGAGATAGGTGATATGCTCGAAGTCTATATGGACGACATGATCGTCAAATCCACGGAGGAGGTAGACCATGCCCTCCAATTAAAGAAAGTGTTCGAGAAGGCCCAAAAATGACGAATGTGGTTTAACTTGGAAAAATTTACCTTTGGGGTACGAGCGACGAAGTTCCTCAGGTTATACCTAACAGAACGAGGCATTGAGGCGAACCCCGACAAGTGTTGAACATTCTATAAATTTCCAACGCCCAATTTGAAAAAGTCAATTCAAATCCTGAATGGCATGCTCATCTCTCTCTCTCTCTCTCTCTCTCTCTCTCTCTCTATTCATGGTGAAATCCGCCCGTCATGCGCTCCCCCTCTTCAAGCTTCTCTACAAAGAGGCATTCTTCGAATGGACGCCTGAATGCCATCAAGACCTTGCTCACTTGAAGCAGACACTATTGCAGCCTCCCGTCCTCTCCCGACCAGACAAGGATAAAATCCTCTATCTTTATCTGGTCGTCTCCTCCGAGGCAGTAATCGCAACACTGATCAGGGAAACTCTGGAAGGACAAAGAACCATTTATTTCACGAGCAAACCCTTTCAAGGCCTTGAGATGAGATATCAAAAAATTGATAGGGTTTCCTTAGCCCTCGTTAACGCGGCGAGGAGACTCAGGAACTACATTTTGGCCTATACCATAGTCGTCCAAACAGATCAACCGATAAAACAATTAACCGGAAGACCTGACATGGTGGGCAGGATATTAAAGTGGTCCCTAGAACTCTCTGAATTTGACGTCCAATATGAGAGCAGGAAAGCCCTAAAAGATCAAGCATTATCCGACTTCATGGCTGAAATAACCTTGCCCGGACCCCCAAACGGAGCATGCAGGTGGATAATATTCTTCGACGATGGCTCTAGTTCAACCGAGAGCGGCACTGGTATTATATTAGAAAACAAATAAGGAACCTTAGTTGAGGTCTCCCTCTAACTACCGTTCCCGACCTCGAACAATCAAGCCGAGTATGAGGCATTCCTTGCGGGCTTGTGCTTGGCGGAAGATCTGGGAGCCGAGGAGGTTAAGATCTTCACCAATTTTAAACTGGTGGCATCTAAGTTGCAGGGAGAATATTAGGTCAAAATCGATAAGCTCGCTGAATATTGGGCCCTAATCCAGGAGAGAAAGAAGATATTAAAATTGGTAGGCGTGCAACATATTCCCCGCGAACATAACGCTCGCACGGACGTCCTATCCAAATTAACAAGCACGAAGAAGAAAGGAGGAAACAAATCGGTGATACAGGAAATCCTTCCTCGATCAAGCACCCAGAAACCCCCTTCAACCTTAGAAGTACTCATCATAGGGGATAACGACTGTTGGATGACCCCCGTACACAACTAACTCACGGAAGGAAAGTTGCTCGCCGACTCGAAAGAAGCGGCCGTCGTTAGACGAAGAGCCTTCTCGTACATTTTGATCAAGGGAAAACTATACAGGAGAAGATTTTCCATCGCCCTCCTCAAATGCGTCGACTGATGCAGCGCGGATCGTATCTTGCTTGAAATCCACAAGGGGATTAGCGGCCAACATCTAGGCGGAAGATCCCTCGCCAGAAAAGCTTTACAAGCGGCATACTATTGGCCGACCATGCAGCACGACGCAAAAGAACACATGAAAAGATGCGAAAAATTCCAACGACACGCAAACATGCATCTAGCTCCACCTAATGAGCTCAAGTTCCTCTCTTCTCTTTGCCCCGTCGTCTGGTGGGGATTATACCTCCTTGGCCCATTTGTGGTGGGGACCAATCAAAACATATTTGATCATAGCCGTCGATTACTTAACCAAATGGATATAAGCCAAAGCTCTAGCCAAAATTATGACCCAAAACGTCCTTCGCTTTTACAAAAGAAACATCTTTGCTCGATCCAGCATTCCACAAGTGATAGTCACCGACAACGGGACTCAATTCACAGATCACACTTTTCAGGAATTCTTCTTCAAGTTGGGCACCACCCAACACTTTTCCTCTGTCGAGAACCCCAAGACAAACGACCAGGAAGAATCTGCGAACATGGTAATTCTCAGGGGACTTAAGCGAATATTAGACGAAACCAAGAAGAGGTGGGTCGAGGAGTTGCACAACTTACTATGGGGATATCGAACGATGACACATTCATTGACCGGAGAAACTCCGTTTCGATTAACTTATAGAACGGAGGTCGTCATTCCCATGGAGATCAAGGAACCCTCCATACAAAGTGAAGCTCCCCCTGACGAGGAAATGAATGACGTCACCCTTCGGGAGGAATTAGATCTTGTGGAGGAAATCAGAACAGGAGAGACCCTACAAGAGGCCTAGCTCAAAAAAAGTATAGCCATGTTCTACGACGCTAAAATCATACGACGAGAGTTCGAGGTCGATAGCCTTGTCTTGCAAAGAAATTACAAAGAATCTCGCGAAGGCAAGCTCGCAGCAAACTGGGAAGTTCCTTATCGCATGTAAATGAAAATAGGGACAGGGGCGCATTACTTAAAAAATTTACAAGGGGAACAACTCGTTCGATTTTGGAACGCTGAGAAGATAAAAAAATATTATAGTTAAAACACTGAACAATTGGCAACTCTCGTCGACAAGACGAAATCATCTAGGCCCGACCACGCGTGCATGCCTAGGTATAAGCATAATACCCAAATTATATTGAAGGGGCGAGACTCCGCTCTTTAAACGAGCATGTCCTCAGCCCAAAATGTATAAATCAATTAGGCTCCATCGTCCTCGTATCACAAAGGCAGAACACTCGGCTCGCGATGGGAAGTTCACGCCACCGAGCTCAGGCCCTCAAAACATAACCTAAGTTCTGGCACACGCCTGACATCCCCCCTGGCTGTTTGTCCAGTCAACTACACCGACAAACACACAAACTAAACTAACAGTTCCCCACTACAAGGCCATAGCAAAATAGAATATGTCTCGAGCAGACAAGCATCACAATAAACATGTAAAAACAAATATTTAAAGTTGAAATAAATGACCGTTAAGCCATTGCACGAATTTTTACAAAAACAGGCCCATCTCCAATATCCTCAGTGAAGAACTCCCCTTAGTGAAGCAACTACCATCTCCAATATCCTCATCAGACCGCCAACATCACCCTCTTTTTCGGGCATTCCAAACACTCAAGGTGAAGAGACTCGGCTCGAGGAAGACGGAGAGTTGCACCCTTGAAGAAAGCCTTCTCGAGCTAGCAAGGGGGGTAGGTCATACGTCCCTTTCCCCTTCTCCATGGTCATATCTAGACTTCCCTCGGCATGCAGCCTCTTCTCCTTCGAGGATACTAGAGAAGGAGAGAGAGAAATTTTGGCATGGCCCGAAGAAGAGTTGCTTGAAGCTGATGTAGGAGCGGCCCCCAAACTAGTTTGACCGTCCTTCATAGATTTCTTTGCTCTAGCAGCAAGAGTTTTGGTTATATGCTCCTAACTGGGATTCATGCTATCTGCACGACAAACAAAACAAAAAATAAAAGTTAGCAAATGAGGTACCAAAAAATTGTCGACCACATATAACCACTCAAAACACAAAACTAAGTACCCAGGTATTTGATAGGATCCTCGCTCTCGCGGAATTTATTTACGACTATCAGAATGGACTCAGAGACGGCCTCCCCGTTTTTATCCATCAACGGCTTGCCTCCCCGTCCCAGTTGCTGGATGTGAGGGATCCGCTTTATGAAAGCAGTCAGGACGACAAAACTCTCTTAGTCCTCGACGCCGAGCTCCCCCTCCATCCATACGTAGGAACCTAATTTATTGTCAAAGTGATTCCTTGTCCACTAGAAGGGGAACTTATAAAATAGCTTGATCACTTGATGACCATGCTCATTTAAACGGGGGACCCCGTCCTCGTCACATACTGGCACGGTCATGAAGACATTCAACATTGCCCTGCTCGAAATGGGCTGCACCAAAATATATTTGTCGTTAAAATGTAGGACATACTTTAGGTAGGCTTTGAACAGCTTCCCATTGCCTTGCTTCAAGGTATCCCATCTGCACTTGCCATCAATCTTGCTCCTCTGGAGATGGAAGCATTAGAAAAACAAAGGGATGATGGTCCTTATCTTCAGGTAGTCGCAAACGATCTCGAACGCCCACATAAAAGCGACCCCATTCAGATGCAACTGGGAAGAAGCCAGTCGAAGATGATGGAAAACGGCCACTTGGAAGTCTGAAAAAGGGAGTCTGAGGCCCATCTCCCGGAAGAAAATGTCGTACATAGGAACCTGCCTCTTGTCATATTTAGAGCATATTCGGCTGTCTTACTCAGGGATCCAAAGCAACCAATCCCCCCGACCTCCTTCGTCGTGCGAATACACCTCGGTGAAAACCTCATTAGGGTGCTCAAAGAAATAAGAAGCCTAATCCCAAGGATCTTGGGCTACCTAAGGTTTTAGGCCCTCATCTTTGTCGGGAGGAAACAGGCCAACTTGGTCGATGGGGACCATTTCCGCATTTTCTCCCCCTAATTGCTGGTTTGATATGCTGGTTCTCCCTCAAAAATCTCTCAAATGCTCGATGTACTGCAGGAATCATCCGTAGAGCTGGAAGAGGACCCGTTTTACTCATCTGAAAAATCATCTCTGGCGTTATTGACCATAGTACCTGAAAAGAAGAGGATAAAGGTGAGCTCGACATAATTTCCAGAACCACCCTTCCACCACTAATCAAGTGAAAGGGCGCTGATAAACAATGACTATGTCCCCGACCAGAACCCTCACTAAAGCATCTAAGCAAAGGAACGATTCTTCAAATAAGAACATTCCTCAGTCTATGAAAAACAACCTGAAACCCCAAAGAGTCGCCTGTGGTGCATCGCGAATGTAAAAAAAAGCCTACGACGACTCCGACGATTCCAAACCGTAGAACCTTCATTCTCCACCAACACTCGTCTAACAAAATCCCAACTAATGACATCCTAACCCTAATCGTTGTAGTTCTAAGGATAAAATCATGAATATATTGACTAAAAAGGTCTAATAACATCGAAGAATTGAAAACTTACCGATTAAAGGATAAAGAAGGCTGAGAAGAGCAGTAGAAACTTCAAAAACAGTGGCGATCGACAGGCGAGAAATAATGAGTAGTGTGTGAGAAGAATGAAAAATACAAAACGCCCTGTTCCTCTCATATTTATAGATGAAACCATACGTGCATGGGTAACACACGCCTAGGAACCCTAAGGTCATCATCATTACAACCTAGCTCCTAGGACATCATTGCGTCATTTCATTAACGCACTTCCCAAAACACGCTACCTCTTCAAGTTCAAAGGCCAAAGCGACCAAATATTCATCTCCCCGCGAGAAAGGAGCAATAGGCGACGCTCATACTCCCTGTAAGGAATACCCCGTGTCACAAACAGATGTTAAAATCGTCACTTCCATGCTCGGAAGCAACTACTTGGGGGGCTACTATTCTGGACTTGCTCGAAAATCCAAGTAGGCCCAATCTAGCCTCTCCCTTTGGCGTGGCCCATACAACCATGACCAAAATCGTCCCCGCCCTATCAGGCGCTAATGATCATTTGCCCTTCTGGACCGACACCAACCTACGATGACCATTGAGCATCTCTCAGTTTACCCAACATCAAGTCGCCCAGAAAACCATAAGTCGACCATAACGTTTCCTGTAACCTACCTCCTCCTTGCAACCAACAGCTAGTTAAGGTCACACCTGCTCGGTATGACCAAGTCCTGGTAGTTACCTATTTTCACTGGTCCGCATATCTAGGCCCAAAAATAGGAACCAATGGCTACGCGCCAGGGGCATTATATATACCCTCACACATGTGAGGGTTAGGTATCGAATATTCATTATTCACCACTAAAACCCTAATACTTTTCTTGTATCTCTTTGCTCCCACACTTACTTGATCGTCAGAGTGCCTTGCAGATACAACCCCCATTTCTCCTCCTCGACTTTCTAGCCTGATAGAAGATCGTCATCTGGCCACCTTGCAGGTTCTGATCAACCTGTAAGATCAATACTCAAATCGCTTCGATGCCCTTCGTCAAGAATGCTCTTCTTAAGTTCTAGAATATCAGGGACACATAACCTATTACCAAGTCTCATCACACCACTTTCATCCACTCAGAATTCACCTCCGTTGGCTTGGTTAATCAACGTTAGTCGATCCACCAAACTCAAATTAGACTTTTGACCTTCTCGGATCTCTTCAAGAATCCAACTAGTCAGTTACAACATTCCCATCTTCACACGGTTGGATGTCTCTTCGCATACCAAGCTCATATCTCTAAATTGTTCGATCATATCTCTTCGTATACCATAAGCATTGACATATGTAAAGATTTCCTACTCAAAGCACCAACTACTACATTTGCTTTACCGGGATGGTAACTTAAATCAAAATCATAATCCTTTAGCAACTCGAGCCATCTTCTCTGCCTCATGTTCAACTCCTTCTGGTCAAAAAATTATTTTAAACTCTTATGATCACTGAACACTTCAAATTTAGAGACAAAAATATAATGTCTCCAAATTTTTAACACAAACGCCACATCCGCCAATTCTAAGTCGTGCGTAGGATAATTCCTCTCATGAACTTTTAATTGTCTAGAAGCATAAGTAACAACTTGTCCATTTTGCATTAGCACACCACTAAGACCCATCTTAGAAGCATCATAATAAACTATAAATGATTCATTCGAATTTGGAAAAATCAACACCGGAGCAGTCGTCAATCTATTTTTAAGCTCTATGAAACTTTCTTCACATGCAACATCCCATACATAAGCTTGAACCTTTCAAGTAAACTGAGTCAATGGTAATGCCAATTTAGAAAATCCCTCAATGAATATTCGGTAGTAACATACTAAACCAACAAAACTTTGAATCTCAGTTGCATACTTAGGAGTCTCCCACTGTAACACTACATCAACTTTAGAAGGATCTACAACAATTCCACCACTAGAAATCACATGGCCAAGGAAACTTACTTCCTTTAACCAAAATTCACACTTTGACAATTTCGCATATAATTCCTTCTCTTTCAATATTTGCAACATAGTTCGCAAATGCTCAGCATGTTCTTCTTCTGACTTTGAATAAATAAAAATTTCGTTGATGAAGACCACCACAAACTTGTCCAAGTACTTCTGAAAGATACGGTTCATGTATTCCATGAAAACACTGGCACATTTGACACACCAAACGACAACACAATATATTCATAGTGACCATACCTTGTTCTGAAAGCTGTCTTCAGAATATCATATGGCTTGACTCGAATCTGATGATAACCCGACCTTAAATAGATCTTACTAAAGACACTCGCGCCCACCAACTGATCCATCAAATAATCAATCCTCAAAAATGATTACTTATTCTTAATAGTTACTTATTCAACTGTCTGTAGTCCATGCATAACCTCATACTATTGTCTTTCTTTTTAACCTCAACACCATTCAAAGTAAACACTCTGCCACTAGTCGGAGCAGCTACATATTTCTTAGGTTTTTGACACAGGGTAATGATGTGACCCTGCTCACCATAATTTAAAAAAGTCGGACCTTCATTCTCGCACTCAGTATTGCAATGACCAACCTTGCCACACTTGTAACATCTTAGCACTTTATCGGTACAAGCATTAACATGGTGGACTACTTCTCCACACGGTAGCACTTCATAGAAACATGATCTTTTCCCCCACTTGGCTTCTTCTCATCATAAGCTCTCTGCTTCCATTTATCTGCTGGAGCAGAATACGGCTTACCACAATCTTGATTCTTCCCTTTCTTTTCATTATAATTCTTATAATAAGAAGCTTTGTCCCTACTATATTGATGAAAAATATGCACTTATTCACCGACTAAAAAAATTGACGAATCTGCAGATACCCAATACACTGCTTGATCCCTAGACGCATTCCATTCTCATACTTAATGCACTTCGACACCACAACTGTTGGAATGTTATAGTGTGGACAGAATTTCACTAGCTCCTCAAATCTAGCCGCATACTCAGCAACTGTCGAATTTCCTTGCCTCAACTCAAGGAATTCATTTCCTTCTTACCACACACATCTTCTAGAAAGTACTTATCCAGAAAAGCAGCTCTGAACACAACCCAAGTAATCTCTGTGCCCAGAATCTCCATCCTCTGGTGCACATTATTCCACCAGTCTTCAGCTTCTTCCTCCAGCATGTGAGTACTGAACTGCACTTTTTGGTATTCCATACAGATAACCACTAGAAAAATCCTTTCAATACTCTTTAGCCATGCCTGCGCACCATCAGTATCGTGTCTGCCCTTGTAGATTGGTGGGTTGTTCCTCTGGAATCTTCCCCAAGCACAAGCCTCATCATCATTCTCTCCACTCTGGTTCTGTTGTTCATGCTGGTTCTACATTTCCTGAGCCATCGCTTATAAAGCATTAGAAATCACGTTATCATTTCTTCCTCCAGCCATATCTCTGGGCATAGACAACCAAAATTAGAAACATTAATATATTGACAATATTCGGATACTAGTCGATTAACAAGGAATATACATCATATAATTCATGGCCGAATGAACCGACCAGCTCGGATACCACTAATGTAACACCCTTCTAAACCCAATGGAATATTCATAATTATTTAAAATAATATCATAGTAATACAACAAAAAGCATCAAATTTTATTCGTGATATAATCATATGTGCTAGTATTACTCCGTAACACGAGTTTTCAAAATTATTCACGCGTATGCATTATCAATGTTTCACATACTTGCAGCGGAATCATAGTTCAAGCAATTTCATTAAAAACACTTCATAGTGCCCCATGATTCATGGTTCACAATTCAACATAATTTAAACTCCATGGAAACAATTTAAATGTCATAACAAAACAAGAACAAAATATTATTCAAAAAAAGTGTTCCCGTCCCCGATGTTACATATCAAAGCAAGACCTTTTAGAGTCAATTAAAATAAATCACACTCCAAAGCTATTCTTCCAAGCTTTAGGGACTACTCTTGATTACCTGCATGTTACCCACGTAGAGGCAACATTCAAGCAGAAAGAGTGAGTTTATCACAATCATTATATAAGATGTAAGTAATAGACATAGCAGAATAAGCCTAAAGTATAACCATAATAGATTCAACAAATTCATCTTTAAAGCTTAATCAACACAATACAACATCATCAAATTAAGAACCATGCATTTCCACATAAGAAGTAGTGCAAGGACATAGACTCATGCATGTGGTACCAATTCTTCTTTACGGACACTGGGCCATCACCCTCCAAAGACCTAAATCATAGGACGGATTCCCTCTTTGAACTAGAGTATATCATAGACTTCCTAAATCCACACAATGAGATTGAGACCAAATCACTGGACCAACGTCCTAAATCATCACAACGGACCAAAGATGTCCAATAAATGCATGATGCATAACAACATATAAAAAATGACCATAATGCATCATCATTCATATATTAATCAACACAATACATAAAAATCATCATATATACTCATATAATCATCATTCATATTCATATAATCAAAACATCATCATAGTAACAACATATCATCGTGACCAAACACATAGTCATTGCGATTCGACGCGGGGAACCTATTCTTATTCTAGATTAGGTATTATAAAAATATTCCTAAGTCTTCATTTTATTTCACCTAATTATATTATACTATGTTATCTACACAAAGCTTCGAACAACACTTTATTCTGAGCTCTACAACTAAAGTTATGCTCGTTTCAAGATGTCAATCCATCATTCTAGCTCTACCTCCCATCGCCCGACGAAACCTCGTCACCGCCCGGTGACCCTTACCCAAGACCATCACCCAATTTTCCTCCTTTGCTCGCCTCTTCAATCTCTCGGTGGAGCATCATCGCTCGGCGACACAGGAACTGTCGCCCGACGATTCCCTGCAAACAGGGTTTTCCTGTTTGCGATTCGACACTGTTTTATGGTCACTTTTCCTGTGATTTAGTCATTTAAAATGCCCTAAAATGCTATCTAATCACCGAGAATCATCAACTAACAACAACTTGGTATACTACATCAATTCCATAACAATTATTGTTCAAAAACTCATCACAATTCCATCAATTCTCCAACACAACAACACCAAATCACCATTGTCAATACCTAAGGCAAGATCCTACATCTATCTACCATTTATATCAAACATAATAATCAAATAAAACCCCCTTACCTTATTTTTTCAAGTGATTGATTATGTTCTTCGTGCCTCTTATGGTGATTCTCCAACCCTTTGTGCCATAACTTCACTTTTCTCCACAGTGTCAGTTCCCTTTCTCAACTTTTCACGGTCGATTGTGAGGATACGATTACCTTTTCCTCTGTTATCACAAGGATCCCTAACTTCTTCCTCAATTGCCCTTACTTAGTCAACCTCTCCTACTAATTACAAGCATATCACTCTAACTAAAATAACTCTATTTAAATAATTATTCCTATTATTCTATTCTAGATAATAATCTAAATAATTACTAAATAAACATCTAGTTATTCCAATGCATCTAATCCCTTCATTCACATCACATGTTCCACATCATAACCACATGCCAACACATCACACATATAATCATATAAAACATCAATTATTCATAAATACTCCAAATAATTCATTAATTAAATAACTTCTAAAAGTTGGGGTGTTACATTCATGAATCTTAATCTGGTACCAACTATCTTGGCCAACACTTACTTTTCTATCCATTTCATGTATCAGTTACCTACCAAAGGACCGTTCATGGATAATCAGAGTACTCGCACTTGGGCAACAAAGGTCATGGCTCTCACTTCCTTTGATATAACTTGGTACAGACACCAACTTGACTGTGCTGCAATGATTACCAATTGTAAGGTTTCTCCAACGTCCCACTCATAGGGACTGTAGCCGTAGAAATATTGAGACTAAGCCATTTGTTTAAGTTAACTCGCACAGGTCAATTAAAAATCGCCACCCCGCTTTATTGTTTCCCAAGGAATGGGAAAAGAGAGAATAACCCAAAAAGAAGGGGAGAGAATCTATGTTCGATGGTTGGTTATACAAAGGGAATGTATTAGCACCCTAAACATCTACGGAACTCCGTAGGAACCTCATTGAAAATTTATGTATTTTGGCTATAAATGTTGTATAAATAATAGATTGTGGAGATTAGAAAAGAAGTATTATTTTTTACAATTTTTGCACCCGCCGGGGTTGGGAACCTTTAGTGCCTACATACCACCTTCCGTATAATAGGGGATCAGGGTACTCGTAGTTCACCTTTAAACATTTTAAAACATAAGTGTGTTGTTTAATTTTAAGAGACGAGACATCATCGTATTATCCAAGTGGAAAAACATACTTAATACCCACGATTATGAGAAAGGCGAATTTGCATAATCTCAAAGTGGAGGATATGGCTTGGATTTTAAAATCAACAAAGCCTCGCTCAACATCCAAGTGGAAAATATATCGCTTCACTACATATCGTAGAAGTATAGTAGTTTGCATTACTACAAGGATTGGCAAGAGTCTAATCTTTTGAGAAAATTTTAAGGTAAAAAGCCAAAGTGGAAAAATGGTTTGAATGAGATTGACTGACTTTTAGTCTTCTGACAAAAAATGTCAAAGTATTATTAATTTGATTAAAGTTTGATTAAGAAAACATTTTTGAAAATGCATGGACCTAAGTCCAAGTTTATTATGAAAGCGGTTCAAGTTTAGAAAACAAGAATATTTTTGAAAATGAGGGAAAAGATTTTTGAAATTAAAGAAGATGGGAGGGGATGAAGGGACTATCCTAATGCATAAGGTAAAAGCTAGAGAAAAGAATCATCTAACCAAAAAGAAGCCAACACTTGGCACAATGAATCAATGTAGAATTCTCATCCTTTGGATTGAAACCAAGCAAGAAAAGATAGAAAACCTCTTGAGAAAACCAAGCTTCAAATGCATTAAGTCTTCATAAATATTGGGCAGAGTAAAAGCTGTATATAGATGAATTCTCAATCACAGACAAAGCACATAACCAGAATAACCTACAAACAAAGAAACAAACAACTCAATGTCTTGGGGTAAACCCCTAGAACTCCAGACAAAATAGAAAAAGAAGTCACCAAGGTCTCAAGGAAGTCAAGGTCTCTAATCCTAAGTCCAAGAAGTCCACAACTCCAAAATGCCAAGGATAGTAACCAAATAGTCCAAGTAATCTTAAAAAATTTTATTGTTCAAGTTGGTTATTAGGTATCTTCAAAAAGAAAATGAAAATATCAAGTGAACAAAACAAAATGACATAAAGATAAATGCTCAAGTGAGCAAAGATGAAAATAGCATGAAATGTAAATGCTAAGATAAATGGTGCTTACAATAAAATCATAAAGTAAAAGCATAAAAATAAAAGTCAATTGTTAATGAGTTAGAAATTAGAGGTTAGTTGAATGACCATCTTGAAACTTGCATTTGAAAACTCATTAGAAGATTGATAAAATCAAATCCTCTCAATAATAAGTTTCATTTGCTTTTTGTTAAGTATATCATTCATTTCAAATTCTCAAGGCAACAATAAATTATCAACGATGTTTAAATGATTCACTTAGTCCAAAATTTATGATGATTCATTATAGGATTGATAAGAACAAAGCCTCATAACAATGGACCTCAAGTTTATTGGATTAAAGGTTTCAAATTAAACATACTTGGGCTTGAAAACAGGATTTCGGCCCACGAATGATCATTTCTCGAATGGGGACAAAATTTAGCGCTATGTTAAGCAATCGTAAATGAACTTATATAGAAGTCTCACATATTTTGAGGTCGGTCAATAGCAATCTATGTGCCATATGTTTGGAGAGATGATATGTAGATCATCCTCTAACAACATGTAACACAATGAGAAAAGGGATAAGATGAAGATGGAGGAGATACATTTGAATGAAAAAATTAAGCAAACTATCATTAAAATCATCCATCCATTTTAGTGGAGTTAAACTCAACACTTAAGATCCAATGATGTTAATGAAGTTCATGATCAACAAACACATAGCCGAAATATATTAAAAGATAAATTGTATTTAATGAATAAGATAAAAAGGAAAAATGATTTTTAAACTGTTTTTTTAAAAGGAAAATAAAAGGAAAAATATCAAACCATATTCAAAGTATCAAAGAAAAATTTAAAGAGACCATAAAAAAATTAGAAATGATCTCAAATATTTTTATAAAATTTTTGGTAATTTGTAAAATAGAAAAGTATTTTTAAACTAATTAAAGTCACTCAAATAAGTGAAAAAATATCAAAAATAGTAGAAGTCAAGATAAAATTCTACAAAAATTCCAGAACGTCTTAAATGAGGAAAATGATTTTTATAAAAAAATTTAGTATTTAAAAACATCAAAAAGTATTTTTAAATAATTAGAAACAAGTCAAAATAAAAGAAAAATTATAAAAAATATCAAATCTGAAAATAAAATCATGAAAAAATAAAAATCAGAAAGTGAATATGTAAAAACATTTTTGTGAATTTTTTCAGAATATTTAGGTCAGAAATGAATTTTCCATGATTTTTTGAAGTTTGGTGTAAAAAACAGAAGAAAAAAATAAGTTTAAAAATGTGGACCATTGGATGAGAGTCAAAACATGTTAGTAATCAGATCCGAGATTAGACACGCTGTGCATATAATGGTCAGCTTTGGAAATTGCACTGGATCACCTTTTAATATTTAAAAACAACTAAAATTTTGGTGCGGTCGATGGAGTCTGACTATTAGAAGTAATCAGATCCAAGGGCTCTCAAAGCGTGCGTATGATAAAGCAAACATAGTGGATTGAATTCAAAAAAACACATGTCACACTTTCATTGGTTGAAGCACGACACGTAGGTCGTCTTCAACCTCCAGACGCCCTAGATTGGGATTCTTCAAACTGTAAAATTAGAGGACCAGATCGGTACCATTAGATTCGTCTCTTCAAGACGATTCTAATAGTACCATCGCACAAAATTTATATAAACTGAGAAAGGCTTATAGTGATAAAATGAAAAATTAATAGAGAGCACGAAATTCTGGAATATCTCACTCAAATCCCTGTGAAATTACAAATTATAAAAAACATGTGAATCAGAAGGATGTAGAGAGTAGATTAGTCTTTTATTTGGATCAATTTGACCAAGAAATCTACTTGAACAAAGTAGAAAAAGGTGGCCCATAAAATGGACTTTTGTAGATCAATATAGGTCATAATTCTTGAATGTAAGAGTATGGTTAGTTTCAGAGAAGTTCAATGAAGCTAACTGAATGGAGCTTTTGGTGTTTTGGAGTGAGAATGCAAGAAATCAGAAATTCAAATTCAGAGTTCATGTGGGATCTGAACAGAGGTCAATTGGCTATCAAAATCTTGAGAAAATGAGTGAGGGATGATCCTTATTTATAGTTGACCGCGATGTAAGTCTCAAGCGTGTGAATTGGAGGCAAAATCAATGAAATCGTGTGAATCTGCTAAGTGGGAAAAGTGTGACTTCACATGGCTCAAAATGCTGTAAAATGGATGGTTCAAGGGTCGTTTATCATTATTGCAAGTTCCTAAACATGATTATACTCGAAATTAATCCTTAAACTAGCTTGTAATTGGGTTTAAACTGATTTTCAAATTTGATTAAACATGAAACTTCAATTTCAAGATGACAACTTCATAGCCATGGTGCCAACAATGTAGGGCACTATATGATGTGATTTTTTCTGCATTGGAGAGATCTCTTGTCAAGCTTTACAATGTGAAAATAATGGTTACATTTGGTGTCTTGGATAAAAAATTGAATATCTTTGAAATCATAAAAAACACACGGATTTTCCACACTTAGAAAAATTTCTAAGTTTGGCATTAAAAGTGACTTGTAATGTTTTGCATCCAAACATGGCCTTCCACTCAAAATTTTATTTTTAACAAAAAAATGGCATGAAGTAGATCTCTTAAATGAAATTTTGAGATTTGAACCACTTAAAAACTCCAAGAATTGAGATAGTTATGACCTTGTGAAGTTGGTGAAAATCCATGAAATGACCTATAATCTTTTGAACTCTTAAGGCATCTTCTTACCATTTTCAAGATTTGCACATAAAAGAAAAGTTGTGATTGATAGTCTTAAGATAATTATGGAAAAAGAATTGGCTCAAGGAGATAATAATTTACCTAGTTATGATCTTTTGAAGTCAAACCCTAAAGTTCAAAAGCCTTTCAAGGAGACTTGTAATCTTTCTCAATCATTAAGCATCTTCCACGTAAATTTTTCTTGAAACTTTTGAAGTGATTTATTTATAACCCTTTAAAGAGAAGCATATCTTTGGAATCACTTAAAATCTCAAAAGATGAGTGAGATATAACCCTTAGAAGTTAAAAAACCTAGCTCTTAGAGCACCAAAATGACTTGGAAAACCCATTCAATTTTACCAAAATTTCTTGCACAATTACTTTTGCCATGTGAATAAAAGTTGTTGAGGATGATAATGAGAACCAATATCACCAAAAAGCACTTCCAAATTTTAAGAATTGAGAGAATTATGCACTTGTGATCAAGAAATCATGAACTTGTCCAATTAGGTCAAACTTCTTCAATCAACCTTTGCATCTTTTGACATTCTTTGACAAATTGAGGCATGATTAATCATAGTATACCTTGTCATGATATTAATTTAAATCACTCTCAGTGTTGAAGCTTGAATCTCAATGAAAACTTTTTGAAGAAGTCATGGACACAAACTCATGCACCTATGAATCCATCTGATGAGATGTGTTGTGCCCTCACCTATAGCATCATCATTTAGAGAAAACATTCATAGTATTTGTTAGTTAAAAGTTAATCAATATAAAACATAGATGATCACAATATAAAAATTAAGGTGCTTGGTGATTCCTCGTGAGGAAACCTAAAGATAGGGAGAAGAACCAAAACCAATTGTGATCTTGATATGATTGAGTTGATATGAGATGATAGAGGAATCTTAGAGGCAAAAATTAGGGTACAACAGCTACCCTTATTTAAGTGTATTCTATTCGGAGATGCGAAGATTAAGATCTTCGTATCGACGCGATTGAAGATACTTAAATATAAAACAAGCCCTATTTTTTTCCCTGAGATGCCATGCAATGCTTATGATCGTGCATGCAAATAAATAGATCCAAAGGTGACGTGGGATACCGCTGGGGAAATAGAAAATAAAGGATCAAAAGAAAATTCGACCAGGAAAATATATCACTAGTGAACATAAGACTTAACTCTATTGGGGTAAAGCCCAAGGAGGAGATAAAGAAACATTAATAAAAATATCAAGGAGACAAAGTAAAGGATAACAGTGATCGATAGGTAGCCACAAAAAATCCACTCGCTGAGAAGATAGCAAAAAATATAACATCAACCCACAGGGGGAAAGAAATGGTAGGATAATACCAGCAAACACCAATATTAGGGTAGGTCACAAATGGCCAGCATCAGTACTTACGACTTGAAACAAATGAACTTCTTTAGAGAAAAATAATTCTCAGCGATGAACTATCTCCTATAATGACGAGACTATCATCCATCAGAGTAAGCAAATCTCAATAATGAACTATCTCTCATAATGACGAGACTACCATTCATCGGAGTAAACAAAAATATCAACAAAGAACTATCTACCATAATGACGAGACTATCATCCATTGGAGTAAAAAATCTCAACAATGAACTATCTCCCATAATGACGAGACTACCATCCATTGGAGTAAAAAAAATCTCAACAATGAACTATCTCCTATAATGAGAAGAGTACCATCCATTGGAGTAACAAATCTCCACAATGAACTATCTCCCATAAGGACGAGACTACCATTCATCGGAGTAAAAAATCTCAACAATGAACTATCTCCCATAATGACTAGACTACCATTCATTAGAGTAACAAAATCTCAACCACGAACTATCTCCCATAATGACGAGACTACCATCCATTGGAGTAAAAAATCTCAACAAAGAACTATCTCCAAAAATGACGAGACTACCATCCATTGTAGTAACAAAATCTCAACAATGAACTATCTCCCATAATGACGAGATTACCATCCATTGGAGTAACAAATCTCAACAACGAACTATCTCCCATATATAACGAGACTACCATCCGTTGGAGTAATAAATCTCAACAATGAACTATCTCCCATAATGATGAGATTACCATCCATCGGAGTAACAAATCTCAATAATGAACTATCTCCCATAATGACGAGACTACCATTAATCGGAGTAACAAATCTCAACAATGAACTATCTCTCATAATGACGAGACTACCATCCATTGGAGTAAAATAAATCTCAACAACAAACTATATCCCATAATGACGAGACTACCATCCATTGGAGTAATAAATCTTAACAACGAACTATCTCCCATAGTGACGAGACTATCATTCATTGGAGTAACAAAATTCAACAACGAACTATCTCCCATAATGATGAGATTACCATCCATTGTAGTATCAAAATCTCAATAATGAACTATCTTCCATAATGACGAGATTACCATCCATTGGAGTACAAAAGAATCTTCTCGAGGAACTAACAGACTTACTGAGGAAGTACAGTTTGCTCAAATAAAGAGACCAACCACTTGCCTTAATAAGAAACTTGTTGGGAAAAGAATCTTGATTTCTCTAGGGAAGTTTCAATATACTCATACTGAGGAGATAACATCTTATGCATAATAAATGCACACCCTTTATCCAGAGTTCTGAGCCTACGAAAATAAGAATAATAATGTTGTCAGGTGCCACAAATTCAGACCAGAAATAAACTGGAGTGAAACAGTCAACCAAGATAGCATCTGATGAGAAATAAACTCAAAAGGGAAACACGGAGCTAACCAGACAATGAGCTGAATAGGAAGACTTGGAGCAAAATTAATGCAAATGAGAAATGAATGTTAAATTCAATTATGCATGATGTATGTATGAATGTATGAATGTTATCCTGTATATGCTGACAAAATAGACATACAGTACTAGGAATAATCAGACAAAACAAGTTTGGGTAACGTCAATACACGACTAAATCACATCCAGGAAAAAAATTTCTCAAGAAAGTAAGCACCAACTGAGGAAATAAATTCCCATTTCACGACTTAACTTCAATGGGAAGAAACATAATCTGAAAACAATCAAATCAAAATAGTACAGATACAGGAATATAACATCCTCCTCCAGGCTTCACCGGGGAATATCACACAGACTTCAATGGGGAAAACAATGTGTCTATGTCTAGACTTCCACTGGATATTATAATACTAACTTCACTAGGGAAGATGGAACTACGTCATCAAGATATCAACCGGGGATCCTGTAATGACTTCATTGGGGAGTACAACACCACATCATCGAGGGGAGCCTAAAATACATTCTTCAATACTAAGATTGATGATTGCACAAACTTCTCTAGGGAGAAATCATGAAACCACACGGAGATAACTACTTTCAGAGAGAAACATTATCTTAGCTTTACTTGGGGATTTGAGAAGTTTAAATAATACAGCAAGAAATCAAAATTATGGGGATTTTAAATCAAACTCAGCGCTTGGTGGGAGAAAACCCAAAAAACTGACAATTATTTCAAAACTTCTTATAAAAGATGTTGCCCTTCTTTAGTCGCCTTGAAAACAAACAACAAAAATAATGCTATTACTGCAAAGGGTGATGTCTTGCAAATTATTCCACCTCAGCACACAAAGAGAGGAGAGACTTTCGTCATATGAGCGAAGACCTTACTGGGGAATCTAAGATAGAGGCTTCAGACCATGCAAACCCAAAATCAAAATAATCATCCTGGAGGAAAACAAAATGAACCAAGACTTGACTGGGGAAAATGGGATCACAGACCCAACACCGCACTATACATCAGTTGGTATTGTAGCCAAGCATTTGATAAACAACAAGAAGATAATACACATATCAGCGAAAGCGACCCAAAAGAACTTTCTTGGGGAATACCTACTTCAGAGTTTGTCCATCCTCAGAATCACTATTTTTGTTTTTTTCTTCAGTCACAAAATCTAAAGTAAAAGGTAATTCGTAAATCCTTTTCAAAAACAATTTTATTATTAAATCTCTTTGTTTTGAAAATTACTATCAATAATAAATGGAGTCTTTGTGAGAGGAATAAAATAAGAATTGCAAAAAATTGGATAAAAGCTCAAACTTTGTTAATAGAATGGTAGTCTGCGAATGCGAGACCCCATAGATGATTACAATGTTTAGAAAATGGAAATATATTGGAAAATATACATTGAAATACAATGAGAACTATTCTCCCTAACAACTTAGAATTTCTGAGCAGCGACTTCTGTTGAAGTGTGGTGAGGATCCAAGAAGATTGTTGCTTCAATGGTCAAGTCTTATCTGACGCAGTTACTTGCCAAGAAATCCTTAACTTTTGCCTAAGTTTCCCTTGTTAGAACATAGTTTGATTCTAAAACCCTAGTAAGAGTTTTGATGATAACAAACACAAAGAACAAATATGCACTCTAAAATTATATTATGTTTTGTAGAGAAGTTCTGATGGAAGAAGATCAGAATATAAGCTACAAGGTTGTTCCTGCTGTGAACATAGACAATTCTCAAAAAGCTCTAATGATAGAAGATGAGAAGTTGCGTTAAAAGAAAGATGTTTTAACTATGATTACACAACTCTGAGAAACTAAGTATAACACTGTAAACATGATCTTATGGATCTGACCTTCAAAAGTTCTAAAGCAAGCAACAATGCATACCTCAATGTTCTGAAGCGTTACAAATCAAATATTTGCATTTCAAGAGTAACGGCTGGAAGGGAACAAGGATCTTTATTTTTGGAAAGCACATTAACTGTCATTAATCAAGTTTCCAAATGATCATCTATGTTGCGCCTATTTAAACAAGATGTGAGGATAAATCGTATACGATTTCACAACTCTCAACAACACTGTAATCTTTTCTAATCCTCAAACATACAATTCTCTCAACTGTGTAAAACATCACATACTGTGATACTATTTTGTAAGAAAATAATATTGTACATTGTCTTAATATTATATTGTTTAGTATATTTCCTTGAGGAAAACCGGGTTCTGGTTATACTCAAGAAGACTTTGGCAGTAGTCAAAGTAGATTTGTAGTTAAGATTGATTTGTTGATTAAGACCTCGTTGGAGAGAGGCGAAACCACCTTGACTGGTGGACTGGAGTAGTTTGAGTTCAAACGAACCAGGATAAAAATCATCGTGTTCTTTCCATTGAATTTTAAGATTCCAATTCAACCCCCCCCCCCTCTTTTTGTGTTTTTCAATTCTTCAATTGGTATTAGAGTGCCTGGTTTTGAGTTCAAGCACTTAACTGTGTCAGTAAAAGATCCAAGCTAAGAAAAACACTATGGTGGGACCAAGTCACAACATTAGCAATAACTACCATGATGAGAAATACAGAATCAGTGGCAAACCTCCAATCTTTGATGGAGATAACTTTGATTACTGGAAAGACAGAATTGAAAGCTTCTTTCTGGAAAATGATGTTGATCTCTGGGATGTGGTGATTGATGGGTACATACATCCGGTTGATGAAAGTGGTCAGAAAGTTGACAAAAAAAGAATTTCAGATCATCAAAACTGAGACTTCAAAATTCATCACAAGGCCAAAACTATTCTCCTGAGTGCCATCTCATATTCAGAGTATGAGAAGATCACAAACAGAGAGACATCAAAGCACATGTTTGATTCTCTGATAATGACGCATGAAGGCAACACGCAAGTAAAAGAAACCAAATCCCTTGAGCTCATTCAGAAGTATGAAGCCTTCAAAATGGAAGAAAGTGAAACCATTTAAGAAATGTTCTCAAGATTTCAAATTCTGGTTGCTGGGCTGAAAGTTCTGGACAAAGGGTACTCAACTACTGATGATGTAAAGAAGATCATCAGAAGTTTACCAAAGCAATGGAGACCCATGGTCACTGCTCTCAAACTGACAAAAGATCTGAACAAAATATCTCTAGAAGAACTTGTCGGCTCTCTCAGAAGTCATGAGATAGAGTTAGAAGATGATGAGCCCCAGAAGCAAGGTAAGCCTTTAGCCATTAAATCTAACAAAAATATGATTCTAAAGTTTTGCATGCAATAGAAGAAATCTCTGGTGGATCCTCATCAGAAGAAGACAAATTGTCTCTTCTCTCTAAAAGAGTCAATTAGCTATGGAAGCAAAGGCAAAGGAAGTTCAGAAATTCCAGAAGAACAGGGAATCAGTCTGAATCATCTTCTGGATACAGAAAATCTGAATCATCCTCTGGACATAGAAAGTCAAGCAACAGGGACATTGTCTGCTACGAGTGCAATGAACAAGGGCACTACAAAAGCGATTGTCCAAGGCTTCAAAAGGAGAAACCGAAAAATAAGTTCTCAAAGGAGAAGAAGAAAAGTCTCATGGCAACATGGGGTGACTCAGATTCTTCTGAAGCAGACACAGAATCAGAAGATGAAAGAGTCAACATTTCTCTTATGGCCAACGTGTCAGAAGATACTGAATCAGAATCAGAATCAGACACTGAAGAGGTATTTCTTGACTTTACTATAAATTTTACTAAAGCTGAATTAGGAGAAAGTCTAAGTGAAATTCTTGAAAGATATCAGCAACTTCGAGTCAAATTCAAGAACCTGAAAAAGGATCTAGTTTCTGACTCTGAAGAAACTAAGAATCTGAGATTGGAAAATTCTGAGTTGAAAGAAAAAATTACAAAACTTGAAAATTACCTACAAAACCATTAGAAGGAAACTATCTCAGAAGTTCCTAGTAATTATGGTAAGATCATAAAGGAATATGATCATATCTTTCAGAAATTCCTCGCTAAAAACATTGATAGAAGCAAGATGGCTTCAATGACCTATGGAGTTAGCAGAAATGGAAGAAAAGGTATAGGATACAAAGGTAAAGTATCCCAATCTAAGGAAGTCAAGGATTTGGTTATTAAACATACTCCTCTAAAATATCACTTTACCTATGGGCACACACATGATTTAAAATATACCAGTAATGATTTCTCTGCTAAACCAAAATTCAAACAGAATTTTGGTAACACTAACAAACAAGTACCCAAAAATATATGGGTACCTAAGGATAAAATTGTATATGTAGCAGATATCTTTGACAGCAAGACTGAAACACCAATCCTGGTACCTAGACTCTGGATGCTCTCGACACATGACGGGAAGAAGGAATATGTTCAAATGCCTGGAACTTAAAGCTGGAGGTTACGTAGGTTTTGGAGGCAATCAGAAGGGAAAGATCATTGGCTCTGGAATAGTAGGTAACGATAATCTTACCTTTATTACTAATGTTCTATTAGTAGATGGATTAATGCATAACTTGTTATCCATAAGTAAATTAAGTGATAATGATTATGATATAATCTTCAATCAAAAGTCTTGTAAAGCAGTTAGTTAGAAAGATGGATCTATCCTCTTTAATGGGAAGAGCAAGAATAACATTTACAAAATAAAACTTTCTGAACTGAAAAGTCAGAATGTAAAATGTTTATTTCCTGTTAACGATGAACAATGGGTTTGGCACAAAAGATTGGGGCATGTTAGTGTGAGAAGAGTATCTCAGATTAACAAACTCAATCTGGTTAGAGGACTTTCTAACCTGAAGTTCAGCTCAGATGTTCTGTGTGAAGCATGTCAAAAAGGAAAGTTTGCAAAACCCCATTTTAAAGCAAAAAATGTTGTTTCTACCTCTAGACCATTAAAACTTCTGCACATAAATCTATTTGGACCAGTGAAAACTACATCCATTAGTGTAAAAAGTTATGGATTAGTGATCGTAGATGACTATTGCAGATGGACATGGGTAATATTCTTAAGACACAAGGAAGAGTCACACTCTATGTTCTTCGCTTGTTGTAACCAAGTCCAAAATGAGAAAGATCTTAGAATTGTTAAAGTCAGAAGTGATCATGGTGGAGAATTGGAAAACAAAAGATTTGAATTATTTTTAATGTGAATGACATCTCTCGTGATTTCTCTTGTCCTAGAACTCCCCAAGAAAATGGAGTTGTAGAACGAAAGAACAGAACTTTACAGGAAATGGCCAAAACCATGATCAACGAGACTAACATTGCTAAGAACTTTTGGGCAGAAGAAATTAACACAGTGTGTTAGATTAAGAATAGAATCTCCATAAGACTTATTCTAGATAAGACTTCATATGAATTGTGGAAGAACAAAAAACCCAACATCTCGTATTTCCATCCATTTGGATGTATTTGTTTTATTCTTAACACCAAAGAACATCTGAACAAGTTTGAATCTAAAGCACATAAGTGTATTATGTTAGGATACTCTGAACGCTCAAGAGGATACAAAGTATACAACATAGAAACACAGATTGTAGAAGAGTCAATCAATGTTAGATTTGATTACAAGCTTGGCACTCAAAAGTCAAAGCAAAATGAATCTCTTGCAGATAAAGAAGTCCAATTTACAGGTACTGAAGACATTGCATCAGAAGTTTCCAACAAAGAATCACACACGACATCCGGAGGAGATGTCACAAACATTACAACAACATCTAAAGAACCTCTTCAGAAAAGACTATCCAGAAGCAGCCTAGCTCACCCCAAAGACAAAATTCTAGGAAGAAGGAAGACCCAATCAGAACAAGATCCACATTCAGAAACTCCGAAGAATCTCTCATGGGATTAATATCTCTGATTGAGCCAACTTCCATTGATGAAGCTCTTCTGGACAATTATTGGATACTGGCTATGTAGGAGGAATTAAATCAATTCTCCAGAAATGATGTGTGGGATCAGGTTCCCAAACAAAAGGGTTCAACGTCCTTGGAACAAAATGGGTATTCAGAAACAAGTTGAATGAACAAGGAGAAGTCATCAGAAACAAAGCACGGTTGGTTGCACAAGGTTATAGTCAGCAAGAGGGGATAGACTATACATAAACCTTTGCTCCAGTCACCAGGTTAGAATATATCAGACTTTTAATTTCCTTCACTGTGAATAATCGCATCACTCTCTATCAGATGGATGTCAAAAGTGCATTCTTAAATGGATACATTGATGAAGAATTTTATGTGCACCAACCCCTGGTTTTGAAAATTCCAAACATCCAGAATATGTTTTCAAACTAAAGAAATCACTATATGGTCTGAAACAAGCTCCCAGAGCTTGGTATGAAAGACTAAGTAGATTTCTGTTAGAAAATAATTTCACCAGAGGGAAAGTGGGCACAACCTTATTCTATAAGTCATTTAAGAATGACATTCTAGTTTGTCAAATTTATGTAGATGGAATTATTTTTGGATCTACTAAAGCCTTTATGGGAAGAGAATTTGCTAAGTCTATGCAGGCAGAGTTTGAAATGAGCTTAATGGGAGAACTCAAATTCTTTCTGGGCATTCAGATCAATCAAACTCCAGAATAAACTTACATACACCAGAGAAAATACGTCAAAGAACTTCTGAAGAAATTTGACTTATCAGAATGAAAGACAGCCAAGACTCTCATGCATCCTACATGCATTTTGGAAAAGGAAGAGGTAAGTAAAAAGGTAGAACAAAAGATCTACAGAGGTATGATTGGTTCTCTCCTATATCTTACAGCTTCAAGACTTGATATTTTATAGTGTATGTTTATGTGCCAGATTCCAATCAGATCCTAGAGAATCTCACTTAACAGTTGTTAAGAAAATTTTCAAGTATCTGAAAGGTACTACTAATCTTGGTTTGTTTTATAGAAAAACTAGTGAATACAAATTAGTAGGGTACTGTGATGCTGACTTCGTTGGAGACAGAGTAGAAAGAAAAAGCACTTCTGGAAGCTTCCAGTTTCTGGGAGAAAATCTGATCTCATGGACCAGCAAGAGGCAATCCATAATTGCATTGTCAACAACTGAAGCTGAATACATAGCAGCTGCTGGATGCAGCACACAGATGCTCTGGATGAAGAGTCAGCTTGAAGACTTCAATATATTTGAGAGTAACACTCCTATATTTTGTGATAACACTTCTGTAGTTTGTTTTTCTAGGAATCCTATTTTACATTCTAGGGCCAAACATATAGAAATAAAACATCACCTTATTAGGGACTATATTTAGAAAGGAATTCTTTCCTTAAAATTTATTGACACAAACCATCAATGGGTTGATATCTTTACTAAACCACTTTCTGAAGATATGTTTAATTTCATTCTGAAACATCTCAGCATGAAATTATGTCTAGAATAAGAGTTTTATTTATATATTCTTTAACCCTCAGAATTTTATATGTTTTTTTTATGAACATATGATCAACAATTCTTCAGAAGTTAGAAGGACAGTTGCATCAGGATCTATCTAAGAAGATCTGAACAGTTCATTTCAAAGATAAAAGTGTGCAGTTCACATCATCAATATATGTCATCCTCTCACAAGCTTCCTTCTAAGGCTGAACACGCGTTCAAATTTTGAAGGGATTAAAATCTTTGATTGGATGCATTGAGACGCGTGCCACTGGTAACTGTTCCATATCTCCACGCCATCTCCCTATTTTCAGGATTCATAAATGCTGTGTAATCATTATTTTTTTCTCTTTCTTACTGATTAAGTTTTCAAATTGTTTATAAATACACAATTCACTTTCACTCTTATTTCTTCTCGCTACTGTTTTCTCTCTAAGTTTTTCGTTTGCAAAACCATCTTTCAAAAATCCTCATATGTCAGTGTGAACAATGGCTTCATCTTCAAGCGCTCAAAATCCTCAATGTGCTCCTGGTTCATCTTCGTCAACTGCAGAGACATACGAAGAACCATCAAGAACCTTACTTACCCCCATTGATTCTCTAGAGGTTCTATGTGAACTCATCATTGACTTTGAAAGCATGAAGGAAAACGGCTTTGATCTTACAGAAGATGTGGAATTTCAAGGTTGTAATAGATACTTTGATCGTCTTATGGGCCCAGTTTTCCAAAAATTGGTTAAGGAATTCTGGATTCCCGCATCCTCTTTAAAGCATCAAGTAACTTCATATGTAATGGGGAAGAAGATTGCTATCACTGAAGAACTTATTGCAAAGCTGATTGGTCATAACGGCGGAGGAATCCGTTGGAGTGATATGGATGAGAAATGTTCTGACCTAACAACTATCTTGAGAGAAATTTTCACCACTGGGTAGCCTTCTAACAAGATAAAAGATCTGAAGGACTACTTCAGAATATGGGCAAAAATCATTCTGGGTTGTATCAACCACAGGAAGCCAACAAGCTCTCCAGATTACATAAACATTGATCAACAATTCCTGTTATACTTCTTTTCTAATCCACATACATACAATTCTCTCAACTGTGTAAAACATCACATATTGTTATACTGTTTTGTAAGAAAACAATATTGTACACTATCTTAATATTATATTGTTTAGTACATTTCCTTGAGAAAAAACGGGTTGTGGTTATACTCAAGAAGACTTTGGCATTAGTCAAAGAAGATTTGTAATCAAGATTGATTAGTGGGTTAAGACCTCGTTGGAGAGAGGAGAAATCACCTTGACGGGTGGACTGGAGTAGTTTGAGTTCAAACAAACCAGGATAAAAATCATTGTGTTCTTTCCATTGAATTTTAAGATTCCAATTCAACCCCCCCCCCCCCCCTTCTTGTATTTTTCAATTCTTCATCCCTTGTGGGTTTTCAACCTAGCGGGAGAATCTATTCTATTTATGTCTCTTATATTTCCTAGATCGCCCTTTCAGGTTTTCATCCTATCGAGACACTCTTTTTTGCCTAAGCCTCCCTTTCGGGTTTTCGACTTAGCGAGTTGTTCTTTTTTTCTTTTAGGCGAAGTATTTCTTGAATGCATCAGCATTCATAGGACGTGGGAACTCCTCGCCATCCATATTTTTAAGAATCAATGCATCGCTAGAGAAGACTTTCTTGACAACATATGGGCCTTCAAAATTAGGAGTTCACTTGTCCCTAGAATCAGCATTAAAAGACATGATCTTCCTGAGCATGAGGTCGCCTTCTTTGAATTCACAAGGCTTGCCCTTCTTATTAAAAGCTTTCTTCATTATCTTCTTGTATAACTAGCCATGACACAAGGCCATCATTCTTTTCTCTTCAATCAAATTCAATTGGTCAAACCTGTTCTGGACCCATTCAGCCTCTGACAACTTGGTTTCCATTATCACCCGTAAAGATGGAATCTTAACCTTAACGGGGAGCACTGCTTCCATTCCATACACAAGAGAGAACGAGGTTTCCCCTATTAAAGTGCGAAGTAAATGGGATAATCCCATGACAATATTTATAGGTAACAACTATTTTCTGGATGATCTTCTTGATGTTTTTATTAGCAGCTTCAACGACCCCATTCATCTTTGGTCTATAAGGAGATGAATTGTGATGGACAATCTTGAATTCTTCACAAAGTTGTGTCATTATCTTGTTATTTAGATTCGAGTCGTTGTCAGTTAAAATCCTGCTTGGCACACTATACCGACATATAAGATTATTCTTGATAAAGCGTACTACCACCTTCTTAATAACATTAGCATATGAAGCTGCTTCTACCAATTTGGTGAAGTAGTCTATTGCCACCAAGATAAAATGATGTCCATTCGAAGCCTTAGGTTCAATCCTTCCAATCATGTCAATACCCCACATAGAGAAAGGCCACGGGGAAGAAATAACATTGAGAAGTGTCGGAGGCACATGAATTTTGTCAGTATAAATCTGGCACTTATGGAACTACTATGCAAGTTTGTAACAGTCATATTCCATTGATAGCGAATAGTAACTTGCCCTTAGCATATTTGTTGCCATTGAATGTCCATTGGAATGAGTGCCAAAGGAACCTTCATGGATTTCATGCATCAACATGTCTGCTTCATGTCTATCCACGCATCTGAGCAAGACCATGTCATAATTTCTTTTGTATAGCACACCTTCATTGAGGAAAAAGCTACCTGCCAACCTTTGTTTGACGCACCAGCCGTGTATTCCTGAGTCTGGAGAAAATGCTTGATATCATAATACCAAGGTTTTTCATCTGACATTTCATTTGCTGCAAACACATGAGCTGGTCTATCCAAACACCACACTGTCATACGAGGCACATTATTCCAAGTATTTACTTGATACATAAAAGCCAAAGTGGCTAAAGCATCCACCATCTGATTCTCATCTCTGGGAATATGATGGAATTCAACTTTATTAAAAAGGTTAATAATCTTCTAGCATAGTCTTTGTAGGGAACCAAGCCAGGGTGACGAGTATCCCATTCTCCTTTAATCTGATTTATTACCAAAGTTGAATTGACATATACATCTAGAATTTTGATTCTGAGATCTATAGCATCTTCGAGACTGATGATACAAGCTTCATACTCTGCCATGTTATTAGTATAATCAAATGCCAATCTTGCAGTAAAAGTGATATGCGATCCATGAGGAGTGATAATCACATCACCAATTCCTTTCCCATTAGCATTCATAGCTCCATCAAACACCATGCCCCACCGGGATTCAGGATCAAGACCTTCCCCAATAAAAGGTTCATCACAATCTTTTACTTTTAAAAACATCACAACCTTATCATGGAAATCATATTTAACAGATTGATAATCATCAACTGGTTGGTGAGCAAGATAATCTGCCAACATACTGCTTTTTATAGCCTTCTGAGTACGGTATTCAATATCATATTCAGACAACAGCATCTGCCAATGGGAAATTCTCCTAGTAAGAGCATGATTTTCAAAAATATACTTAATCGGATCCATTTTGGAAATCAAACAAGTAGTATAATTTAACATATATTACCGCAACCGTTTTGCCGCCCAGGTCAAAACGCAACAGGTTTTTTCCAACATAGAATACCACGACTCACAATCAGTAAACTTTTTTATAAGATAATAAATGGCATATTCCTTCTTCCCTGTTTCATCTTGTTGTCCCAAAATACAGCCTGTAGAATTATCTAACACTGTAAGATACATAATCAACCGTCTTCCTTCAATAGGAGGGAGCAAGATATGAGGTTTAAGTAGATACTATTTTTGATATGGTGGGAGAAATGAATTGGGATATTTTGCGTTTGATCGCAATTGTTGCGGTTAGCAAGAGTCGCCACCGAATTTTCTTTTATCCAAATAAAAGAAAGGGTAAAAAGAACAGGAAAGACCTTTGAGATTATTTTCTTGAGTTTGAGGGGTAGATTATGAAAAGGGAAGGTGTTAGCACCCTTTTCATCCATAGTTATCTATGGGCTCTTAGTTTCTTGCTAGATCACTTGCTTTGTTTGAAAATGTTCTTTGTGGTTATTTTTGAAAGTATTTTTGAAAAGGCGCCTTCGTTTAGGCGAACTTTGTAATGGTTCTCGTTTTGTAAGAACATATACAAAGTGTTGGACTTTTGAAAATATTTCTTGTTTTGAAAGTGTTTGGTGTGTGTTTGTTTTTAAAGTGAGCAAGCAACTAAGAACGTTTCTACCTACTCAAAAGTCTTTTTCATTTCTCTCCTTTCCTTTGATATTTCTATCTTACCATTGATTGGTAACAAGCCTTATCTTTGGATGTAAAGGGACGGGCGTGGGTCATCGTATAGTCATGATATCAATGTTGTAAGACGTCTTAAAATTTATCCTTGAGGGACTAAGATCATTTGAAAGGAAACATTTGTAGTGTCATCGAGGGACTAAGATCTTGTATTTCAATTGTTTTTGCTAAGACATCCCACATGCATAACATGACTATTTTTTAGGCAACAAGTGAAGTTAACCTTAGAGGTGCATGTGTGAATAGTGTGCTTGATTTGCATGCATTTAATCTTTGATTAGGGTTATCTACTTGTTGATTTTTATCTTCCCATACAAATCCTAACTACTAATATTTATATGAAAGCGATAAATTGCAGAAAGTAAATATTCTACGCTATTACCATAATTTGGGGATGGGGTATACAAATTTACAAATGGGGATTGCAAGAAATTAAACCTAATTATCTATTACAACTATATTGAAACTTGAACAATGTACAAGAGCTGAAAGGAATATATTGTACAAGGATAATGAATGGAAGAGAAATGGATTTTTGTTTGGATTTTGTTAAGAAAGAGCCTTGGTTTTACCCTAATTATCTAAAAGAAAATAATTAATTAAAATAAGTAAAATTAAACCCTAGTTTAAAAGAAATAAAATTAATCAAAAAAGCATTTTTAGATTTTTTTAGAAAAGGTTTTAAGTTTAATCAAAATAGTATGGAAATTAATTAATTAAAAGAAAACCTAAATTCTAAGTTAATTTTAATTAAAAAGAAAATAACTAAATCAAAATCTAATTATTAATTTATTAAGAAAAAGAAATCAAGTTTTTATAAAAATGTTTTGTCTTTTTGTTTTTTTAAAAGGAATAAAATATAAGTATATAGAATGCAAATAATAAATAAAAATATATATTTTTGATTTTTTGATTTAATAAATAATAATAATAGTAATAATAATAATAATAATAATAATAATAATAATAATAATAATAATAACAAAAATAAATAAAATAAATAAAATAAAACAAAATATGAAAAAATAAAGTCAGGAGGTAAAAATGGAATTTAGGGTATTTGTTTGGAAAAAACAATTTTTTGTTTATTAGGCCTGGCCCAAGTTTGATTTTGTTTGGAAATCAGAAAAAAAAGAATAAAAATAAAATAAATGGGCTGTGTTGTAAATGGAAACATGAGGCCAGAACAAGCAAAAATGATAAAGCCCAATGTGCAGGGCCCAAACGCGCTGGTTGCTTGCAAAATAGAAGAAAATGTTAAAAAATATGAAAAAAGGCAGCGCTAGGGCTTGGACTCATGCCCTTGACCATAAACGCGTGTTTCCTTACCACTGGGGTGGCTATACATCCGTTAACTTAAACAAAACCATAAATATATATTACAAATCCATTCCTAGAAATGAACTTCATCTTCAACCTCGAGCCAGGGTCCCTGTATCTCATTCGTTTCTCATCCATTCACAAAACTTCCAACATCAAACTTGTTAGAAATTCTACCAGGATTTCAGAAATATAAACAATTTGGACTAACAATTAAAGATGAGCATGTATTTCTAAAAGTACCAAATCCTTACCTAACTTTTTTCAGAGATTCAAACTTAAAATTCTCTAAGCTCAGGCAATATAAATGAAAACTATGGATATGAACAGCTTCAGGGAAATAATATCTACATTTTGTCTTTGAAAATGAAAGCCTAACAATGCCTAAATTAAGAGATGAAAGTTCAGAAAAATACATCAAGAACTGGAAATCATGAAATGAGTTTGAGCTACTTTCAAAGAGTTGTGATGATCGGGTTAGCTTCCTCGGACCTCTAGGAAGATAATGCAATGCTTAGCTTGAGCCACAGATGGCTGAAATGGTATGGAGGAGTCAAGTGGCAGACCTCTATTTTTTGGTTATGGAGGATGGTGATGGAGATGTTACAGTTCTGAAACAAAGACAGGGATGGACTATATTTGAGGTATAGAAGCTTTGCAAATGATCTTGAGGGAAAACGCACGAGGGAAATGAAAGATACAAGTTCAAGGGTAGAACTGTGTATCAATGGTGTTTTTTGAGCAATTTTTGGTTTGTGAGTGTTTGAGGGAGTTTTAGGGCCTTAGCATTCGTGTGTTTGCTTGCCAAAGGCTTTTATATTTGTATGGAAAAGGTTAGAGATGTTTTGTACAAGGGATTTCTGAGTTGTAGGGTTGTGGCTAGGTTGCTTTGTTTTGAAGTAAAGTGGAAAACCAAAGTCACAATGCATGGAACAAGCTACGTAGAGTGGTTGAATTACTTTAAACATGCCTCTCTTGAGTTTCTAGGTTGAGTGTATGCATAAGTATCCATTGAGAGGCTCAAGAAGGGTTGACATTTGCAAAAGCATACTTTTCCAAAATGGAACTCTTGCCTTTCTTCCAAAAATCGCAAGTTAACTTAGACAAAGCTTGGATTTAATGGATAATAGCCATAAAGTTTGTGTAATATTATGATTATGGAGACATTTATAGACTTGGAGGCCTGCAAAGCAAGATTACAGGGCATGGCTAAGAGATTTTAATTCTTGTTCGTCATGGAAATGACCTATAATTCAAGAATGAATGTCCAACTTCTTGTCTTCAATTCTCTTAGCTCAAACATAATTTCAATGATTTCTTGGACATTTGGGAAACCTTTTAACATCCCCTACAACCTTCATGTTGGACAATTTTGAAGATTCAATTTGGAACTAGGTGAAAAGTTGCCATGAAGTTAGGTCAAAATTCTGACTAAAATACTCAAAATTTCACTAAGTATTTTAGTTTCATGGACATGTCTTCATAAATTCATAACTTGAAATCCAAGAATTTCTAGAAAAAGTTTTTCCATACAATGTTTTAGATCTCATTGAGATCTACAACTTTCATGTTGGAAGTTTTCCTTGATTCATCTTGCATCATGGTGAAATTTTGACACAAAGTTATGAAAAAATGTTAACTTTCTATCACTTTGAAAAATTTCTAAGTCCTAGAATTATGACTTTTCAAAGATAATTTTTAATTTTTAATTTCTTGATGAAAAAATTTCATATTTTGACATTTCTTGATGAAATATGATTTTTGAAACTTGATTTTGATCAAAAAGTCAAAGTTTGACTTTTCAGTGTATAGTTGATTTTTCATCAATTGACTGAAATTCATCTGTCAATCTAATGATCTTGAGAGGTGATTTGAACCATGAAATTAGGTCAAGATGGTGCATTTAAATCCTTGAGATCATGTCTTAAACCAATAATTCATTTTCCTGGTCAAATGTCAAGAACTGAGCCTTCTCAATCAAAACCCTAATTTTGACCATTTTGCCCTTTTGGTGTTCAGATCAAATTTCTTTGAGGAATTATGATCCAAACTTGAT
Organism: Vicia faba; assembly: GCA_948472305.1. Lineage (NCBI taxonomy): Eukaryota > Viridiplantae > Streptophyta > Magnoliopsida > Fabales > Fabaceae > Vicia > Vicia faba. Next base: position 1,025,751,911 of record OX451738.1, read on the forward strand.
CAATTGACATATATGAGTTCATAATGTTGACATGGATCAAAAATCATGAATTTTGGCTGCAAATTGACCACAATTGACTTTTCCCCAATATAGTTGATTTTATGTCAGCTGATCAACTGACTGAGCCAAAATGTGTTCCAAAGGTTAAAACTTGACATGATCAAACCTTGTGTAGTCTTGAATCAATGGAGATCTTATGAGAGGTTTCTTGAGAAATGAGAGGTCAAATTTTGGGGTACAACAGTTGCCCCTGTTCAATCTTCTTAAACCTGAAAAGTTGGATTGGCGGATCTGCCATTCGTGACTTGAAGGTGAAAGATGATTGAACACTAAAGTGACTAGAAATTTGCACTCGAAGATGTATTAGGAATGGGCTTATAGATGCCATTTGGAGGAATGATGGTAAATACTGGAAGAAGTATCAGCACAAATCTTTGGTCGATTTATACTAAAACATGATGTTTTGCCTGTGGGAAAAAGGGTTAGTTAAATGCAGATGTATGCATGGCGTTCTCAAGATTAATGAGATTGTGGTAAATTCGTTTCGTATGAATATTATATGATGTATGAATGTGGGATTTTATTTATATGCATATTTTTCCGGGAAAATAAATCTCTGACTACTGTTGAGGAGTTCTGGGAAGCTGAATCCCGGATTACTGTTGGGGATGAAGAATATACATATCTTCAAATTTGTTAAAATAATGCTTCCGCCGCGGGTTATCTCTTGAATGTTAGTTGTTATCTGGTTGGACTCCAAGTTTCACACCAACTTGCTGAGGATGAGGAAGTCAACTTCTCTCTGGTCGGATTCCAGGTTTCACATTAACCTACTGGGGAAGAATAAATTAACTGTTATCTGGTCGAATTCAAAGCTTCACAGAAAATTTATTAAAGTAGAACTGTTATCTGGTCGGATCCAGACTTCATAGTAACTTGCTTGGAACTAGTTGCTATCTGGTCGGATTCCAGGCTGCACAACAAATTTCTGAGGGAATAAAGTTAATTGTTATCTGTTCGGATCCTGGCTTCACAATAACTTACTTGAAAAGATGAAGTTGAACTAATATCTGGTCGGATCTAGGCTTCACAATAACTTGTTTGAAATTAGTTGTTATCTGGTCGAATTCCAGGCTTCATAACGAATTTCTGAGGGAATAAAGTTAATTATTATCTGGTCGCATCTAGGCTTCAAAATAACTCACTTGGAAAGATAAAGTTGAACTGTTATCTGGTTGGGTCCAAGCTTCACAGTAACTTGCCTGAAGAGATAAAGTTGAACGGATATCTGGTCGGGTCCAGGCTTCACAGTAACTTGCTTGAAGAGATAAAGTTGAAGTGATATCTGGTAGGGTTCAGGCTTCATAGTAAATTGCTAGGGTAGAGGCAAACTCTACTAGGGAAAACAAGTTAAACCCTTGTCTGGTTGAGTCCCGGTTCTTCAATATCTCGAAGAGTTAAACTTTTATCTAGTCGGGTCCAGGCTTCATAGTGTCTTGAGAAGTTAACTATTATTTAGTCGGGTCTAGGCTTCATAGTAACTGGAAATTGTACTATTATCTGGTCGGGACCAAGCTTCATAGCATTTGAAAAGTTACATTATTATCTGGTCGGGTCCAGGTTTCATAGTGACTAAAAGTTGTACTATTATCTGGTCGGGTCCAAGCTTTGTAGTATTTGAAAAGTTACACTATTATCTGGTTAGGTCTAGGCTTCATAGTATTTTAAATGAATGAAGTTGATTGTTATCTGGTCAGATCTAGGCTCCACAACAACTTACTGAAGTTAAAACTATTATTTGGTCGGATTCCAAGCTTCACAACAACTTTTGGAAATATAAATGGCTTTGTTGGCGACTTCCCTGGGGATTAGGGGTTGTGGCCCTCTGATTTGTAATAATTTGAGAGGAAAGCTCAAGCTGGAGAGGATAGACTTGGAAGGGGCATAAACCCTGCTAGGGAAATAAACCCTGTTGAGGAATACTTGACGAACTGCTGACGAGGTGAGTTCTTTTAGGAATAGATCCACAAGGCTTCTTCTTTTAGGACCAAGTTAGTTGGGGAGAGAGCTGTCAAGAGAGTGAGACTCTGGCTGGGGATCAACCTATGCAAAGAGACTTTGTCGGCAACTATGTTGGGGAATGGTTTATTGTAGCCGTCCTTTTGGCGATAATGCTAATGAAATAACTCTGTGGGGATATTCCATATACATTAAAGAGATACTTGTTGCTGCTTAACAAGACAAATGTGCCAAATAACTTTAATCATGTTCATATGCATATGTTCGTTCAATTTTAGTCATTGGACATTTTTGTATTCAAAACAAAAACAGAAAGTTAGCACTTCAAAGTATATTTGTATTGATATTTTGCCCATGAATAGGCGTTTTTGTACAAAGAGACGGAGATCCTAGTAAGAGGAAATCATCGACAGGAAAACAAAATTGAAAAAAAAGATAATATCCATGTGGAAGTGATCTCATTGCATTCCAACTCTACTATTGCCATAATGTCTTCAAACGTCCCTTGCCGTTGACAGAAGTTGATTGGATTGATCTTGGACCGTTTGAACTCTGACCTTGGTAATATAGTTGATTGTGGTGATCCCATGGGACATAGTCATACGCTTTTATCCTCCACTTTTGCCTGGACCGCCCTTTCGGGTTTTCATCCCACCAGGATACCCATTTTTGCCCAAGTCTCCCTTCGGGTTTTCAAATTTCCGGGTGTACAATCTTTTGCATATATCCCTAATTTTTTCCCAAACCTTTTGGTTTGCCGGGATGCCCTTATCTTGTCTAGGTGTGTCAACCTAGCGGGTCTCTTATGCGTAGTATTTTTTTAACTATGTCCGCGTTCATAGGATATGGGAAGTCTTCACCGTCCATGGTAGTTAACATCATGGCACCACCAGAGAACACTCTCTTGACAACAAATGGCCCTTCGTAGGTGGGAGTTCATTTTCCCCTGGGGTCGCCTTGTGGAAGAATGATGCACTTTATTACCAATTCACCAGCTTGATATATTTGAGGCCTGATCTTTTTGTTGAAAGCCTTGATCATACGTTTTTGGTACATCTGACCATGACAAATGGTAGCCAATCGCTTTTCATCGATCATGTTCAACTAATCCAATCTTATCTGAATCCATTCGTCTTCTCCTAGGCCTGCCTCATTCATAATCCTTAATAAGGGAATGTGAACATCCACTGGCAGAACAACCTCCATGCCATAGACCAAAGAAAATGGAGTTGCCCCAGTTGATGTTCTAGCTGAAGTACGGTAGCCATGAAGAGAAAACTGTAACATCTTATGCCAGTATTTGTAGGTTACTACCATCTTCTGCATAATATTCTTAATGTTTTTGTTGGCCACTTCCACTGCGCCATTCATTTTAGGTCTATAAGGAGAAGAATTGTGATGCTTGATTTTGAACTGAGTGTAAAGTTCTTTAATCATAGCATTGTTGAGGTTAGTCCCATTGTCGGTGATGATCCTTTCGGGGATACCATAGCGGAAGATGAGGTTGTGTTAGATAAACCTGGCTACAATGTTCTTTGTGACTGAGGCAAATGAGGCGGCTTCGACCCATTTGGTGAAATAATCGATAGCGACAAGAATGAAGCGATGTCCATTGGAAGCAATGGGTTTGATCTCTTCAATCATGTTAATGCCCCACATTGTAAATGGCCACGAAGCGGTCATGACGTTCAGAGGGATAGGAGGCACATGGACCTTGTCAGCATATACTTGGCATTTGTGGAAATTCCTTGAATGGTGATGGCAATCAGCCTCTATCATTGACCAATAGTAACCAGCTATCAGGACTTTCTTGGCCATAGTATATCCTCTAGAGTGAGTCCCAAAGAGCCCATCATGCAGGTCTTCCATAATTTCCTCTGCCTCCTTCTTGTCCACACATCGGAGTAGAGTACAGTCATGGTTGCGCTTGTACAAGATTCCATTACTTAGGAAGAATTTGGCTGAAAATCTTCGTAAGAACTTTCTGTCATTGATGGATGCTCCTTTAGGGTACTCTTGTGCTTCAAGGTATCTCTTCACCTCATAGTACCATGGCTTCTCGGCGTCAGTGTAAAGCTCATAGCAGTGTGCAGGTTCATCAAAGCTCTCAATTGTAATCATAGGAGCTTCGTTGTCCCATTTGACCTTGAACATAGAAGAAATTGTGGCCAAAGCATCGGCTAATTGATTTTCTTCCCTAGGGAAATGTTCAAAGGTGATATATTCAAAGTAAGGAATCAGAGACAGCACAAGTTCCTTGTAAGGAATGAGATTAGGGTGTTTAGTGTCCCAATCTCCTTTTACTTGGATAATCACTAGATCAGAATCGCCGAATACATTCAAATGCTTGATCCTCAAATCAATGGCAGCCTTCAGACCCAAAATGCATGCTAAGTACTCATCCATGTTATTCGTATAATAGAAGCATAGTCTGGAAGTGAAAGGAGTGTGGCAACCTTCATGGAATATTATCACATAACCAATTCCGTTACCCAAAGCATTGGAAGCCCCATCGAAGACCATAGTCCATCGACATCCTTGTTTAGGTCCGTCATACGGTCCAGGTTTCGCATAGTCGGTCACTAGCATGATGTTCTCATCCGGGAAGTAAAAGTTCATAGACTGATAATCATCAACAGCTTGATGGACCAAATGATATGTTAATACACTTCCTTTGATGGCCTTTTGCATTGTGTATTGAATATCGTACTCAATCAAGATCATTTTCCATCTAGCTATCTGTCCAGAAAGATCGGGTTTCTCGAAGATGTACTTGATAGGGTCCATCTTAGAAATCAGTATAGTGGTATGAGTCAACATATATTGTCTTAGTCGGAGAGCATCCCATGCCTGATCGTAACATGTTTTCTCGAGCAGTGAATATATGGTTTCACAGTCGGTAATCTTTTTTCTCAGGTAGTAAATAACATGCTCTTTTCGGCCAGACTCATCATTTTGGCCCAAAACACACCCCATAGAATTCTTTAGCACCATCAAGTACATGATCAAGGTTCTTCCTTCTACTGGAGGCACGAGGATAGGAGGTTCTTGTAGATTATTGTACCCCAATTTTCCCCCTAAGATCCCTTCATCATACCATGTTGATTCAATCACAACAAGATCACATTAGGGCTTTTAGTTCTCCTCCCTATCTTTAGCTTTTCTCTTTGAGAGATCACCAAGCACCTTGACTTGTTTTTATTTTGTGATTATGCATGTTTTATTTTGACTTTCTTTCTAATTATACAATTTTTGTTTGTCTTACTCGTTAATAATGTAGGTAAAGGCAATATGGCTTAGCAAGTTAATCCATAGGTTCATGAGTTTATTTCCATGCCCTAGTCATTAAAGCTTGAGAAATTCAAACCTCACCATTTAAGTTATTTTGGAAGAAATGACATGGCAAGGTTCATTTTGGTTTACCACATTTCAAAGTTATCAAGATTGATTCAAAAGTACAAGGGGTTGATTGAAGAGTTTGTCATGGTTGGACAAGGCCTTGTTCCCATTGGTCACAAGTGCAAATTTCTCTCAATTCTCAAGATATGGAAGTGGTTTTGGTTTCTATGAGTTCTCATTATCATACTCAACAACATCTATATACAAAGCAAAAATGTTGGTGCAAGAAGTTTGTTCAAAATTGTCAAAGTTCCTCAAAGCATTTTATTGATCTAGGAACTAGGGTTTTGAACTTCAAAGAAGTATATCTTGCTCATCTTTAGGTATTTTTGAGTGATTCCAAAGACATTCTTCTCTTCAAAGGGTTATCAACAAATCACTTCAAAAGTTTCAAGTATTTTTCATGTGGAAGAAACTTAATGTTGAAGAAAGATTACAAGTCCTCTAGATGAACCCCCAATTTCTCAAGTGTAACTTCAAATGATCATAACTTGGTCAATTTTTATCACCTTGAACCCATTATTTTTCCATAATGATCTTGTAGATGTGGACATTATGCCTTATTTTATGTGCAATGTTAGAAAATGGATGGAAGATTCCCTAAGGATACAAAATATTATAGGTCATTTCATGATTTTTTTTCCAACTTCAACAATTCATAACTCTCTAAATTTTTGGAGATTTTGAATGTTTCAAGTATAAAATTGTCATTTAAGAGGTCTATTTCATACCATCTTTTTTGGTCAAGAGCAAATTCCAAGAAGAAGGCCATGTTTGAATGCAAAAAATTATAGGTCACTTTTGAAGAAAAATTTGACATATTTCTAAGTATGGAAAGTCAACCCTTTTCCCCAACTTTGACTCATTGCAACTTTCAACTCAGACATCCATTTGATTCCATTCTTTTTCACTGCAAATATTGTAATCTCATCTTTCTAAAGCATCAATAATCATGCCTTAAGACCCCTTAAACTGAGAATGCCATTGGATTGAACTTGGTAACTTGGTAACTTGGAACTGAAGTTTCTTCATAAGTCAGAATTTAAAATTCATGTTTTGGCTTCTAAACACCAAATTAGCATGTGTTTGTGATCTAAACATGTTTAACCAAGTTGACAAAGTGGATTAGAGCCTTAAAACGCAAGGATTGCATGAGTTTTGATGAAAAATAGGTCACACCTTGCTCGTGTATCAGGTTCACACGATTTCCCTCCAAACTTCATCATTTCACACGCTTGAACATTCCATTTGATTCCCTATAAATAGAGGGTCATCCCCCATTCATTTCCTCAAGCTTTGAGAGCCAAATACATTATGTCAAAACCTCATACGAACTACAAAATTTTGAAATCAGTTTGAGATTCAAGCCTTTTCTTCCAAAATTCTTTTCACATTCATCATTCTTCAGCATCATACAAACTCTGCAGCACTTAAACCAGGAAAAACGAGCCATAATTCAAGCTACATAAGTCCAGTTTCAGAGCTTCTTTCTTGAACTTCAAAAAGGTAGAATTATCCACCATTTGGATCCAAATAAATCACTAACCTATTCTACTCTTTCTCCAGATTCTTGTGCTCCTTACAATTTTTAAATCCATTGAGTATTGAGAGAGAAATCTCAAATTGAAGGTGCTTGCTATTTTCTGGGTTTTTGATTCGTACCTCTTTGCATACCTTATATAAATTTGGCGCGATGGTGGTGTTAGGATCGTCTTGAAGAGACGAATCCAATGATACTAGTTTGAGATCCTAATTTTTCCATTTTAAGGATCTCAAAAAATCTCTATTGCAGGGTGTCTGGAGGTTGAAGACGATGACATGTCTCATCTCAGCCAATGATAGCGCGCCAAATGTTTTAATTCCATTGGTTGCTTTTTTTTATCCTATGCGTATCTCACTAAGGTCCATATCAAGCACATCGCGTCTGGTCCATTGGATCAGCTTACTAACGCTTTTTTACTATGATCTGATGGCCCACGTCTTTTTGGTTTAATTTTATTTTCTGATTTTATATTTTGTTTGATTTAGTTTTCAAAAATTCATAACTCTTTTATTTTTTATCCAAAAATTATGAAAAAATTCACAAAAATACTTTGAATTATTTATGATCTCATGACTATTTTTTCACATTTTTATTTTGACCTTTGATATATTTTATATTTTTGCATTATTTGCTTCCTTTTAATTACTTTAAAAATATATTCTAACATCATTTAATTCTAAAAAAATTCATAAATATCATTTTACATATTTCTGACTCTTTGAATATTTTATGGAATTTTATATTGATGTTTACTATTTTTTAACCAATTTGCTATTTATTTGAGCAATTTTAATTAGCTTAAAAATAGTTTCTGACTTTAAAAAATTACCAAAAAAATTTTACAAAAATATTTGAAATCATCTCTGATTTTTCTATGGTATTACTTATTATTTCTTGATTAATTTGAACATGGTTGATATTTTTCTATTTTAAAACCCTTTTTAATGTATATAATAAATGTATTATTATTTTGTGATTATTTTTTTGGCTGATCTTGGGTTGATTTTTTTATCATGAACTTTGTTAACATCATTGGATCCATGGTGTTGCGTTTAACTCCATAAAAATGGATGAATGATTTTAATAATAGTTTGATTAAAATTTAATTCAAATTTGGTTTGTATATTTTCCCCCACCCTTTTTCATCTCATCCCTTTCTTATTGCACTAAGTGTTATTGGAGCGTGATCTCTATATCATGTCTCAAAACAAATGGTGCATAGATTGCTATTGACCGACCTCAAAATAGGTGCGACTTCTATATAAGTCCACTTACGATTGCTTAACATAGCACTAAATTTTGTCCTGATTCGAATAAATGATCATTCTGGCCCAAACCTATATTTGCAAGCCCATGTATGTTAATTTGATCTTTTTGATCTAATAACCTTGAGATTCATTGTGTGGAGGCTTTGGTTCTACCAATCCTCTAATGGATCTACAACACTTTTGGTCAACGCGGATCACTTAAACATCGTTGATCATTAAATGGTACTTTAGAGAATTCCCAAATGGATGATATACTTGACAAAAAGCAAATGCAACTTGTTGTGTGGAGGCTTTGTTTCTACCAATCCTCTAATGAGTTCCAAATGCAACTTTCAATATGGTCATCCAACTAACCACTAATTATTAAATTATTTTTACTTTATGCTTTATGTACCATTTACTTTAAATATTACATTTCATGCCATTTTTATTTTGCTTACTTGGGCATTTATATTCTTATTATTTTTGCTCACTTGAGCTTTTCTTTTCTCTTTTAAAACACCTAATAATCAACATGAACCATGAAATACTTTAATGATACTTGAACTATTTGGTTACTATCCTTGGCATTGTGGAATATTGGACTTCTTGGACTTAGGATTAGAAACCCTGGCCTATGTTGGAGACCTTGTGACCTTAATTGATATTTTGTCTGGAGTTCTTACAGTTTATCTCAAGACATTGGGTTGTTTGTTTGTTTTGGGTGCAGGTTATTGTGATTACATACTTTGTTGGTAATTTGGAATTCACCCGTATACAGCCGTTACTCTGCCCAATTTTTGTGAAGACTTAATACATTTGAAGTTTGGTTCTCTCACGAGGTCTAGTATCTCTGCTTTCTTGGTTTCAATCCAAAGAATGAGAATTCTATCTTGACTCATAATGTCAAGTATTTGCTTCTTGTTGGTTAGATGGTTCTTATCCCTAGCTTTTACCTTATGCTTTATGATAGTCTCTTCTTCTCCTCCCATCTTCTTTAATTTCAAAAATCCGTTCCCTCCTTTTGAAAACTCTTCTTGTTTCTAAACTTGAACCACTTTCATAATAAACTTGGACTTAGGTCCATGCAATCTCAAAACATTTTTCATAAATAAACTCTAATCAATATCATTATCATTTCAAACTATTTTGCCACTTTGGCTTTTTATTTTAAAACCTTTCTCAAAAGATTAGACTCTTATCAATCCTTGTAGTGATGCAAACGACTATACTTCTACAATATTTAGTGAAGAGAGATATTTTCAACTTGGGTGTTGAGTGAGGCATTGTTCATTTTAAAATCCAAGCCATATCCTCGACTTTGAGATGATGCAAATTCTTCTTTCTCATGATTGTGGGTAGTAAGTATGTTTTCCACACGGACAATGACGATGATGTCTTATCTCTTAAAATTAATCAACACACTTGCGTTTTAAATTTTTTAAAGAGGAACTACGTGTACCTTAATCCCCTATTGCACCGAAGGTGGTACGTAGGCACTAAAGGTTCGTAACCGCGGAGGGTGCAAAAATCATAAAAAATACTGTTCTTTTCCCACCTCCACCATCTATTTTACATACAACATTTTATTTCCAAAATATACAGATTTTTCAAAGAGGGTCCTGCAGAGTACCATAGATGTTTAGGGTGCTAATACCTTCCCTTTTCATAACCAACCCCCTTACCTTGAATCTTTCCTCCTCTTTTTGGGTTACTCGTTTTTTTCCCATTCCTTTGGAAACAATAAAGCGTGGTGGCGATTTTTATTTTGGCATGTACAAGTCTAATCAATCCAATGGCTTAGTCTTAAACATTTCTACCGCTACAGAAAAAATGGTGACTTCACTGGGGAAAGATTGACCTTTTGTTAGTCTGTCCCTAAGTGGGTTGAGCCTGTCTTTGTTTGTATCTGTATATGTGCTATTGTTGTTTATGTGTTATATGTTTTATATATGTTTGTCTAGACTTTCCTGGTTTTCAGGGTGCTTGGTGATTACTTATAAGTCCTATACCCGGACATGGGAAAACTTTAAGATAGGACGGGAAGTATAGTCATGTTAACTTTGAGGGAGTAATCCCAAAAAAAGGAGGCATGAGATTCCCCACTCAATGGAGGCCCCTTTGACTGTAGTGTCGTTTTTTGAGTAATCAGGAAGACATACTGCTTATGACCTGGGAGCCTACTGAAGCTGAGGACGGTAGAATACCTAACCCATCTTGGCCTTTTAGGTGTAGTGCGAAAGCTATGAAGGAGTAATCCAGAAATAGTTGTCACACGATACTACGCTCGGACGAGTTTTTCTTGAGAATATTACTAATTACCGAGTTAATCGAGAAGTTGGTAATATCTGAATGAAGGATGTAGACTCTGGGAACCTCTAGAACCTTGTTCGGAAGGTGATAACTTTTAGACCATACCTTATGGGTAGTACCTTCGACCTCATGCTCGTGACGTTGAACCTAAGAACCCTATGTTTGTGATCTTATGTGTGATTGTTGCATCATGCATCCATGCACTCATAAGCATCTTTTGGAGAAATTTCATTTAAAGGGACTTGAAAGTTGAACATTTGTGAATATCTCAGGTACCTTTTGATCATGGATTGTGGAAAAAGAAAGATCGGAAAATACAGTTTCAAAGATCACAAGATAGATGAATTGATCATTCTAATTCCCGAGATTGAGTGTTCTGTAGATTTTCGAAAGAAGTATGGATCCATCATTCCTCTCATGAAGCTTAAAATGAAGGAAGGTATTCTCTCGACCTTGGTCCAATTCTATTATCCGATGTATCATTGCTTTACTTTCCCAGACTATCAGTTGATGCCTACACTAGAGGTGTACTCTTATCTGGTAGATTTACCTATTACCAATCGTGTTCCTTTTATTTTCTCTACTTGCTTACGGGTTGTTTTTATTTCCTAATGTGGACAAGTTTGTTGATGTTAATGCCATCAGGATCTTCATGATTGGAAACCCAATTCCTACATTGTTGGGTGATGCTTATTACTCTATTCATCTTCGGAATTCTTATCATGGGGGATGATTGTCTGTTGCACGCCTCTGTTATACTGGTGGTTTATTTCTCATATGCCTCAGTCTGATGCTTTTTGGGATGTCAGTAAGGAACCCTGTTGGGCTCCTAAGATCATGGAACTTACTCACTTAGATATTGATTGGTATCATAGGACTTACCATGATATGGTAGTTTCCCCAATGTACCTCTTCTTGCTACAAAGGGAGGAATTAACTACAACCCTGTTCTTGCACGACGACAGCTTGGTTATCCGATGAGGGATAAACCAAACAGTATTCATTTGAGTAGTTTCATCCTGAAGGAGGGAGAAGACCATAAGGAAGCTAGGAAGCAAATTGCAAAGGCCTGGCGTCACATTCATAGGAAGAGTAGGAAAGACTTGGGACCTAGGGGGCCGTTTCTTTGGAGCCTTATCTTCAGTGGGTCTAAACGAGAGTTATTCAGTTGAAGATGCATTATTCCTGGGAAGCACCTATTCCTGACTTGTTTGTGAAGACCACTTCTCCCTTATTGGATGATGTGGAAGAGCTACAACTTGCTTTGGTCAGGATGTAGCAGGAAAAGGATGCTTGGAAGAAAAAGTTCCAAACTTTAGAGATTTCCTATAGAGCAGACTTGAAGGAGAAAGACGACCTGATTGAGATTCTTGAGAGTCGGGCTGTAGAGATGATGGAGAGATAAGGGGATTTATTTTCTACTAAGCCTCAGTTAGATGCTATTTTCTCACTTCCTGATTCGGGTGATTGGAAAGAGGTTGCCACCAGATATGCGAAAGAAAACCAGAGGTTGAAGGCTCAAATTGCCAGGCTTACAGGGAAGTGCCAGTGTATAAGAGTGATCTCCATCAGCTTCGCTTCTTAGAGTTTTAGACTTTATTTTCATCTTGTACTTGGGACTATTGAAACTTGTAATCCATTTTGAAGTTATTATAATAAAATTTTTCAGTATTTCAAATGTGTTATTACTTTGATATTTGCAATGTGTTTATAAATCTTTAAGTCCCTTGAAATATTAATAATAATAAAATCATGTGCATTGCACATCATGCATCAAATTGCACATATTTCTTGCATTTCTTTGCATATCCAAGTGTCTTACCAAGCTTCTTTACTCTGTTCAGCAATCTGTCTCACCACTACAACACTCGAGCTAATTTCAGAAGGAAGATGGACAACTTAGAACAAGAGAATTGTGAGCTGCGCGAGGAAGTTTCTGCTCTGAAGGTCGGCATGGAAAATCTTACTGCTCTGATGGAATCTTTAGTGGCTGCTCAGAATCAGCCATCGAGTGTTCAACCTCAACAAGCAAGGGTTACTACTGAAGCTCCGACTGTTCCTGTGTTTTCTGCTCCAACTGTTGTCCAGAATCGCATGCCTCAAGGTTATCCACGGGGAATGCCAGAGAACTGTGTTCTTGAAGGTTTCAATCTGGATCCTCAAGATACTCCAGTTGTTCAGACTACTGTTACTCCTGCACCTCATGTGGTGCATGTTACTTCTGTTGCACATCCTTCAGTGAATATGATACCACTTGTTAATGATGATATGTGTCGTTCTTTTCCTCCACCAAGTGAAGACTTGGGTCTCTATGATAGAATGGATGATTTTCAAGAACAGTTTGACAAGATGCAGAGAGAGATGAAGGCCCTCAGGGGAAAGGGATTATTCGGGAAGAATGTGAATGATTTATGCTTGGTCTCGAATGTCAAGATACCGACGAAGTTTAAAGTCCCGGAGTTTGAGAAGTACAAGGGAAACACTTGTCCTCGTGCTCATCTTGTGATGTATGTAATAAGAATGTCAACCCATAATGATGATCAACGTTTGTTGATTCACTTTTTTCAGGATAGTTTGACTGGTGTTGCGCTGAAATTGTATATGAGTTTGGACAACGTCAATATCCATACTTTTAATTACTTGGGAGAAGAATTTATCCGACAATACAAATACAACATGGACATGGCGCCTGACCGTGATGAACTCAGGGCCATGGTCCAGAAAGACAGGGAATCATTCAAAGAATACGCACAAAGATGGCGTGAGGTAGCCGCCCAAGTGATTCCTCCCATGGAAGAGAAGGAGATGACTAAGATTTTCTTGAAGACTCTGGGTGCTTTGTACTATGAGAGGATGGTAGTGAGTGCGCCAAGTGACTTTACTGAAATGGTAGGCATGGGTATCCGATTAGAAGAGGCTTCAAGAGAGGGTCGTGTCACAAAAAGTGAAAGTTCCGGAAGTACGAAGAAGCCATCCTATGGGTTTGCCTAGAAGAAGGAAGGAGATACAAATGTTGTTATGCAAGAGAGGAGGGTTAACACTTTTAGAAGAAATTATCAACGTCATCAGCATGTCGCATCAGTAACTCCAATTGTCTGTGTAGCTCCAACCACCGTTGCTTATTAGAGACCATCCCATCAGGGAAATCAAGGGTATAATCAGAGAACGGAGAGTTATAACCATATTCTTATGAGTTACACAGAATTACTCCCCGCGTTAATTCAGAATAAGTTGGTTCAGACCCGAGCACCTCCCTTTGTACCATCACCGTTACCTTGGTATTAGAAAGCAGACTAAACATGTGCTTTTCATCAGGGAGCACCAGGGAACAATGTTTAGAACTACTATCCTCTGAAGACTGAAGTACATAAATTGGTAAAGTCCGGTATCTTATCTTTCAAGGATATGGGCCCCAATGTGAAAGATAATCCTCTACCAAAGCATGGAGGAGCAAATTCTGTGAATATGGTGGCCGATTGTCCACGTGACTTCCGGATTTTTGATATTAATTTGGTTAGAGGAGATTTGGTGAAAATTCATACAGACCTCTATGAATTTAGCTACTATACTCACGACCATGCTAGTTGTGCTATTTGCAGTACGGATATACAGGGTTGTGACAAGATAAAGGATGATTTGCAGGAGATGATGGATGAGGGCCTCATCCACATAATCAGACCTAGGGAAAAATATGAAGAGGAAGTAAACATGGTTTTTGGATGTCATGGAGAGTTCAAAATCTTTGATGTGGAACATATGTATGAGGATCTTGTACAATTGCAGGCTACATTCTGCCACATGGTTTGGTCAGGTAGAACATAAGTATGGATCTTGCCAAATTTGCTGTCCGGACTCCCGAGGATGCTCAATTGTAAGGAAAGGTGTTCAGTTGTTATTGGATAATGGAACTATCAAGGTTATAGGTCAAAGGAATAATTGCCATGAAGTTAATATGATTGAGGTCTCTTTTGCTGAAGAAGAGTCGGATGATGAGTATGCCTCTGTAGATGAGTTCTTCTCCTCGGATGAAGATTTGTTTTCTAGGGATGACTCTGTAATGACTAATTGTGTTGAAGAGGGAGTAAATGTTATTGGCCTTGTTTTGGTACGCCTACCCATTTTGAAGTTGAATATCATATCAAGCTAGCTATTACTCCATTGGTGATTAGTTTGCCGGGTCCTGTCCCCTACAAGTCATATAAGGTTGTACCCTACAAATATAATGCTACAATCTTAGAGGATGGTGTGGAAGTTCCCATCCAACCAATGCATAATGTTGGAAATATTGTCGAGACTAGCAGAGTGACCCGCAGTGGTCGAGTATTTGCACCAGTTGTCTGTAGAGATGTTAGTACTGGAAAGAAAATTGTTGAAGATGTTGAACCCAAGAAGGCAGTGGGTGAATCTAGTAGAGCTACGCTAGAAAAGGAGGTGGACGATATTTTGAAGATAATCAAGATGAACGACTACAAAATTGTAGATCAACTACTGCAGACTCCTTCAAAAATATTTATCTTGGCTTTATTGATGAACTCCTCTGCTCACAGAGAATCTTTGATGAGGGTATTAGACCAAGCTTTTGTGGAAAGTGATATGCTTGTAGACCAATTCAATAGTGCAGTAGGGAATATTACTTCATGTAATAACCTGAGTTTCTGCGACGATGAATTGCCCGATGAAGGAAGGAATCACAATTTTGCCCTCCACATCTCTATGAACTACAAGAATGATTCGTTATCCAATGTGCTGGTTGATAATGGATCTGCATTAAATGTTATACCAAAGAGCACACTTATGAAGTTGAAATATCAAGGAACTCCCATGTGCCCAAGTGGCATTATTTTGAAGGCATTTTATGGATCAAGGAAATATGTTATTGGTGAAGTGGACTTGCCTATTCATATAGGCCCACATTTATTTCAGATTACTTTCCAGGTCATGGACATTGTACCCACTTATAGCTGCTTGCTGGAACGGCCGTGGATACATGAGGCTGGGGATGTCACTTCGACTTTACACCAGAAGATGAAGTTTGTACGTGAAGGAAAAGTGGTAATAATAAATGGAGAACGGGAATTATTGATATCTCATTTGTCCTCTTTCAGCATTGTGAAGGCAGATGAAGCTGCTGTTGGAACCCAGTTCCAAGATTTATCCATTGATAATGTAAGAGGAAATTAGAATTCGATGGCTTCGTTTAAGGATATGCAGCAGGTTGTGCATAATGGCCATAGTGAAATATGGGGACAGATTGTTGATCCACCTGTAAACAAGAATAGAGCTGGCTTGGGGTTCTCCGTGAAGAATGATAAAGTTAAGAGCATGAAGCCGAAGTCTGCTACAGGCAAGTATCAAGACATCTTTCATAGAGGGGGTTATCTTTATCTAACTGTTTCCGGGATTAATGCCATCGTGGAAGATGAAGCAGAGTCAGAAATGCCAAATTATGTGACGCATGGAGTTAGGGTTCAGAATTGGATCACCATTGATGTTCCCTCTTGCATACATGTTAAAAAGTAATTTGTTTTTGTTAATCTTTTTGAAAAGCTTTCACTCTGCCCAAGGTGAAAGTATTGATATTGTATGGGCTTATCTGTTTGCTGTGATTTTAAAATCAATAATAAAAGTTGTCTTTTTTTCCCAAATTGCGTCTTTATTTTCTGCTTTTTCCTGGAAAATGGTAATCTGAAAAAACCTTTCAAAATAAATAATAAATGAAATACAATATGCATGATAACTTGTTATATTTGTCAGTTTCTAAAAGAAATCATAAATCATATGTGCAAATTAACTAAAAAACCCGTTGAATATAATGACCCTGCACCCTCTCCCAACTTTGAATGTCCTGTGTATGGGGCCGAAGAAGAAGACTGTGATGAGATTCCAGAAGAAGTCTCACGGTTGCTTGAGGGCGAGGATAATGCCATTCAGCCATATGAAGAGCCTTTGGAAGTAATCAATTTGGGTTCAGAAGAAGATCTGAAGGAAGTCAAGATTTGAGCATTACTGCATCCTGATGTGAAGAGAAGGTTGATTGAGATGTAGAAAAAGTATGTGGATTTTTTTGCTTGGTCTTACAAAGATATGCCTGGTCTAGAAACAAATATTGTAGAGCACTGTTTACCGCTGAAGCCAGAGTGCCCGCCAATCAAATAGAAGTTGCGAAGAACTCACTCAGATATGGCAGTGAAGATAAAAAAAGAAGTTCCAAAGCATATTAATGTCGGTTTTCTTGTGACATCAGTGTACCCTCAGTAGATTGCCAATATTGTCTGAGTACTGAAGAAAGGCAGAAAAGTTCGCATGTGCGTAGATTACAGAGATCTAAATAAAGTTAGTCCAAAAGATGATTTTCCATTGTCACACATTGATATTATGATACGGTGGCAGAACCGACTGTTAATACTGGTTTGCATTTTGTATTTGCAAATGTCGCAGTAAGCAAGATTCGCCATTGACATTTCTTTTATCCAAATTAAGGAAAGGGTGAAAAGAACAGAAAAAGACCCTTTTTTTCGAGAGTTTTTGAGTAAGGGGGGTAGATTATAGAAAGGGAAGGTGCTAGCACCCTTTCCATCCATGGTATTCCATGGGCTCTTAGGTACTTGCTCATTTTTTAAAAATGCTTTCATGTTTGTGTGAAAAAGTTTTTGTTTGAAAATGCCTTAGTGTGGTGATTCACTTTATGATAACCCTTATATCATCCTCAAGAGTGTGATAAAGCGTTTTGAAAACTTTATGTGAAAAGTGTTTGAAAGTGTGGTGTGTAAAAAGAATTGTTTGAGCAAGTACCTAATAGTTATCTACCTACTCGAAAAAAGTTTGTTCTTTTCCTCCTATTCTTTAGACAGTGCTATCCTACTATTAGTGAGTAGGTAGCCCTAGTTGTTGGACGTTTAAGGGTATTTCATCATCTGATGCATAGTAGATGTAACAGATCCTTCCCCGTGAATCCAAGGGTGACCCAATAAACAAGAATAGGATGGTCTGATGTCCATCACGTAGAAGGTAGAGTCGAAATTCTGAGAACCAACCTTGATAGGGACGTCCACCTCCTCGTGCACCATTCTCTTTGAACCGTTAAAAGCCCTCACCATATTATTGCTAGGCTTCAAGGTCAAACCTTCACAGTCTAGTCTATCCAGAGCATTCTTAGGCAACACATTCAATGACGAACTAGTATCTACTAGGACATGAGCCAAAGTAGTGCCCTTGCATTCGATAGAGACATGCAACGCATCATTGTGCTTCCTTCCTCTAGCAGTCAAATAAGCATCAGAAAATCCCAAATCGTTATCAACTGTCAAACTGGCCACACAATCTTCAAATTGGTCAGCAGAGGTTTCCTGTGGCACATGTGTAGTTTTCAGAAACTTCACCAAAGCCTTCGCACAAGCTTCGGAGCATAACAACAAGGCTAGCATAGAGATCTTTGAAGGGGTCTTCCCCAGCTGTTCGACCACATCGTAGTCGCTTTTCTTGATAATTTTCAGAATTTCTTCAATCTCATTCTTGGAAGCCTCTGGGATAGATACTGAATGCGCCTTCGTCTGGACAGGCTCAACCAATATGTCTTTGCCCCGAGTCTTGGTCAACTCGGTGATAGGGGTGTTAGCAGGGGTAGTCATAGGAATTGTAGTAGTAGTATCAGCAGGAACAAAAGTAGGAATGATCACAGGACCAGTAACAGCTTTCGGACGAGAAATCTCATGGGAGAACACTCTTCCACTTCTGGTTATTTTGTTGTTCCCACAATGTTGCCAATGTTAGGGTCGGCCTTCTCGGAAACCTGGTCTTCATAAGCCAGCCAATCTTGCTTGACACCGTGGTAGTAGACGTCACCCTCATAGTTCCAAGGAACAATTTTATCTGAGGAGTATGGGATTGGCCCTGGCATAGTAATTATCAGTGGAGTAACCTTTAGAACAGATGTAATCCTGGCGGGTATTTTGGTGGAAACCCTATGAGGATTGGAGGAAATGGTTATTATCGAAACATATTTGCAAGAAATGGTTGGAACATGATTCTTCTCAAAAAAAATCTCTCTATCATCCATCGAGCACTGAACACCTGCCTTCAACAAATGACAACCAATTGGCGGAGATAAACAGAAGTGGTAACCTTTGCCACATCTCGGAAGTAAACCGGCCTTCAATAAGTTCCACTTAACCGTCATAAGAAGAGTAACAAGCTCTTCAACAATAGTAACAAACATATCATCTTCAATAGCGTTAATACCACGACCATGCTTGGGCATAGGAGCAGTTATAACATTTTTAATTTCAGGGGCGTAAAACTCAATTTCCTTCGCCTCGAGAAGGTCTTGCACATTGTTTTTCAAAGCCCAGCAGTTGTTAGTATCATGACCTGGACTTTCTGAATGATAAGCACAATGGGCATTTGGATTGTAGCGGGGAGAGGTAGTGTTGGGATTCTTTGGAGCTTCCCGCAAGGTTACCGGATTAGATTTCAACAAATGAGGCAAAACTTAGGATAAAGTCATATTTATCTGGGTGAACTGTCTTACCGACTTTTCTGCTCTCTGCTGATTATTCCTCTGTGGAGTTGGTGCAGGCTTAGGGATCATGACAGCCCCTACCGTTGGATGGCATTCAGTTTTGTCCTGATTCCTTTGATTGTACACAACACTAACCTCTTTCTTCCCAGTAAATGGCTTCCTCACTACACTGGAGGATGCATCCTTTTGGATCTTACCATTCTTAATTCCAGCTTCTACTCTTTCCCTTGTCAAGATTAATTCAGTAAAGCCGGCCAAGGAACTTCCAATTAGGTGATTAAAGAACGGACCAGACAGGGTACCCAGAAACATATCCACTAGCTCCCTATCAGACAGGGGAGGACGGACTCTTCCTACTAAGTCCTTCCACTTTTGAGAGTAGTCTTTAAAGCCCTCGCTCGAACCCATAGCCATACTTTGGAGTTGAATACGGGTGGGAGCAAGGTCTGAATTGTACTGATACTGCTTATAGAAAGCAGCAGCCAGGTCTTCCCAATTATGGATGTTGGTCCTTTCCAGTTGATAGGACCAATCTAACTGAGTTCCGAATAGACTATCGTGAAAGAAGTGGACCCATAAGTCCTTGTCAATAGTGTGAGGCTGTATCTTTCTCACATAAGATCGAAGGTGAATCTTGGGGCATGAAACACCATCATACTTCGCAAACACTGGCACCTTGAAATTTGGCGGAATGACAATCCCTGACACCAAACCTAGCTCTTCAAAGTCCATCCCAGGAACTTTCTGAATCTCCATTGCACTCAGACGCTCTTCCAGATGTTTGTACTTTTCGTCGGCCGGAGTATACTGCTCTTCATTGTAATCAGTCTCATTATCAGATTCCCCCGGACTAGGGTTTTCCTCTCTTGTCTCACCCTCTTGGTTATCTCATTCTTTGGATGAAGATGTCAGCTCAACCACTTGCCTTAGCGGTCCTTTGAATTTCCTTCCCAGATTTACCACACCAGCTGTCCTCCTTGGCTTCTTAGTCTTGTCCTTAACAATCAAGGCTTTCAGTTCCTGTTGCCCTTTGTCTAGAGCCATGATCATTTGTTGGAATTGTGTGTTCTAAGTTTGTAGATCCTTCACTGTCTGTTCGAGAGCCATTTCTTTACAGTTGAAATAAACAGCGAAAAAGATGAGAAACCTGCTATGAAACCTGTTTATGCAATGATATGTATGACATGTGTATGCAATGATTTCAAGAATTTCGAGAAATTTAAATTTGCGAACCAAAATGAAACAAAGATTTTATTAGTAGAATTCAAAATACAATTTCCTTTTAGGCGTCAAAATTAAAGATTCAAAGAACTAAAAAAAGTCAGGTTTCCCATGGGCGCTTCCTCTTTGCGACGAGATAGACATTAAGACTTCTTTCCTCATGAAGTTTCTTCGTGAGTTCTAAAACTTTCCTCTCATGGGCATAGAGATGGTCTCTATAGCTATCCCTCTCTTTCTTCAATTGAATCCAGGATCTCTGCAGTTCTTCAAGATCAGTGGGTATATCACGATGAAGAACCGTATAGGGAATATCCCTTTAGTAATGGGCTCCACAATCACTGGTAAAATTTCTATATATGGCATCATAGGGTTCTGAGCACGAGCTCGTACGCATTGGAGATAAGGTTCCATAGGGATGGACGTCTTCGGCCCCATAGTGTTGATGTCAAATCTATTTACCATGTCCCAAGCTCGTATGAACCTCTGGAGATACCCTTGAACATCATCCTCATGGTTAAACACAACGCCCTGGATAAGCATCTCGTGAGGACCATCCCTTAGAGCATAACCAAATTGTCATAGAGCCAGAGAAGGATTATAGGTTATGACTCCCCTAATTCCAAGTAGTGGGACATTAGGGAATTCCCCGTAGCAGTCAATAATAGAAATATCTCCCATAGATCGGGAATACCGGACGATATCCGTGTGAGAAAGTCACATTATCCTTTGCGACCTGCCCAAACCTTCTTCATTCTTCAGTACTGTTTTAGGGAGGTGAGAAATAAACCACCTCGAAAGCAATGGCACATAGCACATAAGAATCCCTCTTTTCTTTATGGTACGAGTGTGGATGGTATTCAAGATATCTCCGAGTAAAGTGGGCACATGGTTGTGAGAAAGGAAGACCTTGATAGCATTCACATCTATCAGTAAGTCTGGGTTAGGGAACAGTACTAACCCATAGATGAGAAGGGCCAGGACCTCCTCAAAATCCTGGAAGTCCAAATCATTCCAAAACAGTTGAGCCTTCTCTAGTAGGAACTTGGCTAGAAAACCCTTAACTTCGCTTCTTATTTCCCAATTTGATACAACATCAGACTGTTTCAGGTGTAAAGTTGTTGCAATGATCTCTGGCTTTGGAGCTTCTTCCAAACTGGTGAAAGGCAACTGATCCAAAAATAGGTATACCCAATATCTGAGAGAACTCTTCCATGGTGGGTACCAACAGCTAGTCTGGAAAGGTGAAGCAATGGTGCTTAGGGTCAAAGAACTGAAAGAGCACACTCATCATATTCTCATCAAAACCTGAGGTAACCAGATTGAGGAGTTGGCCGTAGTTCTTAGTGAATGAAGAAGTCTCAGAAACCCTAGATACTAGCTCTTTAAGTTGAAGAGGTATTCTCACAAAGTTGATTCATATGGTATTTCTACGAGCGGAAGCCATGATCTGCAAAACTGAACAAAGATAAATTCCCCTAATCCTTGAAATGGTTAGTGTAATGAAGAATGAATGTTTATGATGCATGATGCCATGTTTGAGAAAATTAATCACACACAAGCATAGCACACAAGACCTTAGGTTTAGGCTTGCATGGGGTTTGTAGGTAAATACCCTCTTGAAGTTTAGTTGGTTTTAAACTTGTCTTAGAAATAGTAACCGGGTTCTAAGTAGTCTCAATATCACTGATCTTTCTTTATCGGTATTATTTCAGTTTAGCAATCTTTTCTTGCGACCGAAACATCCCAAAAGTACGATCTCAATGAGTGTAGTATCGAGTATTAATCGATTCCCAGCTTTACATCGAGACTGGCTATCTCACTACTTTCTAATGGCCAAGTTTTGTTCAACTAAGGTTCTAAAGTCCGTTAGTGCTTCACGACACCATGCGGCGGCCCCATATTCTCCTCGATTCAGCACAAGGGATACCGGTACTAACCAAAGTGTCACACCAACACAGCTATCGCTTCACCTATATCAGTCTACGCCATACAATCTTCACGATCTATTGTTGTTTCCCTAAAAAGATGCCCCAGATCCGGATATAGGATCTTTACAAGAATACCCCAATAAACCATCAAAGATAAAGCAGTCAAAGAAAATAAAGAAGGAAATTTTGAAATGATCTAGACCCTAAGGTAAACCCCACTTTATAATTATCCCCAACAGAGTCGCCAGTTCTGTGATATGGTGGTTGAACCGACTGTTAATACTGGTTTGCATTTTGTATTCGCAAATGTCGCGGTAAGCAAGAGTCGCCACCAACTTTTCTTTTATCCAAATTAAGGAAAGGGTGAAAAGAACAGAAAAAGACCTTTTTTTGAGAGTTTCTGAGTAAGGGGGGTAGATTATGAAAAGGGAAGGTGTTAGCACCCTTTTCATCCATGGTTTTCCATGGGCTCTTAGGTACTTGCTCATTTTTGAAAATTGCTTTCGTGTTTATGTGAAAAAGTTTTTGTTTGAAAATGCCTTAGTGCGGAGATTCACTTTATGATAACCCTTGTATCAGTCCTCAAAAGTTTGATAAAGCATTTTGAAAACTTTGTTTGAAAAGTGTTTGAAAGTGTGGTGTGTAAAAAGAATTGTTTGAGAAAGTACCTAACAATTATCTACCTACTCGAAAAAAGTTTATTCTTTTCCTCCTATCCTTTAGACAGTGCTATCCTACTATTAGTGAGTAGTGTTGTACCCCAAATTTTGACCTAAGATACCGTCTCCCATCTGCATTATTCGCATTGCAAGGGTTTTCACATATTTTATCAAATTTTTCGAAGCAGTTTAAAAATTCACAACTTTTTCGAGTCAGGAGCTGTTTATTCGTTGAACGCTAAATTTATTAACTGATCAAGACTTAAACAATGTTCATTAATTATTTATTATCTTAAATTCAAATAATTGGAATTTATTTTCGATTATTACGTAATTTAAAGACTTATAAATAATAAAAAGAATATTTGAGAAAAGGTTTATTAATGGGTCAAATAATGTTTATTAATTATTCATTATCCTAAATTTAAATAATGGGAACCTGTTTTCCGTTATTATATAATTTGAAGGTTTATGAATAATGAAATAAACATTTGAAAATGAGTATATTAATTGATCAAGCAATGTTTATTTGATTATTTATTGTTCTAAATTTAAATAGCTGAAATTCTATTTTTCAAGTTATTATAATTTAGAAGAATTAAAAATAATAATAAAATAAATAATTGAAGTTATTAATTGATCAATGATGTTTATTTATTTGTTTATCATTTTAAATTTAAATGATTGGATTTGATTTTTAATCATTATATAATTTAAGGAATTATAAACAATAAATAAATAATTGGAAAGAAAAAGAATTAATTGAGAAATAATAGAATTTTTATTCACTTTATTCTATTTATTACAATTGTTGTTTAAATACTATTGTACAAAGTATTTATAATAACCATTACATAAATTCTTAAAGTAAAATAAAACTATTTTCCTAAATTCTAATTCTAATCTTCTATCCAATACTTTTTGTCTGCTCATTTAAATTTTACCTGCAAAAAAAAACGATTAAAAGAAAGAAATTAGAAATCGGATAAATAATTAAAATGCAGAAAATAAATTCAATGTTCATCATTAAAAGCAATGGCCGGAATCAGTTACTCTTTTTTGCAAATCACGGGATTTCTCCCGGTTCACAAAAAAGAGAGGAATTTTTAAATGAATGCACAATTAAAAAATAGCACATTTTCAAAATCATTTGCATTTTTATCAAAAAGCCCACTGCATATTTCACATATGCATAAATACTTTTTTGGTCAAAACTGCATAAGTATAAATCACAGCATACATTTTTTTCAAACAAACATATGCAAGGTACACAACAAGCCAACGTTAACCTGCAGAATAATATAGGCTAATGCAAGACAAAAAACAATATGCAATTTCAAATAATGTGCAGTCTTAAAACTATGTATGCAAGCAACCTATATTTCCTTTTTTCATCATATTCCAGCCTATTGCTTTTTCAGACAGCAGTACAGCATATCACATTTATATATATCATTTCTGTACTTGGGAGAGAGAGAGAAGAGTTTCAATTTTGCAGGTTTTGGCCTAAGCATGAAATGGGAATGAAATCACATGTAGCAGCATATATGCAACATCAGGAAAATATAATAAAATACTAAAAACCTGAGTCACAAAAAAGAGGCAACGGCTATGAGAAAGGGATCCCTTCAAAAGGAAGTCCAAGCTAGCATATTTTACACACAAGAACATCACTGCAAAAACTATCCAGTAAATAACCATTTCCAAGCATAACCATCACTTGCTTAAGCATTTGCAAAAAAACCTGCGTACTGCTATCATAACCAGCATACTACACCATAACCATCACTTGCTTAAGCATTTGCAAAACCTGCATACTGCTATCATAAACAGAACCTACAATCAAAACTATTCAAAAAACCATTTTTCAAGCATATTGCTAAACTTGCATATTGCTAACCAGCATATTGCTAAACCTGCATACTGCTAAATCCTTTTGCATACCATATTACTAATCACAATCTGCATACTGTACCAAAACCATAAAAAACGGTATAATCCAAAACCACCAAAAAAACATTTATTCAATATTTCCAACCAGTTTTTGAGACGGAGAAGAAGAGAAGAATTAGTGGCAGAAAGCAAGGAGCGAGGAGTCTTCGGAGCTTACCTGATTTCGCCGGAATCGTACCGTCGGACTAGCTCCGACCATGTGAGTTTTCTTCAGCTTTTCGCATAAACCTTTATACCGTTGCGTTGCCTTTGTCTCACTTAATAATCCTCTCTTTAATTTCCTGAAATCATGAAAATGGCCATTTAATATCTTTGCGAATCATCAACACATTAATCCCTATTTAACACCGACAATAATTTGATTGATAAAATTCAAGATTCATAATATTGCAAAACCGGCACGATCATAAGCACTGATTATTTAAAGCCAATTTGAAATAATAGACAAGTTCACAAATCTGCTCCTTCTCTCCCAATTCACGTTTCTTCATCTTCAGCCACTGAATCACAGCAACACGACAACACTACTTGCTTTGCTTTGTTCTCTTCAACTGTTCGGGGAAAATTCTGTTGAATTTGTTATATGTGAAAAGGATTGGAAAAGGTTTATGAAGAGCTCGAGGAAGCGAAATCTGAAATCGATAAACTCAAGGCAGAATTAAGAAGCAAATCAGATTCAGTTGAGAATTTGAAGAGATCTCTTAATGCGCAGGTTAATCAAACGCAAGAGGCAAAGTTGAAATCTGAGAAGCTTGATCATGAACTTCTTCAAAAGGCGGATGAACTAACCGAGGCGAAGAATGTGAATGAAGGTCTCAAAGGAAAGTTGAAAGAACAAGAGTCTATTATCAAACATCTCAGAGGTGCAAATGATAAAATCCGAGTTGATTGCGATGAAAAGATTAAACAGATGGAAGATGGGAATAGAGGTTTGGTATTGGCCTTAGAGGAAGCGAATGACAAGGTAGAGAATCAAGAACAA
The DNA here is from genome assembly GCA_948472305.1 of Vicia faba. Taxonomy (NCBI): domain Eukaryota; kingdom Viridiplantae; phylum Streptophyta; class Magnoliopsida; order Fabales; family Fabaceae; genus Vicia; species Vicia faba. The sequence goes on from OX451738.1 coordinate 1,025,777,693, forward strand.
ATGATTTGTCAATACAGAAAAGAAATCAAAAGCTTACCGTTGAAACCTCCCCGTAACCCTTTCTGCCTCCACGACAAACTCATCAACCTCTCCACCGCGTTACCGGAAAACGTCTCCATTCCAGCTCCTATTGTAGCTCCAACACCTGATTTTCAAGAATCATCAATTACCTACATATTTATAATTCTAAGACCTAACTATCGTTAATTAGCACCATAATCAGTATAACTTGGAAATTAAAAAATGAAGAATTACCGATTCCAACGAGATCAACAGCAGATAACTTTCTGGCCAATTGAGGATGACTCCTGCAATGAACAGAACCAACTTGCTTCCTCCTAATCACGCTTCGAAATCCACTAACCACGCTAGCAATCTTCATCGTTCCTCCTTCCAGCACCAATCTCCCATCCTTTAACCGCAACCACCACTACTATGCCTCACAAAGCGAATCCCATTGATTTTGAGAACAGCGAAAGCAATTTAGGCGTGGCTAATGGAGGTTTTTTTTCTCATCTAAGCTTGAAGTTGCCGATTTCACGTTGGCAGAGGGATTTGACTGATTCAACTGTCTTAAGGACCATGGGTGTCAATTTTGGTCATTCCCTTCTTGCATTAAAGCACACTTCAAGGAATTGGGAAGCTTCAGGTCAACGAAGCTCGCTTGAGCGAAGATGTGAACCAGTGCTGGGAGGTACTTGCTGAACCAATACAAACGGTTATGCGAAGATCAATGTTCCCGAGCCTTATGAGAAGTTAAAAGAGCTGACTAGAGGGAAAGCAATTACCAAAGAAAGCTTAAGAGACTTCATTGAAGGCTTAAATATTCCTAAATGCAAAGACCTATCTCTTAAGTTAACGCCGCATACTTACGTTGGAACCGCCGTTGAACTGGCCAGAACTGTAGAACACGAGGTGGATCGTGGAGGAGACCGGAACAAGGAGGAAGAAAAGGGGTCCAGCGGCGGAGGCCATGGCACAACGTTTCCTTATGTTTTTTCGTCACAAGCATTCTGTCCGGGTCCTCCCAACCGCTCCATTTGCCTCAACTAAGCCCATTTTCTTTTTACACTTAAGCCCTTTCTAATTGCAATTCACACCCCACCCTTTTACATACTATTAGTTTAATTCTATTTCTTTTTTTTCTTAACTTATTTAATTTTGATTGGTTAGTTTCTTAGGAATAAATATATAGTTTTAATTAGACAAATTTAAATATTTTATCCAATCTCATTTAGTTTAAATTTAGGTTTTATTTTAATAACCTTAGCCTTCCTTATTTCTAATTCAATTTAAATTCATGGTTTGTAAGTTTAATTTTAAAAAATATTTAATATCTCTAAATATGTGAAAGTAAAAAATGAAAACTAAAAGACATGCTATTTATTCCCCTCATTTTGGTTAAATACCAATATAATAAAAACATAAAAAAATAGAAACATATAAAATCTAAAAAACATTTCTCTTAATTCTCATTACCCTTTTATCATTAAAAATGCGTAAAAAAGTGAAAACCAATTAAACTTTTTCTTTTCGCCTATTAAACAAAAATCATATAAAAAATGCATGTTCACATTTAATTGTTGTGTATCATTTTCTATCAATTATTTCATTGTACTTGTTTATTCTGTTTGCACCAATCCAAAGGGAATAGTCTAATTTTTTGTTGACTTCATGTCCTCAAAAACGATCGAGCGAGTACCCTCATTTCATTGAAACTTAGGATAATTTTTCCAAATAACCGATTTCTCCAAAACTCACACCTTTTAAGTCAAAACTTCGACGTTAGGTTGTCGTATCTTCAAAAACCCGTCCGTATCCCTTTTCGGCCAAAACAATTTATTTTCGATCAAACAAATCAATTTTAAACAAAACAGATATTTCAAAAGGTTCCTATAGAGTACTATAGATGCATTGGGTGCTAATACCTTCCCATTGTATAACCAACCCCCGAACCATAGATCTCTTTTCAAAAACGCCTTGTATTCTTATTACTTTTAAAAGTATTATTTACATTGCATATTTAGGGTTTTATTTCGCTCTTTTCCCTTTTCCTTTGGAAACAATAAAGTGCGGTGGCGACTCTTGCTTTTGTGAGACGAATTAATCAATAATTCGATCTCCGATTTACCCCGCTACATTTTTTATCGCTACAGAATTGGCGACTCTGCTGGGGATACATTGACCTTTTGCTGGTCCATCCCTAAGTGGGTTAAGCCTAATTTGTTTTATCTGTTTTATTATTATTTGATTTGTTTGATTATGTGTTTAAATTGGGGTTATTCGGGTTTTTCGCAAAGGACAAATCCTACACCCGGATTAAGTAACACTTAAGGAATAGGACGGGCGGTATAGTCATGTTAACTTTGAGGGAGTAATCCCGAAGAAGGAGGCATGAGATCCCCCACTCAATGGAAGGCCCTCTTGGACTTAATATTTGTTTACCGAGTAATCGGGAAGACATTATTATTTTCGACCTAGGAGCCCGAGAAGTTGAGGACCGTAGAACCCCGACTCATCTTGGCCTTTTTAGGTGTAGCGCGGAGACTATAACGGAGTAATTCGGAAGTAGTTGTCACGCGATGCTACGCTCGGACGAGTTTCTCTTGAGAATAATGCTAATTATCGAGTAATCCAGACGTTGGCAATATCCGAAGGAGGAATGTAGACTCTGGGAACTCTTAGAACCTTGTTCTACAGGTGTGATTAAACCCTTAGTACATACCTTGGGGATGTTTTTACCCTTGACTCCTTGCTCGTGACGTTGAACCTTTTAACCCCATGTTTGTGACCTTGCTTGTGGTTGTTGCATCTCCATGCATTCATGCATCCATAAAACTCTTTTCACTTGACTTTGAAGGAGTTTGGAGGTCTTTCTTTGTAAACATCACTAGTTTCGTCAAACTCAATGGATCTTGGGTGTCGATAGGGCGAAAACCCTAATCCACCAAAATGGATGATTGATCTTGACGATGACTGGATCAATGTTTGGAGCCAATTTAAAATTCATCTGTTATCTTCATACTTGGATGTTTATAACTTGATATCTTGAGTTCCTTGAAAGTCAAATAAAACTCTCTTTTGCATATCATACATCATTCTACATTTTTCCTTTGTCTCACTTTCAAAGGTCTTTTTTCGAGTCTTATTTTTTCCTTTTGGTCTCACTAGTACAACACTCGCGCTAAGAGAATAATGGAGAATATCAAGCAAGAGGTTTCTGAACTCCGCAGAGAGGTGACTATTTTGAAAGCTGGTTTGGATCACTTAACTGGTTTGGTTGAAATTCTGATCTCCGCCCAAGTCAATCCTTCTAGGAGGGAGGAAGCAAGGATAAAGGTCTTCACGGAGACTCTAAAATCTTTTTCTCGTGAAAAGGTGAAGGTTAATGCACCTGATGACTTTCCTGACAAGGTGGATGTGGGAGTGCGTCTAGAAGAAGATGTCGGAATGGGATGTTTATATGAAGACGGTAGCGCAGCTAATGGTGTGAGGAAGTTTGATAATGACTTTTCCAAGAAAAGAACCAGAGGAAGAGATACTCATCACCAGAATCATCACGTTCATCAACAGAATCAGCGAGTTCCTAATCAGAGGAAAACCCAGTTTGATTCAATTCCAATCACCTATACAGAGTTGTTCCCTATCCTGATGCAGAGGAATTTGGTTCAGACCCGACCTCCACCGAAGGTCCCTAAGAAGATGCATTGGAACTGCAAAGCTGATTTGGCTTGTACTTTTCATCAAGGTGCTCGTGGGCATGACTTGGAGGGTTGCTTCGCTTTGAAGATTGAGGTTCAGAAGTTGGTCAGAGGTGGTATCTTGTCGTTCAAGGACGTTGGTTTTGAAGTTCAAATCAAACAGGCGCCGAAGAGTAAACACGATTGAGGGTGACTTTGAGTTTTGAAGATGTTTTCGGTAGTTCAAGTGGAAAGCCTTCCCAGTTTATTAACTTGTTTCTGCTTTTGCAGCTTTTCTTATTTATCGAAACATTGTTTGCATGTAAGAACTTGTTTGCGTCTGAATGATTATTTTAATACAATGAGTATGTTTGTCTTGAAGAAATTCATTCGTTTCACTCATATTTGCTCTCAAATTTTAAATTTCTTTTGCATTATGATACCAACATGTTGCCCATTCTCTTGCCTAGGCAGAGATTGAAAGGGAGGATGATGATCGAAAGAACACAAAATCTTTGGTTGCATGCTTTTGAATAAAATCTTGTTGATGATGTACAGGCATTGTTTCAAATCCCTAAACACCGGAGATATAAGGAAGATAATCCCTTGCTAACCCCTTTTGAGCCTTTGAAGCAGAAGTTTCTTTTCTATACGAAAAAACCTTGAATTTTAACCTGGGGCAGGGTAGTTTTCAATTAGTCTGATTGAGTGTTCAAAATTCGCAAGGAAGATGTTACCGTCACAAAATCCTTTGAGAGATGAACACTCATGTTGAATTAACCGAACATAGAGTTGGAGAACATCATGAAGAATGGGTGGGCACCAAATATTTTGAGCCTTAAAATCTTTTTCTAAAAAACCCATAAATCGGACCACATTACAACCTTCAAAAGTCCTAATTGAAGCAAGGTCATTCTGAAAGCATACTTCAATGAGATAGTGTTCCTGACTCCCATGAATGTTCTAAATAGTTATGTTGGTATCATATGTTTTTCCTATACAAAAATAAATGGCGCTTTAACTCGCAAAATTTGTGCGTTGTCTTTCAAAAAATCTTCAAGACTTATATAACTGTTGCATTAGAATTTTCATTCTCATTGTAAACTTTTTCTAACTGTAAAACATTTGCTTGATATCAAGGAAGCTCACATAAACACCAGTGATGAGTTTACCCTTTTAAGGCTTGAAGCTATGTTGAGTAATTGGAGAGTCATTTCAAGAAAAATCATATCCAGGGGCATGTTAGTTGAAGACCTTAAGCATGGACAGGTTGCTTCTCCTAGTTATTGCTTTTCCCAATTTGTTTGCTCGTCTGGGGCAAAAATTCGAAGATTTTGTTGTGCCGACTACAGTCAATCCGGGGCAATCACGTCAAGGTTGGACGATTTCCTCTAAGAGTTTGAAGACACCAGAGCATGGTGAATGCCAGGTCTTTTGTAAACCCTCTTGAGACGTTTTTCCTCATCAACCAGATAGCTTGGGGGATTTGTAGAAGTGAAGCTATTCGCAACAATCGTCGTGCATCATGCAGCTCGTCAGCAGTAACTTGGGGCATCCATATTGGTCCCAGGGGCAATCTAGACTTGTCAGGATGTGTGTTAGATATTGCACACTTTATCAGGGGGTGGTGTTCTCAGTATCTCCAGCTAAGCGTGACTTTCTCCAGCTGAAGATTTGTTCGTGTTGTCGACGATAGAAGACTGGACTTTGGGTTGAATATCTTCCTCTCCAAGAGATTTAAGCCTTGTAGAAGGATTTTACAGCATTGTTGGCTTTTGTCTTCTATCTCCAGTGATGTTCCCCTCCTTTTGAGATTAGCCGAGCGTCGAGTTGTACTGTGATGTCTTATCATCTTCTGTCCATCTCCCCTGTCGTTTTTGTCAGCATACACATGCCATTCATTCACACTTGCATCATGCACGCACAGTTGTATCTGTTGATGTCTTTGAATTCGTACACCTTGGTTGTGTCTTTTCAAATAACGTATTTGATCTTTCCAAATAGGGTGTTAACTTAAGCATAAAGTGCGCCTCCTTTCTAATTCCCCAACTGAGCTAATCCTCGTGGATGATTTTTGATTTAGCTTACCTTATCCATTTCTGGATAGGATAATTTCCCCAATCGAGTTACTTTCTCATTGGGAGGAGTCTTGTTTGACTGTTTTCTCTCTGGTTATTCCTGGATGAAGTGGCTGCCTCTTGCATAGGCTATACTCTTTGATTTTCCCCAGTGAGTTTGCGACCAAGACGACTGGTGCATTTATTTTGCACATTTAAGTATATGATCTCCTCGGGAAAGATTGATTCAGGGTTCTTTTTGATGAAGATTTTATTCTCTGCCAATATCATCGCAGTTTCCTTCTGAATTATGTTGGAAAACGACAAGCGGCAGCTCTTCATGAGCAACTTGTACGTTATAGGCACCGTTGGAAAACGACAAGCGGTAGCTCTTCACGAGCAACTTGTACGTTACTCTTTGAAAACGCCGAGCAGCAGTTCTTCATGAGCTACTAGTGCGTCATTTATCCTTTTTGGGAAACGCCGAGCAGCAGTTCTTCATGAGCTACTAGTGCGTCATTTATCCTTTTTGGGAATCGCCGAGCAGCAGTTCTTCATGAGCTACTAGTGCGTCAGTTATGACTTTGTGAAAGCGCCGAGCAGCAGTTCTTCATGAGCTACTAGTGCGTCATCGTCATTTTACCTTTCGGAAAGCGCCGAGCAGCAGTTCTTCATGAGCTACTAGTGCGTCATTTTATTCCGTTGGAAAGCACCGAGCAGCAGTTCTTCATGAGCTACTAGTGCGTCAGTTATGACTTTGTGAAAGCGCCGAGCAGCAGTTCTTCATGAGCTACTAGTGCGTCATTTTATTTTTTTTTTCTTGAAAGCGACAAGCAGCAAACTCTTCATGAGTTACCAGTACGTTATTACTTTTCTTCGGAAAACAGCAAGCGGCAGCTTCTTTATTTGAGCAGCTTGTTTGTTATCGGTATTTTCTTCGGACGACAGCAAGTGGTAGCCTCTTTATTTGAGCAACTTGTTTGTTATCGGTATTTTCTTCGGAAAACAGCAAGCGGCAGCTTCTTTATTTGAGCAGCTTGTTTGTTATCGGTATTTTCTTCGGACGACAGCAAGTGGTAGCCTCTTTATTTGAGCAACTTGTATGTTACCGGTATTTTCTCCGGACAACAACAACTGGCAATTTTCTTTATTTGAACAACCTTCGTATCTACAGTCTCTTTACCTCAGCATTAACGAGTATCTCTGAAAATCTCGCAAAGAGGTCTGTTACGAATCTCCCCCTCCAGAAGTCGGTAACCAGTTATCAGCAATTTGATACTCTCTGTCTACCGTCGACCTTGAGTTGCGAACTCACTGTGTTGGATCAATGATTTGTTACGGCTTATGCAAGATGCCCTCTTTGTTAGGGTTAGACGTCGTATTCCCTCAATTTTATTCGCTGTCAGGAGTCTGTCGTTGGAAGTCGATAGTTTGTTTCCCCAGTAGCGTATAATTCATGTCTATGTGTTTTGTTGGTGTTCGATTCCTCCAACGTTTGTCTTGTTTCATACAACATCTTTCTCTGTGAGTTCAACACTACATTCATATCACCGCGTGATGACAGCATCTTAGGACAAAATTTGCGTAATTATGTATTTAAGTACCTTCAATCTCGTCGAGACGAAGACTTTAATCTTCATATCTCCGGATAGAAGGAACTTAAATAGGGGCAGCTGTTGTACCCCAAATTTTGACCTAAGATACCGTCTCCCATCTGCATTATTCGCATTGCAAGGGTTTTCACATATTTTATCAAATTTTTCGAAGCAGTTTAAAAATTCACAACTTTTTCGAGTCAGGAGCTGTTTATTCGTTGAACGCTAAATTTATTAACTGATCAAGACTTAAACAATGTTCATTAATTATTTATTATCTTAAATTCAAATAATTGGAATTTATTTTCGATTATTACGTAATTTAAAGACTTATAAATAATAAAAAGAATATTTGAGAAAAGGTTTATTAATGGGTCAAATAATGTTTATTAATTATTCATTATCCTAAATTTAAATAATGGGAACCTGTTTTCCGTTATTATATAATTTGAAGGTTTATGAATAATGAAATAAACATTTGAAAATGAGTATATTAATTGATCAAGCAATGTTTATTTGATTATTTATTGTTCTAAATTTAAATAGCTGAAATTCTATTTTTCAAGTTATTATAATTTAGAAGAATTAAAAATAATAATAAAATAAATAATTGAAGTTATTAATTGATCAATGATGTTTATTTATTTGTTTATCATTTTAAATTTAAATGATTGGATTTGATTTTTAATCATTATATAATTTAAGGAATTATAAACAATAAATAAATAATTGGAAAGAAAAAGAATTAATTGAGAAATAATAGAATTTTTATTCACTTTATTCTATTTATTACAATTGTTGTTTAAATACTATTGTACAAAGTATTTATAATAACCATTACATAAATGCTTAAAGTAAAATAAAACTATTTTCCTAAATTCTAATTCTAATCTTCTATCCAATACTTTTTGTCTGCTCATTTAAATTTTACCTGCAAAAAAAAACGATTAAAAGAAAGAAATTAGAATTCGGATAAATAATTAAAATGCAGAAAATAAATTCAATGTTCATCATTAAAAGCAATGGCCGGAATCAGTTACTCTTTTTTGCAAATCACGGGATTTCTCCCGGTTCACAAAAAAGAGAGGAATTTTTAAATGAATGCACAATTAAAAAATAGCACATTTTCAAAATCATTTGCATTTTTATCAAAAAGCCCACTGCATATTTCACATATGCATAAATACTTTTTTGGTCAAAACTGCATAAGTATAAATCACAGCATACATTTTTTTCAAACAAACATATGCAAGGTACACAACAAGCCAACGTTAACCTGCAGAATAATATAGGCTAATGCAAGACAAAAAACAATATGCAATTTCAAATAATGTGCAGTCTTAAAACTATGTATGCAAGCAACCTATATTTCCTTTTTTCATCATATTCCAGCCTATTGCTTTTTCAGACAGCAGTACAGCATATCACATTTATATATATCATTTCTGTACTTGGGAGAGAGAGAGAAGAGTTTCAATTTTGCAGGTTTTGGCCTAAGCATGAAATGGGAATGAAATCACATGTAGCAGCATATATGCAACATCAGGAAAATATAATAAAATACTAAAAACCTGAGTCACAAAAAAGAGGCAACGGCTATGAGAAAGGGATCCCTTCAAAAGGAAGTCCAAGCTAGCATATTTTACACACAAGAACATCACTGCAAAAACTATCCAGTAAATAACCATTTCCAAGCATAACCATCACTTGCTTAAGCATTTGCAAAAAAACCTGCGTACTGCTATCATAACCAGCGTACTACACCATAACCATCACTTGCTTAAGCATTTGCAAAACCTGCATACTGCTATCATAAACAGAACCTACAATCAAAACTATTCAAAAAACCATTTTTCAAGCATATTGCTAAACTTGCATATTGCTAACCAGCATATTGCTAAACCTGCATACTGCTAAATCCTTTTGCATACCATATTACTAATCACAATCTGCATACTGTACCAAAACCATAAAAAACGGTATAATCCAAAACCACCAAAAAAACATTTATTCAATATTTCCAACCAGTTTTTGAGACGGAGAAGAAGAGAAGAATTAGTGGCAGAAAGCAAGGAGCGAGGAGTCTTCGGAGCTTACCTGATTTCGCCGGAATCGTACCGTCGGACTAGCTCCGACCATGTGAGTTTTCTTCAGCTTTTCGCATAAACCTTTATACCGTTGCGTTGCCTTTGTCTCACTTAATAATCCTCTCTTTAATTTCCTGAAATCATGAAAATGGCCATTTAATATCTTTGCGAATCATCAACACATTAATCCCTATTTAACACCGACAATAATTTGATTGATAAAATTCAAGATTCATAATATTGCAAAACCGGCACGATCATAAGCACTGATTATTTAAAGCCAATTTGAAATAATAGACAAGTTCACAAATCTGCTTCTTCTCTCCCAATTCACGTTTCTTCATCTTCAGCCACTTAATCACAGCAACACGACAACACTACTTGCTTTGCTTTGTTCTCTTCAACTGTTCGGGGAAAATTCTGTTGAATTTGTTATATGTGAAAAGGATTGGAAAAGGTTTATGAAGAGCTCGAGGAAGCGAAATCTGAAATCGATAAACTCAAGGCAGAATTAAGAAGCAAATCAGATTCAGTTGAGAATTTGAAGAGATCTCTTAATGCGCAGGTTAATCAAACGCAAGAGGCAAAGTTGAAATCTGAGAAGCTTGATCATGAACTTCTTCAAAAGGCGGATGAACTAACCGAGGCGAAGAATGTGAATGAAGGTCTCAAAGGAAAGTTGAAAGAACAAGAGTCTATTATCAAACATCTCAGAGGTGCAAATGATAAAATCCGAGTTGATTGCGATGAAAAGATTAAACAGATGGAAGATGGGAATAGAGGTTTGGTATTGGCCTTAGAGGAAGCGAATGACAAGGTAGAGAATCAAGAACAAATGATTTGTCAATACAGAAAAGAAATCAAAAGCTTACCGTTGAAACCTCCCCGTAACCCTTTCTGCCTCCACGACAAACTCATCAACCTCTCCACCGCGTTACCGGAAAACGTCTCCATTCCAGCTCCTATTGTAGCTCCAACACCTGATTTTCAAGAATCATCAATTACCTACATATTTATAATTCTAAGACCTAACTATCGTTAATTAGCACCATAATCAGTATAACTTGGAAATTAAAAAATGAAGAATTACCGATTCCAACGAGATCAACAGCAGATAACTTTCTGGCCAATTGAGGATGACTCCTGCAATGAACAGAACCAACTTGCTTCCTCCTAATCACGCTTCGAAATCCACTAACCACGCTAGCAATCTTCATCGTTCCTCCTTCCAGCACCAATCTCCCATCCTTTAACCGCAACCACCACTAATATGCCTCACAAAGCGAATCCCATTGATTTTGAGAACAGCGAAAGCAATTTAGGCGTGGCTAATGGAGGTTTTTTTTCTCATCTAAGCTTGAAGTTGCCGATTTCACGTTGGCAGAGGGATTTGACTGATTCAACTGTCTTAAGGACCATGGGTGTCAATTTTGGTCATTCCCTTCTTGCATTAAAGCACACTTCAAGGAATTGGGAAGCTTCAGGTCAACGAAGCTCGCTTGAGCGAAGATGTGAACCAGTGCTGGGAGGTACTTGCTGAACCAATACAAACGGTTATGCGAAGATCAATGTTCCCGAGCCTTATGAGAAGTTAAAAGAGCTGACTAGAGGGAAAGCAATTACCAAAGAAAGCTTAAGAGACTTCATTGAAGGCTTAAATATTCCTAAATGCAAAGACCTATCTCTTAAGTTAACGCCGCATACTTACGTTGGAACCGCCGTTGAACTGGCCAGAACTGTAGAACACGAGGTGGATCGTGGAGGAGACCGGAACAAGGAGGAAGAAAAGGGGTCCAGCGGCGGCGGCCATGGCACAACGTTTCCTTAGGTTTTTTCGTCACAAGCATTCTGTCCGGGTCCTCCCAACCGCTCCATTTGCCTCAACTAAGCCCATTTTCTTTTTACACTTAAGCCCTTTCTAATTGCAATTCACACCCCACCCTTTTACATACTATTAGTTTAATTCTATTTCTTTTTTTTCTTAACTTATTTAATTTTGATTGGTTAGTTTCTTAGGAATAAATATATAGTTTTAATTAGACAAATTTAAATATTTTATCCAATCTCATTTAGTTTAAATTTAGGTTTTATTTTAATAACCTTAGCCTTCCTTATTTCTAATTCAATTTAAATTCATGGTTTGTAAGTTTAATTTTAAAAAATATTTAATATCTCTAAATATGTGAAAGTAAAAAATGAAAACTAAAAGACATGCTATTTATTCCCCTCATTTTGGTTAAATACCAATATAATAAAAACATAAAAAAATAGAAACATATAAAATCTAAAAAACATTTCTCTTAATTCTCATTACCCTTTTATCATTAAAAATGCGTAAAAAAGTGAAAACCAATTAAACTTTTTCTTTTCGCCTATTAAACAAAAATCATATAAAAAATGCATGTTCACATTTAATTGTTGTGTATCATTTTCTATCAATTATTTCATTGTACTTGTTTATTCTGTTTGCACCAATCCAAAGGGAATAGTCTAATTTTTTGTTGACTTCATGTCCTCAAAAACGATCGAGCGAGTACCCTCATTTCATTGAAACTTAGGATAATTTTTCCAAATAACCGATTTCTCCAAAACTCACACCTTTTAAGTCAAAACTTCGACGTTAGGTTGTCGTATCTTCAAAAACCCGTCCGTATCCCTTTTCGGCCAAAACAATTTATTTTCGATCAAACAAATCAATTTTAAACAAAACAGATATTTCAAAAGGTTCCTATAGAGTACTATAGATGCATTGGGTGCTAATACCTTCCCATTGTATAACCAACCCCCGAACCATAGATCTCTTTTCAAAAACGCCTTGTATTCTTATTACTTTTAAAAGTATTATTTACATTGCATATTTAGGGTTTTATTTCGCTCTTTTCCCTTTTCCTTTGGAAACAATAAAGTGCGGTGGCGACTCTTGCTTTTGTGAGACGAATTAATCAATAATTCGATCTCCGATTTACCCCGCTACATTTTTTATCGCTACAAGTAGGTAGCCCTAGTCGTTGGATGTTTGAGGGGCTACCGAAAGGGACATACGGTCACTAAGGCAACATGGTAAGATCTCTTAGTAATTTTCCTAAAGCCCTAAGATCACTTTTATACCGAGGCAACAGTCGAGAGGGTCATCGAGGGACTAGTGATCACTAGACTTAAGGACAACCACTAAGAATTCTCACGTTTCGAGAATTATGACTGTAATTCGAAGGCAACTTTCGAATTTTTTTTATTAATAACCATGTATTAAAAAAATATTTCGCAAATAACCGGGTTTCGGAAAAAATTACGCAAATAACCATGTTTGAGATGGCTCCACAAAGGAGGAGCCAAGTCATTTGGCGCATGCACCTAGGGTTTTGCCCTAGGCGCCATCTCACTCGGCGCCTCCATTGGCTTTTAGCCAAGTGAGATGGCGCATGCTCCTTAAAAAGGAGAGGAGGCGCCATCTCACTTGGCGCCTAGGGCAAAACTAGGGTTTTTTGCTGTTTTATAAATAATTCATCCGTTTCTTTGAAATTTCTCACACTTTCTCGCACTGTATTTTTATTTTGTACTCCCTTATTTACGTAATGACGTCGCCTATGATTTTTAGCAGAGATGGTTACGTTATATTCTCCGCCACGAAACCCGCGATGAAAATGAAATTCTGGCACATTCACTCCATGGAGCGTCTGAAGCGGGAGTTGATGCGGTGGCTAGATGGAGACATCGCCGAGGGGGAAAAAATTCGAAGGATCCAGCGAAAACGAACAACAACCTCGCATGCGACAGGAAGACCTAATGTGTGGTTGGAGGAAGTCAAAACAGACAGTGATGTAATGCTGATGATGCATGGGTCAGATGAAATTGTGTTAACAGTTGTAATTTCCTAGATTGATTATCGTTAATCATTGTTGTATGCGAAAACCCTAATGTAATTTCCTATATTGATTATCGTTAATCATTGTTGTACGCGAAAACCCTAATGTAATTTCCTATATTGAATTTCTTAAATTGTGTGAACAATTTTATTAACGGAAAACCCATAATGTTTACAACACAAATATTGAAAAGATTTATTGTATTACAAAATTTATGTGGTCGAGCCAGACGCCCGATTCGGACAGTTTTTGCGATTGTGTCCGACCTGACGGCATAAACCACACTTTCTTTCCAACCTGTCAAGATCGTCCATTTCTGTTGTTATGCGCCTGCTTTTGGGACGACCCTTCTTGTTCCTTCGCATTTGGTCATTGTGCCAAACTATATCACCGTTGTATTCAGGCCAATAGTCCGGTTTTGCCACCAAAGGAAAGTTGTTGTTGTAAACAGTGAGCAATGTTTCAGATTTATAAACGTTTGAGAGCAGTTGAAGCGCGTCTTGATGGGTATGCGCACAAGCGGCAATGACATGAGAGCAAGGCATACGAAAAGCTTGAAACCTGCCACAATCGCACCATTGAGAAGGTAAAATGACCCTGTATTCTTGTCTTGCCAGGCCTTCATTGTGGTCAATTGTCTCCTTCACAATGAAGTTGTGGCTATGGCGGTCAAACCGTGTAACCATGTGAGTGTTGGCTTTAGCACTTTCAGCCTTAATGTATTTCATACAGCTTTCACTCCATAGTTGTCCTGATTGCAAGACCGCATACCACATTTCACCTCTTTTGGCAAATAACGCAGCCATCCTAAAATATGTGGATTTCACCAAGGCAGTGATGGGGAGGTTTCGTATGCCCTTGAATACCCCATTCATTGATTCAATCAGATTTGTTGTCATATGCCCCCATCTTTGGCCATTGTCGTATGACCTAGTCCACTTTTCGACCGGTATATTGTCGATCCACGTACCGGCTTCTGGGTTAGACAAACGGATCTCGTTACGGTAATATTTGAATGTGGGCTGTGTCAATGCGTATCCCGCATTCATCACCGCTTTCCTCAATGTTTTGTCCTTGACCTCCCTCGAGAAATTCTGGACGATATGCCTGACGCAATAGACATGCGTAGAAGGAGGGTCATGCCAACCATTTTCCGGATTATTATAGGCACTTTCAATGGAGGCATGTCTGTCCGAGATCAAACAGAGATCTGGTTGAGGAGCCACGTGTGTACGAAGATTTTTCAGGAAAAAGCTCCAAGCACCACCGGTCTCCCCCTCGACAAGGGAAAACGCAACGGGGAAAATGTTATTGTTGCCATCTTGTGCAACTGCCATCAAAAGCGTGCCTTTGTACTTCCCATACAACCAAGTCCCGTCTATTTGTAGAATTGGTTTGCATGATGCAAACCCTGCGATGCATGGTTGAAAAGCCCAAAAGACGCGACTGAATATTCCGTTGCCATGTAGTAGACTACCATCTTGAGCGTACGCTGGCAATGTTTCCAGAACATAAACACTACCTGGAGAATATGTCTTGAGTGCATTTAGGTAGCGGGGAAGTTCTCGGTATGACTCCTCCCAGTTTCCGTACACCCTTTCAATCGCCTTAGTCTTTGCTAACCACGCCTTACGGTAAGACGGAGTGTAGTTAAAAACCGTGGTGATGTGGGAGATGATTGTTTTCACCTTCAAAGAAGGGTCGTTGCTGACCAAGGGTAGGATTTCTTGACATATTAGATCATGGTTGAGTTTTCGGTGGTCTTGTGATTGAGTGGAACTTACACAAGTATGGGTAGTCATGGAACCTATGACCCAGCAGTCACCCCTTAGTCTGTATGAAGCGGTCAGCTTGAACATGCAGTCAGGGTGGACACACTTGATCTTGTACCTTTCCGGGTTTACACGATCCACCTTATAATCAACCGAGTTGAGCATGTGAAATTTTTTGATGGCCCTTATGCATTCCTCTCTATTACGGAACTTGTCCTTCTCTTTTAAATTTTCATCTGATTGCATGTACGGTTGGAAAAACAAGTCCGTAGAAGGTTCATCTCCGCCCATGTTGAAGTTTGTCATGTGCGTAGGTGGTGTGTAGATTTTGTCGGTAGGAATACTTGGGATGCCATCATCGTCAGAATCGTCGTTCACCATTTCATCGAACTCTAACTCGTTATCTTCTTCCTCATCATCAACTGCATCCACCTCATCTTGCTCATTCTCCAAAGGATCAACCTCCTGTGTCACCGGAGGCTCTACCTCCTGTGTCACCGGAGGCTCTTGAAACAGAACGTACAACTCAATAGAGTCGTTTCCAGAATAGACATGGCTGGAAATCATGTTCTGGAAATCCTCGTCATCTTGAATTGCAACCTTATAAAATATGACTTGGTTGTTTCCAAAAAAGACTGGACTCTGATAAAATATTTGGGATACCGGGCCTCGTTCAAGTTTGGCCTCCAATATTTTCTTAAAGTAGGTGAAATTTGCTTTCCCGTTTAAGAGAAATCGGACATTGTCGGTGTTTCTAAACAAAAACCCAACTGTGGGACACATGTATGTCTCATCGTTGAAATGTGCTTTGACAACAAATTGTGGTGAAGAGGCCATTGTGTAGAATTGTTTTAGGTATGAAGGTGGGAATGTTTTGGGTTTATTGATTATATGAAGGTAAGAATGCTGGAATGTTTGAAGGTTAGATGACTGATTCGAAGGTTGGAAAATTTTACAGTTTAAGTGAATGAATGTTATGTTCAACCTAAGGCAAAATATTTCAATTAAGTAAGTGATGCAACCCCCCAAGGCTGCCAATAATATTACATGCATGGGCTTATGCTGCCACCTAGCCTGGCCCTATTCTTCACACATAAGAGTTTTGTCTAAGCCTGCCACCCATCAGCTCCAATGGCCCTGCATGCAACAGAGAAAGGAATCCCAAAGGCTGTCGCGTAGCCTGAGACAATGCTGTAAAACGTGACACCTCTTATTCGCCAAATGGGGTGGCGACAACATTCATTTTTGTTCTATTTCGCCAAGTGAGATGGCGCCTCCCTTACTGTCCAATCGTGATACATGCATGGGCTTATGCTGCCACCTAGCCTGGACCTATTTTACACACATAAAAGTTTTGTCTAAGCCTGCCACCCATCAGCTCCAATGGCCCTGCATGCAACAGAGAAAGGAATCCCAAAGGCTGTCACGTAGCCTGAGACAATGCTGTAAAACGTGACACCTCTTATTCGCCAAATGGGGTGGCGACAACATTCATTTTTGTTCTATTTCGCCAAGTGAGATGGCGCCTCCCTTACTGTCCAATCGTGATACATGCATGGGCTTATGCTGCCACCTAGCCTGGACCTATTTTACACACAAAAATGTTTTGTCTAAGCCTGCCACCCATCAGCTCCAATGGCCCTGCATGCAACAAAGCGGTGAACGGGTCGGTTCAGCAACCAAACTCACAATGTGAAGAACTGTTGGGTAGGGACATGGTAGAAGGTGGTGGAGCAAGAGGGCAGGGAATACTACTCACTGACCTGAAACGACATTATGCAAGTATGGAATTAAATGAAAATTCCTCAGTAAATGACCGAGTAGTAAAAGCCCGAACGTATATTATGATACTTTTTGGTACTTTTTTATTTCCCGAAAGTACGGGAAATAGTGTAAATTTCATGTACTTACATTTACTAACCAATTTTGATAAAACTAGAAAATTTAGTTGGGGTTCTGCAGTATTAGCCCACCTGTACAGTTCCTTGTGCAAAAACGCAGTCAAGGAAAAATGTACATTTTATGGGTGCGCATTTTTACTACAAGCCTGGGGTTGGTGGAGGATGGAGTCCTTAAACCCCATCAACAACAACACTTTTGGTTTCCCTTACGCAACAAAGTAAGTCATTAAGTTATAGCATTTATAACTATTCTTCTCTTTCCAAAATATATGCTAAAAATAACATGTTTCTCATTTCCTATAGGTACTGCGTGAGGGGTATGGATTACGGCAAGAATCCTAGATTCAATGTCGCACTCTACCGGAATCTGTTGGATCACCTAGGCCCAGATGACGTAAGTCGTAGCTTTTAACTTTTGTTCATTTTATTTATTTATACATTACTTTTGCGCTTACCTGATTTAAATTTTATCGCAGTTCGTCTGGAGACCATATTTGGGTTTGGACCATTCTCCAAATCCAGAGGATGCAGCAACTTGGACTGCAAAGACTGCACTCATTCGGTTCAACATTGTGGAGATGCACCACAGCGACCGTGTGAAGATGCAGTTCGGAATGATCCAAGAGATACCAAGTGACCCAACAGATTTGTCCCCCTGGCATCTAAAAAGGGTCGACGCCCAGTGGAATCTAACCAACTGGAAAGACTTTGCTCCAGAATGGTGTAAAATGTGGCAAAGGCGTCACCGTTACATCTTGCAATCCCCTGTTTTCCTTACTCAAGGTAACATGCGACACACCGATCAATATATGTCGTGGTACAGGTCGGTTAGTAACCCAGATATGCACGTGTCTCATCCGAGGTACTTGGTTGACCCACGCACACAATGGGCACAACCCTCGATTCCCCACCAACAAACCCAAAATCCATCAACCTCAAACCCACCCCCAAGAAGAAACAGACCAACAAACATACAACCACATTCCCCACCACAACACAACTACAACCAAATGCCGTACTACCAACCACAATCACCGCCAAACTACCAATACCCAGATATGCCTCAAACCCAACCACAATACCAACCCCAATACCAGCAAACCCACATACCCCATACACAATTTCAGTCTTCCACATATCCCAATATGGGGCCCTCAACATCCAGCCTTAGCCCTGATATGGGAATGTCAGAAGATTACGACCAACCCGACCAAACCTACCATCAACCACCATATCACCAAACAACCCAACATCCACAGTACCAAACACCCCAAGATCCATTTCCTTTCTACCCCCCATACTCAGACGACCAATGCTACCGACCAACCATGGAACCCCACCCACCGCCAACACGACCAAACTTCGAGGGCATGGGTAACCGACTGTACCAGAGCGGATCTTCGAGATATGGAGATCTTACTGATTTTATGGATTCGGATCGCATTGACTTCGCTGGGCCATCGACCTTGCCGCAACAGGAAACGAGACGGCACCCAGCAAGAGAAAGGCGAGGACGGGGATGCGGAACTAGGGGTCATTACCGGGTTCCTGGGGATCATTGATGTATCTTTTTTTTTTTTCAGTATTTTTTGTATCTATTTTTTTACTGTTATTTAAATGTAAAACAGTTGAATGTAATTATTTTTTTTCAAATAAAAAATCAATTTTGGTTATCTCTGTCTAATACGCAACGCGCAGGGAAGGAAAAAAAAATTTTTTTTTTGACCTAATTTTGCACTTAGGCGCCATCTCATTTGGCTTAGGGCTTGCCATTTGCCCTTAGGCGCCAAATGAGATGGCGCCTCCCTTATAAATATAGGAGGATGCGCCAAATGAGATGGCTCCTCCTTTATGGAGCCATCTCAAACATGGTTATTTGCGTAATTTTTTCTGAAACCCGGTTATTTGCGAAATATTTTTTTAATACATGGTTATTAATAAAAAAAATTCACCGAATGAGGTATACCCTAAGGGTGCAATAGTGTGCTTTTTCCAGATATATTTATCTTGAGTTTAGTGATCTACTGATTGATTGATTAATCATACGCGCCTAGGTTACTAGCAATCATATACAAGCATGTAAAATATAAAAGCAAGAAATGAAGGTCCTATGTTATTTCAAGGTTTTGGTGTAGATACATAAATAATTACTGAAAGTAAAGTGCGGAAATAAAACCCTAATTAAGCTATTACAAACACGGGCGCAGTTACATCAATAATGAAAAATAATCGTACAACAAAAATAATAAAGTGCGAGAATTAACTGGATAAAAGTTCATGCTGAGGGGTGTAAACCCAAATTGGAGGGTTGCATGCTGAAATTCTATCCAAAGCCCAATCTTCTGTGTCCCATAGCAAACGTTGGATTCAGTGGGGTTGTGCTAGTAGGCTCCACCACGAGGAGCTTCATTGGAATCCCCTTTGATCTGGCCGCAAATGATCTAAGGGTGATAGATCTGGAGGCGTATGATGAGCGCGCTTATGATGAAAGCATAGGATCTTCAAGGAAAGGTTGAGAAAAATATTATGTAGCAGGCAGGGATCGAACCCCTGACCTCCTACACGCGCGCTTTGAAAACCCTTCTCCTGTACCACTGAGCCAATGTTTCATTTGTTGAATAATATAAACACAATATATTATAATTAATAATGGTCAGTAGTGATAAATAAAAAGTGTGCGCCATTCAAACTGGCCATTCATGTTTTGACACGCCTTAATCTTCTTCGTTGGACCGTCGTTTTAGGCGAGGGGTTTTTACCTACGGACATGTGTTGTAGCTATAAACCTGTATATCTCGAAAATCACAATCTCGCAACAAAAATTTAATCCAAGAATACAGATCAATTGGGTTTGATCTCGTGAGTATAATGGTACTCATATTTTGCCCTGATTTTTCCTGAAACGAAAAACCCTAAAAAGAACCTTGAAACCCTAGCAATGGCATTCAGTCAAATATGCATCAAAACACACAATTAATTATGAAAACATGTTATAAATGATTATACAAACATGAATATATATTTAGAATTCATTTATCATGCGTGTATAGTCAAAACCAAATTCAAGAAAATACGCAAACCGTGGTACTGGTATGGGGCGTTTCTGGGTGTGTTGAGGTGTGCTAACGGTCTAGATAGCTCCCAAATACTTCCAGGAATTGATAGCTAGCCTTGAAAGTCCTTGAATCCCCTTGTATACAAAAATCTGATCACCACTTTCTTTTCAAAAATTTGAGTTTTTTCTCTCAATTCCACATGGCCAATCCTCTGTTTTATGGTCTGGAAATGTTATGCATATATAGTAGAACCAATTAGGTTAACAAAACTAAATTAAATCTTGAAGATTGAGTGAGAAAAGATTTGATTTGTGTCTTGTATTTTTTTGTTTCTAAAATAGGCCAAATCTTTCTATTTTTATTCCAATCACCACTTGCACGAAATCCTTGATTTTCAAGCTGATTATAGACTCATCATGTGCTCATAAAATCAAATCTTGGATTTTATTTTACTATTCCACTATTTTATTTGATTTATTTTGATTTTAATGAATAAATAATCAAAACAAATAATAAAAATAATGAAATAATACATGAGTAAGCTCAGGGGTCGTGGGTCATGTTAGGAACAAGTTTCAATCATGAAAACATGGGCCCAATTGGAAAATAATCATGTTTGGTCATTATTTGCTTCATGCACTTTTCCAAAAATGGTCAACTATAGCAATGGATATATCTATAATTTTTAACCCTAAGAGGGTGTTCTTTGACTTTTTAGAGATCTTATGATGTCCTCTAATCAACCCTTTTGGTTTCATCTCAATTGGATCTTCCATGTTCATGTAAGGAGCTTTGACCCAAAAGCTGTTTTTGTTGACTTTTTGAAAGGACCTATAATGTATGAAATTGTATCTTTTGATTGAGGCATTTCTTGTACTTGAGGGATGAAGAGAAGTTGTAGGGTATTGGATTCTCTTCAAAATGAGCCTTGTTTGGAAATTTTATGATAAAGTATGAGAAAGTTATGCTTGGTCAAAGTTTGGTTGACTTTTCTAATAGAAACCCTAATTTGCCATTTTTTACTTTTGATGAGTTAGGAGCATTTATTGAGGAATCATGATCAACCCTTTATCAAATGATGGATAATAATTCAAAATGTTTATGTTGACCAAAAAATCTTGAAGTTTGACTGTATTTGGGCCACAGTTGACTTTTGACCTAGTATAGTTAATTTTCAAATACTTGAGAAGTTGACTATGCAAACTTATTGCTCAAGGCATGGAATTTGTGCATGGATGATCTCGAAGACATATTAGGACAATGGAGAACATTTGGGGTCCTTTGGACTCCTACATCTTGCTTGAAATTGAAACCCTAATTTGAGATTCATTGTCATAAGGAGGAGAATTTGTCTCGTCAATTCTTGGTCATCCTAGGGAAATTGTGGAACTCTAGAGGCATGTCTTGAGTGAATATGGGAGGGAAAATTTTGGGGTACAACAGCTGCCCCTGTTCAATCTTCTTAAACTTGAGGATGTAGATTGGCTGGTCTGGCTTTCGTGATTCAAAGGTAGAAGATGATTGAACACTAGAGTGCCAAAAATTTGCACTCGCATGAGACGATGCTTGACTGTGTAAGTAATATCAGGAATGGGCTTACATATTCCATTTGGAGAGGG
Source organism: Vicia faba (assembly GCA_948472305.1). Classification (NCBI taxonomy): domain Eukaryota; kingdom Viridiplantae; phylum Streptophyta; class Magnoliopsida; order Fabales; family Fabaceae; genus Vicia; species Vicia faba. The sequence continues at coordinate 1,025,799,323 of OX451738.1, forward strand.
TGACAGGAGATGGGCTTAAATATTCCATCCGGAAGATATGATGGAGAGTCTTCAGAGATGGGCTTAAGGATGCCATCTAGAACAATGTTGATTTCATGAGACGTTCCTTTGTGGGAAATCCTATGCATGTCGTTAAGGAGGACTCCATTGAGGAATGTTGGTCTCTATTTTGGAAAATAGAGTCTAGGAGCTTCATTTGTCTGTTACTCTGCTGGGGAGTCATCTCTTGATTGAAGGGACGAAAGTGAACTGCTATTTGGTCGGTATCCAGGCTTCACAGTGACTTGTTGAGGATAATAAGGACGACCGCTATCTGGTCGTATTCCAGGCTTCACAGCGACTTACTAGGGAAATGAGATTAAACTATTATTTGGTCGTACTCCAGGCTTTACAGTTTCTTAAACTGTTATCTGGTCGGAATCCAGACTTCAGTGACTTGGGCTGTTATCTGGTTGTGTCCAGGCTTTCGCAGTTTCTTTAGCTGGAATAGAAATCAGAAAAAATCTTAGTGTCAATTTAACTGAACTAGAGAAAGGTCTTGAGATGTCTTCCACTGGAATAGAGATCAAGAAAATCTTAGTATCGATTTAGTTAAACCAGAGGAAGGTCTTGAATCAACTTTGACTGTAATGGAAATCAGAAAATCTTAGTATCGATTTAACTGAACCAGAGAAAGTTTTGGAATATCTTCAACTGGAATAGAAATCAGAGAGATCCTAGTGTCGATTTGACTGAACTAGAGAAGGTCTTTTGTTAACTTTGGATGGAATGGAAATCAGAAGAATCTTAGTATCGATTCAACTGAACCAGACAAAATTCTTGGAATATCTTCAACTGGAATAAAAATCAGAGAGATCTTAGTCTCGATCTGACTAAACCAGAGAAAGGTCTTTAATTAACATTGACTGGAATAGAAATCAGAAGAATATTAGTATCGATTCAACTGAACCAGACAAAACTCTTGGAACATCTTTAACTAGAATAAAAATCAGAGAGATCTTAGTGTCGATCTGGCTGAACCAGAGAAAGGTCTTTTGTCAACCTTGGCTACAATAGAAATCAGAAGAATCTTAGTATCGATTTAACTGAACCAGACAAAAGTCTTGGAGTATCTTCAACTGGAATAGAAATCAGAGAGATCTTAGTGTCGATCTAACTGAACCATAGAAGGTCTTTTGAGAAAATCTTTTGGAGAAAGATGGTGAAATAGCCTTTCGTTATACATAGCCTTTGGGAAGACTGTCGGGTCATGTAAGTAGTCAAAAGTATATGTTGACTTGATCTTTCCTGAAAAGGTGAAGAGTTAGTCATGATGTATGAAATACATTGTGTAATGATGTTCTCAAAATAAATGAGACTATGTTGTATGCAATGTGTATGCGCATGCCATGATGTATGAATATGGAATGTTATTGCAATGTTTCTTAGTCTGGGAAAGTAAATCCCAGACTGCTGCTGAAGAGTATTGGGAGGATGAATCCTTCATTTCCACTGGGGATGGAGATGATTCCCTGGGGATTTCCTCTTTCTGTCTAAGGATATTCTACTGGGGATTGACTCCCCTTGAGAATAAACTTTGTGGAGAGAGATAATGTTTGGTTGAAAATATTTTACCGATGTGGAGAAATAAACTTTGTTGGGGAATAAGCTTCCACAGTTAGAGAAATAAACTCTACTCGGGAGGAGGTTTTATAACTGTTGGATCATACAACTCGGCTAGGGAATACAAAATTCAGCTCTCTGAAGGAACTTTGCTGGAGAAGATAATTCTTGCTTGGGGAAGGAGAGATCGAAACTTTGGTTATTTCTACCTTGCGGGGAACATAGACGTCATGGGGTCATATGTAAAGGTGACTTCGTCTCAAAACTGTCTCTGTCCCTATACCTGCTGGAAGGAGTAACTTGTCGGAATTGAAATGGTTTTTTAGATTTTTCCCCGTTCCTTAAAGTCATGAGCAATTGTCTTTCTCTTTCTTATGCAAATATTTATTAATAGAAATCATATACAAATGCATATGTATAGAATAAGTTATTGGACGTTTTTGCATAACAAAACAGGAAATAGAAAAAAAGAAAAACAAACAGTTTTGTACTTCCAAAGAAACGATTTGTATTGATTTCATAAGTTTGCTTATAATATGCGTTGTGTACAAAGAGGCTGACGTTCTAGTAGGAGAACGCCTCCGTGAGACTGAAGACTATACAAAGTACTGTACAAAGAGAAGAAAACAACTATGTGTAATAATCCCATTGAGTTTCAATTCTGCTATTGTCGCTATGTCTTCGAGTGTGTCATCACTTTGCTACTTGTCCGAAGATGACTGGATTGATCTGTGTCGTTTGAGCTTAATAGTTGATGCTGAAGTCTGGTCGCAAAGTGATCCAATGGGACATAGTGATACGCTTCAAATCCCTAACTTTTTCCTGGACCTCCCTTTCGGGTTTTCAGTCCACCGGGATACCCTTTTTTTCCAAAGCCGCATTTTCAGGTTTTCGACTTGTCGGGTGTACATATATTTTTTGTTTTCATCCCTAATTTTTGCCCAAACCCTTTTGGTTCGCCGGGATGCCCTTATTTTTGCCTAGGCCAGTCAACCTAGCGGGTCTTTATTCATGCGTAGTATCTTTTCACTATGTCCGCATTAACAGGGTGAGGGAGGTCGTCACCATCCATGGTGGTCAAAATCATGGCTCCTCTTGAAAATATGCTTTTGATCACAAATGGCCCTTTGTATGTGGGAGTCCATTTGCCCCTGGGATCACCTTGCAGCAATATGATGCGCTTGATCACTAGATCCCCGACTTGATATGCTTGGCATCTGACCTTTTTGTTGAAAGCCTTGATCATCTATTTTTGATACATTTGACCATGACAGACAGCAGTAAGCCTTTTCTCATCAATCAGATTCAGTTGATAAATTCGAGTCTGGATCCAATCGTCTTCATTCAAACCCGCATCCTTCATGATTCTCAGAGAAGGGATCTGGACCTCAATAGGCAGGACAACCTCCATACCATATACCAGAGAGTAGGGTGTTGCCCCTGTAGACGTTCGTGCGGAGGTGCGGTACCCATGAAGAGAAAATGGTAACATCGCATGCCAGTCTTTGTATTTCACCATCATCTTCTGTATGATTTTCTTAATGTTCTTGTTAGTAGCCTCCACAACGCCATTCATCTTCGGCCGGTAAGGGGAAGAATTATGATGATGGATCTTGAATTGTTTACAGAGTTCAGTGATCATCGTATTGTTGAGATTTGTACCATTATCAGTGATGATTCTCTCTGGCACACCGTACCGAGAAATCAAGTTATGCTTGATAAACCTCTCCACAACGTTCTTGGTAACAGTAGCATAAGAGGCAACTTTAACCCACTTCGTGAAATAATCAATGGCCACCAGGATGAAGTGATGCTCATTGGAAGTGGTAGGTCTAATATCTTCGATCATGTCAATGCCCCAAATTGAAAAGGGCCAAAGAGCCGTCAAGACATTCAGAGGAACTAGATCTACATGCACCATATCAACATAGATCTGGCATTTGTGATAAGTTTGGGAATGCTGATAGCAGACCGCTTCCATACTTGACCAATAGTATCCTACCCATAGGATCTTTTTATCCATGGTATGTCCACTAGAATGGGTTCCAAAGGCACCTTCGTGTAAATCTTCCATAACCCTCTCTGCTTCGCTCTTGTCTATGCACCGGAGTAAAGTAGAGACATGGTTGCGCTTTTAGAGGATTCCATTACCGAGGAAGAACTTTGCGGCGAACCTTCTCAGAAACTTCATATCATTGTAAGATGCCCCCTCGGGATATTCTTGATCCTCGAGATGCCTTTTCACTTCATGAAACCAAGGTTTGTCTGCTACTTCTTCAGTGTCAATCTCGTAGCAGTATGCTGGTTCATCCAACCTCTCGATATTGATTCGGGGAGACTCGTTGTCCCATTTGACTTTGAACATAGATGACATGGTAGCTAGCGCGTCCGCTAACTGGTTCTCTTCTCGTGAAAAACATTCAAAGGTGACTTCTTCAATGTGTGGAAGCAATGTTAGCACATGTTCTTTGTAAAGGATAAGATTCGGGTGCTTCATATCCCACTCGCCTTTGATTTAACTTATTACCAAGGCTGAATCCTCGAAAATGCTCAATCACTTGATCCTCAAGTCAATAGAAGCATCTGATTAAAAAATGATTTGAAATGAAAAACAATTGAAATAATTAGATAACAAAAGAGAATTAAATAAAAGGGAAAAGAATGGGCCTGAGGGGTGTAAACCCAAATTGGAGGGTTGCATGCTAAAATTCTGTCCAAATCCCAATCTTCTGTGGCCCATAGCAAATGTTGGATTCAGTGGGGTTGTGCCAGGAGGGTCCACCATGAGGAGCTTCATTGGAATCCCCTTTGATCTGGCCGCAGATGATCCAAGGGTGATGGATCTGGAGGCGTATGATGAGCGCGCTTGTGATAAAAGCATAGGGTCTACAAGGAAAGGTTGAGAAAATATTATGTAGGTGACAGGGATCGAACCCCTGACCTCCTACACGCGCGCTTTGAAAACCCTTCGCCTGTACCACTGAGCCAATGTTTCATTCGTTGAATAATATAAACACAATATATTATAATTAATAATGGTCAGTAGTGATAAATAAAAAGTGTGTGCCATTCAAACTGGCCATTCATGTTTTGACACAGCTTAATCTTCTTCGTTGGACCATCGTTTTAGGCGAGGGGTTTTTACCTACGGACATGTGTTGTAGCTATAAACCTGCATATCTCAAAAATCACAATCTCACAACAAAAATGTAATCCAAGAATACAAATCAATTGGGTTTGATCTCGTGAGTATAAAGGTACTCATCTTTTTCCCTAATTTTGCCTGAAACGAAAAACCCTAAAAAGAACCTTGAAACCCTAGCAATGGCATTCAGTCAAATATGCATCAAAACACACAATTAATTATGCAAACATGTTCTAAATGATTATACAAACATGAATATATATTTATAATTCACTTATCATGCGTGTATAGTCAAAACCAAATTCAAGAAAATAGGCAAACCGTGGTACTGGTGTGGGGCGTTTCTGGGTGTGTTGAGGCGTGCTAATGGTCCAGATAGCACCCAAATACTGCCAGGAATTGATAGCTAGCCTTGAAATTCCTTGAATCCCCTTATAGACAAAAATCCGATAGCACTTTCTTGTCAAACATTTGAGTTTTTTCTCTCAATTCCACACGGACAATCCTCTTTTTTGTGGCCTAGAAATGTTATGCATATATAGTAGAATGAATTAGGTTAACAAAACGTAATTAAATCTTGAAGATTGAGTGAGAGAATATTTGATTTGTTTCTTGTATTATTTGTTTCTAAAATATGCCAAATCTTTCTATTTTTATTTCAATCACCACTTGCACAAAATTCTTGATTTGCCAGCTGATTATAGACTCATCATGTGCTCATAAAATCAAATCTTGGATTTTATTTTATTATTCCACTATTTTATTTGATTTATTTTGATTTTAATGAATAAATAATCAAAAAAATAATAATGAAATAATACACGAGTAAGCTCAGGGGTCGTGGGTCATGTTAGGAACAAGTTTCAATAATGAAAACATGGGCCCATTTGGAAAAAATAAAGTTTGGTCATTATTTGCTTCATGCACTTTTCCAAAAATGGTCAACTATAGAAATGCATATCTCTCTCTCATTTTTAACCCTAAGAGGGTTTTCTTTGACTTTTTAGAGATATTAGGATGTCCTCTAAGAAACCATTTTTGTTTCATCTCAATTGGATCTTCCATGTTCATGTAAGGAGCTTTGACCCAAAAGGTGTTTTTGTTGACTTTTTGAAAGAACCTCTAATGTATGAACTTGTATCTTTTGATTGAGGAATTTATGGGACTTGAGGGATGAAGAGAAGTGTTAGGGAATTGGATTCTCTTAAAAATGAGCCTTTTTTGGAAAATTTCTGATAAAGTATGAGAAAGTTATGCTTGGTCAAAGTTTGGTTGACTTTTCCTATAAAAACCCTAATTTTCCATTTTTATCTTTTGATGAGTTAGGAGCATTTCTTGAGGAATCATGATCAACCCTTGATCAAATGATGGATAATATTTCAAAATGTTTATGTTGACCAAAAAATCTTGAAGTTTGACTGTATTTGGGCCACAGTTGACTTTTGACCTAGTATAGTTGATTTTCCATTACTTGCGCAATTGACTAAGCAATCTTATTGCTTAAGACATGAGATTTGGCATGGATGATCTCGAAGACATATTAGGACAATGGAGAACATTTTGGGTCCTTTGGACTTCTACATCTTGCTTAAAATTGAAACCCTAATTTGAGATTCATTGCCTTAGGAGGAAAATTTGTCTGGTCAATTCTTGGTCATTCAAGGGCAAATGTGGACCTCTAGAGGCATTTCTTGAGTGAAGATGGGAGGGAAATGTTTTGGGTACAACAGATATGTTAGTGGATAGCACATCAAAATTCAAAGTTTTCTCGTTCATGGACGGTTTTTCCAGGTATAATCAAATAAGGATGGCTCACGAGGACATGGAAAAAAAACGTTTATTACACCCTAGGGAACATTATGTTACAGAGTGATGCCCTTTGGGGTTGAAGAACGCTGGTGCAACATACCAGAGGGATATGACAACCCTATTCCATGATCTAATGCACAAGGAAATTGAGGTATATGTTGATGATATGGTTGCTAAATCCCAGACTGAAGAAGGGCATGTATAAGATTTGTTGTAGTTGTTTCAGCGTTTTAGGAAGTAACTTCTCCGTTTGAATCCAAATAAATGTATCTTCGGTGTTCGGTCAGGGAAATTTTTGGGTTTCATTGTTAGCCACAAAGGGATTGAAGTTGACCCTGATAAAGTGAAAGCAATTCAAGAAATGCCAGCATCGAGAACTGAAAAGCAAGTCAGAGGGTTCCTCGGGCGTTTAAATTATATTTCCAGATTCATTTCCCACATGACTGCAACGTGTGAACCGATGTTTAAGTTTTTAAAGAAAGATCAAGGTTGTGTATGGACAGATGATTGCGAAAGGGCATTTGAAAGTATTAAAGAATATTTGCTTGAACCTCCTATCTTTCTCCCTCCTGTTGAAGGAAGACCATTGATTATGTATCTGTTAGTGTTAGATAATTCCATGGGCTGTATTCTTGGATAACAAGATGAAACGGGGAAGAAAGAGTATGCCATTTAATATCTCAGTAACAAGTTTACTAATTGTCAGTTGCGATATTCCATGTTGGAAAAGACATGTTGTGCTCTGGCCTGGGCGGCAAAACATTTGCGGTAGTATATGTTGAATCACACTACTTGGTTGATCTACAAAATGGATCCAATCAAGTACATTTTTGAAAAGCCTTCTCTTTCTGGGAGAATTTCCAGCTGGTAGATGTTGTTATCTGAATATGACATCGAATACCGCACTCAAAAAGCTATTAAAATCAGCGTGTTAGCAGATTATCTTGCTCACCAACCAGTTGATGATTATCTGTCTGTGAAGTATGATTTCCCTGATGAGGATGTGATGTTTCTGAAAGTGAAAGATTGTGATGAACTATTTCCTGAGGAAGGTCCTGATTCTGAATCTTGCTGGAGTATGATATTTGATGGAGCTGTGAATGCTTATGGTAAAGGAATTGGTGTTGTGATTGTCACTCCACATGGATAACACATTCCTTTTACTACAAGGTTGACATTTGATTGCACTAATAATATGGCAGAATATGAGGCTTGCATCATGGGTCTCGAGGAAGCTATTGATCTCAGAATTAAAATTCTAGATGTGTATGGCGATTCAGATTTGGTAATAAATCAGATTAAAGGAGAGTGGGATACTCGTCACCCCGGCTTGATCCCTTACAAAGATTATGCTAGAAGATTGTTACCTTTATTTAATAAAGTTGAATTCCATCACATCCCTAGAGAAAGACATTGAGAAGATTGGCGGGCAGCTTCTTCCTCAGTGAAAATGTGTTGTACAAGAGAAATTATGACATGGTCTTGCTCAGATGCGTGGATAGACACGAAGCAAACATGTTGATGCATGAGATTCATGAAGGTTCATTTGGCACTCATGCCAATGGACATTCGATGGCTAAAAAGATGTTAAAGGTAGGTTACTATTGGCTGAAAATGGAATCTGACTGTTACAAATTTGCAAAGAAGTGCCATAAATTCCAGATTTATGCAGACAAGATTCATGTGCATCCAACACTTCTCAATGTTATTTCTTCCCCGTGGCCTTTCTCTATGTGGGGTATCGACGTGATTGGAATCGTAGAACCCAAAGCTTCAAATGGACACCGTTTTATCTTGGTAGCAATTGATTACTTCACCAAATAGGTGGAAGTTGCTTCATAGGCTAATGTTACTAAGCATGTGGTTGTGCGCTTCATTAAGAATAATCTCATATGTCGGTATGGTGTGCCGAAAACAATTATTAACGATAATGGATCAAATATGAACAACAAGATAATGACAGAACTTTGTGAAGAATTCAACATTGTCCATCATAATTCATCTCCGTACAGGCCGAAGATGAATGGGGTTGTTGAAGTTGCTAATAAGAATATCAAGAAAATTATCCAGCTGATGGTTGTTACTTATAAAGATTAGCATGAAATGCTCCCTTTTGCTTTACATGGATATCGTACATCTGTCTGCACTTCAACAGGGGCAACCCCGTTCACCCTTGTGTATGGAATGGAAGTTGTGCTCCCAATCGAGGTTGGGATTCCCTCTTTGCGTGTGATAAAGGAAACCAAGTTATCAGAGGCTGAATGGGTCCAGAACAGGTTTGACCAATTGAATTTGATCGAAGAGAGGAGAATGACGGATTTGTGTCATGGGCAGTTATATCAGAAGAGAATGAAGAAATCTTTTGATAAGAATTTCAAACCTCGTGAATTCAGAGAAGGCAACCTCGTGCTTAGGAAGATCATGTATTTTAACGTTGATTCTAGGGGCAAGTGGACTCCCAATTTTGAAGGCCCATATGTTGTCAAGAAATCCTTCTCTGGCAGTGCATTAATTCTTGAAACTATGGATGGCGAGGAGTTCCCACATCCCATGAATGTTGATGCAGTCAAGAAACACTTCGCCTAAAGAAATAAAAGAACATCTTGCTAAGTTGAAAACCCGGAAGGGAGGCTTAGGAAAAAGGAGCGTCTCGGTAGGCCGAAAACCCTAAAGGGCGGTCTAGGCAAAAATTAGAGACATAAACATAATAAAATTTCCCTCTAAGTTGAAAACCGGCAAGTGCGGCTTAGGAAACAGTTAGGGACTTTCTTGAAAAGTAACTGCATCAGACAAGACTTGATCATTGAAGCAACAATCTTCTTGGATCCTCACCATACTTTAACAGAAGTTGCTGCTCAAGATTTCAAAGTTGTTAGAGGGAATAGTGGTCATTGTATTTCAATGTATCTTTTCCATTGTATATTACCATTTTCCAAACTTTGTAATTATCCATGGAGTCTCGCCATTCACAGACTACCATTCTATCAATAAAATTTGAGCTTTTACCCATTTCTTTGTACTTCTTATTTTACTCAGCTTACAAAGACTCCATTTATTATTGATAATAATTTTCAGCGCAAAAAAGATTAAATAATAAAATTGTTTTTTCAAAAAGAATCTACAACTTACTTTTACTTTAAGATTTTGTGATCCAAGAGGAAAACAAAAATGGTGATCCTAGGAATGGACGGACTCTGGTAAATTTTGGGAAGTGTTGTCTCCCCGGGAAGGTTTTCTCAGGTCATTTTCACTGGTTTGCGTGTGATTCTTGTATATTGAAGACGGTACCAGTTTGCGTAAGGTGCAATATTGGGTTTGTGATCCCAGTGTCCCTAGTCAAGTGTTAGTTTATTTTTTTATTTTTGGGTTTTGCATGGTCTGAGGCCTCTATCCCAGATTCCCCAACAAAGTTTTCCCTCATATGACGAAAGTTCTTTTTCCCTTGGTGTGCTGAGATGGAACTATTTGCAAAATGTCGCTCTTTTTGCAGTATTGGCATGATTGTTGGTATTTATTTCCCATGCAACTAGACCAGGGCAGTATATTTTCTAAGAAGTGTTGAGACAGTTGTCAACCCTTTGGGTTTTCACCCGCCAGGTGCTGGGTTTGATTTAAAATCCCCATGAGTTTGACCTCTTTCTATAATGCTGACTTCTTGATTCCCCAGGAAGGCTATCCCAGGGCATCTTTTGTTGGAATAAATTTGCATGATATGAAGGCTCAATCCAAGTTTCCCCAGTTAAGGCCTCGCTTATTTGATAGAAGCCTTTTCTCCCCGTGCATGCTGAGTTGGACTCATTTGCGGAGCATTTCCCTTTCGGCAGTACTTGCATTTTGTTTGATTACCCGATAATCAGGCAAGGGCAATGTTTTATTTAAGAAGTGTTGAATTGGTTATTAACTTTTTGGGTTTTCACTCGCCAAGTGTTGGGTTTGATTAAAATCCCCATAAGATTGATTTCTTGCTATAATATTTGACTTCTTAACTCTCCAAGTTGTTGTCCCCGTGAGGTTTCATGCTTTTTCCCCAGAGAAGTTGGTGCAATACTTACTCTCAATATTGAAGAACGTATCCCTTTTTCCCCTAGTGAGGAACGTATTTGGGTTTCCTCTCTTTGATATGGTGTTGACCTCCCCAATGGAGTCATCATGAAGTCCCCATTGATTCTTCGATGATGAAACATTATCTCCCCTAGTGAAGTCTGTATGATATTTCTCCATTGAAGTTAGCTTGAATTCCTCAGTGGATGATTTTTCCAATATGGTTTCCATCCGCATATTCGAAACCAGTACCGCAATCCCCAGTAGAAGTGCTACGCATGAAAACATTAGTTTCCCCATTGAAGTCTGAGTGTTATTCCTCGGTGAAGCCTGGAAAAGAATGTTATATCTCTGTATCTGTGTTGTTTTGTCTCTATGATTTGTTTACTTTCGGACTATGTTCCTACCCAGTGAAGTTTAAGCCTTGCAGTAGGACTTTGTTTCCTCAATGGGTGCTTATTTTCTTATGGAATGATCGTCTTGGATGTGATTTAGCCGAGTGTTGTTTATGCCCGAGTTGGTTTTGTTTGTTTATCCCCAGTATTATATGTTTGTTTTGTCAGCATATACATGATAACACTCATACATTCGTACATACATCATGCATAGTTAAATTTAGCAAATTATTGCTCATTCATATTCATCAATATCTTGTTGACATATTACCCTATTTTGCATAGTTGTGTTGTCTCTCTCCAATAGAGTGTAAGCCTCAAGTATAAAATGTATATTCTTTCAATTTCCCCACTGAGTTATCCCTCGTGGAAGTTTTTTTTGCTTTAGCCTTCTGGTACAGCTCTTGGTCTGGATGATTTGGGTTTCCCCCGTGAGTGTATTTCTCGAAGGATGTGTTTTTGCTGACTGTTTTACTCTAGTTTATTTCTGGTTTGAATCTTTGCTTCCCATCAATATTATTACTTTTGATCCCTACAAGCTTCGAGCCTTGGTTTGAGTGTGCATTTATTTTTCATGAGAAAACTTTATCTCCTCAGCAGGAATATGTTGACATTTCCCCAGGATGCCATTTTGTTTTCCCCAGGAAGCTATACTGCCTTCCCCGTGAAGTCATGATTCATTCCTCAGGAAGTCATAACATTTTTTCCCAGGAAGTCATTTTACAATCCTCCCTAACAGCAAGTAGCAGGTCTCTTTATTTGAGTAACTTGTATTTCCCCGTAAAAATCGACGTTACTTTTTTGCTATCTTCTCTATGAGTGGATAGTTTGCAGTTCGTTGTCAAATTACTCCAGTGGATGGCTAGTCTCTTCAATATCGCAGAGGACAATTCATTGTGAAATCTTTGCAAGTGGTAGTCTCTTTATTTGAGATAGCTTAAATATTACCCTTTCCAGGCAGAATACCCTGGTTAAAGAAGAAGTTTAGACCCGTTCTAGGCGAAACGCCGGAATTTTTAGAAAGAACTTATTATCTTTTTGCTACTTTCAGTGAATGTTGGTAGTTCATTGTCAGTGAATGGTGACGCTATGATATATTTTCTCTCTACCTTCAGTGAAAGTTGGTAAGTCACCTTCAGTGAAAGTTGGTGATTGTTATCTTTTTTCTACCTTCAGTGAACGTTGGTAGTTCATCGTCACTGAACGGCGATGTTATGATATATTTTCTCTCTACCTTCAGTGAAAGTTAGTAGATCACCTTCAGTGAAAGTTGGTAATTGTTATCTTTTTGCTACTTTCAGTGAACGCTGGTAGTTCATCGTTAGTGAAAGGCGATGCTATAATATATTTTCTCTCTACCTTCAGTGAAAGTTGCTAGGTCACCCTCAGTGAAAGTTGGAGATTGTTATCTTTTTTCTACCTTCAGTGAATGTTGGTAGTTCATCGTTAGTGAACGACGATGCTATGATATATTTTCTCTCTACCTTCAGTGAAAGTTGATAGGTCACCTTCAGTGAAAGTTGGTGATTGTTATCTTTTTGCTACCTTCAGTGAACGTTGGTAGTTCATCGTCAGTGAACGGAGATGCTATAATATATTTTCTCTCTACCTTCAGTGAAAGTAGGTAGGTCACCTTCAATGAAAGTTGGTGATTGTTATCTCTTTGTTACATTCAGTGAACGTTGGTAGTTCATCGTCAGTGAACGGCGATGCTATGATATATTTTTCTCTCTACCTTCAGTGAAAGTTGGTAGTTCATCGTCAGTGAACACTGATGATCTTTCTTTTCTCTCTACCTTCGGTAAGCATTGGTATCTCACTGTCAGTGAACGTCGGTGCTATTATTTCACTCCTCTTTCTACCTTCAGTGAATGTTGGTAGTATCGCCTTCAGTAAAAGTTGGTGTATTCCTTGACCTTTTACCATCCTCTATGATTCAGGTCTTTTTGATTCGCCAGTGATTTATTTTCCTGGTCGGGTTTCTCTTTTGATCCTTATTGCCTTTGCTATATCCCCAGTGGTTTTTTGCGTCTCTTTGAATTTGTTCATATGCATTCATGCTCATAAGTATTGCATGGCATCTTAGCACCAAAAATAGGGTTTGTTTTATATTTAAGTATATTCGATCGCGTCGACACGAGGATTTTTACCCTTCATATCTCCCGATAGAAGAAACTTAAATAAGGGAATCTGTTGTACCCCAATTTTTGCCCCTAAGATCCCTTCATCATACCATGTTGATTTAATCACAACAAGATCACATTAGGGCTTTTGGTTCTCCTCCCTATCTTTAACTTTGCTCTTTGAGAGATCACCAAGCACCTTAAATTGTTTTTCTTTTGTGATTATGCATGTTTTGTTTTGACTTTATTTATAATTAACAAAATACAATTTTGGTTTGTCTTACTTGTTAATAATGCAGGTAAAGGCAATGTGGCTTAGCAAGTTGATCCATATGTTCATGAGTTTATTTCCATGCCCTAGTCATTAAAGCTTGAGAAATTCAAACCTCACCATTGAATTTATTTTGGAAGAAATGTCATGGAAAGGTTCATTTTGGTTCACCACATTTCAAAGTTATCAAGATTGATTCAAAAGTACAAGGGGTTGGTTGAAGAAGTTGTCATGGTTGGGAAAGGCCTTGTTCCCATAGGTCACAAGTGCACATTTATCTCAATTCTCAAGATATGGAAGTGGTTTTGGTTTCTATGATTTCTCATTATCATCATAAATAAATTCTATCTACAAAGCAAAAGTGTTGGCACAAGAAGTTTGTTCAAAATTGTCAAAGTTCCTCAAAGCATTTTCTTGATCTAGGAGGTAGGGTTTTGAACTTCAAATAAGTATATCTTGCTCATATTTTGGTATCTTTGAGTGATTCAAAATACATCATTCTCTTTAAAGGGTTATCAACAATCACTTTAAAAGTTTCAAGGAGTTTTCATGTGGAAGAAACTTAATGTTTAAGAAAGATTACAAGTCCTCTAGATGAACCCCCAATTTCTCAGGTATAACTTCAAATGATCATAACTTGGTCAATTTTAATCACCTTGAACCCATTATTTTTCCATATTGATATTGAGGATGTGAACTTTATGCCTTATTTCATGTTCAAAGTGAGAAAATGGATGGAAGATTCCCTACGGATACAAAAGATTATAGGTCATTTCATTTTTTTCCAAATTAAACAATTCATAACTCTCTCAATTTTTGGAGATTTTGAATGGTTCAAGTCTTAAAATGTCATTAAAGAGGTCTATTTCATGCCATCTTTTTTGGTCAAGAGCAAATTCCAAGAGGAACGCCATGTTTGCATGCAAAACATTATAGGTCACTTTTGAAGAAAAATTTGAAATATTTCTAAATATGGAAAATCAACCCTTTTTCCCCAACTTTGACTCATTGCAACTTTTAGCTCAGACATCCATTTGATTCCTTCTTTTTCAATTCCAAAGCTTGTAATCTCATATTTCTAAAGCATCAAGAATCATTCCTTAAGACCCCTTGAGCTGAGAATTCCATTGGATTGAACTTGGTAACTTGGAAATGAAGTTTCTTCATAAGTCAGAATTTGAAATTCATGTTTTGGCTTCTAAACATCAAATTAGCGCGCGTTTGTGATCTAAACATGTTTAACCAAGTTTCCAAATTGGATTAGAGCCTTAAAACGCAATGATTGGATGAGTTTTGATTAAAAATAGATCACACCTTGCTCGTGTATCAGGTTCACACGATTTCCCTCCAAACTTGATCATTTCACACGCTTGAACATTCCATTTGATTCCTTATAAATAGAGGGTCATCCCCCATTCATTTCCTCAAGATTTGAGAGCCAAATACACTCTATGAAAACCTCACACGAACTTCAAATTTTTGAAATCAGTTTCTGAGATTCAATCTTTTTCTTCCAAAATTCTTTTCACATTCATCATCCTTCAGCATCATGCAAACTCTTCAGCACTTAAACCAGGGAAAACGAGCCATAATTCAAGCTAGAGAAGTCCAGTTACAGAGCTTCTTTCTTGAACTTCGAAAAGGTATAATTCTCCACCATTTGGATCCAAATAAAGCACTAACCTATTCTACTCTTTCTCCTGATTCTTGTGCTCCTTACAATTTTTAAATCCATTGAGAATTGAGAGAGAAATCTCAAATTGAAGGTGCTCGCTATTTTCTGGGTTTTTGATTCGTATCTCTTTGCGTACCTTATATAAATTTGGCGCGATGGTGGTGTTAGGATCGTCTTGAAGAGACGAATCCAATGATATTAGTCTAGGATCCTAATTTTTCTATTTGAAGGATCTCACAAAATCTCCATTGCAAGGTGTCTGGAGGTTGAAGATGATGACATGTCTCGTCTCAGCCAATGATAGCATGCCAAACGTTTTAATTCAATTGGTTGCCTTTTTACTGATCCTATACGTATCTCACCAA
This sequence comes from Vicia faba, assembly GCA_948472305.1. Taxonomy (NCBI): domain Eukaryota; kingdom Viridiplantae; phylum Streptophyta; class Magnoliopsida; order Fabales; family Fabaceae; genus Vicia; species Vicia faba. Next base: position 1,025,814,749 of record OX451738.1, read on the forward strand.
GGTCCATATCAAGCACAGCGCGTCTGGTCCATTGGATCAACTTACTAACGCTTTTTGACTATGATCTGATCGCCCACATGTTTTTGGTTTTATTTTATTTTCTGATTTTATATTTTATTTGATTTAATTTTCAAAAATTCATAACTCTTTTATTTTTTATCCAAAAATTATGAAAAAATTCACAAAAATACTTTTAATTATTTCTGATCTCATGACTATTTTTTCACATTTTTATTTTTACTTTTGATTTTTTAAATTTTTTTTGCATTATTTGCTTCCTTTTAATTACTTTAAAAATATTTTCTGACATCATTTAATTCTAAAAAAAAATTCAAATATAATTTTACATATTTCTGACTTTTTGAAAATTTTATGGAATTTTATATTGATGTTTACTATTTTTGATCTATTTTCTATTTATTTGAGAAATTTTAATTAGTTTAAAAATAGTTTCTGACTTTAAAAAATTACCAAAAAAATTAACAAAAATATTTGAATTCATCTCTGATTTTTCTATGGTCTTACTTATTTTTTCTTAATTAATTTGAACATGGTTGATATTTTTCTCTTTTATTTTTTTTATTTTAAAACATTTTAAAACCCTTTTTAATGTATATAATAAATGTATTATTATTTTGTGAATATTTTCAGGCTGATCTTTGGTTGAATTTTTTATCATGAACTTTGTTAACATCATTGGATCCATGGTGTTGAGTTTAACCCAATAAAAATGAATGAATGATTTTAATAATAGTTTGATAAAAATTTAATTCAAATGTGGTTTGTATATTTTCCCCCACCCTTTTTCATCTCATCCCTTTCTTATTGCACTAAGTGTTATTGGAGCATGATCTCTATATCATGTCTCAAAACAAATGGTGCATAGATTTCTATTGACCGGCCTCAAAATTGGTGCGAATTCTCTATAAGTCCACTTACGATTTCTTAACATAGAGCTAAATTTTGTCTCGATTCGAATAAATGATCATTAGTGGCCCAAACCTATGTTTGTAAGGCCAAGTATATTAATTTTATCTTCTTTGATCCAATAACCTTGAGATTCATTGTATGGAGCATTGGTTCTACCAATCCTCTAATGGATCTACAACACTTTTTGTCAACGCAGATCACTTAAACATTGTTGATCATTAAATGGTACTTTAGAGAATTCCCAAATGGATGATATACTTGAAAAAAAGCAAATGCAACTTGTTGTGTGGAGGCTTTGGTTCTACCATTCCTCTAATGAGTTCCAAATGTAAGGCTTTTGTTTTTACTTTATGCTTTTATTTTTGTGCTTTATGTACCATTTACATTAAACATTACAATTCATGCCATTTTTATTTTGCTCACTTGAGCATTTATATTCTTTTTATTTTTATTTTTGCTCACTTGAGCTTTTCTTTTCTCTTTTAAGACACCTAATAATCAACATGAACTAAGAAATTCTTTAATGATACTTGGACTATTTGGTTACTATCCTTGGCATTGTGGAGTATTGGACTTCTTGGACTTAGGATTAGAAACCTTGGCTTATGTTGGAGACCTTGTGACCTTAATTGATATTTTGTCTGGAGTTCTTGAGGTTTACCTCAAGACATTGGGTTGTTTATTTGTTTTGTGTGCAGGTTATTGTGATTACATACTTTGTTTGTAATCTGGAATTCACCTGTATATAACCGTTACTCTGCCCAATTTTTGTGAAGACTTAATACATTTGAAGTTTGGTTCTCTCACGAGGTCTAGTATCTCTGCTTGCTTGATTTCAATCCAAAGAATGGGAATTATATCTTGACTCATAATGTCAAGTATTGGCTTCTTGTTAGTTAGATGGTTCTTATCCCAAGCTTTTACCTTATGCTTTAGGATAGTCCCTTCTTCTCCTCCCATCTTCTTTAATTTCAAAAATCCTCTCCTTCCTTTTGAAAACTCTTCTTGTTTCTAAACATGAACCACTTTCATAATAAAATTGGACTTAGGTCCATGCATTCTCAAAAAAAATTTCATAAATAAACTCTAATCAACTTAATAATATCTTGACATTTTTTGTGAAAAGACTAAAAGTCAATCAATATCATTTCAAACCATTTTTCCACTTTGTCTTTTTATTTTAAAACATTTCTAAAAAATTAGACTCTTGTCAATCCTTGTAGTGATGCAAACGACTATACTTCTACAATATGTAATGAAGAGATATGTTTTCCACTTGGGTGTTGAGTGAGGCATTATTGATTTGAAAATCCAAGCCTTATCCTCCACTTTGAGATGATGCAAATTCTCCTTTCTCATGATTTTGGGTAGTAAGTATGTTTTCCACACGGACAATGACGATGATGTCTTATCTCTTAAAATTAATCAACACGCTTGTGTTTTAAATTTTTTAAAGAGGAACTACGTTTACCCTGATCCCCTATTGCACGGAAGGTGGTAGGTAGGCACTAAAGGTTCGCAACCGCGGGGGGTGCAAAAATCATAAAAAAATATAGTTCTTTTCCCACCTCCACCATCTATTTTACATACAACATTTTATAGCCAAAATATACATATTTTTCAAAGAGGTTCCTGCGGAGTACCGTAGATGTTTATGGTGCTAATACCTTCCCTTTGCATAACCAACCCCCTTACCTTGAATCTTTCACCCTCTTTTTGGGTAACTCGCTCTTTTCCAATTCCTTTGGAAACAATAAAGCGCGGTGGTGATTTTTAATTTGATCTGTACAAGTCTAGTCAATCCAATGGCTTAGTCTTAAACATTTCTACCGCTACACAGATATTCTTTGATTTTGTCGAAGGCAGCAAGGCATTCATCATTCCATCTAACTACTTGATCTTTCTTCAAGAGTTTGAAGATTGGCTCATAAGTAGCAGTCAAGTGAGATATGGAGCGAGCGATGTAGTTAAGACGACCCAAGAATCCTCTAACCTACTTTTCAGAGTGGGGGAATGACATTTATTAGATGGAATTTACCTTGGCACGATCGACTTCGATGCCTTTACCACTAACAATAAAACCTAGAAGCTTTCTAGATCGTACTCCGAATGTGCACTTATTAGGGTTCAACCTCAACTTGTACTTTTTCAGCCTCTCGAATAGCTTGTATAGGTGATCGAGGTGCTCCTCTTCAGTTTGTGATCTTGCAATCATATCATCCACATATACCTCTATCTCATGGTGGATCATGTCATGAAACAAAGCTACCATAGCCCTTTTATATGTTTCCCCTGCATTCTTCAACCCGAATGGCATGACCTTGTAATAGAAGGTGGCCCATTGCATAATGAAAGTGGTTTTCTCCATGTCTTCAAGAGCCATCTTAATTTGATTATAGCCGGAGAGACCATCCATGAAAGAGAAGACTTTATGCTGAGTGGCGTTATCGACCAAGACATTAATATGAAGTAGAGGGAAATCATCCTTGGGGCTTAGCCTATTCAGATCCCTGTAATCTATGCACATACGAACTTTTATGTATTTCTTTGATACTGACACCACATTTTCAACCCATTGGGGATAATATGTCACAGCTAGGAATCCTGCATCAAATTGTTTCATCACTTCAGCTTTTATCTTTTTCATACATGTCAAGCCTCATGCGACGGACTTTTTGTTTGATAGGAGGACAATCTTCCTTTGTCGGCAGATGATGAACTACAATATCGATATCCAACCCTGGAATATCTTCATACGACTAAACAAACACTTCCACATAGTCATGCAACATCTTAATCAACCTACATTTGACACTGATTTATAGGTTAACACCAATCCTGATCTCTTTCTTGTATGTATCAGTACCTAGATTGATGACTTCAACTGACTCTTTGTGCGGCTGAATAGCTTTTTCCTCTTGCAATAGAAGTCTAGCTAGTTCTCCCGGTATATCACAATCTTCCTCGCCTTCATCTTTGGCTTGGTTAATTGGACGTTCGAATTCATAGTCGGCAATAGTAGAGTCATTGGCAATGAGATCTGGAGTGGATGAGGACCTGCAAGAGTGTGTATGTGTGCATGTAAGACGCATGGCTATTTTGAAAAATGAATTGAAGGAAAAGAAAGACAATGAGCAGAAAAGTTTGAATGCAAAAAAGTACAATGGTTTGTATTGAATGATCATATGATAAAATAAACATAAATAAAACCCTTGACTAATGGACCATAGTTCCCAGGGCCAGGAAGATGGCTTAAAAGTCATTATTTAATATTACAGACAAAATATTCTTGAATTTATAGAAAGCAATAAACAAGTAATTACTCCTCAATTAAGGATATGGGAACAAAGTCCTTTGTGTGCCAATTATTGAGCTCTATTGTAGTAGGGTATACCCATTATTCAAATGCACATTCATCATCAGAATCCTCCACAGCGTTAGCTTCATGACTTCCAATACAGAAAGGGGGCTTCCCTGCACGAGCGCACCTCACTTCTTTCTGAGCCTTGATAGTGAAACCCAAACCATATTTGTCTTCTTTGAATGGGATTTCAGGGAGTTGCCCCCAAGTATCACAACTTCCTTCTTTGACTGCGGTACGAGCATCTCTAAACGAAACCATCTTTGGCACGACCTTAACAGCTTTGGACACATCAGAGGAAAATTTGGCAGTAGCAACCATTGGTGGAAAAACATCAAAAGCCTGACACGGGGTTTCTATAAATTCTCCATCCATCTCAACATATTTGAAAGAGTTGAGGTGGCTTACCATGAACTCCTCCACACCATAGACAGTGTCAATCCTTCCTTTGACCGGATACTTGAGCTTTTGATGAAGAGTTGACGTTACTGCCCCTGCTCCGTGGATCCAAGGGCGACCAAGAAAACAGGAGTAAGCAGGACGGATATCCATGATGTAGAAAGTAGAGTTGAAAATCTGTGAGCCCACCTTGATCGGGAGATCCACCTCTTCATGAATTGTCCTTTTGGACCCATCGAAATCCCTCACAATAATATCAATTAGTTTCAAAACTAGTCCTTCACAGTCTAAACGGTCCAAAGCCCCCTTCGGTAGCACGTTTAAAGAAGATCCAGTGTCCACCAGAACATGTGCTAGGGTAGTCCCCTTACATTCAACAGAAATACGCAGAGCTTTGTTATGGTTATTTCCAAGTGGTATCAGATCCACATCCGAGAACCCCAAACCATTATCGGCCATCAAGCTTGCCACACAATTTTCAAACTGGTTTGTCGTGGTCTCATGAGGGACATGGGCCTTATTCAAGAATTTGATTAACGCTCGAGCATGAGCATCGAAATAGAGTATCAAAGATAACATAGAAATCTTGGAAGGGGTTTGCCCCAGTTGCTCCACTATCTTGAAATCACTCCTTTTTATAATTTTCAAGATCTCATCCATTTCTAGAGCGGAAGGTTCCTCAGCAGAAATGTCTTTTGCGGGTATCCCTGTCTCACCAAGCTCAACTACCTTCTCTTTTCCCCTTCTGTCAGTACTAGGCTTAGCAGTGGTGATACAGACAGGTGCCTTTGTAGTAGTTGGTGGTGAGATGTTGGGTGAAAAGATTCTCCCAGTTCTGGTCACCTTACTAGAGCCATTAATGTTACCAATGTCACCAGCTTTGCTTTCTTCAATCCAAGCGTCTTGATTTATTCCATGGTAAAACAACTTAGCACCATAGTTCCATGGCACTACTTTGTTGGAAGAGTATGGAATTGACCCGGGGGCGGTAATTATCAGAGGAGTAACATCGGTTCATTTGAAATCCTCATAAGACCCTTGAAGGAGATCCTAAGAGGCTTGTTTGAGATTGTTATGATGGAGTGGTCTTCAAAATTATTGGTCAAACTTTTGGCGGACAGAGTCTTCTCAAATAGGATCTCATGGCTATTCATCAAGCGTTGAATGCCTTCATTCAACCCTTTGCATCCATTGAGTTGTGTGGCACAACAACCACAATCCTTCAAACAGCCAGGGAAAATCTCGGCTTTCAGCAAATTTGTTTTGATAATGTTTAACGAAGTAGTCAAGTCTTCGACGGAGGAAACAAAAATGGTGTCTTCAACAACATTGACACCCTTGCCATGATTTGGCATAGGGGCGGTGATTACATTCAGAGTTGGAGGAGGATCAAATTCAATGGTCTTGTTGTCTATTAAGTCTTGAAGTTTATTCTCCAGCGCCCAGCATTGGTCAGTCTCATGCCCGGGACTATTCGAGTGATATGCACACTTGGTATTCGGATTGTATATAGGTGAAGTGTTATTTGGATTGGTTGGAGGATCACGAAGTGTCACCAAATTAGCCTTTAACGGGTGTTGCAAGGCTTGGGATAGCGACATGCCTATCCTTGTGTATTGTCTTCGCAGAGCCTCAAATCGTTGATGATTGGAAGATTATCTTTGAACAGGTGGTGGGTTGGAAATCCAAACAGCATTAACGGACGGATGGTCATCCTTCTTGGTATGGGCTCTTGCCCCATACACAACATTCGTTTCTTTCTTCCCGGTAAAAGGTTTCTTTACGGGATTGGAGGTGGAAGCATATGCTATGGGAATATTCCTGCTTTTGATACTGCTTTCAACTCTTTCACCGATTAAGATCAGCTCGGTGAAACCGGAAGCAGAACAACCAACCAATAAGTTGAAAAATGGACAAGATAAAGTGCCCATAAACATATCAATGTGCTCCCTGTCGGTTAACGGCGTTTGGACCCTACTGGCAGGATCCTTCCACTTTTAGGCGTACTCTTTGAAACCTTCACTCTTACCTATTGTCATGTCTTACAGTTGAACTCTTATCGGCGCCATGTCGGCATTGTACTGGTATTGGTAGTAGAAAGCGGTGGCTAAGTATTCCCATGTATGGATATGGGAACCCTCCAATTGTTAAAACATCTCTAGTTGCGTACCAGCCAAGCTTTCTTGAAAGAAGTGAACCCAGAGTTTCTTGTCGGCGGTGTGCGGTTGAATTTTGCGCACATAAGACTTCAGGTGAAGATTTGGGCAGGAAACCTCGTCGTATTTAACGAAGACTAGTATCTTGAATTTATAGAGAATGACAACCCCATATTTTAAACCCAAATCATCAAAATCTAATTTGTGGATGGCTTGAATCTCAACGGCCTTCAGTCTGTCCTCTAGCTGCTTCCACTACCGGTATCTGACGGATCGACTCTCTGAATCTCTTACCCATATTGACTATGGCTTTCCTCTTTATTTTCTTTTTGGATGCCAGCAACGTCATCAACTCTTTTTTCCCCTTGGCTAGGGTCAGCAGAGTCTCTTGAAACTGGGAGTTTTTGCTTGTAGGTCTTTCACTGTTTTCTCGATATCTATCTTACTGAAATAAACAACAGATAGATCAGGAAACTTGTCGTGGAAAACATGTTATGTTATGATGCATGGAAGATGTGTATGTAAATGTTTTCAAGGATTTATGAAATTTAAATTTTGTCTAGACAAAGAATGAGTAAACGTAAATTTTCATTAATTAGTTCAAAATGGTTACAACGTGCCTCTTGGGCTCACAAAATATATCTCTAAGATAAAAAGGTCGAACACATCCTCTTCGGCGCAAGGTAGGCGTTCAGCCTTTGTTCTTCATGTAGTTGCTTTGTAAGTTCCATAACCCTTTTCTCACTCGCATAGCACTGAGCTTCGAAAGTGTCTCGCTCTTCCTTAAGTTGAATCCAACCTTTTTTCAAGTCTTAAAGAGAAATAGGAATGTTGGGATGGAGGACAGTATACGGGACTTCTTCTTCAGCAACAGGCTCCACAATAACTAGTAGGATGAAGGGGTAAGGCTTCATGAGTTTCTGAGCAGGAGCTCGCACCCACCTAAGATAAGGTTCATAGGGAATAGAATTCTTGCGTCCCAGTGGATCTAACATATATTAGAAATGATCATAATGAGGGAATTTGGATCAATACATCCGTCTGAATTGTTAAGATCCAAGTAATTCATATTTCAACCAAGAAACGAAAGAGATGTTAGTGAAAAAGGTATTAGTAATTCATATTGTGTTTATGTTTTTATATTGTGTTTATTAATTCAATGCTACTTAAATTTTAGATGGTGTTTATGTTTTTATATTGTGTTTATTAATTCAATGCTACTTGAATTTTATATGGTGTTTATGTTTTTATATTATGTTTATTAATTCAATGCTACTTGAATTTTATATGGTGTTTAAGTTTTTATATTGTGTTTATTAATTCAATGCTACTTGAATTTTATATGGTGTTTATTAATTCAATGCTACTTGAATTTTATATGGTGTTTATGTTTTTCTTTAATATTACAGGTCATATGGCTACCAATGAGGAAAAATCACATCCCACTTCTAATAATGATGGAAACGAAAGAGATGTTAATGAAATATGTACTAGTAATTCATATTGTGTTTATGTTTTTATATTGTGTTTATGTTACTTGAATTTTATATGGTGTTTATGTTCTTTAATATTACAGGGTAAATGACTTCTAATAATGATGGAAAAGAATCAACTCGTGATATGGAGAATGATATTAGATGAGGTATAACATTTATGAAGTTAATCATTCGTGCAAGAGATAAAGGTATCAAATTTGACGTACATTGGAATGAAGAAAAACAACTAATTGAGCCTAACGATTCGGGAAGGTATTAGCACCCTTTTCATCCATGGTTTTCCATGGGCTCTTAGTTACTTGCTAGATCACTTGATTTTTGTTTGAAATTGTGCTTTGTGTGGTTTTTGAAAATATTTTGTAAAGAGGCCATTGTTTAGGCGGCAAACTTTGTAATGATTCTCGTTCGTAAGAATGTATACAAAGATGTTGATATTTTGAAAATGTTTTCCAATTTTGTAAGATGTTTGGAAGTGTGTGCGATTGTTTTAAAAATAGCAAGGATGTTTGTTTTTGAAATGGAGCAAGTTATTAGGAGAAATCTACCTACTCAAATGTATTTCTTGTTCATTTTCTTTTCCTTTGACATTGTTGTCTTACCATTGATTTGGTAAGCAACCCTATCTTTGGATGTAAACGGGACGGGCGTGGGTCATCGTATAACCATGATTAGCAATGTTTCAAGGTATCTTAGCATTATTTTTGAGGGACTACAATCATTTGTAAGGCAACTTAGACAGCGTCATCGAGGGACTATAATCTTGTATTTGCTTGTTTTTGCTAAGATACTTTACATGCCTAATATGGCCATTTTTTATAAGGCAACCAAGTGGAATAACCCTAGGGGTGTTTGTGTGCAAGTGTGTCATTTTCATGCTTGTTTTTTGTCTTGAATTAGGGTTTTTTCTAAGTGTTGATTTTAGTCTTTCCATACAAACCCTAATTACTAGTATGTTATATAAAAGCGATAAATTGGGGAATTTAAAGTTACTACGCTATAAAAACATTTGTGGGGAGGGAGTGTACAAATTTAATGGGGATTGCAAGAATATAAACCTATTTAATCTATTACAACCAAATTGAATGGGTATGAATATACAAGAAATTTAAATAAATACAAAGTATAACAATAAATAAATATACAAGGATATAAAATGTAAAGAAAATGAATTTGTTTGGTTTTCATGAAAAAAATAATTTGTCTTAAACTAATTTAAATAAAGAAAATAGTTAATTAAGTTTTAATTTATTAAGAAAATATTTTAAATGAAAACCCTAATTCTATTAATTAATCAAAAGAAATTAAGTTTAAGAATTAATGTATTTTAAATAGTGTGAAAAAATAAAATCATAATATTAATTAAGTTTATAAGATAAAATAAATAAAGTATAATAAATAAAAATATTTTTATTCATGGAAAAATAAAATAAAATAAGTCAAAATATAAAATATATCATTTTTTGTATTTTTATGATTTTTAGTATTTAGAAAATATATTTAAGAAAAGAAAAATAAAATAAATAAATAATAAAACTTGGGCCAGGGGGTGTCAATGGGAAATAGGGAGGTCAACTAGAAAAATAAAAATAAGCCAGGCCCAAAGGGCCCAGCGCCTGCCAAACAAAAAAGTCAGAATTGTAAAATCATGAAAAAATCCAAAAGGGTACCACTGGGGCTCGAACCCAGGTCCCATAGGTTACAGGCGCGCGCTTCTATCACTGGGGTGACTATACATCCGTTAATACAAATGAAACAATAAATATGTAAGGCCAAACGTGTTTTGAAGACTTCATCTTCAACCTTCAGCCAGACCAACTGTAACTTGCTCATTTCTCATCAAAAATGAAAACTGTAAACATGAAACTTGTAGCAAATTTTCTCACGATTCCAGAAATGTAAAGTATTAAAACTATAGATCAAGGATAAGAAATAATTTTAATGGCCCTAATCTGAACCCTAAAAATTTCAGATGTTTCAGTTTCAAAATTCTCTAAGCTCAAGCAAAATTAATGGAAACTACGGACATAGTTAGCTTCAGGGCAATGATATCTACATATTTTATTCACAAATAAACTATTGATGATGCCTGTATGAAGAGTTCCAAGTTGTGAAAACTTACCTCAAAACTGGAAATCGTGTTTGGAGTTTGAGCTTGTTTCAAGTGATAGTGAGTATCAGGTTAGCTTCCTTGAGGTCCTAGGAAGCTAATGCAATGGTTTGCTTGAGCTGAGAGTGGCTGAAATGACTTGGAGAAGTCAATGTGCAATGCTCTGTTTTTGGTTTTGGAAGATGGGGTAAATGATGTTACAGAAATGAAACAGGGATAGGGACAAGTTATATTTGATATATAGGAGCTTTAGGAACTAAAAGGCCAAAGAACGCACGAGGGAAATAGAAGATACAAGTTCAACGTCAGAACCTGCACAAAAATGGAGTTTTTGTGCAATTTATGGCTAGAGGAAATTTTGGAGAGTCTCAGCTTTGCAAAAATTGTGTTCTAAGTTGCATAATAGTGTCTCAATGTATAGGAAAAAGGTTTTGAGAGCTTGGGTGATCAGAAGTACAAGTTCACATGTTATGGCTTTTTGGCTTGTTTTTGAAGCAAGCTTGACAAGCATTGTTCCAAGGCAAGGTACAAGGATATCTAAAGTTGTTAGGCACTTTAAACATGCTTATCTGATTGTGTATAGGATGCTTGTGTAGAAAGAACAAATGCAAAGCTCAAGAGAAGTTTACTTTGTGATTAAAGCCACTTTACTAGAATGACAATGTTACTTTGTGCCATTAATGGAAATGCAAATTGGAAAAAGCTTGAATCAAGTGGATAATAACTTAAAAGAAAGTGTAATGTTATTATTATGGAGATATATTAAGGTTTATAGGCTTGCAAAATAAGATTGTGCAGCATAGGTTTGAAATTGAATTCTTGTTCATCACAAAATGCCTTGTAATTCAAGTGACAAAATCCTAACTTCATCTCTTCGATTCTCCCTACTCAAGAATGATCTCAAGGAGTTCTTGGAAATTTTGGAAAGCTTGCAATGTTCTCTACAACCCATATTTGAATTTATTTTGAAGATTCCCCTTGGAACTATATGAAAAAGTGCAATGAAGTTGGGTCAAAATCCTGACCAAATTAGGGCAAAATTTCACTAAGTGTTTAGTTTCATGACCCTATGTTCTTGAAATTATAACTTGAGATACAAGCACTTTTGGAATAAGTTGTGTGATGAAAATTTGTATATTTCATGGAGATCTACAACTTTCATGTTGGAAGTTTCTTTTGAATCATCTTGTATCATGGTGAAAATTTGACTCAAAGTTATGAAAAAACATGAATTTTCAACACTTAGAAAAATTTCTAAGTTTAGAAAATTTGACTTTTCAAAATGAAATCTTGACATTTTTATTTCTTGATGAATAAGTTTCATATTTTGACATGTTTTGATGAATTATGATCTTTGGCACTTGAATTTGACCAAAAAGTCAAAGTTTGACTTTTTAGTATACAATTGACTTTTGATCAGTTGACTGCAAAATTCATCTGTCAATCCAATGGACTTGCAATGTTTTGAACCATGTAATTAGGTTAAGATGATGCAATTGGACTCTTGAGATCATGCCTTAAACCAATTGGCCATTTGTTAGGTCAAAAACCATGGATTTCCTTTTCCCAGTCAAAACCCTAATTTTGACCATTATGCCCTTTTGGAGATTTGATCAAATTTCTTGAGGAGTTGTGGTACAAACATGATCAAATGATACATATGAGTTTATAATGTTGATATGGATAAAAAATTATTAAGTTTGACTGTAAATTGGCCATAGTTGACTTTTTCTCCAATACAACTGATTTTTAGGTCAACTGCTCAATTGACTGATCAAAAGTGTGATCCAAGGCTTGAAACTTGGCATGAGTAATCTTGGAGTCCATAATGATCCATGAAAATCGTATGAAGCATTGGAAGTTCAAAAATCCTTGTGCAATCTCAAACCCTACTTTTGGTCATCAGTGCATAAGGAGATGTCTTGAGCTGATCAAACCCTAATGCAGTCTTGAGCCCAAGGAGATCTTGTAAGAAACTTCATGATAAGTGGGAGGGAAAAGTTTGGGGTACAACAGCTGCCCATGTTCAATCTTCTTAAGCCTGAAGAGTTAGATTGGCATGTTTTTCCATTCGTGACTCGAAGGTGGAAGATGATTGGACACTAGAGTGCCCAGAAATTTTCACTCGACGATGTGATAGTTGAGTGAATGGGCTTAAAGATGCTATTTAGAGAGGTGATAGAAAGTTGTAGGAGATGGTCTTGTAGATTCCATCCATGAGTGATTGTTGAATTATAATTTGTAAGCTGAAAGAATGAGTATCAGCATGGCGTCCGTGTCTGGAGCGTATCTGAACTGTATCTGGAAGCTGGTTTTTAAATGAGAATCAGAATGGAGTCCGTGTATGGAGCGTATCTGAACTGAATCTGAAAGTTGAATTTGAATGAGTGCCAAAATGGCATCCTTGTCTGGAGTGTATCTGAACTATATCTGAGAGCTGAATCTCGAATGAGTTATCAGAATGGCATAAGCGTCTGGAGCGTATCTGAATTGTATCTGAGAGCTGAATATCGAATGAGTTATCAGAATGGCATCCTTGTCTAGAGCGTATCTGAACTGTATCTGAAAGCTGAATCTCGAATGAGTTATCAGAATGGCATCCGCGTCTGGAGCGTATCTGAACTGTATCTGAAAGTTGAATCTGAATGAGTATCAGGATGGCATCTGCGTCTGGAGCGTATCTGGAAACTTTGAACTTTGTTAATGGTAGCTGTTAACCTTATCCTGAAAAGGGTAAAATGTTAGCTAATATGCAACGTTATATTGTATGAAATGCATAGTATAATGCATTCGTGCATATGTTCAACAATGAATCATTGGACGTTTTTGTAAACAAAACACAAGTGAAAAGAAAAATAGATAGTTTTTTGCACTTTCAAAAGGGATATCTTTGTATTGATTTTGAGTAAGTATTTTTTGTATAATTAGACAAACATTCTAGTAAGAGAATACCGTCGTAAAAAATTAAAATTTTAATACAAAGAAAAGATAGATATGTGTAATAATCCCATGGGGTTCCCATTCTGCTATAGCATTTATATCTCTGACATCTTGTCTATTTGTTGCCTTGTCTGAAGATGTTTGAATTGATTAGAACCTCTGAGTTTGTCAGTGGAAGCCAAAGGTTGTCCGTACGGTGATCCAATGGGACATAGTCATATGCTTTAATTCCCTAACTTTTGCCTGGACCGCCCTTTCGGGTTTTCAGTCCAACGGGATACCCCTTTTTGCCCAAGCCTCCCTTTCGGGTTTTCAGCTTGCTGGGTGTACATATTTTTTTTTTGTTTTTATCCCTCATTTTTGCCCGATCCTTTTTGGTTCGCCGGGACGCCCTTTTTTCCCCTAGGTGTGTCAACTTAGCGTGTTTCTTATGCGTAGTATATTTTGACTATGTCTGCATTTGCAGGGTGCGGCAGGTCGTCACCATCCATGGTGGTCAAGATCATTGCTCCACCAGAGAAAACGTTTTTGATTAGAAATGGTCCTTCGTATGTAGGAGTCCATTTTCCCCTTGGATCACCTTGCGGAAGTATGATACGTTTGATCACCAGATCCCCAACTTGATACACTTGGCGTATAACCTTTTTGTTGAAAGCCTTGATCATCCGTTTATGATACATTTGACTATGACAGACAGTAGTAAGCCTTTTCTCATCAATCAAGTTTAGTTGATCAAGTCGAGTCTGGATCCAATCCTCTTCATTCAGCCCTGCATCCTTCATAATTCTCAGAGAGGGGATCTGGACCTCGATAGGCAAGACATCCTCTATGCCGTGTACCAAAGAATAGGGTGCTTCCCCGGTTGATGTGCGAGCTGTGGTACGATATCCGTGGAGACCGAATGGTATCATCTCATGCCAGTCTTTGTATGTGACTGTCATTTTCTGTATGATCTTTTTAATGTTCTTATTTGCGGCTTCAATAACACCATTCATCTTCAGCCGATAAGGGGTAGAATTGTGATGCTGGATTTTGAATTGCTTGCACAAGGCGGTGATCATAGTATTGTTCAAATTCGTACCATTGTCTGTAATGATCCTTTCCGGGATACCGTAACGACATATGAGATGCTGCTTGATGAGTCGGGCGACAACATTCTTGGTAACGAAAGCGAATGAAGCTGCCTCCACCTATTTTGTAAAATAGTCAATGGCCACTAAGATGAAACGGTGTCCATTGGAGGCTGTGGCTTTATTTCCCCAATCATATTAATCTCCCACATAGAAAAGGGCCAAGGAGCTGTATGGACATTCAGAGGAACTGGAGGTACGTACACCTTGTCAGCATAAATCTGACACTTGTGGCAGGTTCGAGAGTGTTGATAGCAATCTTCTTCCATGGTAGACCAGTAATAGCCTTCCCGTTGGATTTTCTTTGCCATCGTATGCCCACTGAATTGGGTGCCAAAAGTGCCTTCATGTAACTCAATCACGATCCTTTCAGCTTCAACCTTGTATACACACCGAAGTAACACCGAATCATGGTTGTGTTTGTAAAGAATGCCATTACTAAGGAATAATTTAGCAGAGAACCACCTTAAGAACTTCTTATCATTGACCGAAGCCCCTTCTGGATTATCTTGAGCCTCGAGATACCTCTTGACTTCGTGAAACCAAGGCTGGTCCACTACTTCTTCAGTATTAATCTCGTGATAGTGTACTGGTTCATCCCTTTGTTCAATGTTGATCTAGGGAGCCTCGTTATCCCATTTAAGTTTAAACATAGATGACATTATGGCTAGTGCGTCCGCTAGCTGATTTTCTTCTCGCGGGAAATGCTCGAAGGTAATCTTTTCAAAATGTGGGAGCAATTTTAAAACATGTTCTTTGTTAGGGATGAGGTTAGGGTGTTTGGTGTCCCATTCCCTTTTGATCTGGCTAATAACCAAAGTTGAATCTCCAAATACATTCAAAGATTTGATCCCCAAGTCTATGGCAGCTTTGAGACCAAAGATGCACGCTTCGTATTCCGCCATGTTATTTGTACAATTGAAGCAGAGTCTTACCGTAAATGGAGTATGACATCCTTCTGGAGATATGAGTACAACACCAATATCATTGTAGAGTGTGTTAGATGCCCCGTCAAAAACCAAGGTCCATCGGAATCCTTGTTCAAGTCCGTCATATGGCCTGAGTTCTTCACAGTTGTTTACCATCATGATGTCCTCATCCGGGAATTCAAACCTCATGGATTGGTAATCTTCCACAGCTTGGTGAGAAAGGTGATCAGCTAGTACACTTCCCTTTATTGCTTTATGGGTAGTATACTGTATGTCATATTCTGTCAAGATCATCTGCCATCTTGCTATTCTCCCAGAGAGAGCAGGTTTCTCGAAGATGTATTTTATTGGACCCATTTTAGATATCAACAGGGTAGTATGAGTCGGCATATACTATCTTAGCCGACGAGAAGCCCATGCCAGAGCGCATCAAGTTTTCTCGAGCAGTGAATATCTTGTTTCACAGTCAGTTAAATTTTTGCTCAGGTATTAAATAGCGTGCTCTTTTCGGCCAGACTTGTCATGCAGCCCCATCACACACCCCATTGAATTTTCCAAAACTGTCAGATACATGATCGATGGTCTTCCCTCGATTGGTGGCATTAAAATATGAGGCTCTTGCAAGTACTCTTTAATTTTGTCAAAAGCATTTTGGCATTCATTATTCCATTTGACTACTTGATCTTTCTTCAGTAGTTTGAAGATTGGTTCACAAGTAGCTGTTAGGTGAGAAATGAATCTGGCAATGTAGTTCAAACATCCCAAGAACCCTCTGACTTCTTTTTCAGTACGAGGAGCAGGATTCTGTTGTATCGCTTTCACCTTAGCAGGATCTACTTCAATACCCTTATTGCTGACAACAAAGCCTAGGAGTTTACCAGACCTTACCCCAAATGTGCATTTATTTGGGTTCAACCTCAGCTTATACTTCTTTATTCTCTCAAAGAGTTTATGTAGATGGTCAAGATTCTCTTCTTCTGTTTGAGATCTAGCTATCATGTCGTCCACATAGACCTCTATTTCATGATGTATCATGTCGTGAAATAGAGCTACCATGGAACGCTGATAGGTTTCCCCAACATTATTCAGTCCGAATGGCATCACCTTGTAGCAGAATGTGCCCCACTGTGTGACAAAGTTGTTTTCTCCATGTCCTCAGGTGCCATTTTGATTTGGTTGTAACTTGAGAAACCTTCCATGAAGGAAAACACTTTGTGTTGTGCCGTATTGTCAACCAGGATGTCAATATGGGGAAGTGGGAAATCATCCTTAGGGCTTGCCCTATTCAAATCTCTGTAGTCCATGCACATTCGTACCTTGCCGTCCTTTTTGGGCACGGGAACAACATTGACAACCTATTGCGGATAAGGGGTGACGGCCAAGAATCCAGCATTGAATTGTTTCATGACTTCTGCTTTAATCTTCTCTGACATGTCTGGTCGCATTCGACGAACCTTTTGTTTTACTGGTGGGGAGTCCTCTTTTGTAGGCAGATGGTGTACCATAATATCTGCATCAAGTCCTGGCATGTCTGCATATGACCAGGCAAAGACCTCGACATATTCGTTTAGCAACTGAATCAGACGCTCCTTGACACTGGGTTCCAGATTGGCACCAACCTTGACTTCTCTTTTGTCATCCTTGGTACCTAGGTTGATTGTATCCACGGGTTCCTCGTGAGGATGAATGGTTCTCTCTTCATGTTGTAATAATCTGGCAACTTCCCCTGGTACTTCACAATCTTCCTCACCTTCGTCTTCGGCTTGGTAGATTAGATTTTCAGAGTCACAGAAAGACATAGCAGAACTGTTACCCATGGGATCTTGAATGGATGTAGACCTGCATTGTGAGTGTGAGTGTATGTAAGGGTATATCTATCTTTGAAAGAAATGAAAATGTAAAAATAAAAACAATGAGCACAAAGTTTGTATGCAAAACGTCCATGATTCATTGATGTCATATGGAAATGAGATAATAACCCTTACAAATGGACCATTGTGCCTCGGGTAAGACACAAGGTTTTAAGAGTCTGAATTGTTTTAATATTACAGATCCAATAAAATATAAAGACAAATTATTGTGGGATAAAAGTGATCAGGATGAAATCTCTAGCATCCCAATTGTTGAGCCCTCCACTGAAAGTTGGGAAGATCCAATCCTCCAGGTTGCAGCCATCTTCATCATCCTCTATCGCATTAACTTCACAGGTGCTGATCTTCAAGGGTGGTCCTCCAACACGAGTGTGGCGTACAGTCTTCTGAGCACCTAAAGTGAAACTCAGGCCAAACTTGTCAGACTTGTATGGGATATCTGAGAGTTACCCCCAGATAGTGCACCCTCCTTCTTCTATCAATGCATTTTCATCCTTCAAAGATGACATCCTGAGTGGAGGCCTTGTGATCTTGGGAACAACCTTGGTCACTGCCACATCTTGCAGGACTTCTTCAAAGTGTTGGAATGGAGTTTCAATAAATTCACCATCTAATTCCACATATCTGAAGGAACTGAAATGGTTGATCATATACTCTTCTTCTCCATGAAGGTTGATAATCTTCCCTTGAATCGGATACTTCAGCATTTGGTGCAACGTAGAAGTAACAACGCCAGCATTGTGAATCCATGGTCGGCCTAGCAAGCAAGAGTATGAAGGGAGAATATCCATTACATAAAAAGTTGAATCAAATGTTTGGGTTCCAACCTTTATGGGGATATCCACTTCCCCATGTACCATTATTTTCGAGCCGTCAAAAGCCCTCACTACTATGTTGCTTAGCTTCAATGTCAATCCCTCACAATCAAGCCTATAAAGAGCTTTTTTAGGCATATTATTTAGAGATGAGCCAGTGTCCACCAAATCATGAGCCAAGGTTGTGCCCCTACATTCAACTGAGACGTGCAATGCCTCATTATGCTTCCTTCCTCTTGGCGTTAAATCAACATCTGAAAAACCTAGACCATTATCTGTAGTCAAGATGGCTACGCAGTCTTGGAACTGATCGGCAGATGTTTCTTGGGGTACATGGGCAGTTTTCAGGAATTTTACCAAGGCCTTTGTGTGCGCCTCGCAACATATTAGTAAAGCCAGCATGGAGATTTTAGATGGAGTTTTCCCCATTTGTTCAACTACATCGTAGTCGCTTCTTTTTATGATCTTCAGAATTTCCTCCATCTCTTTTCGGGAGGTCTCAGGGATAGACAATGATTGTGCCTTCGTCCAGATAGGCTCAATCATAATACTTTTACCTCGAGCCTCGGTTAACTCAGCAGCAGGAATTTCAGTAGGAGTTGTATCAACTTTGTCAGTTGGAGTATTAGTGGAGATGATTGTAGGACTGGGAATAACAACAGGAATGATTACAGGTCCAGAAACTTCTCTTGGGGGAGCAATTTCTGGAGAGAATATCCTTCCGCTTCGGGTAATCTTGCTAGTCCCTGCAATATTATTGATATCAAATTCATCTTTCTCAGAACTTAAATCTTTGGCGGCTGGCCAATCTTGCTTGATACCGTGGTAGTAGTCATCTCCTCCATAATTCCATGGTATGGTTTTGTCTGACGAATACGGGACTGGTCCAGGCATTGTAATTATTAAAGGAGCTGCTTCTCAAACTGATGTAATTCTAACGGGTCATTTGATGGAGACCCTAGAAGAATTGGCTGAAATGGTAATGATAGAAACATCATTAAAAGGAACAGGTGGAACATAATTCTTTTCAAACAAAATTTCCTTGTTATCTATTAGGCACTGAACGCCTGCTTTCAACAAAGGACAATTGGTTGGTGAGGATAAACAGAAATGGTAGCTTTCATCACAGCCTGGGAACACATTGGCATTCAATAAATTCTTTTTGATAATTAGGAGTGGGGTCACAAGTTCATCAACTGAAGTAACAAACATATCTTCCTCAATGGCGTTGGCATTATGGCCGTGTTTGAGCATAGGGGCAAAAATGACATTTGGGTTTTCGGACGCATCGAATTCAATATATTTGGCTTCAATGAGGTCTTGTACTTTGTTCTTTAGAGCCCAACAGTTATTAGTGTCATGGCCGGGACTCTCAGAGTGGTATGCACAGCGGGCATTAGGATGATACTGAGGAGATGTTGTGTTAGGGTTCTTTGGAGCTTCTTTCAAGGTCGCCAGGTTGGATCTTAACAGATGTGGAAATACTTGAGATAGGGTCATGTTAATTCTGGTGAATTATCTGACTGGTCTTTCCATCCTTGGTTGGTTGTTTCTTTGCTGATCAGGCGCAGGTTTAGGGATCACAATATCCCCAACCATTGGACGGCGTTCGGCCCTATCTTTATTTCTCTGAGGATAAACAACAACCACTTCTTACTTTCCGATAAATGGCTTCCTTATAGCATCAGAGGATGTATCCTTTTGAATCTTTCCACTTTTTATCCCGGCTTCTACCCTCTCTCCGGTCAATATCAATTAAGTAAAACCTTCCGATGAACTCCCAATTAGGTGATTGAAGAAGGGACCAGACAAGGTGCCCAAAAACATGTCTACTAATTCCCTTTCAGATAGGGGTGGTTGAACTCTTCCAACCAAGTCTCTCCATTTTTGCGCATAGTCTTTGAAGCCCTCACTTGAAGCCATGGCCATACTCTTGAGTTGAGTACGGGTAGGTGCAAGATCAACGTTGTATTGGTATTGTTTGTAAAATGTTGCAGTAAGATCTTCCCATTTATGAATATTGGCTCTTTCTAACTGATAAAACCAATCAAGTTGAGTTCCAGACAGACTGTCTTGGAATAAGTGTACCCATAAATCTTTGTCAGCGGTATGGGGCTGGATTTTCCTTACATAGGACCAGAGATAAATTTTAGGGCATGACACTCCGTCATATTTGGCGAACACATGTGCTTTGAATTTTGGAGGAATGACAATTCCCGATACTAACCCCAACACCTCAAAGTCCAAGCCAGGCACTTTTTGGATTTCCATTGCACTCAACCACTCTTTGAGACGTTTATAATTCTCATCAGCTGGAGGGTATTGTTCTTCAGAATAATCTTCTTCTTCCTCTTCCTCTTCTGACTCTGAATGGACAACTGTTTCTTTTCCCTTCCCATCTTGGTTGTCTTTCTCACTTGTTGTCGTTGCAAAGTCTAAGGCCCTTCTTGTCTTCCCTTAGAACCTTCTTCCCATGTTTATAACTTTGGTTATCTTCTTTGTCTTCTTTTTCTTCTCTTTAGCCAACAAAGTCTTCAACTCTTCTTGTCCTTTAGCTAGGGTCAAGAACAACTGTTGAAATTGTGCATTCTGAGCTTGGAGGTCTTTCACCGCTTGCTCGAGATCCATCTTACTGAAATAAACAATAGAGAGATGAGGAGACTTGTTGCAAGAAACCTGCTTATGTTATGATGAATGGTAAATGCATATGCAATTATTTCAAGGATTTTAATATTCAAATTTGTTTTAGACAAAAAGGAAACACACGTTATATTAATAAATTAAAGCTTTTGAGTACATCAATGCCTTCTTGGGAAAAATAATACAAAAAACTCTAAGATAAAAATGTAGTACGCATCCTCTTTGGTGCAATGTAAGCATTTAGAGTCTGCTCATCATGAAGTAGCCTAGTGAGTTCCAACACCTTCTTCTCGCTTGCGTAGAATTGGGATTCGAAGGTATCTCGCTTCCTCCTGAGTTGTATCCAATCCCTTTGTAGGTCTTCAAGAGAGGTAGGCATATCAAGATGTAGGATAGTGTATGGAACATCTCCTTCCATGACAGGCTCAATGATTACCGGGAGAATGGAGGGGTAAGACATCATAAGAATCTGAGCACGAGTTCGTACCCATTTGAGATAAGGCTCAAGAGGGATGGAATTCTTGTGCCCCAGTGTCTTGCTATCTACCTTGTTTAACATCCTCCAATCTCGGATAAATCTCTGGCGAATACCTTGATCATTGTTGTCATAGTCAAATACCAAACCTTGGATGAGCATCTCATGTGGGCCATCCATTCGGGCGTAACCAAACTGTCTTAAGGCTAAGCAGGGGTTGTAGGTGATACTTCCCCTAATGCCAAGTAAAGGGACATTAGGAAATTCTCCACAACAGTCGACAATAGTAACATTCTCTATGGATCGGGAGCACCAATGAATGTATGAATGTTTGAGCGTCATCAACCTTTGTGACCACCTTGAACCTTGCTCATTTTTTAATACAGATTGTGGAATATGTGAAATAAACCATCTTGCCAAGAGAGGAGTGCAACACATAAGGACACCTCTTTTCCTCATTGTGCGAGTGTGAAAAGAATGTAGGATGTCCCCTAGCAAAGTAGGCACTAGGTTACAAGACATGAAGATCTTGACGGTGTTTACATCTATGAGTTGCTCCGGATTTGGAAACAAAACCATCCCATAGATGAGGAGAGCCACAATTTCCTCAAAAGCTTGCAGATCCAAAGAGTTCCAACAGTTTTGGGCTTTTTCAAACAAGAACTTTGCTAGGAAACCTTTGACGCCACTCCTTGTTTCCCAATGAGTTGTGAAATCAGATGAGTGCAAGTCTAGAGCTTGAGAAATCTCTTCTGGCTTTGGGTCTCTTTCTGTACTGTTGAAAGGTAGTTAATTGAGAATGGGAATCCTCAAGAGTCGGGAGGATTCTTCCAAAGTAGGCACAAGTTGATAGTCAGGAAATGTGAAGTAATGGTGTAAAGGATCAAAGAACTGAAATAGCACCTTCATCATGTCCTCATCTGTGTTGGAGGTGACCAAGTTGAGTAGGCGACCATGTCTCTCGGTGAATGGAGAGGTTTCTGGAATCCTTGAAGCTAGATCCTTAAGTTGTGGAGGGATCCTTACAAGATTGACTTGAATAGTTTTCCTGCGAAGATAATCCATATCGTACAAAACAAGAACAAAGATGAATCCCAAAATCCTTGAAATGGTTAGTGAATGTGTATGATGTTCATGATGTTATGTACAGGTATGTATATACAAACAAAGCAAAAAAATCCTTAGGTTTATGCTTTCATGGAGTTTTATAGGTAAGTACCCTCTTGAAGTTTAGTTGGATTAAACCTGTCCTAGTAATAATAACCGGATTCTAAGGAGATCAAAATTACTTGATTGTTTCCTTGGTCATTGTATCAGCTCAAGCCTCTTTAATTGAGACCTAAATATCCCAAGAAACCAAACCTCAATGAGTGCAGTATCGAGTATCTACCAACTTCGGACTGCACCAAAGCCGGTTATCTCACTGCATCCTAAATGGCCAAGTTGGTCAAGTAGAGGTTCTAGAAGTTCATTAGTGCTTTATGACATCACTCAGCGGCCCCTTATTCTCTTTGATTAACTAAAAGGCTACCGGTACCCACAAATATGTCGCACTAACGTAGCTATTACTTAGACCATGTCGGTATACCTTGCACAGTTTCCACAATGTATTGCTACTTACCTATAATGTATCCCAAATCCGGGTAGATGATTCAAACCCAAACAAGGAACCATAATATAAAGCATACAAGTCAAACAATGAAATCAAATAAGTGTGACCTAGCCCTAAGGTAACCCCTCTTTTAGAAAATCCCCAACAGAGTCGCCAGTTCTGTGATACGGTGGGAGAACTGACTTGAGGGTTTTGCGTTTGATCGCAAATGTTGCGGTTAGAAAGAGTCGCCACCAACTTTTATTTTATCCAAAAGGAAACGTGAAAAAGCACAGGAAAGACCTTTGAGATTGTTTCTTGAGTTTGGGGGGTAGATTATGAAAAGGGAAGGTATTAGCACCCTTTTCATCCATGGTTTTCCATGGGCTCTTAGTTACTTGCTAGATCACTTGCTTTTTGTTTGAAATTGTGCTTTGTGTGGTTTTTGAAAATATTTTGTAAAGAGGCCATTGTTTAGGCAAACTTTGTAATGATTCTCGTTCGTAAGAATGTATATAAAGATGTTGATCTTTTGAAAACGTTTTCCAATTTTGTAAGATGTTTGGAAGTGTGTGTGATTGTTTTAAAAATAGCAAGGATGTTTTTTTAGAAATGGAGCAAGTAATTAGGAGCAATCTACCTACTCAAATGTCTTTCTTGTTCATTTTCTTTTCCTTTGACATTGTTGTCTTACCATTGATTTGGTAAGAAACCCTATCTGTGGATATAAACGGGACGGGCATGGGTCATCGTATAACCATGATTAGCAATGTTGCAAGGTATCTTAGCATTCTTTTTGAGGGACTAAGATCATTTGTAAGGCAACTTAGATAGCGTCATCGAGGGACTATGATCTTGTATTTGCTTGATTTTGCTAAGATACTTTACATGCGTAATATGGCCATTTTGTATAAGGCAACCAAGTGGAATAACCCTAGGGGTGTTTGTGTGCAAGTGTATCATTTTCATGCTTGTTTTTTGTCTTGAATTAGAGTTTTTTCTAAGTGTTGATTTTAGTCTTTCCATACAAACCCTAATTACTAGCATGTTATATAAAAGCGATAAATTGGAGAATTTAAAGTTACTACGCTATTACAACATTTGTGGGGAGGGGGTGTACAAATTGAATAGGGATTGCAAGATTATAAACCTATTTAATCTATTACAACCAAATTGAATGGGTATGAATATACAAGAATTTTAAATAAATACAAAGTATAACAATAAATAAATATACAAGGATATAAAATGTAAAGAAAATGAATTTGTTTGGTTTTTATGAAAAAAAGATTTTGTCTTAACCTAATTTAAATAAAGAAAATAGTTAATTAAGTTTGAATTTATTAAGAAAAGATTTTAAATGAAAACCCTAATTCTATTAATTAATCAAAAGAAAATAAGTTTAAGAAAAGTATTTTTTTATATATTTTTTATCTTTAAAATATTTATAGTATTATAAAATATTTTTGGTATTTTTTAATATTACAATTAATGTATTTTAAATAGTGTGAAAAAATAAAATCATAATATTAATTAAGTTTATAAGATAAAATAAATAAAGTATAATAAATAAAAATATTTTTATTCATGGAAAAATAAAATAAAATAAGTCGAAATATAAAATATATCATTTTTTTGTATTTTTATGATTTTTAGTATTTAGGAAATATATTTAAGAAAAGAAAAATAAAATAAACAATAAAATAATAAAACTTGGGCCAGGGGGTGTCAATGGGAAACAGGGAGGTCAACTAGCAAAATAAAAATAAGCCAGGCCCAAGGGGCCCAGCGCCTGCCAAACAAAAAAGTCAGAATTGTAAAAATATGAAAAAATGCAAAACGGTACCATTAGGGCTCGAACCCAAGTCCCATAGGTTACAGACGCGCGCTTCTACCACTGGGGTGGCTATACATCCTTTAATACAAATGAAACAATAAATATGTAAGGAAAAACGTGTTCTGAAGACTTCATCTTCAACCTTCAGCCAGACCAATTGTAACTTGCTCATTTCTCATCAAAAATGAAAACTGTAAACATGAAACTTGTAGAAAATTATTTCACGATTCCAGAAATGTAGAATATTAAAACTATAGATCAAAGATAAGCAAGAATTTTAATGGGCCTAATTTGAACCCTAAAAATTTCAGAAGTTTCAGTTTCAAAATTCTCTAAGCTCAAGCAAAATTAATGGAAACTAAGGACGTGGTTAGCTTCAGGGCAATGATATCTACATGTTTTATTCATAAATAAATTATTGATGAAGCCTGTATGAAGAGTTCCAAGTTGAGAAAACTTACCTCAAAACTGGAAATCGTGTTTGGATTTTGAGCTTGTTTCGTGTGATGGAGATGATCAGGTTAGCTTCCTTGAAGTCCAAGGAAGCTAACGCAATGGTTTGCTTGAGCTGAGAGTGGCTGAAATGACTTGGAGAAGTCAATGTGCAATGCTCTATTTTTTGTTATTGAAGATGGGGTAAATGATGTTACAGAAATGAAACAAAGACAGGGACAAGTTATATTTGATGTATAGGAGCTTTAGGAACTAAAAGGCCAAAGAACGCACGCGGGAAATAGAAGATACAAGTTCAAGGTTAGAACCTGCACAAAAATGGAGTTTTTGTGCAATTTCTGGCTAGAGGGAATTTTAGAGAGTTTCAGCTTTGCAAAAATAGTGTTCTAAGTTGCATAATAGTACCTCAATGTATAGGAAAAAGGTTTTGAGAGCTTGGGTGATCAGAAGTACAAGTTCACATGTTATGGCTTTTTGGCTTGTTTTTTAAGCAAGCTTGACAAACATTGTTCCAAGGCACGGTACAAGGATATCTAAAGTAGTTAGGCACTTTAAACATGCTTATCTGATTTTGTATAGGACGCTCGTGAAGAAAGAACAAATGCAAAGCTCAAGAGAAGTTGACTTTGTGATTAAATCCACTTTACTAGAATGACAATGTTACTTTGTGCCATTAATGGAAATGCAACTTAGATAAAGCTTGAATCAAGTGGATAATAGCTCAAAAGCAAGTGTAATCTCCTGATTATAGAGAGATCTTGAGGTTTAGAGGCCTGCAAAACAAGATTGTGCAACATAGGTTTGAAATTGAATTCTTGTTCATCACAAAATGCCTTGTAATTCAAGTGACAAAACCCTAACTTCATCTCTTTGATTCTCCCTACTCAAGAATGATCTCAAGGAGTTCTTTTACATTTTGGAAAGCTTGCAATGTTCTATAAAACCCATCTTTGAATTTATTTTGAATATTCCACTTGGAACTATATGAAAAAGTGCCATGAAGTTGGGTCAAAATCCTGACCAAATTAGGGCAAAATTTCACTGTGTTTAGTTTCACGACCCTATGTTCTTGAAATTATAAGTTGAGATCCAAGAACTTTTGGAAGAATTTGTGTAAAAAAAATTGTATATTTCATGGAGATCTAAAACTTTCATGTTTGAAGTTTCTTTTGAATCATCTTGTATCATGGTGAAAATTTGGCTCAAAGTTATGAAAAAACATGAATTTTCAACACTTGGAAAAATTTCTAAGTTTAGAAATTTTGACTTTTCAAAATGAAATCTTGACTTTTTGATTTCTTGATGAATAAGTTTCATATTTTGACATGTTTTGATGAATTATGATCTTTGGCACTTGAATTTGACCAAAAAGTCAAAGTTTGACTTTTTAGTATATACTTGACTTTTAATCAGTTGACTGCAAAATTCATTTGTCAATCCAATGGACTTGCAATGTTTTGAACTATGTCATTAGGTTAAAATGATTAAATTGGACTCTTGATATCATGCCTTAAACCAATTGTCCATTTTCTAGCTCAAAAACCAGGGATTGCCTTTTCCCAATCAAAACCCTAATTTTGACCATTTTGCCCTTTTGGAGATTTGATCAAATTTCTTGAGGGGTTGTGGTCCAAACTTGATCAAATTATACATATGAGTTTATAATGTTGATATGGATAAAACATTATGAAGTTTGACTATAAATTGGCCATAGTTGACTTTTTCCCCAATACAACTGATTTTTAGGTCAACTGCTCAATTTACTGATCAAAAGTGTGATCCAAGGCTTGAAACTTGGCATAAGTAATCTTGGGGGTCCATAATGATCCATGAAAATCATATGAAGCATTGTAAGTTCAAAAATCCTTGTGCAATCTCAAACCCTAATTTTGGTCATCAGTGCATAAGGAGGTGTCTTGAGCTGATCAAACCCTAATGCAGTCTTGAGCCCAAGGAGATCTTGTGAGAAACTTCATGATATGTGGGAGGGAAAATTTTGGGGTACAACAGCGTGAGTTGAAACCCGTTAAAGAAAAATTATGGACTGAAATACAGGTGCCATATGTGGTGTCTTTCGTTTTTTTTTGCCGCTTATGTCTTTAAATTACTAACGCTTTTTATATTGTGTTTTTTTAGAGGTCTTTTTATATTGATGATGATCGAAAATCATAATGTCTTCAATTGGCCAGAAAAAGACTAAAAGGGTTTCTATATTTTTTGACAAACAAGTTTCTTAGGGATGCCGATAACATTTTTATCGATGCAGAGCGTCCACAAGCGCATGCATGCTTGATTTCGCTTAAAGAATGGGCAACCTTCAAAGAAAAAAGAAGAACCTCCAATTTTCAGGATGTGAGTGGCGTGAATATCCAACGAGCATCAAGTCCCACGTATCCATACAGAAAAGGGCGTATGGGATATGCACGCTTACAACAAAGATTGGTAAGTATATATAAATGCTATGATATAATTGTTCATCATGTTTTATTATTGATTTTATTATTTTTTTTAATGTGTAGTTAGAATAGGAGAAAAGTCAAGAAACATCTCTTCCAGAACATGTGCTGTGGAAGGCTGCCCGGGTGGGTAAGGCTGGAGTTGTTAAGGAAGATGTGCAGCAAACTTATGAGCAATGTGTAAGTATATCAATATCCCTTTAATTAAATATCGATCTTATTAGAATATATAAATTATGAGTTTAATCACCACTAATTTATTTCACTATGAATATGAAGTTCAGGAGAGTCTATCTCAATCTTTAACTCAAGCTGAATACCATGATTGTAGGAGCATACTTAGTCGGGTATTAAATGTTCCTGAGTATACTAGTCGTGTGAGGGGTAAGGGATTCGGAGTGACTCAAACATCTTTGGGTAACCATCCAAAGAGGAAAGCTCATAGAAATAAAGAAGTGATGGAAAAGTTAGAAAAATTAAAAGCTAAAGTCCGTGAGCTGGAAAAGGACAAATAAAAATACATGTCAGAAAGGCAAGGTCCAGGGTTCAAGGATACTAGTGACAAAGATAGTATCAATTGTGATTTCCAACAGAAAATTCCCAAGGTAATATATATTATTATCAATTAGCAAAAAAAAATTAATTGACATATATACACATTAACAATTTCATATTTATTATTGTGTTTAGGGCATTTCACCTTGTCAGCTATATTTATCGCCACCGACTTATTGCATGGTTGACAAGGGAAAAGTGCATAACACCTTGGGAGAAGTACTTCACCATAAACCGCTCCCTGTTGGATTTATCGCCACCTACATCATGTCTTTGAAAATGAAATCCTTACAATTCCTAAATGAAGAGATGAAAGTTTAGAAAAATACCTCAAGAACAGGAAATCGTGAAATGAGTTTGAGCTGCTTTCAAAGAGTTATGATGATCAGGTTAGCTTCCTTGGACCTCTAGGAAGCTAATGCAATGCTTAGCTTGAGCTATGGATGGCTGGAATGGTCTGAAGAAGTCAAGTTGCAGACCCTTGTTTTTTGGTTATGGAGTATGGTGATGGAGATGTTACAGTTCTGAGACAAGGACAAGGATGGACTATATTTGAGGTATAGAAGCTTTGTAAATGATTTTGAGGGAAACACACGAGGGAAATGAAAGATACAAGTTCAAGGGAAGAACTGTGTATCAATGGTGTTTTTCGAGAAATTTCTGGTTTATGAGTGTTTGAGGGAGTTTCAAGGCCTTAGCATTCGTGTGTTTTCTTGCCAAAGACTTGCATATTTGTATGGCAAAGGTTAGAGATGTTTTGCACAAGGGATTTCTGAGTTGTAGGGTTTTGTCTAGGTTGCTTTGTTTTGAAGTAAAATGGAAAACCAAAGTCATAATGCATGGTACTAGCTATGAAGAGTGGTTGAATTACTTTAAACATGCCTCTTCTGAGTTTGTAGGTTGAGTGTGTGAAGAAGGATCCATTGAGAGGCTTAAGAAGGGTTGACATTTGCAAAAGCATACTTTTCCAAAATGGAAGTCTTGCATTTCTTCCAAAAATGGCAAGTTAACTTAGAC
This sequence comes from Vicia faba, assembly GCA_948472305.1. Lineage (NCBI taxonomy): Eukaryota > Viridiplantae > Streptophyta > Magnoliopsida > Fabales > Fabaceae > Vicia > Vicia faba. Next base: position 1,025,843,907 of record OX451738.1, read on the forward strand.
AAAGCTTGGATTTAATGGATAATAGCCATAAAGTTTGTGTAATATTATGATTATGGAGAGATTTATAGACTTGGAGGTCTGCAAAGCAATATTACAAGGCATGGCTAAGAGATTTGAATTCTTGTTCATCATGGAAATGACCTATAATTCAAGAATGAATGTCCAACTTCTTGTCTTCGATTCTCTTAGCTCAAATATGATCTCAATGAGTTCTTGGACATTTTGTAAAGCTTGTAACATTCCTTACAACCTTCATGTTGGAAATTTTTGAAGATTCAATTTGGAACTAGGTGAAAATTTACCATGAAGTTAGGTCAAAATCCTGACTAAAATACTCAAAATTTCACTAAGTATTTTAGTTTCATGGACATGTCTTCATAAATTCATAACTTGAAATCCAAGCATTTCTAGAAAAACTTCCGCCCTACAATGTTTTAGACATCATTGATATCTACAACTTTCATATTGGAAGTTTTCCTTGAATCTTCATGCATCATGGTGGAAATTTGGCATAAAGTTATGAAAAAATGTTAACTTTCTAACACTTGGAAAAATTTCTAAGTCCTAGAATTTTGACTTTTCAAAGATAATTTTGACTTTTTAATTTCTTGATGAACAAATTTCATATTGTGACATGTATTAATGAAATATGATTTTTGAAACTTGATTTTGATCAAAAAGTCAAAGTTTGACTTTTCAGTATACAGTTGACTTTTCATCAATTGACTAAAATTTATCTGTCAATCTAGTGATCTTGAGAGGTGATTTGAACCATGAAATTAGGTTAAGATGGTGCATTTTAATCCTTGAGATCATGTCTTAAACCAATAAGTCATTTTCCTGGTCAAAAGTCAAGAACTGAGTCTTCTCAATCAAAACCCTAATTTTGACCATTTTGACCTTTTGGTGTTCTGATCAAATTTCTTTAAGGAATTGTGATCCAAACTTGATCAATTGACATATATGAGTTCATAATGTTGATATGGATCAAAAATTATGAAGTTTGACAGCAAATTGACCACAGTTGACTTTTCCCTAGTACAATTGATTTTAGGTCAACTGATCAACTAACTGAGCGAATATGTGATCCAAAGCTTGAAACTTGACATGAGCAATCTTTGGGATCCAAAATGATCCATGAAAGTCATATAAGGCATTATAAGTTCAATTATCTTTGTACAAACTCAAACCCTAATTTTGAGTTGTCAGTGCTTAAGGAGGTGTCTTGAGCTGATCAAACTTTGTGTAGTCTTGAATCAATGGAGATCTTATGAGAGATTTCTTGAGAAACGAGAGGGATAATTTTGGGGTACAGCACTGTTTAATACTTTCAAATGCCATTTGGAAATCATCTGTCCACACACAACCTTGATATTTCTTTAACAACTTAAAGATCGGCTCACACATTGCAATCATATGGGAAATAAATCTGGAAATGTAATTCAGACGCCCAAGGAAGCCTCTAACTTACTTTTCAGTTCTTGGTGCTAGTATTTCTTGAATTTCTTTAGCTTTATCAAAGTCAACTTCGATTCATTTTTGGCTGACAACGAAACCTAACAATTTTCCTAATCGGACACCAAAGGTGCATTTATTTGGATTCAAGCGGAGACGATACTTCCTCAAACGCTGAAACAACTTCAACAAATCTTTAATATGCCCTTCTTCAGTCTGGTATTTGGCAATCATATCATCAACATATACCTCAATTTCCTTGTGCATCAGATCATGTAATAAGGTTGTTATAGCCCTCTAATACGTTGCACAAACGTTCTTTAACCCAAAGGGCATCACTCTGTAACAGAATGTTCCCCAGGGTGTGATAAACATTGTTTTTCCATGTCCTCAGGAGCCATTCTAATTTTATTATATTTAGAAAGTTTGTCCATGAACTAGAATAATTTGAATTTTGTTGTACTATCAACCAACATATCAATATCTGGAAATGGAAAGTCATCTTTTAGACTAGCTTTGTTTAAATCTCTATAATCCAACCACATGTGAACTTTTCCATATTTCTTTGGTACTGGGACAATATTGGAAATCCACTGAGGGTACACTGGTGTCATAAGAAAACCGACATTAATCTTCTTTAAAACATCTTCTTTAATTTTAACTGCCATATCAGGGTGAGTATTTTTCAATTTCTGCTTGATTGGCGGGCATTCTGACTTTAGCGGCAAATGATGTTCCACAATATCAGTACCCAACCCCGGCATGTATTGGTAAGACCAAGCAAAGATGTCCACATATTCTTTCAACAATTCAATCAACCTTCTCTTCATGTCGAGATGAAGCAATATTGACTTCTTTTGGATCTTCCTCTGAACCCAAATTAGTTGTCTCCAACGATTCTTTATATGGCTGAATGTTACATTCCTTGCACTCAAGAAATCGTGAAACCTTGTTGTACCCCAAAATTTTCTCTCCCATTTTCACACAAAACATACTCCTAGAGGTCCTCAATTTCTCAAGTTGACTAAGGATTGACCAGACAAATCCTACTCCTAAGATAATGAGCCTCAAACTAGGGTTTCACTCCTCATCAATATGGTTGAGTTCCAAGGGTCCCAAATGGTTTCCATGGTCCTAATATGTCCCCAAGACTATCCATGCAAAGTTTCATGCCTTGAACAACATGTTTGCTCAGTCAACTGCTCAAATGCCTGAAAATCAATTATATTAGGTCAAAAGTCAACTGTGACCCACATACAGTCAAACTTCAAGACTTTTGGTCAACATAAAATTTTTGAAGTGATATCCATCATTTGATCAAGGGTTGATCATGATTCCTCAAGGAATGCTCCCAATTCATCAAAACTCAAAAGTTGCTAAATTAGGGTTTCTATAGGAAAAGTCAACCAAACTTTGACCAGGCATAACATTCTCATACTTTATCAGAAATTTCTCACCCAAGGCTCATTTTGAAGAGAATCCAATTCCCTAAAACTCATCTTCATACCTCAATTTCAATAAATTCACTCATGAAAATATATAAATTCAGACATTATAGGTCCTTTTCAAAAGTCAACTAAAACACCTTTTGGGTCGAAGCTTCTTACATAAACATGGAAGAACAATTTGATATGAAACCAAAGAGGTTGACTAGGGGACATCCTAAGCTTTCTAAAAAGTCTAAGAACACCCTCTTAGGGTCAAAATTGAGAGAGAGATATGCATTGTCAAAGTTGGCCATTTTTGGAAATTTGCACAAAGTTAACAATGCCCAAAATTGCATTTTTTTCCACATGGGCCCATCTTTTCAAGATTGAATTTCAGTCCTAGCATGGTCCATGACCTATGGGACCCTCCATGCCTTATTTATTTGTTTATTTAATTTATTTTGATTTTTATTCATTTAAAACTCAAATAAATCCAAATAAATCACATAATTTGTTTTAGGAATTATTCTTGCATTGAATGGAGATCTCATGTGCTGTCAATAGCCAAAGAAATCGTGCAATCCATGAATGGGCAAGGATATTCAAAATTCGAAATATTTGAAGCAAAATTGAAAGGCATTGATATCTTTGGATTCTTTCCATACTAGTTGACCTAATGTGATTCACATATATATGCCAAGCCATTCCAACCCTAAGGATAGACAGTAATGCACAACCTGCCTCAAGGAGCCAGCCAAAGTTTATTTTTAAAAAATTCAAAGAGAGGTGAAATCTTATAACCTACGATCCGACAAGTTTCAGTCAAATCCAGGCATTCTATCATCCTCTTGGGACTCCCAACATCTCATCTAACCCATCTTTGAAGGTTAAAACACCCAGAATCACGCTAGCCCGATCCACACGATTTAGTAAAATTCTCAAACTCAAACTTGTGATTCAGGTGATATAAATCGAATCTTTGCATTAGGATATATTCACAATCTTATTCTAAGGAGTTTTGAATCATTAGCTGCAAGCATGCACGCAGAAACAACAAGGTGCCATTGTTAGGGCACAAAGGTTTTTGTTTCTCGTATCTGTGTTTATATGCATTTTTAGGTCAAATGGAGGGCACCATCGTGATAGTAGCCCTCGAAATAGGGGGTAGGGTATCATTTGTACTTTGATCCATCGTGTTTGGCAGGTTTTGGCATTTGGAGACTACCAGAGAAGGTGACCGGAGCTGAGCTCCGACACCGTTGACTGGTTTGAATTCTGTTGGCCTGTTTGTCAACACATCACTTGTCCATGTCAAAGCTGATTGGGCGCGTTTTGAATGTTTGCCATTTGGGTTATTTTTTTCATTATATTATAATCTTTTTATTATATACATGAATGAGTTAACAGCGCAGATGGCAAATGAGCAAGCATGTGAAACCAAAGACCTGGGTTCGATCCCAGAAACCAACAATTTTGCATTTTCCTAATATTGCTTGCAGGTTCCAGTGTGTGACATCCAGCGTGTATACCTTGCTTTCTAAATATCTAACCATTGGATCTTCCAAAGATCAGATCCAACGCCCAATCAACCAGTACCCTTGGTGAACCCCCAAATGAGAGCCTCACTGAATCACGTGTAAGGCAGATGTGCCAGCTATTCTGGGCTTTGCAAAATTCAGCCACGCACCCCCAAAATTACTTCCAGCATCAGGCCCATTTTTGTTTTTTTTTTATTTATTTCACTATTTTGTGTTATTTGTTTTATAGTTTTAAAAATCAGTTTTTTAATATTAAATCATAAAATCAATAAAATCACAAAAAATATAGAATTAGGTTTTTTTTTATTAAAAATAGTTTTTTTCGGAAATTAATTAATTTAATGATATTGAATTGATTTGTTTTCATTAAGTAAAGTTAATTAGAAAAAATGAGGTTTAATTCACAAATATTTAGTTTTCTCAATTAAAAAAATCAATCAAAAATATTTTCTTTATTTAAGTAGATTCTTTAGGATATTTAATTTATTCTCGCGCGCATTTATTTATTTATTTATTCCAGTTAATGTAATTGCTACGAGGCTTGTAATAGTTAATTAGGTTATTTAGTGTTCTTTCCTGTTTTACTGTTCAAATCCCCAAAGTTTTTGGTTATGTAATGCCCATCCCTCGAAGCCCTGTAATAATTAGGTTTTCTTTTCCGCTTTTAGTTTATGCAATTATAAACTGTTAGATGTATGTGTAGGATTATATGCAAAAGATCGAATGTTTAAAACGGTAGGACACCTTAACTGTGAAAAGATAAACAAACTGAAATCAAACACTTGCACATGCTCACTCCTAGGGTATCTCCCAGTTCGGTTGCCTCGAAAAAATACGGTCACTATTCTCGAACTTGAGAATTCTTAGTGACTGTCCTCTAATTCAGAGATCGCATGTCCCTTTCGAAGGTTGCCTCGGTAAAACAAAATGCGATCTTAGAACTTTAGGATAGTTACTGAGAGATCTTGCCCTATTGCCTTAAGTGACCGTAATCGTCCCTTTTGATTGTCCTTTAAACTCCAACGATGGAGCTACCTACTCCTTAATAGTAGGATAGTGCTGTCTAAAGGAAATAAGAAAACAAACAATCTTTTTCGAGTAAGTAGAAAATCTTAAGTACTTGTTCAAACAACTTTATACAGACCTACACTTTCACACTCTTTTCAACTAAAGTTTTCAAAAACGCTTTATCACACTCTTGAGGACTGATACAAGAGTTACCATAAACTGAATCGCCGCACTAAGGCAATTTCAAAACTTTTTAAAAGCACACAAACACACAAAAGTAATTTAAAAATGAGAAAGTACCTAAGAGCTCGTGGAAAACCACAGATAGAAAGGGTGCTAACACCTTCCCTTTCTATAATATACCCCCGTACTCAGAAACATCTCGAAAAAGGTTTTTTTGTTCTTTTTCCCTTTTCCTTTGTTGGATAAAATAAAAGATGGTGGTGACACTTGCTTACCACACATTTGCGAATACAAACGCAAAATCAGTAGTAACTAAAAATAGTCGGTTCTGCGACCGTATCACAAACCTCTTTTGGGATTTCATCATATTCTTCTTCTTCGGCCACATACACAGGATATTCAAAGTTGGGGGAGTGTGCAAGGTCATTGTATTCGACATGTTTTTTAATTAATCTGCACTTATGGTTTATGATTGCTTTTAGAAACTGACACATATAGCAAGTGATTCTACATATTCAATTACAATTATTATTTATTTTAAAAGGGATTTCTCTAATTACCATTTTCCAAGAAAAAGCAGAAAATAAAGACATAATTTGGGAATCAAAGACAACTTTTATCAATGATTTTAAAGATCAAAGCAACAGATATGCCCATACAATATCAATAATTTCACCTTGGGAAGAGTGAAATATTTTTGAAAAGATTAACAAAAAATCAAATTACTTTGAAATATGAATGCAAGAGGGAACATCAATAGTGATCCAGTTTTGGACTCTAACTCCATGTGTCACGTAGTTCGACATATGTTGCTCTGCTTCGCCTTTTAGAATAGCATTGATCTTAAGAACAGTTGGATGAAGGTAACCTCCACTGTGAAAGATGTCTTGATATTTGCCCAAAGCATACTTCGGCTTTAAATTCTCACCTTTATTATTCTTCATAGAGTATCCCAAACCAACTCTATTTTTATTCACAAGTGGATCAACAATTTGCCCCCACACCTAACTAGGGCTATTTCGCACTACCTGTTGAGCATCCTTAAATGAAGCTATAGAATTATCATTTTACCTTACATTATCAATGGATAAATCTTGGAACTTAGTTCCAACAGCAGCTTCATTGGCTTCCACAACACTGAAAGATGATAAATGAGGTATTAACAACGCCTTTTCCCCATTTATGATGACCACCTTTCCTTCACGAATAAACTTCAGCTTCTGGTACAAAGTTGAAGTGACAACTCATGCCTCGTGGATCCACGATTATCCCAATAAGAAGCTGTAAGCATGAACAATATCTATAACCTGAAAAGTAATTTGAAATAAGTGCGAGCCTATGTGAATAGGCAAATATAATTCCCCGATGACAGACTTCCTTGATCCATCAAAAGCTTTCACAATTATACCACTTGAGCGTATGAGAGTGCCTTGGTAATTCAACTTAATGAGCGTTCTCCTTGGTATGACATTTCAAGAGGACCCATTGTCAATCAACTTAGGAAGAAGATTCAAGGGACCGTTGAAGCAAATGGTTGATCTGACCTCTTCATCCAAGGAAGGAGAGAATCAAGATGGTGAGACAAGGAAGGAAGACCCTAGTCCAGGGGAATCTGATAATGACACTGATTACAATGAAGAGCAGTATCCCCCGACTGACGAAAGGTACAAACAGCTAGAGGATCGTCTGAATGCAATGGAGATTCAAAGAGTACCAGGGTTGGATTTTGAATAGTTGGGTTTGGTATCTGGGGTTGTCATTCCACAAAAGTTCAAGGTTCCGGTATTTGAAAAGTATGATGGGGTTTCTTATGCCAAGCTTTATCTCCATTCTTATGTGAGGAAGATTCAGCGTCACACTGCTGATAGAAACTTGTGGGTCCATTTATTTCAAGACACTCTTTCCGGGGCTCAGCTTGAGTGGTTCTATCGCTAGAGGGAATCAATGTCCACAACAGGGAAGATCTGGCTGCTGCTTTTTATAAGCAGTATCAATATAACACTGACCTTGCTCGTACCTGTACACAACTCAAGAGTATGTCTATGGGTAAAAGTTAAGGTTTTAAGGACTACGCTCAGAAGTGGAGAGATTTGGCAGGGAAAGTCCAACCCCCTTTGTCTGATAGGGAGTTGGTGGACATGTTTCTTGGTATGTTATCTGGTCCGTTATTTTATCACTTGATTGGTAGCACCTCAGCTGGTTTTACTGAGCTGATATAGACTGGAGAAAGGGTAGAAGTTGGGATCCGAAGTGGCAAGATCCAGAAAGACACCTCTTCAAGTACAGTGAAAAATCCATTCATGGGTAAGAAGGAAGTCAATGCTATTTACAATCCAAGAAGTCAGAATAGAACCGAGCACCGTCCAACAATAGAGGCTGTGATGATACCTAGGCTTGTGGCTACTCAACAATGAAACAATCAGCCAAGGGTAGAAAAACCTCAAAGGCAGTTCACTCGGATCAATATGACGTTGTCTGAGGTTTTACCCCATCTGTTAAAATCTAATTTGGAAACCTTAAGGGAGGCTCCCAAGAACCCCAACACCACATCTCCTTATTAGAATCCAAACTTTCAGTGTGCTTACCATTCTGAGAGTCTAGGCCACGATACAAATGACTATTGGGATCTGAAGATTAAGATACAGGACCTGATCGAAGCAAAGGAGATTGAGTTTGATGCTCCTAAGATGCATAATGTCATAACTGCTCCCATGCCCAAGCACAATTGTTGTGTTAATGTCGTTGATACTGATCTATTTGTTACTTTTGTTGATGAAGTTTCTACTCCTCTCATGACCATCAAGAAGAATTTGTTGCTAGCCGGTTTATTTTCGGGTTGTGTTGAAGGTTGCCACATGTGTTTATCTCTTCCTTTTGGTTTTTATTTGCTAAAAGAAGGTGTTCAACGCCTGATGGATAACAAAGATATTTTGTTCGAAAACACTCCGATTCCAACTGTTCTACATGAAGATGTTGCTATCATAACCATTTCTGCCAATCCTTCCAAGGTCTCCTCCAAAAGACCTATTAGGATTACATCTGCTCCAAGAATTTCTCCATTAATAATCACTTTTCCTGGCCCTGTACCATACTCCTCGGACAAAGCTGTTCCTTGGAATTATGGTGCTGACGTTTATTACCATGGCGTCAAGAAGGATTTGTTAACCATTAAATACGGAAAAACTAAAGAGGTTGATCCCGATATTAGTAACATTGTCGGGACCAGCAAAATTACTCTAAGTGGAAGGTTTTTCTCTCCCGAGATCTCCCCGAAGATTGTTGCTAAGCCTATTGTTATTCCATCTGTTGTTCTGGCTAGTACTCCTGCTGCTACTCCCATCCTTACTCCAGTTGTTACCCCTGCCGATGAGTCATCTGGGACTCGGGGAAAAGAAGTTGTAGGTGAGCCTGCCCGGACGGAGGAACCTAGAAAAGTTATTTTGGAATCCTCTAAATAAGAAATGGAGGAGATTTTAAAGATAATCAAGAAGAGCGGCTACAATATGGTCGAACAGTTGGGGAAGACCCCTTCGAAGATATTAATGTTGGCTCTGCTATTGTGTTATGAGGCCCATACAAAGGCTTTGGTTACATTTCTCAAGACTGCACATGTGCCGCAAGAAACCTCCACTGACCAATTCGAGGATTGTGTGGCCAGTTTGACTGCTGATAATGGGTTGGGTTTTTCAGATGTTGATTTGACACCCAAGGGGAGAAAGCATAATGATGCTCTACATGTCTCGATCGAATACAAGGGCACTACTATGGCCCATGTGCTAGTGGACTCTGGATCGTCACTGAATGTTCTGCACAAGAAGGCTCTTGATAGGCTAGATTGTGAAGGTTTGACCTTAAAGCCCAGTAACATTGTGGTGAGAGCTTTCGACGGTTCAAAAAGAATGGTACACGGGGAGGTGGACATCCCTGTCAAAGTGGGTTCCCAGACCTTTGAATCCACCTTCTACATAATGGATATTAGGCCATCTTATTCTTGTTTGTTGGGTCGTCCTTGGATCCATGAAGCTGGAGCTGTTACTTCTATGCTGCACCAAATGCTGAAGTATCTAGTGAAGGGAAAGATTATCACCACGCATGGTGAAGAGGAGTACATGGTAAGCCATCTAAACTCTTTTAGGTATGTGGAAATGGATGGTGAGTTCATAGAGAACCCTTGTAAAAAATTTTAAGAGGTTCCCCAGACTATGGCATCAATCGAGACTATTACCATTGTGCCAAAGATCACCAGACCTTCTTTGAAGATGGCTTCCCTCAAGGACTCCAGAGCAGTACTTGAAGAAGGTGGGTGTACCATTTGGGGATAGCTCCCTGATTTTCCTTACTAAACTGACAAATTTGGTTTGGGATTTACTTCAGGAGCTCAAAGGGTTGTTCGACGTGCTCGGGCTGGAGGACCTCCCATATGCATTAGCAATCGTGGGATCAATGTTATAGAAGACAATGATGAGGATTCTAATATTGATAGTTGGATCTACCCTACTACCAACAGTTGACCTAGTAAATGGACAGCCAAAGATTTTGTGCCGATTACTTTTATTCAGCAGTAATTATCTTGCTTGTTTTTCGGATTTGTAATAAACAATATAAATTTTATGGCCTTATGTCTTACCCGAGGCACAATGGTTTATTTGTGAGGGTTATTATATGTCATTATCATATGTCATCAATAAAACAGAGGATGTTCTTGCATATAAATTTTGTGCTCTCTGTTTTTCTTTTCTGCTTTTCACTTTATCAATACAACTATGCTCTTACACACACTCACATATTAAACTGCAGATCCATATCCACTCTGGATCCCATTGATAACAGTTCTTCTATTGCCAGTTATAACATCGAAAATATGATCAACCAAGCCGAGGACAAAGGTGAGAAAGATTGTGAGGTACCTGGAGAACTTGCTAGACTGTTACAGCAGTAAGAGAGGGCTATACAGCCTCATGAAGAGCCAGTTGATACAATAAACTTGGGCACAGAGGTAGACAGAAAAGAAGTCAAGATTGGCACAAATCTGGAGCCTGGTGTCAAACAACGGTTGGTACAAATGTTTTACAATTATGTTGAGATCTTCGCCTGGTCATATGAAGACATGCCGGGACTAGACACAAATATAGTGGTTCATCGTCAGCCGACTAAAGAAGATTGCCCTCCGGTAAAGCACTAGGTCCTCCGTATGCGCCCTGAAATGTCAGAGAAGATCAAAGAAAAGGTTATGAAACAGTTAAACATTGGGTTCTTAGTTGTCACCTCCTATCCGCAGTGGGTTGCTAACGTGGTCCCAATACCTAAGAAAGACGGTAAAGTGCGGATGTGTGTGGACTATAGAGAGCTGAACAGGGCAAGCCCCAAGGATGATTTCCCACTTCCTCATATCGATGTTCTGGTTGACAATACTGCACAACACAAAATATTTTCCTTCATGGATGGTTTCTCTGGCTACAACAAGATCAAGATGGCACCCGAAGACATGGAGAAGACAACCTTCGTCACACAGTGGGGCACTTTCTGTTACAAGGTGATGCCTTTTGGGTTAAAGAATGTTGGGGAAACTTATCAGTGAGCCATGGTAGCTTTGTTCCACGATATGATTTACCATGAGATAGAGGTCTATTTTGATGACATGATAGCTAGGTCTCAAACCGAGGAAGAACACCTTGATCATCTACAAAAGTTGTTTGACAGGTTGAAGACATACAAGTTGAGGTTAAATCCGAATAAGTTCACCTTCGGGGTAAGGTCTGGTAAACTTCTGGGGTTCATCGTCAGTGACAAAGGTATTCAGGTAGACCCTGCAAAGGTGAAGGCCATACAAGAGATACCGGCTCCACGCACTGAGAAGGAGGTCATAGGCTTTTTGGGACGCCTAAACTACATTGCCAGGTTCATTTCCCATTTAATTGCTACTTGTGAACCAATCTTCAAGCTCCTGAAGAAAGATCAAGTAGTAAAATGGAATGAGGAATGCCAGACTGCCTTCAAAAGGATCAAGGAGTACCTCAAGAACCACCAATTTTGATGCCTCCGATTGAAGGAAGACCTTTGATAATGTACTTAATAGTGTTAGACAATTCAATGGGGTGTGTGCTGGGGCAGCATGATGAGTCTGGTCGAAAAGAGCACGCAATATACTACCTTATCAAAACGTTTACTGACTGTAAGACAAGATACTCAATGCTCGAGAAAACTTGTTGTGCTTTGGCATGGGCTTCTCGCCGGCTAAGACAGTATATGTTGACCCACACAACTTTGTTGATATCAAAGATGGATCCGATCAAGTACATCTTCGAGAAGCCCGCTCTCTCCGGAATAATAGCAAGATGGCAGATGATCTTAACCGAATACGATATCCAATATACAACCCAGAAAGAAATCAAGGGAAGTGTATTAGCTGATCATTTGGCTCATCAGGCCGTGGATGACTACCAGTCCATGAATTTTGAGTTCCCAGACGAGAATATCATGCTAGTGACTTACTATGAAGAACCTGGACCGGATGAAGGACCTGAAGAAGGATCCCAATGGACCATGGTTTTTGATGGAGCCTCGAACGCACTCGGTAATGGCATTGGTGTTGTAATTATATCTCCTGAAGGCTGTCATACTCCTTTCACTGCCCGACTATGCTTTAACTGTACCAACAACATGGCAAAGTATGAAGCATGTATCATGGGTCTCAAAGCTGCTATTGACCTGAGGATCAAGTTCTTAAAAGTTTTCGGGGATTCAGACTTGGTGATAAGTTAGATCAAAGGAGAGTGAGATACGAAGCACCCAAATCTTATCCCTTACAAAGAGCACGTGCTAACATTGCTTCCACACTTTGAGGAGGTAACCTTTGAACATTTTCCACGAGAAGAGAATCAGTTAAAGGACGCGCTAGCTACCATGTCTTCTATGTTCAAGGTCAGGTGGGATAACGAGGCCCCTCAGATCACTATTGAAAGGTTGGATGAACCGGCATATTGCTACGAGATCGACAATAAAGGAGTAGCGGACAAACCTTGGTTCTATGAAGTAAAGAGATATCCCGAGGCTCAAGAGTATCCCGAGGGGGCATCTGTCAATGATAAAAAGTTTCTAATAAGGTCCACCACAAAATTCTTCCTCAGTAATGGAATCCTCTACAAGCGCAACCATGACTCTACTCTACTTCGGTGCGTATACAAGAGCGAAGTAGAGAAAATTATGACAGATTTACACGAAGGTACCTTCGGAACCCATTTGAGTGGACATACCATGGCTAAAAAGATCCTACGGGTAGGATATTATTGGTCCACTATGGAACAGTCTGCTACTAGCACTCCCGAACTTGTCACAAATGCCAGATCTATGCTGATAAGGTGCATGTGCCTCCAGTTCCTTTGAATGTCTTGACGTCTTCCTAGCCCTTTGCAATGTCGGGCATTGACATGATCAGAGAGATTAGACCTAGCGCTGCCAATGGGAATCGCTTCATCCTGGTGGCCATTGATTACTTCACGAAGTGGGTTTGTTGTACCCCAAAATTTTCCCTCCCATTTTTCCATAAAAGACACAACCCTAGGGTTTCTCGGATATTCAAGTTTGTTCAGAAATCGGCCAGACAGATTCTCTTCTGTGGTAGTAAACCAGTAATTAGGGTTTTCCTTGCAATCCTCAGAAGAAAATGAGTTCTCAGAAATTCAATTGGTTTTCACAGGTCTTCATGCTTTCTCAAGTTTACTGAAAAGACAGTGTTTATTCTCAGAGCATGGTTTGTTTGGGACAAGAGATTAAGACTGTCATGTAGGACACTCATGATTGTTTGATCCAGGTTAACCAAATGATTTGTGTCTTTTAAAACATTTGCTTGGTTAGGAAATGGAATATACATTGCGTGTTTGTTTGAAATGCAGTTACAAAATTAGTGGGATTACTTGGAGTTTAAGTTACCAGACTGGAGCATTTTGTCTCAAGTATCTTGATTGGGAATTTCAAAAATCAAATAGGATGCGAGAAGAAATTACAAGTTATTGTTGGTAAAGAATTTCAATTGACACCAGAATATTTCATGCTACAACTCAAGATTTTTTCCAATTTCAAACGTTGTTACAAAACAATTTATTCTTTTAAATACTCTATGTTTTACAACTTATTGTATTTAAAAGATGAATTAGTACAATTATTGGATACAGTACAAGAATGATTTTTCCAAATTACAAAGAAAATCCAAATTAATGTTTGGCCTAGGAGAATTAATCTATGCCTAAGTTTGACTGAAGTTCCTTTGCTTATCTCCAAGACTTCCATGCTTGCCACAAATTTCTTGCCTTCCTTTCTTTGTCATCTCCATTTTTCTCACATGAAAACAAAAGAAAGAAAATGTGATTAGTACAAAATAATTTGGGCATGAACAAAGATTTTTAAATGCTATTCATCATTAAGGTTTGCAAAGTGGAATCAGAAGGCCATTTTAATTCATCACAATTTATTTCCTCTATTTGCAAATCACAAGAAGATTATTCTTCTTGGTTCACAAAAAGAAAGAATCAAACAAATGTTACAAAATTGTCCAAGAAATGTTACAAAGCTGTCCAAAAAAATGCATAAACTGAAGCAAACAGAATGTTACAAAACTGTCCAAGAAATGCTACAAAGTTGTCCAAACAAACAGAATGTTACAAAGCTGTCCAAACAAAATGCGCAAACTGAAGCAAACAACAGCCTCAAATCAAAACCAAACAAACAGCTTTGTCAAAAAATCAAACAGCAGCCTCAAATCAAAACTAAACAAACAACTAAGTCAACAAAAGCTAAAGAAGGCAGCAGTGCAGAAGTATGGCAACATAAATAGCTAAGTCAAAATAGCAAAGCTTGCTTGAGAAGCATAAAACATCATTTTCCATGCAAACCTTTCAGAATTGGAAAAAAAGGCAAAAGAGTAATTGGCTTTCTTATTGTCATTGAGAGAGAACAGAGGAAAGAAGTCACCTAGGTTATTGGGATGCACAGCTTTGCTGCCCTACCTGTCACAAGTTGCATAGAATATGCTAAAAAACAAAACTGCAACAAAAAGGCCATAGGAACAATATACTGAAAATATTCAATTGGTGGGTTTCCCACCATTTTGAATATGAATTTAACAGAAGCAGGGCCAATATAACAGTGGACACATCTCTCAAGCGAAAAACATAGAAACATTATCAAACTCAAAAAAACTTAAACACAAGCATCCAACCTTCAAAAACCTGTCAAACATCAAAAACCAACATAAGTCCCAAACTGATAAACCAGCAACCATCTCAAAACTGAAAATCCTGGCAAACATTCAAAGCCAAATAGCCAAAACTTGAGACAAGTCTCAAACAGCAAAAACCAAATCAATAACCTTCAAAAAACCCTAACCAAAACCTGTAAAACCTTCAAAACCAAAAATCTCAAACATTGTAACCAAAACCTGTCAAGCATCCAAAACCAAAAATCTCAAACATTGTAACCAAAAACTGTCAAACCTCCAAAACCAGAAATCTCAAATCCTGCAACAAATCCCAAACTTGCAACAAGTTCCACAAAGTCTCAAACTGTCAAAACCTCAAAAACTAGCAACAACCCTCATCTAAGAAAACCTGTTAGCCATCCTCAAATACGAAACCTGTGAACAAAAACACAGTAGCCATCCTCAAATACCAATCCTGAAACAAGTTCCACAAGTTTCATAAACCTGTCAAACCTCAAAAACTAGCAATAACCATCATCAAATCAAAACCATCAGTAAGCCTCAAACCACCAAAAACACGGTGACCAAGCATCAAACAAAAAGCCCCAAACAGTAACAAACCAAGCCACAAAAAATACAGATAAACAATATCATCATCATTCAATAAGGAAAAACAGAAGAGGTTACCAAAGAGTCAGAAACACCAACGCCTTCATCCTCATCTCTCCCCCCTCGTACAACTTTCGCCACCACTGAGTACAGTCTTTGTTCTCGCCTCTCCCTTTCAAAATCGCAAGAAATTGTAAAGTTCCAACAAGTATGGATTCTACATCTTTCTCATAATTCCATAACATGTTTCTCTACATCTAAAGGAATGGAGTAGTCAAAAGAAAATGCATAAACAAGATAAAAATCAGTGAAATCATAACACATAAATCTTACCCTTTTTTTCAAGAAAATCGTTAGATTCTGGTTAGGGAGGCGAGAATGGATATACTCCGGCAACAGAGAGTTAGGGGAGAGATCAGATGAACCGATTTCGTTGCTTTTAGGTTTAAATTCGAACTTAGGGTTTTAAAAAAAATGCAAATCATGGTGAGACAAAGAGGCCAATAGCGATTTGTTCGTGAAATGATGAAGGGACGAGTAGTGAGATTATTTAGAGATGAACATAGATGAAAAGATGAATAGAGATGGATGAAGAAGATGAGAGCGGCGCCGCTGTGAACAGACAAGGGTTTCAAACCCTAATTTCGTTTACCTCCCTTAATCAACATCTAAATGCACTTAAGAGACTTGGGCTTTATTTTGTTCATAATTGCCCTTAAGCCCATTCGCCTTACTGGTCATACTGAAGATGTGAAAAACAAAAGAAGGGGGGGTTGAATTGAAAAACTTGGATCAAATAAAAACAGCTTTAAGACACAGTATTTTTATCCTGGTTCATTTGATCTCAAACTACTCCAGTCCACCCGTCAAGGTTATTTTGCCTCTCTCCAACGAGGTCTTAATCCACTATTCTCAAAGAATTACAACAGCTACTTTAACAATTGTTAAAGTCTTCTTGAGTATAACCACAAACCGGTTTATCTCAAGGAAATCTTTTACAAGAAATGAACAAGAGTGTGTTGTTGTTTTCTAACAAAACAGTATATCACAACTGTGATAGTTACACAAATTAAGCTTGGAATAAAATTAATTTGCTAAAGCTTTTGAATATGCGTGGTTTGGAAGGCTTGGCAAATTGTTGTGTGCGTACGTACATACTTCTTTTCTCAAGCAGACTTGTTTATATAGGCAAGGCAAAGATACGTTGTCCATAAAGCAAGTATAATGATAATAACGTACTTTCCTTTTGAAGAAGATCTTGTCTGAAGAAAGCCGTTAGCATTTAATTCTGTCTTGAATAATTAATAACGCTTCAGAGTCTTCTTTGCTTTAACTGTTGATAACGCTTCAGAGTGTTGATGACTTGGTAAAGATGTCTTTGATCAGAGTCAGAGTGTATTTGTTTATGCGCAGATTCTGGTCATCAAGCTTTAGCGTATAATCTGGTAGCTTCAGCGTGTAGCACATATTACTGATCTTCTGATGCTGATTCCAATCTGATGCTGATTCCATCAGAACTTCTGTATATACAAAACATAATTTTAAGAAGCATATTTGTTCTTTATATATATCTTTGAATTTATTTATTCTTTGTATTTTGTTATCATCAAAACTCTAATCAATGGTTGTAGAATCAAACTATGTTCTAACAATCTCCCCCTTTTTGATGATGACAAAAACCAGATTTTCAATTAAAAATAAAGAATAAAGAGTATAGAATTTAAGTAGAAAAACTCCCCCTGAGTTGATTACTTCCCTTAAATTCTTTGACTCCTTGAGCATCAGAACTATGTCTTTCATCAGAGTTTTATACCTGTTCAAGTTTTTAAGAAGAAGGAATTTATGTTTGAGACTTATGTCTCAGTAATCCGTTATTGAAAATATCTTGTTCTTTCTCCCCCTTTTTGTCAGTTATCAAAAAGAACATATAATCAGAAACAAAAAATATTTATATTATAATTAGAAGCAACGATAAGAAGTTTAGAACAACAACAATGTAGAAACGATTACAGATAAACATATTTTAAAAAAACAAAAAAAAACCAATATAGAGGAGGAAGACGCGTGAACAAAGCTTCCAACAAGCCCTTGATCTTGTTGTTGGTTTCCTCTTGTTTGGTTAACATGCTCTTGATTTCTGAAATTTTGTCATCCTGTTTATCCATCCTTTCCTGCATAATAATGTCTTCTCTCTTCAGTTCTTCCAGAGTATGCCTTTCATAGGAGGAAGCTTGAGAATCTTCAGTAACTGCATGCTTCTCAGAGCATTCAGTAATGTCATCTTTTTGACCCAGTTCTTCTGCAGGAATCATCTGCTCTGGAGTATCAGTCAGAATGAGACCTTCTGGCTCTGGTAGAGGTTTGTCTGCTGGACGATGTTTTGACCAGGGAGCATTGTCCAGAGGGAGAACTTCTTCCTTGAGCAGTTGGCTCAGAACTTGGTCTTCAATTAATCTTAGCAGATTACTGAAATTCTGTTGAACTTGTCCGTAGCACTGTTCTTGCATCTTATGAGTTTCAGAACATACCCATTTTCTGAAACTTGTCCAAAGATAATCTGAAGCAGCAGGATTGATCATATCAAGACTAGCTTGCTTCAGGGAAGTTATCCACTTCTGTATTTCTGTTTCAAACGTCAATAAACTTGTACCAACATCTGGAGAGGGTTCAGATGGTTTTGGTTTTGGAATAGCTGTTTTGTGGGTTATGGAAGCAAGACGTTCAAAAACTGTTAAATCAATGACAGTCTTGGCGTTGTCATCTGGATTGTTCTTTGGTGAGGGAGTGGGAGAGTCTGGAATAATTATTGGACTAGTTTGGGAGTTTGGTGGAGTTGATTCTAGTGAAGAGGGAAATTTGGGAATATCCAAAATGGTTAGGGGCATACGGATGGCCAGAGGTTCAGTGATTCCAGGAATGGGAATGGTATCAGAATCAACAATTTGGTTGGATTGATCGTTATGAGGTTCTGGTTCACAGGATTCAGAAGGTTTAGCCTCAGAAGTTTGAACTTCTGGTTGAAATAGTTCAGGTTGTGGAGAAGGTGGATGAATTTCTGGTTGAGGAGATGGAGGTAGTGGTTTTTTTGGTTGTGGAGAGAGGGGAATTGGTACAGATGTTGATACAAAAATTGAATTTAAAACAGTTACAGAAGAAGGATTACCTCTCTTTTTAGGAGTCCACTGGGATGATCCTTCTGCTACAGCCTTCCTTTTCTTGTTTTTCTTCAGCACAACTTCTGGATCCTTCTGCTGCAGATCCTGAATGTTCAAATCTGGTGCTGTACCATCCGCCTTGTATGCATCCAGATATCTGACTATTATCTCAGGTTTAGAGTCAATCTCTAAGAACATGGGAAAGTTATCCAGAGGGACTCTTCTGCTGGAGATTGCTGCAAATGAAGTGATACTGGGTTCCTTCTTGATGTTCTCAATTAACTTCATCTTCTTCAGATTCTTTGCATTCAACTGTTTTCCAATAGTAGCTTCCAAAGAGTTGATTTCCTGAGCTTCTGTTAGACGATCAATCAGCTTATTCTCTGTTAGAATATCTGATATAAGCCTTCTTAGGGGTATCCAGTCCCTTTATGTGCGCTCCTCTTCTCTGGTTTCCTTAACACTAGTTCTTAGATGGTTAAACAGCAGATGAGCCAGATTCACCTTAATCTTCTAAGAGATGAAGTAGATCAGAAATTGTTGATCAATATTGATGTAGTCAGGAGAGCTGGTAGGCTTCCTGTGGTTTATGCATCCCAGAATAACCTTGGCCCATATTCTGTGATGGTCTTTTAGATCCCTTATCTTGCTGGAGGGAAGACCCAGAGTGAAGATTTCTCTAGCAATTAGGGCGACATCAGCGCATCTTTCAGCCATGTCAATGCATCATACACCACCACCATTGTAGCCTATTAATCTTGCAATGAGGTCCTCAATTATGACTATCTTCTTCCCCATTATGTATGAAGTAACTTGATGGTTGGAAGATGAAGCATGAATCCAAAATTCCTTCACAAGGATTGGGAATGTTGGACCTACCAGTCGGTCAAAATATCTATCCCAGCCTTGAGCCTTTACCTCTTCAGAGAGATTAAACTCGTTCTCTTGAAGACTGTTAAAGTCCACAATCAATTCTGAGAGTACTTCTAGATTTTTGATGGGTGTGAGAAGAGTTCTGAAGGGTTCTTCATATTGTTTGGAGGAATCTGTTTTCTGAGTACTGGAAGTAGGGTTGCTTGAGGAAGCCATGTTCACACCGAAGGTTTTGAGAAGAAATTGAAAGGGTTTTGAGAAAGGATGCAAACTGAAATCAATTAGATTGTAGAGAAAATGAAAGTGAAAGTGAAAAAGTGTAAAGAGTGAGAAATGTGTTTAAATATATTTTGAAAAAGATTTTGAAAACATAAACGGCAAGAGAGAGAAATAAATTATAATGATTATGAGCATTTAATGATAGCTGATTTTGGGGGATTCAGAAAGATATTGGAACGGTTACCCATGACATGTGTCCCAATGCATCCAATCAGCGCTTTTGACCTTTAGGAAACGTGAACGCGTGTTCAGCCTCAGAAAGTAGCTGATGACTGGATGACACCTGTTTGCTTGAGTGAACAGCACATTTCTATCCTTGAAATGAAGCGCTCAGATCTTCATGGATAGATTCTGATACAATATGTACTTCTAAAGATCTGAAGGAAGATTGATCAGTAGTTCACAGAAAAATAAACAAAGTTCTGAAGGTTAAGATATGGAATCAAAACAGTTTTATTCTGGGCAGAGCTTCATGCTGAGATGTTTCAGAATGAAGTTGAACTTGTCTTTAGAAAGAGGTTTTGTAAAGATATCATCCCATTGATGGTCTGTGTTAATAAATTTTAAATTTAGAATCCCTTTCTGAATATAGTCCCTAATAAAATGATGTTTTATTTCTATATGCTTATCCCTAGAATGCAAAATAGGATTTTTACTGAGACAAATAGCAGAAGTATTGTCACAAAGGATAGGGATGTTACTCTCAAATATATTGAAGTCCTCAAGTTGACTTTTCATCCAGAGCATTTATGTGTTGCATCCAGCTGCTGCTATGTATTCAGCTTCTGCTGTTGATAGAGCTATTATGGATTGTCTTTTGCTGGACCATTAGATCAGATTTTCTCCCAAAAACTGGCAGCTTCCAGAAGTGCTTTTACGTTCTACTCTATCTCCAGCGAAATCAGCATCACGGTATCCTATCAAGATGTAATCACTTAATTTTCTATAAAACAAACCCAGATTAGCAGTACCTTTCAGATACTTGAAAATTCGCTTAACTGCTGTCAAGTGAGATTCTCTAGGATCTGATTGGAATCTAGCACAAATGCAAACACTGAATAGAATGTCATGCCTTGAATCCGTCAGATAGAGAAGAGAACCAATCATACCTCTGTAGACCTTCTGTTCTACCTTTTTACTTACCTCTTCTTTTTCCAGAATGCACGTGGGATGCATTGGAATCTTTGATGGCTTACATTATGAGAGATTAAATTTCTTCAGAAGTTCTCTGACATATTTTCTCTGATGAATGTAAGTTCCTTCTGGGGTTTGATTAATCTGAATGCCCAAAAAGAATTTTAGTCCCCCATTAGGCTCATCTCAAATTATGCCTGCATACATTTAACAAACTTTCTTCTTAGAGAAGGGTTAGTGGATCCAAATATGATGTCATCAACATAAATCTGACATACTAAAATGTCATTCTTAACTGTCTTACAGAACAAGGTTGTGTCCACTTTCCCTCTGGTGAATTCCTTTTCTAACAAGAAGTTACTTAGTCTTTCATACCAAGCTCTGGGAGCTTGTTTCAGACCATAGAGTGACTTCTTTAGTTTGAAAACATATTCTGGATTTTTGGAACTTTCAAAACCAGGGGGTTGGTGCACATATACCTCTTCTTCTATATAGCCATTTAAGAATGCACTCTTAACATCCATCTGATAGAGTGATGCCTTTATTAACAGCAAATGAAATTAAGAGTCTGATAGATTCTAACCTGGCGACTAGAGCAAAGGTTTCTATATAGTCTATCCCCTCTTTCTGACTATAACCTTGTGCTACCAGTCGTGCTTTGTTTCTGATGACTTCACCTTGTTCGTTCAGTTTGTTGCTGAACACCCATTTTGTACCAATGACGTTGAATCCTTTTGGTTTGGGAACTAGATCCCATACGTCATTTCTTGTGAATTGATTTATATCCTCTTGCATTGCTAGAATCCAGTTATTTTCCAGAAGTGCTTCATCAATTGTTGTTGGTTCAATCAGAGAAACCAGTCCCATGAGGGATTCTTCAGAGTTTCTGAAGGTAGATCTTGTTCTGATTGGATCTTCCTTCCATTCTAAGATTGTTTCTTCTGGGTGATCCATGCTGCTTCTGGATGGTCTTTTTTGGAGTTGATCAACAGAAGGTGCTGGATTGCTTGCAGTGACTCTTTCTGATGTTGAGGGAGTGTCTCTGTTGAGAGCTTCTGATGATTTGTCTTCAGTACCTGTGAGTTCAACTTCCATACCTGCAAGGAATTCATTCTGCTTTGACTTTTGAGAGTCAAGCTTATCATCAAAACGAACACTGATTGACTCCGCCACAATCTGTGTTTCTATATTGTATACTTTGTACCCTCTTGAGCGTTCAGAATATCCTAACATAATACACTTTTGTGCTTTAGAGTCAAACTTGTTCAAATAATTTTTTGTATTCAAAATAAAACATGTACATCCAAATGGGTGAAAATAGTAAATGTTGGGCTTTCTGTTCTTCCACAATTCATATGGAGTCTTTTCCAGAATAGGTCTTATGGAGATTCTATTCTGAATGTAACACGCTGTGTTTATTGCCTCTTCCCAGAAGATCTTAGCAACGTTAGTCTCATTGATCATGGTTCTGGCCATTTCATGCAATGTTCTGTTCTTTCATTCTACAACTCCATTTTGCTGGGGAGTTCTAGGACAAGAGAAATCATGCAAAATGCCTTTATCATTAAAGAATAACTCAAAAGCTTTGTTTTCAAATTCTCCACCATGATCACTTCTTACTTTGAAGATTCTAATATCCTTTTCATTCTGAACTTGGTTGCAGAAGGTAACAAACACAGAGTGTGACTCGTCCTTGTGCCTTAAGAACTTTACCTATGTCCATCTGCTATAGTCATCTACGATTACTAACCCATACTTCTTGCCACTGACTGAAGCAGTTTTAACTGGTCCAAATAAGTCAATATGCAGAAGTTCTAATGGCTTGGAGGTGGAAACAATGTTTTTGGATTTGAAAGCTGGTTTTGCAAACTTGCCTTTCTGACATGCTTCACATAGAGCATCTGAATTGAACTTCAGGTTAGGAAGTCCTCTGACCAAATTGAGTTTTATAATCTGAGATATTCTTCTCATACTAACATGTCCCAATCTTCTGTGCCAGATCCATTGCTCGTTGTTAACAGACAGAAGACACTTTACGTTCTGACTTTTCAGTTCAAAAGGTTTGATTTTATAGATGTTGTTTTTCCTCTTTCCATTAAATAGGATAGTCCTATCTTTCTGACTAACAGCTTTGCATGAATTTTGATTGAAGATTATATCATAACCGTTATCACTTAATTGACTTATGGATAAAAGGTTATGCATTAACCCATTAACTAATAAAACATTACTTATAGAGGTAAGATTTCCATTACCTACTGTTCTAGAGCCAATGATCTTTCCTCTCTGATTGCCTCCAAAGCCTACGTGGCCTCCAGGCTTATGTTCCAGGCTTTGGAACATATGCCTTCTTCCTGTCATGTGTCGTGAGCAGCCAGAGTCCAGGTACCATGATTGGTGTCTTTGCATTGCTGCTAAAGATATCTGCCACATTTATTATTTTATCCTTAGGTACCCATATTTTCTAGGGTCCTGATTTGTTAGTTTTACCAAAACTCTGGTTGAATTTTGGTTTGACAGAGTAATCACTACTTGTATATTTTATGTCATGTGTGTGCCCATATATAAAGTGTGAATCAAGTGGAGTACATTTTATAACTAAATCCATGGCATTTTTTGGTGTAGGTACCTTACCTTGATATTCTATCCCTTTTCTGCCATTTCTGCTAACTCCATAGATCATTGAAGCCATTTTGCTTCTGTCTATGTTTTTAGCTAGAAACTTCTGAAAGCTGTGATCATACTCCTTGATGATCTCATCAGCATTGCTGGGAGTTTCAGGGATTGTTTCCTTCTGAGAGTTTTGCAATTGGTTTTCTAATTTTGAAATTTTATCTTTTAACTCAGAATTCTCCAATTTGAGACTCTCAGTCTTATCAGAGTCAGAAGCAAGATTCCTTTTTAGGTTTCTGAATTTGACTCTGATCTGCTGATATATTTCCAGAATTTCATTAAGGCTTTCAGCTAGTTCAGCCTTAGTAAAGTTTATAGTAAAGTCAGGGAATACCTCTTCTGTATCTGATTTAGAGTCTGACTCAGAAGCTTCACTGTCTTCAGTTATGTTTGCTATGAGAGTTATGTTTGCTCTTTCATCATCTGATTCTGAGTCAGCTTCAGATGTGTCAGAATTATCCCATGTAGCCATGAGACTTTTCTTCTTTTCCGTGCCAAACTTCTTTTTGGGCTTCTCCTTCTGAAGCTTTGGGCAATCACTTTTGTAGTGCCCTTGCTCGTTACATTCATAGCAGATGATGTCTTTGTTGTTTGGATTTCTGTTTCCTGAAGAACCTTCAGATCTTCTGTGTCCAGAGGAGGATTCTGACCTTCTGTATCTGGAGGAAGATTCATTCTGATTTTCTGATCTTCTGGGATTCCTGAACTTCCTTTGCCTCTGCTTCCACAATTGGTTCACCCTTCTGGAGAGGAGAGACAGTTCATCTTCTTCTGATGAGGACCCATCAGAGGTTTCTTCCACATCCTGCAAAACATTGCAGTCATATTTTCTGTTAGATTTTAAAGCTAATGGCTTACCTTGCTTTTGAGGTTCATCTGCTTCTAACTCTATCTCGTGACTTCTAAGGGAGCTGACAAGTTCCTCCAGAGAGATTTTGTTGATATCCTTGGCTAGCTTAAGCGTTGTGACCATTGGCCTCCACTGTTTTGGCAAGCTTCTGATGATCTTCTTAACGGGATCAGCAGTGGAATACCCTTTGTCAAGAACTTTTAGACCAGCAACAAGAATTTGAAATCTTGAAAACATGGTTTCTATTGATTCACTATCTTCCATCTTGAATGCCTCATACTTCTGAATGAGCGCAAGGGCTTTGGTTTCTTTGACTTGAATGTTGCCTTCATGCATCATTCTCAGAGAGTCAAACATATTCTTGGCAGTTTCTCTGTTTGATATCTTCTCATATTCTGAATAAGAGATGGCACTGAGAAGAATTGTTCTGGCCTTGTGATAATTTCTGAACTCACGCTTTTGCTGATCAGACATCATTTTCCTGTCAATCTTCTGACCACGTCCATCCACTGGGTTCGTGTATCCATCAGTCACCATGTCCCACAGATCAGCATCATGGGCCAGAAAGAAACTCTCAATTCTGTCTTTCCAGTAGTCAAAGTTCTCTCCATCAAAGACTGGAGGTTTGCCACTGATTTTGTCCCTTTCTTCATTGTTGTCACTGCTGATGTTTTGACTTGGTCCTGCCATTGTGTTTTTCTGACGCTGGATCTTGTACTGACACGATTAAGTATTATAAGCTCAGAACCAGGCGCTCTGATGCCAATTGAAGATGTGAAAAGCACAAGATGGGGGGGTTGAATTGAAAAACTTGGATCAAATAAAAACAGCTTTAAGACACACTATTTTTATCCTGGTTCGTTTGATCTCAAACTACTCCAGTCCACCCGTCAAGGTGATTTCTCCTCTCTCCAACGAGGTCTTAATCCACTATTCTCAAAGAATTACAACAGCTACTTTAACAACTGTTAAAGTCTTCTTGAGTATAACCACAAACCGGTTTATCTCAAGGAAATATTTTACAAGAAATGAACAAGAGTGTGTTGTTGTTTTCTAACAAAAAATTATATCACAATTGTGATAGTTACACAAATTAAGCTTGGAATAAAATGAATTTTCTAAAGCTTTTGAATATGCGTGGTTTGGAAGGCTTGGCAAATTGTTGTGTGCGTACGTACATACTTCTTTTCTCAAGCAAACTTGTTTATATAGGCAAGGCAAAGATACGTTGTCCATAAAGCAAGTTTAATGATAATAACGCACTTTCCTTTTGAAGAAGATCTTGTCTAAAGAAATCCGTTAGCATTTAATTTTGTCTTGAATAATTAATAACGCTTCAGAGTCTTCTTTGCTTTAACTGCTGATAACGCTTCAGAGTGTTGATGACTAGGTAAAGATGTCTTTGATCAGAGTCAGAGTGTATTTGTTTATGCGCAGATTCTGGTCATCAAGCTTTAGCGTATAATCTGGTAGCTTCAGCGTGTAGCACATATTACTGATCTTCTGATGTTGATTCCAATCTGATGCTGATTCCATCAGAACTTCTGTATATACAAAACATAATTTTAAGAAGCATATTTGTTCTTTATATATATATATATATCTTTGAATTTATTTATTCTTTGTATTTTGTTATCATCAAAACTCTAATCAAGGGTTGTAGAATCAAACTATGTTCTAACACATACCCCCCCCCCCCCCCCCCCCCCCGTTTTGGCTTGTTTTGTTAACAGCAAGAACAACATTATTGTTTGCGCCTCATTTTCAAGTCCTTTAAGCCCACTGCGTTTTTAGTTTAATTTTTTTTCTTTTACATTTTTTTTATTATAAAATTACTAATATAACTTAAGATTTTACTTTTAATTTGATTTAGGTTTTTTTTATGATTAATTTTTATCATTTTCTATTTTTAATAAATTTGTTTTAGGTTTAATTTTGCATATAATAAAACACCAACAAAAAAAATAATAATTAGACTTAGTTTTGTCATTTATTTAATTTATTTTGTCATTTAAATAATTAATAAAAATACAAAAAGATGAATATTTTAATTTAATCAATTATTTGTATATTTTAGAATAGGTCTTACCTTTCTCTCTTCAAGTAAATACCTAACATTTCATATTTTGCTGATTTTATCTCATGGATTATCATAGCTTTAATTAAATCGCACAAAATTCGATTTGGTTGTATTGCTTGTTATTCGGACATTTCTATCTCATTTGATTCATCCCCATTTGTAAAAATTGTACCCCCATTCGCGAACATTTTGTAATAGCGTAGAATTTCAATTCCTGCAATTTACCGTTTTCCATATACTGTATAGTAATTAGGCGTGTATGGCAAGATTCAAAAATCAATCGCTAGATGACCTAATCAAAGAATAAAATAACTTGAAACCAACACACTTTTTCACACGCGCACCTCTAGGGTAACCTCGCTCGTTGCCTCGGAAATACAATGGTGTCCCTCGAATATGGGACGTGTTAGAACAAAGTTTGAATCTACTACCCTATATTTAAGTTTTGATGATAACAAAGTGAAAAGATATATTATTTATAAGATTCATGTATGAACTATCTGCTGCCTAAAATTACTATGTTCTGACTTGCAGATACTCTGATTTATATAAGAAAGACCACACCTATTCAGCATCAGAATTTGGTTTCAGACATCAGCATCAGAAGTTGCCATATCAGAATGTCAAAACCAGATGATCAACTCACGTACATGCTGAAGCCTGATGAACAAGACTGCGCTCAACACTCTGATAAAGAAACACAACAGTCCATCAGCAGCTAAGCAGAGTCAGAATGAGCCAAGCCAGAACTTGCATTAAGTAAGCAACGGTACTGTGCATTGAAAGCAAATTAATACCAACGGCCTCATTCCAGACAAGATCTGCTCGATAAGGAAAGTTTGTTAATAGCATTTAATCAAGAATATTGCATCCAACGTGCAACATCTCAGTGCTATATAAACAAGGCTTTGAAGATTGAAATGGCTAATGCTCTCCAAATCTCTACACGCATAAAAGCTGATCAAAATCTTCCTTGTCTCAGTTTTGCTAAACACTACACATTCTGATATTCTATCATTGTTTAGCAATCTAGTTTCTAAGCTTTAAGTTGTGTATACATCACAGTTGTGATACAGTTTTGTAGAAAACATTCACACACTCAGTTTTATCTCTTTGTAAGAAAGTGTTTCCTTGACAAACCGGGTTGTGGTTTGGATAAAGAAGGCTTTAGCAGTTGTTAAAGCAGTCTGTAATATTCAGTTGAATATAGTGGATTAAGACCTCGTTGGAGAGAGGCGAAATCACCTTGACGGGTGGACTGGAGTAGTTTGAGATCAAACGAACCAGGATAAAAATATCTTGTTCATTGCATTAGATTTCAGTTTTACAATTCAACCCCCCCTTCTTGTGTTTTTCACTACTTTAATTGGCATCAGAACGCCTGGTTCTGAGCTAAAACACTTAACCGTGTCAGTACAAGATCCAGCGTCAAAAAAACACAATGGCAGGAAACAATTCTCACATCAGCAATGACAACAATGAGGACAGAGACAGATTCAGCGGCAAACCTCCAGTCTTTGATGGAGAAAACTTTGATTACTGGAAAGACAGAATTGAAAGCTTCTTTCTGGCACATGATGCTGATCTGTGGGATATGGTGACAGATGGATACACGCACCCTGTGAATGCAAGCGGTCAGAAGATTGATAGAAAAACAATGTCTGATCAACAAAAGCGTGACTTCAAGAATCACCACAAGGCCAGAACCATCCTCCTCAGCGCCATCTCCTATACTGAGTATGAAAAGATCTCCAACAGAGACACAGCAAAGAATATTTTTGACTCACTCAGAATGACGCATGAGGGCAACGTTCAGGTCAAAGAAACAAAAGCTCTGGCGCTCATTCAGAAGTATGAGGCGTTCAAAATGGAAGAATTTGAATCCATTGAAACCATGTTCTCTAGATTTCAGATTCTGGTAGCTGGTCTCAAAGTTCTGGACAAAGGATACTCTACTGCTGACCATGTCAAGAAAATCATCAGAAGTTTACCCAAGCAGTGGAGACCTATGGTTACAACTCTGAAGCTAGCTAAAGATCTCAACAAAATCACTCTGGAGGAACTTATCAGCTCCCTCAGAAGTCATGAGATAGAGCTAGAAGCTGATGAGCCTCAGAAGCAAGGTAAGCCTTTAGCATTAAAATCTAACAAAAAATTTGAGTCTAAAGTTTTGCAGGCAGTTGAAGAAACATCTGATGGATCCTCATCAGAAGAAGACGAACTCTCTCTCCTTTCCAGAAGAGTAAATCAATTGTGGAAGCAAAGACAAAGGAAGTTCAGGAATCCCAGAAGATCTGATCAGAACGAGTCTTCTTCCAGATACAGAAGGACATATTCTTCCTCTGGATACAGAAGATCTGAAGGCTCCTCCAGTAGCAAAAAGCCAAACACCAAGGACATCATCTGCTATGAGTGCAATGAGCAAGGACACTATAAGAGTGACTGCCCAAAGCTTCGGAGGGAAAAGCCCAAAAAGAAGTTTGGAAGAGAGAAGAAGAAAAGTCTCATGGCTACATGGGATGACTCTGACTCGTCTGAAGCTGACTCAGAATCAGATGATGAGAGGGCAAACATAGCTCTCATGGCTAACATCTCAGAAGATAGTGAAGCCTCTGAATCAGACTCAGAATCAGATACTGAAGAGGTATTTCCTAACTTTGTTGTTAACTTTACAAAGGCCGAACTTGCTGAAAGCCTTAATGAGATTCTGGAATGTTATCAGCAAATTAGATCTAAATTCAGAGACCTGAAAAGGAATCTTGAATCTGACTCTAATAAGACTGAGAGTCTCAAATTGGAAAATTCTGAGCTGAGAAATAAGATTTCAAAATTAGAAAACACTTTACGAAACTCTCAGAAGGAACCAATTTCTGAAACTCCCAGCAACGCTGATGAGATCATCAAGGAGTATGATCACAGTTTCCAGAAGTTCCTAGCTAAAAGCATAGATAGAAGCAAAATGGCTTCAATGATCTATGGAGTTAGCAGAAACGGCAGGAAAGGAATAGGATACCAAGGTAAGGTTCCTACACCAAAGAATGTCATGGACTTAACCATTAAACACACTCCTCTGAATTCACATTTTGTATATGGTCACACACATGATATTAAATACACTAGCAGTAAGCACTCTGTGAAACCAAAATTCAACCAGAGTTTTGGTAAAACTAACAAATCAGGACCCAAGAAAATCTGGGTACCTAAGGATAAAATAATACATGTAGCAGATATCTTTAGCAGCAAGTCAGAAACACCAGTCATGGTACCTGGACTCTGGCTGCTCACGACACATGACGGGAAGAAGGCATATGTTCCAAAGCCTGGAACTTAAGCCTGGAGGCCACGTTGGCTTTGGAGGCAATCAGAGGGGAAAGATAATTGGCTCTGGAACTATAGGTAATGGAAATCTTCCCTCTATTAATAATGTTCTGCTAGTAGATGGATTAATGCATAATCTGTTATCCATAAGTCAATTAAGTGATAACGGTTATGATATAATCTTTAATCAAAAATCATGTAAAGCTGTTAGTCAGAAAGATGGGACTATCCTGTTTAATGGTAAGAGGAAAAACAACATTTACAAAATCAAACTTTCTGAACTAAAAAGTCAGAATGTAAAATGCCTTCTGTCTGTTAACAACGAGCAGTGGATCTGGCACAGAAGATTGGGGCATGTTAGTATGAGAAGAATATCTCAGATTAACAAACTCAATCTGGTCAGAGGACTTCCTAATTTGAAGTTCAATTCAGATGCTCTGTGTGAAGCATGTCAGAAAGGCAAATTTGCAAAACCTTCTTTTAAATCCAAAAATGTTGTTTCTACCTCTAAGCCATTAGAACTTCTGCACATTGACTTATTTGGACCAGTTAAAACTGCTTCAGTCAATGGCAAGAAGTATGGGTTAGTAATCGTAGATGACTATAGCAGATGGACATCGGTAAAGTTCTTAAGACACAAGGACGAGTCACACTCTGTGTTTGTTACCTTCTGTAACCAAGTTCAGAATGAAAAGGATCTTAGAATCGTTAAAGTCAGAAGTGATCATGGTGGAGAATTTGAAAACAAAGATTTTGAGTCATTCTTTAATGACAGAGGCATTCTGCATGATTTCTCTTGTCCTAGAACTCCCCAACAAAATGGAGTTGTAGAACGAAAGAACAGAACATTGCAAGAAATGGCCAGAACCATGATCAATGAGACAAACGTTGTTAAGACCTTCTGGGCAGAAGCAATAAACACAGTGTGCTACATTCAGAATAGAATCTCAATAAGACCTATTCTGGAAAAGACTCCATATGAATTGTGGAAGAACAGAAAGCCCAACATTTCATATTTTCATCCATTTGGATGTACTTGCTTTATATTAAATACAAAGAATTATTTGAACAAGTTTGACTCTAAAGCACAGAAGTGTATTATGTTAGGATACTCTGAACGCTCAAGAGGGTACAGACTATATAATACAGAAACACAGATTGTGGAAGAATCAATCAGTGTTCGTTTTGATGATAAGCTTGACTCTGAAAAGTCAAAGCAGAATGAAGTTTTTGCAGGTATAGAAATTGAATTTACAGGTTCTGAAGACAAGTCATCAGAAGCTCTCAATACAGACATTCCTTCAACGTCTGAAAGGAGCACTGCTAGAAATCCTACAACAGCTATTGATCAACCTCAGAAGAGATTACCCAGAAGCAGCTTGGATCACCCAGAAGAGACTATCTTAGGAAGAAAGGAAGATCCAATCAGAACAAGAGCAAGCTTCAGAAACTCTGAAGAAACTCTTATGGGACTTGTGTCTCTGATTGAACCTTCTTCTATTGATGAAGCACTTCTGGATAATGACTGGATTCTGGCAATGCAAGAAGAGCTGAATCAATTCAGCAGAAACGATGTATGGGATCTCGTTCCCAGACCAAAAGGATTCAACGTCATTGGAACAAGATGGGTATTCAGACACAAGCTTAATGAACAAGGTGAAGTCATCAGAAACAAGGCACGACTGGTTGCACAAGGTTATAGTCAGCAAGAGGGGATAGACTATACAGAAACCTTTGCCCCAGTCGCCAGGTTAGAATCTATCAGACTTTTAATTTCATTTGCTGTTAATAGAGGCATCACTCTGTATCAGATGGATGTCAAAAGTGCATTCTTAAATGGTTATATAGAAGAAGAAGTTTATGTACACCAACCCCCTGGTTTTGAAAATACAAAACATCCAGAACATGTTTTCAAACTAAAGAAGTCACTGTATGGTCTGAAACAAGCTCCCAGAGCTTGGTATGAAAGGCTAAGTAACTTTCTGTTAGAAAATGAATTCACCAGAGGGAAAGTGGACACTACTCTATTCTGTAAATCAGTTAAGAATGACATCTTAGTCTGTCAAATTTATGTTGATGATATTATTTTTGGTTCTACTAATCCTTCTCTTGGAAGAAAATTTGCTAAGTGTATGCAGGCAGAATTTGAGATGAGCCTCATGGGGGAACTGAAATTCTTTCTAGGAATTCAGATCAATCAAACTCCAGAGGGAACTTACATTCATCAGAGCAAATACATCAGAGATCTTCTGAAGAAATTTGACCTCTCAGAATGTAAGCCATCAAAGATTCCAATGCATCCCACGTGCATTCTGGAAAGAGAAGAGGTAAGCAAAAATGTAGAACAGAAAGTCTACAGAGGTATGATTGGTTCTCTCCTCTATCTGACTGCTTCAAGACCTGACATATTATTCAGTGTTTGTATCTGTGCTAGATTCCAATCAGATCCTAGAGAATCTCACTTAACAGCTGTTAAGCGAATTTTCAAGTATCTGAAAGGTACTACTAATCTGGGTTTGTTTTATAGAAAATCTAGTGATTACAGCTTAGTAGGCTACTGCGATGCTGATTTTGCTGGAGACAGAGTGGAACGTAAAAGTACTTTTGGAAGCTGCCAGTTTCTGGGAGAAAATCTGATCTCTTGGTCCAGCAAAAGGCAATCAACAATTGCACTATCAACAGCAGAAGCTGAGTACATAGCAGCAGCAGGATGCAGCACACAAATGCTCTGGATGAAAAGTCAGCTTGAAGACTTCCAGATTTTTGAGAGTAACATTCCTATACTCTGTGATAATACTTCTGCTATTTGCTTAAGTAAGAATCCCATTTTACATTCTAGAGCTAAGCATATAGAAATAAAACATCACTTCATTAGGGACTATATTCAGAAAGGTATTTTGAACTTAAAGTTTATAGATACAGACCATCAATGGGCTTATATCTTTACTAAACCCCTTTCAGAAGATAGGTTTAATTTCATTCTGAAACATCTCAGCATGAAAGTTTGTCCAGAGTGAAAATGTTTTAATTCCATATATTTACCTTCAGAATGTAATTGTTTTACTGTGAACTTCTGATCAATCTTCTTTCAGAAAGATAGAACATGCAGATTGTATCAGATGCAAGTCTAAAGATCTGAGAGTCTAAGCTCAAAGACAGACGTGATGATCACTACATCAAACAAGTGTCATCCAATCATCAGCATATCTCTGAAGCAGAACGCGTGCACGCTTATGAGAAGGCAAAGCGCTGATTGGGTGCATTGAGGCACATGTCTGGTAACCGTTTTTAAGTATCTTTCTCAAATCCCCCAAAATCAGCAAGCATTTAATGAAAAGTAATCATGCTTTTAAAATGAAATCATGATTTTTCTCTTTCTTAAAAACGTTTATCTTTTCAAAATATTTTGAAACTATATTTAAACACATTAATCTCTCATTCTCATTCTTTACGTTTTCTCACTAATACTCAAGCATTCTCTGCATATTTCTGTGTTCATCTCTTGCAAAACCCTTTTTCCTCAGTTTCTTCTCAAAACCTTTTTAGTGTGAACATGGCAACCTCCAGCAGTGCTTCTGCAGGTCCTTAGAAGAAAGCATTATCTGAGCAATATCAAGTGCCATTCAGAACACTCCTCACTCCTGTGAAGAATCTTGAAGTGCTTTCTGAATTAATCATTGATTTTGGAAGCTTGAAGGAGAACGGTTTTGACCTAACTGAAGAAGTTAGGGCACAGAAGTGGGAAAGGTATTTTGACAGGTTGGTTGGACCAACATTCCCTATGCTAGTCAAGGAATTCTGGATTCACGCCAAGGCTTCAACGCATCTAGTCACCTCCTTTGTTATGGGAAGAAGATTGTGATCACTGAGGATCACATTGCAAGGCTAATCGGTTACAGTGGCGGTGGCGTCCGTTGTGTGGACATGGCTGAAAGATATGCTGATGTGGGTGTGATAGCTGCAAGGATTTTCACTCATGGGGTGCCCAGCAGCAAGATCAAAGATCTGAAGGATCATTACAGAGTTTGGGCTAAGATAATTCTGGGGTGCTTCAACCATAGGAAACCAACCAGTTCACCTGATTACATAAATGTGGATCAGCAGTTTCTGATCTACTTTATTGATCAGAAGGTAAAAATCTATCTGGCTCATTTTCTGTTCAACCACCTCAGAACAAGTGTGAAGGAAACCAGGGAAGAAGAAAGAACCAAGAGGGATTGGATTCCCTTTGGAAGGTTGATATCAGATATTCTGACAGAGAATAGGCTGATAGAGCATCTGATAGAAGCTCAAGAGCTAAGCACCATTCAACCAACAGTTGGGAAACCTCTGAACGCAAAGAACTTGAAGAAAATGAAGCTGATAGAAAATATCCAGAAGGAACCCAGAGCTACTCCTATTGCTGATATTACCAGCAGAAGAGTTCCTCTGAGTGACTTTCCTTTATTTTCTGAGATAGAATCCAAACTAGAGGTGGTTCTCAGATACTTGGATGCGTGCAAGGCAGATGGTACAGATCCAAATCTGATTATCAAAGCTCTGCATCAACCTCAGCAAGAAGTGACTCTGAAGAAGACGAAGAAGAGGAAGGCACCTTCAGAAGGATCATCCCAGCAGACACCCAAGAAAAGAGGTAATTTATCTGCTGCTTCTGTTTTAAATTCTTCTACTATTCCAGCATCTATTCCTCCTCAAACCTCTCATAGAATCTCAATTCCCATCCCTACCATAGATGAAACTGTACCAGAAGAGGACCCTTCTGAGGCATTAAAACTCAGAAGACCCAGAACCAAACATCCCAAACCAACAATCTCAACAACATCAGCAATTGACAAAGTGCTGTCTGACATTGATCAACACACTTCTGATCAACTAAACTCTCAACCACAAATTGTCCCTCCTCCACAACCAGAACAACAGCAATCTGCTGAAGAACCAGAACAACAACAACAACCACTCTCATCAATTCCTGAAGAACCCCTTATCCCTGAACAACCAGAAATTCCAACAACCTCTCCTCAACCAGAAATTAATCCACCATCACCTCAACCTGAGTTTCATCGCTCTGAAACTCCTTCTCCTCAACCATCTAAACCTCATTCACCTCAACCATCACCTCTGGAAATCCAGCTTCCAGGTGGAACAACAATCACCTTAGCACAATTGCCATCCTCATCAGAATCAACACCACCAAATACTCCCAAAACACCACCCAGTCCAATCATAATTTCTGACTCTGAAACTCCCTCTCTAAAACAAACAGCTGCCAAGAAAACCACCGAAAACCCCAGCAGGACCTTCATAGACTTAACCAGTCTTGACCGTCTTGCTGATCTGAAACATAAAATTTCCATCCCTAAACCAAAACAACCAGATGTTGGCTCTGGTATTATGAATTTTGAAACAGGTGTGCAGCAATGGATTGCTTCTTTGAAGCAAGTCTGTCCTGGAATGATTGACCCAGCTGCTTTTGATCAGCTCTGGTCACAATTCAGACTTTGGGTACGTGCTGAAGCCCTCAAGTTGCAGGATATCAACTATGAGCAGGCACAACAGAATTTCAGCAAGCTTCTGAATGAAGTTGGAAGTAAGCTTCTGAAAGAAGACGTGCTCCCTCTGGATAGTGAACCTTGGTCTGAGAAACAGCTAGCTTCAAAGGTGCAACCAGAAGAAGACAAGACCATTCAAGCTGAAGAAAGTCAATCAGAAGATGTTGCTGAAAGCTCTCAGAAGCTTCCTGCTTCTGATGCTTCTCAAGCTGCCTTGGACAGGAAGACTCTGGAAGAACTAAAGCTGAATGACATGCGTTTGCAGCAGAGGATGGATGAAAATGACCAGAAGATGAAAGAAAGAATGGATGTGCAGGATAGCAAGATTGACACTGTTGTCAGCATGGTGCACAAGCAGAATGAGACTGCTGATCAGATCAAAGCCATGCTGGAGAACCTGTTCACACGCTTGCCTCCTCAACCTTAGTCTTTTTTTCATTCATGTCTTTTTCATGTTTTCTTTGATTTTCTGATGTACTGTTTGAATATGTTTTGTACTATTCTCATGTTTTGATTCTGAACCTTTCAATATGACAAGTCTTTTTTCTGATCTTAATTGTTTTAGCACATCACTTACACTTTTTGATTGCTGACAAAAAGGGGGAGAACAAGAATGATATTTTAAACAATAACGGCTAACTAGATAGAAATTCTCAAACATTCTAACTCTATTACTTGAAAATGTTTTTCTGTTTTGCTTAAAGTCTACAGGTACAAGGAAGCTCCTGGACACTCTGATCACTATGAAGCTTTGATCCGCTCTGATACTCTGATCCAAAGCAAAGCTCTGACAAGAAAAGCTCTGAAGCTCTGCTCTGACATGCTGATCTAAAGCTTCTGATAGTCAAAGACTCTGATACTCTGATGTTCAAAGAAAGGCAAAAGGATCTGATCCTGAAGAACACTTGTAAACAAAGGGAAGTAATAAAATCAGGGGGAGAATCTCTCAACTCTGATATCTTTTTACTCCTTATCTTTTTTCCTCTTACTCTGATGCATCTTTCTGATACCTTTTCACGTTATTTTCATTTAAAAATATCTAGTTTTTGTCATCATCAAAAAGGGGGAGATTGTTAGAACAAAGTTTGAATCTACTACCCTATATTTAAGTTTTGATGATAACAAAGTGAAAAGATATATTATTTATAAGATTCATGTATGAACTATCTGCTGCCTAAAATTACTATGTTCTGACTTGCAGATACTCTGATTTATATAAGCAAGATCACACCTATTCAGCATCAGAATTTGGTTTCAGACATCAGCATCAGAAGTTGCCATATCAGAATGTCAAAATCAGATGATCAACTCACGTACATGCTGAAGCCTGATGAACAAGACTGCGCTCAACACTCTGATAAAGAAACACAACAGTCCATCAGCAGCTAAGCAGAGTCAGAATGAGCCAAGCCAGAACTTGCATTAAGTAAGCAACGGTACTGTGCATTGAAAGCAAATTAATACCAACGACCTCATTCCAGACAAGATCTGCTCGATAAGGAAAGTTTGTTAATAGCATTGAATCAAGAATATTGCATCCAACGTTCAACATCTCAGTGCTATATAAACAAGGCTTTGAAGATTGGAATGGCTAATGCTCTCCAAATCTCTACACGCATAAAAGCTGATCAAAATCTTCCTTGTCTCAGTTTTGCTAAACACTACACATTCTGATATTCTATCATTGTTTAGAAATCTAGTTTCTAAGCTTTAAGTTGTGTATACATCACAGTTGTGATACAGTTTTGTAGAAAACATTCACACACTCAGTTTTATCTCTTTGTAAGAAAGTGTTTCCTTGACAAACCGGGTTGTGGTTTGGATCAAGAAGGCTTTAGCAGTTGTTAAAGCAGTCTGTAATATTCAGTTGAATATAGTGGATTAAGACCTCGTTGGAGAGAGGCGAAATCACCTTGACGGGTGGACTGGAGTAGTTTGAGATCAAACGAACCAGGATAAAAATATCTTGTTCATTGCATTAGATTTCAGTTTTACAATTCAACCCCCCCTTCTTGTGTTTTTCACTACTTCAGGATGCCCTAGCAATGACCCTTCGATAAAAAAGATCGTAGTCCCTCGATGACCCTCGATGTTGCCTTCGATTAAAACGATCTCGTCCTTTACGAAAATTGCTAAAGCGTCTCCTAAGTTGCTTTCGATGATTGTAAAATTGACCCGCTTCTGTCCCTTCACATCCAACGATGGGGCTTCTTACGAAATCAATGGTAATATAGCACCATTAAAAGGAGGAAGAAAAGAAAAACTTAAGACCCTTCGAGTAGATAGATTTGTTCTTAGTTACTCGCTTGCTCATGAAAAAAACTTTTACAACTACACTCTCATTTCAAAACATTTTCAAAAAGACAAAACATTTTGTATACGTTCTTATAGAGATGAGAACCATTGCAAAACCTCTTTTCAAAACACTTTCCGAAACACGATTTACAAACACATATTTGAACCATTTTTCAAAACAAAACTTTGTATACGTTCTTATAGAGACGAGAACCATTACAAAGAGATTTTTCAAAATACTTTCAAAGCCCACACCACAAGCACACTATCAAATGAAAGCAAGTGATCTAAACGAGTAACTAAGAGCCCATGGAAAACCATGGATGAAAAGGGTGCTAATACCTTCCCTTTTCATAATATACCCCCTGTGTTGCACCCCAAAATTTGCCCTCCTAATTTCTTTTATTTGGCTTAGACTCTTGCATTCATCTGTATATATTCCATTAGGTCATTAACATACATTTTCATTCAATAAAGCGCTTGAGGTTCGAGGTTTGGTGGTTGTGCGATATTAGGGTTTCGCAATGGATAAGGTGTTCGTATCCAATAAGGCATGATTCTTCTGATCATCTTTCAAGCAGTAAAATATGGAACTAGGGTTGCAAATATGCTTATTGAGGGTTCCATCTTTTTCAAGTTAAGGGGGTTATTACTCATTCAGATACATTCAAGACTAGAATCAAAGTATTCC
The DNA here is from genome assembly GCA_948472305.1 of Vicia faba. NCBI lineage: Eukaryota > Viridiplantae > Streptophyta > Magnoliopsida > Fabales > Fabaceae > Vicia > Vicia faba. Next base: position 1,025,882,217 of record OX451738.1, read on the forward strand.
TCCACCAAGTTTGTACTTGTCAGCATTTCATCGACTGGGGTTCATTAGGTTTTCTAAGTCATGGCCATCTTGGTCATATTTCTTTTGGTATCCCCGTGTTCACTTCCAAGTTGTTCTACGAGATCATCTAAGAGCTACTAAATCAGGCATTCATTATCCCCTTGTGCTCAATGTCCTCCTTTGATTAGAGTTTCCCTACGCTTGGGATTGTTGGATGAATTTCGCAGGACTAATAGTCAGAGGTTCTTCGTCAATGATTAGCTAGGGCTTTCTTTCGACCTTTCTTTGTAAATCGAAAGAGGGAACTTATTACTTAAGTCACAAGCTGGGTGATTGGAAACTTCATACAGAAAACAAATGTGGATATACTGGTGCCCACTTTACCGTTGGATCTTTGTTTATCATTGATTCAAATAAATTCTTTCAATTAGCTATGATGCTTGAGGATCAAGATGTCACATTGCTTAGGCCATACAAGTTATCTCTTTGGTTCTCACACGAGGCTTTGAGGATGCAATTTGAAGCTAAATTTGAAAGGTTAAAAGAAGCTTTTGGAGGGAAAGAAAGATTCAAGCCATATTTCATCTCCAAGATATCAAGTATCACAAAACTCATCCAAGAAATATTTAAGAATCCGAATAAAATACAATAATGTGAAAGCAAGGTTACTACTACAATTTATAATCCTATCCTTGGCAAATTATATTTGTTAAAGATACAGTGGGTAAAAAAAAGGGAAGCAACCATAATATTTGGCAAGTAGGATGACATCATTTACTATTTTGATGGTGATATGAATGTCAAGCCTAAAGATTATACTTCATCCAGTGGAGAATTGTTGTGGAAAAGGACCAAGCCATCATAGAATTTCACTCGTTACAATTTGACATCATTTGCCATAACACTGATTGAGCTTACACCAAAGACTCTGTTCAAACTTCTATTTTGTCCAAAAGATGGAACCATTGTTTGAAAATATATTCTCATCCTCACATTGTAGGTTCTATTACAAAAATTCAATACTAGGTTACAACTCACTACATCATCTTACATTACATCATTGAGCAAAATACACAAAAAAATAGAGTTACGTCCTACACTAAATTCCATCTTCATCATTTTGCCGTCATGATCATTTTGTATGCTATATTGCCAAATACCATGTCAATGACCAAATATGCAACTAGAATCGGGTCTGCTGGAGTTGTTAGGAGGCAGGCTGTTGATATTTCCCCTCTTCACCGTGTTAATCAGGCCATTTATCTTCTTACAACAAGTGCTCGTCAAGCTGCATACTTATTAATGCTGCCAAATGTTCATCAAACAACTATGCTATCAAGAAAAAGGATGAGATATGGAAAGAGTTTTTTTTAACCAAGACAAAAACAAAAATGACCCTTACCAACTTAACCATAGTCTTCTCCTGCATCAGCTTCCACCACAGCTTCATCAACCTGCATTGGATGGGACGCTGCAAAGAGTTCTTTCTACCCCTTTTGCACTCATTTTTTGACAACAGTCATGGTGGAATACCTTTCCATCCCACCTCTCTTCCAGTATTAGGCCTATCTGAAGGTGATAAACAATGTATACGTGACTGTAGCAGCATAATGGCCAGACACCTTTTTGCAGGTAAAAGCGGAGAATTTATCCATGCCCAAGTAAATGCCCTTCTGTCCTCTCTAGATATTGATAGCAACGCTCATGAAGAGGGACCTATACCTGAAAATTTTAGGGAGCTTGATGATTATTGGAACAAGTCTCAAGACAACGTAATACAAGATGCTCATGCTGCAATACTGGATGAAAAAGAACTAGAAGTGTCCTTTGACAGCTTCCCATACTATTTAAGACCTGCAGGTTCAGAAATATATCAGGAGATGCTTGTAAAAGCACTTGCGAAATCCTTCGGTGCTAAATTGCTCACATTCGATAGCCAGTTGCTTTTGGGTGGTTTATCTTCTAAGGAAGTCGGGATTCTCAAAGATGGATTTACTGCCGATAAATCTTGCAGCTGCCCAGGCAAAATAAAAAGCTCATTCTCAGGAGGAAGCCCCTAGCCCATCCACAGTTCAACCCTGCATAGAAAATGGGAAATAGAAAATTAATTAAACAGTCTCCAACATCTTATCAACAAACTCTAACAGTGATAACAAAAATAACTAACAGATTTGTTCAATCCTTCCTAACCTCTTAAACTAACTCCTAACTAATTTTTAACAGAACTGGTAGAAACCTGTAACAAACTCTGAACAGAATTCTCAACGAACCAATAACAGAATGCCAACTTTTCTAACTAACTCTATAACTCCTAATTGCTAACAAACTCAACAGAAAAAATAATAGACTATAAAAGAAAGGTCCATAACAGATGGCAGGGGGGATTCATTTAGTGAGATACAATTATTCACTTGACAAAAAATTCACAGAGAAGGATTCAGAAACTCACCTTGAATCTCATTTTTTTCTTCGATCTGGCTGAAGAATCACCAACAGAGAAATCTAAAAGCTTTTTCTTCACCCTCATTCTACTTCATCTCCCACGTACCATTCTCCATCTTCACCACCTTCATCCTCACCACTGAACCTTAACACTCAGATCCTCTGCAACCTCACCATCTTCATCGCTTCATCATTTTTCATCTTCGATCTTCAAAAACCCAAATCTGAACCAACTTTCTACACACAACAATGTCAATCAGATCTTCAGTGTATTATTATTAACATCACACTGTTTCTACAGTATCATCACTGAAACACAACAAAATCATGCAAGAATCACAAATTCGCAACACAAGAAACAAAAGCAGAGAAACGAAAAAAGAGAATAAGGACGCGTCATACCTGAAGTTCACCTTCGTTGGAAAATGTGATCTTCGTCGTCGTTGTCATAATCAAGGTTAGGGTTTGCAACCCCCAATTCTTTGATTCCTATGTAAAGAAAAAATAGGAAGAATTTGAGGTCGGATTCGTATGTGGTATTTGATTCAGAGGGAGTTTCGTATAAGTTTTGTGTTGTTTCATGGAGGTTTGTACGATGAAACCGTCGTTCTATTGCAATACCGTCAAGGGATGAAAATGAAGTTGAGTAGGAGAGCACGAAGACGGTCGTGAGTTTTGTGATTGAAGAAGATGAAGGGCGGCGAGTTTGAGATGGAAGGCGCCGCATTTTGTATCAAAGAAAAAGAGAGTCGAGTTACAAAAGAAACCGAAAAGGCATGTGATTTTGAACCCTAAACATATCCAATATGATATCGTTTTAGAATGCTGCATATGGAGAATTAATTGTTGGATTGGATTGGGCTTCTTTTTGAAAGCATCTGCCTTAACCTTACTGCAATTGGGAAGTTCTTTTTGTCCTTTTCCATTTATTGTTAGTTTTATTTTCAACAATTCTTTATAATAATACAAATAATGCCAAAACATATAGTGAACTTGGTGATATAATTTTGTTTGGATCATGTGATCTCTTGCTTTTGGGCCTTCGCTGTTGTATATCTCCGAAAGGCCGTTAGCATTTTTTTTAGTGAGATTAGGAGCTGTTGAACATAAATGTTGGTTCTGGATCCTCCACCTTGAGCCTTGTGCCCCAAACACCTTGCTGAAGCATACATCTAATCTCAAATCCACACCCCCTTCTGTTTAGAGTTTTAAGTTCTTTCCCTATTAATTTTCTTTTCATTCTATTTTTTTTTTGTTAATAAAGTTAGTAATAAAAAGGAAATAAAAAGTAGTAGAAATATGCTAATTGATTTTAGGTTTCTATTTAGAATTTAATTAGAGTTTCTAGTATTCATTTCATGACTAGTTTTGCTTGCTAATTTTGTCATGATCTTTTGGTAGACTTTAGCACCAATTTTGTGTAATATTGTTGAATAATAGGGACTCTGGTTGAAAATTTTCAAGAAGTTTCAAAGCGAACTAAGAGCACAACCTTCATCAAGGAAATTCAAAGAGGCTTTCGGTAGAGTTTTTTTTATCGCTTGCATGGCTTTGAAGAGGCAACGGATCTTCTCCGTTCTGTATCGTTACAACCCTATTTTATTCTTCATTTCCGTATTTTACCACAAAGCATATGAATGCTAACATTAGGTAGACGTTTCCCTTTCATTCATCCTTGACTTAGGTCTAACAATGCATGATAACATTAGATTTAGAAATAGGCTAGTCTCCCTGTGACTTTTCTTCCCCTTTTTGCATTTGCACTAAAACTAAAACTTCTTTTCTTTTCAAAATTCGAAACACTTTAAAACTACTGATAAGAATCATATCTTTGTTAAGTATACGAGACGATAAACGAGTTTCTTCTCGACCTTATTATTCTCGTATTCTAAGCTTTGGTATGGTTCAAGTCTCAAAGACTCATTTCATGAATAAGTAGAGAAATGGCTAAGATCTCTCCCTTGAGATTAACTAGTTGTTATCTACAAGTAAAAATATCAACCAATACAAACTCTTTCTGCCTTCGGGCCTTCCTTTCAAACTCTTTTCAAAAGAGCGCATTGATCCACTTCTGTGCTGACGCGTAAATCTCCAAAGGTCGAGTTGCGACAGAAGGCGAAATTAATATCATTCATTAAAAAAACAAACAAATTCAAACTTTTGTGCGTCCAGGCACATTTCTTTCCAAACTTTTCAAGAGAGCATGTTAATTCACTTATGTGCTGATGCGTAAGTCTCCAAAGGTCGAGTTGCGGCAGAAGGAGAAATTAATATTGTTCGGTAAAAAAAATACAAACAAACAAAAACATGTAAGCAGAACTATGGCTGCTCTGATTCCTTAAAAGGGATACGTAGGCATCGAGGTAGGGCCCGAACGAGCACAATTTTAATTTTCCCTATATTTTTCCCCCTTTCTTTTGCATGCATTCTCCCTTTAGAAGTATAGCAAACAATAAGCATAGATTAAACACTCCCATAAGATAGATAACAAGAGTGGATACCATAGAGTACTACAGGCGTGTGGCGTGCTAATACCTTCCCCTTGCGTAACAGACTCCTTTACCCTTATCTCTTGGTCGTTCGACCTCGATTTCACCCTTTTCAGGTTTTCTCGATGTTTACCTTTTCCTTCCTGTGGGATAAAAGACGTTCGATGGCGACTTCATTGTTTGATGATTTTCAGCCGGTTGTTTCAGCTGGCGACTTCACTGGGGAATAGGTCGACCAAATGCTGGTCCACCCCGGAGTCGCTCCTAGCTCTTACTTTATTTTCTTTGGGTGTTTATTTTTATGCTTTCAGTTTACTCATTTGTACATGTTTATCTGAGCATAAGCTTGCATTACATTTTATTGCTTTCCCTATTTGTCATCTATTATGCTGGACTCTGTTTTCCATGTTGGGTGGGGATGTTACTATTAAGGTAAAAGGCCCAGTACCCAGGCCAGAGTGCACTTGGACACTAGGAATAGAGTAGGGGAATGACGGTTATAGGACGTGGTCCGATTAGTGCAGTCATGTCATATACCACGCTCGGATGAGGTTCAAATGAATTACTATCGGCACCCACGTCTGTGGGCAAGCCCATAGCACTTTCAGGAGAACCCGTGATTTTTGAGTTACCATTGTCTTACTCTGACCTAGTCTTCACCCGTGAGTGGGGAGGGAATCTTATCACAGGTACAGTTGGTGACTATGTTCAAATGGTTACTCGTGCTCAGGTGGTGACTCATGATCAGATAGAGACTGTGATCAGACAGCGACTATTGGTTCTAATGATCATGTTCTGGACTTCTGTCAATGACTTATGCATATGATATTCTGTTGGTGACTATTTGGTTCTCAGATTTATTTACTAAGCTCCTGACTTGTATACTTGGAAGTTCATTCAAGCCTTTAATCTTGGCATTCCCAGTGTATTCAGAAATTGCTCAACAATATCTGATGTTCCTGAAGCCTTGATCTCATGCTACTTAGATCTACATAGTACTCGACTCTTATATGTGCGGAAGCTATGCCGGACCTTTGATTTGATAATATTCATATGGTTCAGAAGCAACGCAGCAATCATATTCAGAAAATGATGGAACCTTAATCCCATTTGATCTCATATATGTGCATACATAACATGGTTAACCACATGCTTAACATACATGTTCTGTGATTTCCAAGGAATCGTATTTGTAAACCTTGTGTTAAAACTTTCCATCTTTTACTTACGTAAAATCAAAATCAAATCATGTAAATTCCTTGGAAATGACGGAACATGACATGGCATCCATTCATGCACCCCATGTATATTCATCCATAACAGGTACTCGAAGATTGGGGATTCTTATTCAGACATGGTGCTCTCCTTGGAGGTTAAATTTGATTTCTTGCTCCACATGTTTAGGGATCAGTTATGGAATAACTCCGGGTATACATGCAAGCTTTGGCCCGTGGTCAGAAATTTCTTCGAACAGGAAGATATTTTATTGAAAACTCAGATGATCCAGGTCACGAAAGCTCTAAGGATGATCAATAAAGTTACTGCTGCAGCAGGTTCTCTTGTTTCCTCATCCTCTTTTGGGAATTGCTTCCAACCATGAGTGCTACGCAATCCTTAGTTCTTGGAACATCTTATCAGCAGATGGTTCCCATTTACTATGTGATCTTATGTCAGTGCTTCTTTATTTTTGACCAACGTTAGATGTGGTTGCCACGTCGGGGCATCATACCTTTTAATCAGGGGCATCCTCCATAACTTTGTGTTCCCTAATTTGTTCAACAAGAGCCAGTCTTTATTCCCCAAGTGAATTCATGGGGAAATTTTTTAAGCCAAGACACAAGAACCCTGATGAGCATGCTAATGCGAGCCCAATGCATTACATCCTATTATTCCCAGTTCTTCCCAGCTCTGATCTTTGAGGAATTCCTCCCACAAACGTCTCTTCTAATTATGATATGTATGCTAGATATACCTCCTATTATGGGGTACCCGGTTTTGATATTGAAGACTACAAAGGGGTTGAAATATAAAGCCCAACACATGTTTGGCGTCTCTTCCAAAGGTCCAATTCCTCTTTGGCTAACTGCCACACTCTTTTTCACCAGGGGGATGTCTCTTTTATTCTGATAGAAGATAAACTATATTTTTGTGTGGCGTAGTATGCCTGATGATGCAGCTTATATCGTTTCGCTTGGAAAAGCATTCATTTTTTCTCCTGAAAGAATCTAGACGCATATTATACTAGGGCACCTGGCCAATCGATTGAAGATGGTACGTCATCCAGAGACAAGACCCAAGACAAGATCAATCCAGAGACTGTAGTGTCCAAATCATATCAGAGGGAGAATTTTCTCACTCACCTCATGCATCTTCATGCATCCATAGAAGGTACTCAGAAGGTACTCGGAATGGGGAACCCTTATTCGGATTCAGTATTCTCTTTTCAAGAACTGCCAATCTTGACGTCTCACTGCTTCATGATCAGATTCAAGTTATGAAACAACCTTGTGAGGAATTGGATGAGATAAAAAGAATTAGATGGGGCTATTTATTGGGGATATGCAAACAATTGTCTGTAGTTAGAAATCCTCAAGGAGAAAAGATAGCCAATTGAAGACTCGGTTGAGTCGGGTATAGAATTTTTGAAGACAGTGTCGATAAAGAAAGGTGATCTTGTATACGTTGTTGCAACATGAGCTGTCATTCATCCCCAGCCTATGGGACTTTTTTTTTTCAAATCATGAGATACTTTATGGGTCTCACCCAGAGCTTCGTGTTCTCGGATTTCCTTGCTAGCAGCTAGTTTCTGGCCTCCAAGTGAACCCATGAGGTAAAAATTACCAGCAGAGACAAAGAAAGTTTGAGAGGCAGGTTGATAAAATCTCTATACCTTGTATCCAATTACTTCCTTGTGTGTTGGAAGCTCAGTTGATTAAGCTTCGTGCTTTGGGCCACCCTCCAACAAATTTCTCTCCTGATTTCGATACAAATGCTAGATGTGTCTCCCACTCTGGGGCACTTAGTTAGGATATTGAATACTGCAAGGGGTTGAAGTATGAAGTTTGGTACTTGTTTGGATTCTTTTCCATGGTTCAGTCCATGTTTGGAGAACCATTTTAGGCTCTTTTTTTTCCTCAGCTGGATGCTTCTTATGTGTAAGTATAAGATGGGGTGATGCTTCTGTGATGAAGAAGTATAAGAGTTCTTAGATATCTGTTGTTGTGTAGAAGAAAAATACCTCAAAAGTCGAATGCTATATCCATAGTTTACTTTCTTCTGTGTAGTAGAAGATCCTTTGTTACAGTTTCTGGATTTCTCTTTTGTGTAGTAGAAGACGGAGGCTCTTTTGTGAAGTAGGAGATCCTTCATGATTCGGTTGCTAAAACTTCTCTCTTGTGAAGTAGGAGATGAAGCTTCCTTTCTTCTGTGTAGTAGAAGATTCTTTGGTATGGTTGCTGGATGTTGCTTCTATGTAATAGAAGACGTCGCTTCTTTTGTGTAATGGGACACGCTCCGAAATTCAGTGGCCGGTTTTCTCTTCTGTGCGATAGAAGATGGTTGGCATTTCTTCTTTATGGTAGAAGATACTTTGTGATGCAATTTATTCAAGTTCGCTTGATAAAGTCCTCATCACATATGGTGAAATGTGATCACCATACTGGGGCACTAGGTCATTCCATTAAATACTGCAGGCCATTCAAAGAAAATATGCAAGACCTGCTGGATGCAAAGGCTATTAATTTCAGGCAAGCCAGTCAGATTTGAAGTCTCCGTTGACTCAGCAGATATCAAGATTGGCAGATCATCGTCCGAAGCAACAAGTCCATACGGAGACTAGTCTCCTCAACATGGCATTTTCAAATTACGTTTGCATTCTCATTTGTAATCTTTCTTGTTTTGGTTTAATACTTTCTTGTATGCAAAACTTGCTTATTGTTGAATACTAATCATAATGCGTTGAGTATGTTTATTTTGAATTAGTCCATTCGTATTCACTCATGAATATTTTTCTTTGACTTTTTTATACTTAACTCTAGTTAAATAAAGCAAAGTACCTCTGGAGGGAGGATGATGAGTAATATTCCGAAAGTTCAAACGGTGTGCTTTTGAATAGGACCCTGCTGCCGATGTACAGGCCTTGTTTCAAATTCCCAAACACCGGAGATATAAGGGAGATAGACCCTCGTTAACCCCTTTGAGCCTTGAAGTAGGAGTTTCTTTTCTTTTCAGAAAAACCCTCACATTTAACCCGGGGCAGGGTAGATTTCAGTTAATCTGATTGAACATTCAAAACTCATTAAAAGTGCGCATCAAAGGATACAACAAAGGTTATCCTTCAGAAGGTTGAGAAAGAACAAAACCACAATGGATAAATTTCATATATCAGCAGCGTGCATCAATGATAATGATATCCCAATAGATATATCTCGCACATCGAAAGGTCAAAAGGTGACGATACCATAATGGCTATTTCTCGTCAACCAAACAGCAAGTCAGTCACACCTTTTTCAGCAAGCCAAAAAATGACTCGGAATCACACGACTAGTTCAAAAGAAATGATCAAAGAAAAAGACAAAAAAAGCCCCGCTAAGCCCAAAACTTGAAAAGACAAGTCGCTTATGCAAAAGTCAGGGCATCCCGATGGACTTCAAAGTCAAAATCAAAAGGAATTTGTCCAGGCAAAAGTTAGGGAATACAAAAAGGAAGCGAAAAGTGCGGAAAGCGAAAATGTATCACCAAGTAGAAATCCTTAACAAAGAATAAAGTCGTGTGATCGAAAACCAAGAATGAAAGAGGTGAGTGAATGCCATATCCTTCTCAACCATGGTAAACTCTTTTGAGGGATGAGTGCTGGTATTAGTTTAACTGAATTTAGGATTGGAGAATATCATGGAGAATGGGTGGGCACCAAATATTTTGAGCCTTAAATCCGTTTTTTCTAAAACCATGAACCAGGCCACGTTACAACCCTGAAAAGTCCTAACTGAAGCAAGGGTTAATTTGAAAGCACACTGTAACGAGAATACGGTAATCTGACTCCTAGAGAGGCTTGCAAAAACTTTTGAGTTGGTATTACTCTATCTTTTTACTATCTTTTGTACAAATTTTTGATGTTTCAAAATATTTTTTTATATAAATCTTTTAACCTCAAGACGAACATGACTTTGCATTACAATTATCATTCTTATAATAAACATTCTTTGCATATGAACAAGCGCTTAAACATCGAGTAAGCTTTCATAATGAGCATCAGATGAAAGTTTGATCATCTTCAGGGACAAATTGCTTCAGAATACCGTTTAAAGGTAAATCATTTGTGAGAATGGTCTTAATCTGGGGCAAATCTTCAGTTGACTCCATCGAGTAAAAGAATACCAGTTTGAGAAATGATCTGAAGTAGATTGCAAAAGTTGGTCTCCCAAAGTTTCTAATAAGCAGTGGTGCATTACTTTCAGTTGGTCCCAAGGGACATATTTCTTCAAGTATCTGATTAGAGATTAAAGTAGTTCAAGTCGAGGAGTATGGTTGTGAGGTAACCTATATTCAAGAGCCAACCACTCTAAGGTTATGTTGCCTTCGAAAATACTCAAATTTCTCATCCATCTGTGAGCATGAGGTAAAGGAAAAGGTTTGTCGAGATTCTGTTAAGCAAGGGGCAGGTGTGTTGAATATTCTTTCGAGTAGGTATTCAGCCAATCTGAGGCATTCAAGTCGGGATTTTATCCCTCAAAGTGCAGTTAAATTGGGGCAGTTATGTCGAGATTTGACAAATCTCTCTAAGAGTGCATTTGATCAGAGGAGAACCTTCCCAGAATTTGAAGATGTATGGGCATTCACTCAAGCATAGTTGGAATCATCTCCAATTTTGATTATCTAAACATCATGTTCCAAAGTTCATAGCACTGGGGCAGTTATGTCGAGATTTGATAAATCTCTCTAAGAATTTGTTGATTAGGGTAGAATCTTTTTAGAATTCAGAGATGCACGAGAATTCAATCAAGCATTGTTGAAGTTATTTCCAACTTTGGTCAGCCATGGGCAGTATTCTGAAGTTCATAACACTGGGGCAGTTTATCTTGGTGGTATAAATCTCAAAAAGTCCTCTCGAGGCAATTTTTCTGCAAAAGCCTTACAGACTGGGGCAAGAATTCATGTAAGGGCTTTCTCTCTTCTTGAGTAGTTGATCAGATCAAGTCCATACGCAGGCTAAACGGCCTATGAATTTGAAAATCATACCGAGAAGTCAGGATTGTCATCTTCGACTTATCAAGGACTCAAGTCCACTTACTGACATCATTTGTCCTAAGGCAAGGTTATTATCCCCAGTTAAAGTTTGGATTGTTATCCACCGTAGGATATGAGCAGTAACGCAAAGATTATTTGGGTTTGTTTACTCGTACAAGATACGATGGGAATATCGCTTCCTAAGGATGCCTCCTCCAAGTAAAAGACCTGTTGCTACTTGACATAGACCTATCTACCAAGGGGTTCCTCTTTTGAGACATTTTCTCCCCAGTGAAGTATCTTGATTTCTCTGCAGAAGAAGAATGTTCTTTCTCCCTGGAAATATAGAAGTTGTTTAAAGTCTGGTTGACCCCTTTTCATTGGACTGCAATTTATTTTTGCAGCATCTCCTCTAAATTCCATTTTTTAGTGGCATTTCTCCTCGGAGTCGATGTATTGAAGTTGCAATCTTGCATCACGATTTTTAACCGGTAATTGATAATTCAAATTGTCTATTCTTCGGTAAGGTTTTCCATTCCAAATAGGGTCACGTCACCCCAATTTCTGTTTTGCGAGTACTGTTGGTCTTACATGACAAAATGCATACCGGCAAATGAATCAAGAAGGGTCTGTATGTGACTAACATGAGGATGTTCGTATAATGAGATCCAATTTCCCCAATGTAACTATTCTTCTTTCCCTAATGGAGCAAGTGTCCTTTCTCTCTGGTGAGGTGTACATGAAGAATTCTGGTCATAACTCTTTCGTTACCAGTGGTAGAAGATTTTATTGAGGTATCCCCAATGGAGTTTCTATCTCGGGATGTGGTTTCTCCCCCAAGTGAGAATCTTTTACCCCCCAGAAATGTTATCCCCAGTGTGTTCTGAGTAGAATTATTTTTATTTAAGAATTTATATACTCTCCAACAGAAGTTATCTTCGTCAAGAATTTCTATGCCAGAAGTTTCCATTCCCAGCAAAGCTTTTCTCTTTCCAACATGATAAATAATTTGATCCCCGTGAAAAGAGGAGTTTGATAAGAATTCAAGATCTTCACTGGACTACAATTTATTTTTGTAATGATCTTCCCAGGAAGTTATTTCCCCAGTGACATCGATCTTTAGGGGTCGACGGTTCCAAATCTCGGTTCCCCGTTTAAGTTTATTTTGCATGTTCTCTACAGAAGATCAGATGTGCAAGAATAATCGTTCGGAAGTTCTTTATCTTCTCAGCAGCCGATTGTTGGCCTGTTTTCTTAATGCATTGCATCATTGCATTGCATCATTATATTGCATCTACTAAAACGCGTAGCACTTCCATTGCATGGAGCATTACGCTATAAAAAAAAGAATTTCAAACATGCATGAGTATAAGCCAATTGTGTCCACCTGTGGTAACAAGATTGTTATGCGCTCATATTTGATTCATCTCTACAACAAGCCTATGGTAATTCTATTATGTTTCCCCAGCAAAGTTTGTTTTGATTCACCACCAGTCGGGTCTTTGGTATTTCTCCATTTCCCCAGTAACTTTGTGGTTTGCGCTCTCCTTTGTAAGCCTTTGGTTATTTTACCCGCGTTTGCTTTGTCGTTAGAGTATGAGTAAGAGTTGTCTCATAACCTTTCTTTCTTCTCAAGTGTTTGAGTATCCATACTTGGTGTGTGGTAACTCAAACAATTGCCACTCTTGAAGAATTAACACCCCGCCTTTGGCCTGATGGATTTTTTATAGTCCTTGCATATTTGTAACTTATTGAAAGCCCCGTGTGTTTTGGCAATCTTTGTGAGAGTCTGCTTTGACCAATCTCTCTCTCTTGTAAAGTTCACCTTCTATTAGTGCTCTTTGAAGGTCCTGCTTGGTCGGTTCCTTATTTTGGTTTATCCGCGTCAGTCGGGTCCTCCTTTCGTTAGCCTAGCTAACTTTTTTTGATTAAGAGTCTTTCAATGTCTCTTCAAAGTCTAGTTGTCTGGCGCCCTTGTTTAGGCGAATGCGTCCTTTTTTTATTGGGGCTTTCTTCGGTTAGCCTCGTCCCTGTGTTCACTAGCAATTCTAAACATTTGTTTCTTGATGATCAACTTCGCTCTGGTGTATCTAACTCTGACCAGATATGCATACCTTTATCATTTGTTGAGAGCCCCCTTCGGCTGGTCTTTGCAGTTGTAAGTTCGCCTTCGACTGGCGTTCTTTTCTTAGGAATCTACCTTCGGCATAGTATTCCTCGATAAAGATTCCCCTTCGGATGGTTTCTTTATCCTAAAGTCCACCTTCGGCTGGCATCCTTTAAAATCCACCTTCGGCTGGTATCATATGTTGAGAGTCCCCTTCGGCTGGTCTCTTTGCAGTTGTAAGTTCGCCTTCGACCGGCGTTCTTTTCTTAGGAATCTACCTTCGGCATAGTATTCCTCGATAAAGATTCTCCTTCGGCTGGTTTCTTTATCCTAAAGTCCACCTTCATCATTTGTTGAGAGCCCCCTTCGGCTGGTCTTTGCAGTTGTAAGTTCGCCTTCGACTGGCGTTCTTTTCTTAGGAATCTACCTTCGGCATAGTATTCCTTTATCATTTGTTGAGAGCCCCCTTCGGCTGGTCTTTGCAGTTGTAAGTTCGCCTTCGACTGGCGTTCTTTTCTTAGGAATCTACCTTCGGCATAGTATTCCTCGATAAAGATTCCCCTTCGGATGGTTTCTTTATCCTAAAGTCCACCTTCGGCTGGCATCCTTTAAAATCCACCTTCGGCTGGTATCATATGTTGAGAGTCCCCTTCGGCTGGTCTCTTTGCAGTTGTAAGTTCGCCTTCGACCGGCGTTCTTTTCTTAGGAATCTACCTTCGGCATAGTATTCCTCGATAAAGATTCTCCTTCGGCTGGTTTCTTTATCCTAAAGTCCACCTTCGGCTGGCATCCTTTAAAATCCACCTTCGGCTGGTATCATTTGTTGAGAGTCCCCTTCGGCTGGTCTCTTTGCAGTTGTAAGTTCGCCTTCGACCGACGTTCTTTTCTTAGGAATCTACCTTCGGCATAGTATTCCTGGATGAAGATTCCCCTTCGGCTGGTTTCTTTATCCTAAAGTCCACCTTCGGCTGGCACCCTTTAAATTCCACCTTCGGCTGGCATCCTTTAAAATCCACCTTCGTCTGGTATCATTTGTTGAGAGTCCCCTTCGGCTGGTCTCTTTGCAGTTGTAAGTCCACCTTTGGCTGGCACCCTTTAAAGTCCACCTTCGGCTGGCATCCTTTAAAATCCACCTTCGGCTGGTACCATTTGTTGAGAGTCCCCTTCGGCTGGTCTCTTTGCAGTTGTAAGTCCGCCTTCGACCGACGTTCTTTTCTTAGGAACTACCTTCGGCATAGTATTCCTGGATGAAGATTCCCCTTCGGCTGGTTTCTTTATCCTAAAGTCCACCTTCGGCTGACATCCCTTAAAATCCCACTTCGGCTGGTGTCTTTCAAAATCCCGCTTCGGCTGGTATCATTTGGTAAAATCCCGCTTCGGCTGGTACCTTTCAAAATCCAACTTTGGCTGGTATCTTTCAAAACCCCTCTTCGGCTGGTATCATTTGTTAAAATCCATCATCGACTGGTATCATTTGTCAGGAGTCCCATTCGTTTGGTCTCTTCCCTCAGTAAGTTCACATTCGATTGGTGTTTTCTTTGTAAGAGCTTTCTTCGGTCTGTCTCTTTCATACGTATCCGATACCGACCACGGATATGTATCCATCTCTTTCTTACGTATCCGATACCGACCACGGATATGTATTTTGGATACCTGTTTTATATGTTTGCTACCAACCCCAAACATATATTCTTGTATCTTTGATGTCTCTGTCATACATATCTGATACCGACCACGAATATGTATCTTTGATGTCTCTTTCTTACGTATCCAATATCGACCACGGATATGTATTTTTGATACCTGTTTTATATGTTTGCTACCAACCCCAGACATATATTCTTGTATCTTTGATGTCTCTTTCGTACGTATCCGATACCGACCACGAATATGTATCTTTTCTATCTCTTTCTTACGTATTTGATACTGACCACGGATATGTATCTTTTCTATCTCTTTCTTACGTGTCCGATACCGACCACGGATATGTATCTTTTCTATATCTTTCTTACGTATCCGATACCGACCACGGATATGTATTTTTGATGTCTCTTTCTTGTATATCCGCTACCAACCCCGAATATGTGTCTTTGATACTTTTTTTCGTATGTCTGCTACAGACTTCAGGCATATATCTTTTGATATCTTTCTTACAGGTGTTTGTTACTAAATCCCAACAGAGTTCCTCGATAGCCAAGTTATTCTTTTTAAACATACATCTAACCCTGATAACCTCCTTTACCAAAAAAAAAAAAAAAATAGAAAGACCAAAAATAATGATACCTGACTGGCTCTGGAGCGCAAATTTTCGGGTTCTCTTAGTATTTAATCTTCTTCTACCTTGAAAGTTCGAAAGGTCGGCGCCAATCTCACCTTTAGGTTGAAGGTGATTAAATAGGGGCAACTGTTGCACCCAAAAATTTGCCCTCCTAATTTCTTTTATCTGGATTAGACTCTTGCATTCATCTGTATATATTCCATTAGGTCATTAACATACATTTTCATTCAATAAAGCGCTTTAGGTTCGAGGTTTGGTGGTTGTGCGATATTAGGGTTTCGCAATGGATAAGGTGTTCGTATCCAATAAGGCATGATTCTTCTGATCATCTTTCAAGCAGTAAAATATGGAACTAGGGTTGCAACTATGCTTATTGAGGGTTCCATCTTTTTCAAGTTAAGGGGGTCATTACTCATTCAGATACATTCAAGACTAGAATCAAAGTATTCCTCCACCAAGTTTGTACTTGTCAGCATTTCATTGACTGAGGTTCATTAGGTTTTCTAAGTCATGGCCATCTTGGTCATATTTCTTTTGGTATCCCCGTGTTCACTTCCAAGTTGTTCTACGAGATCATCTAAGAGCTACTAAATCAGGCATTCATTATCCCCTTGTGCTCAATGTCCTCCTTTGATTAGAGTTTCCCTACGCTTGGGATTGTTGGATAAATTTCGCAGGACTAATAGTCAGAGGTTCTTCATCAATGACTAGCTAGGGCTTTCTTTCGACCTTTCTTTGTAAATCGAAAGAGGGAACTTATTACTTAAGTCACAAGCTGGGTGATTGGAAACTTCATACAGAAAACAAATATGGATATACTGGTGCCCACTTTACCGTTGGATCTTTGTTTATCATTGATTCAAATAAATTCTTTCAATTATCTATGATGCTTGAGGATCAAGATGTCACATTGCTTAGGCCATACAAGTTATTTATTTGGTTCTCACACGAGGCTTTGAGGATGCAATTTGAAGCTAAATTTGAAAGGTTAAAAGAAGCTTTTGGAGGGAAAGAAAGATTCAAGCCATATTTCATCTCCAAGATATCAAGTATCACAAAACTCATCCAAGAAATATTTAATAATCCGAATAAAATACAATAATGTGAAAGCAAGGTTACTACTACAATTTATAATCCTATCCTTGGCAAATTATATTTGTTAAAGATACAGTGGGTAAAAAAAAGGGAAGCAGCCATAATATTTGGCAAGTAGGATGACATCATTTACTATTTTTATGGTGATATGAATGTCAAGCCTAAATATTATACTTCATCCAATGGAGCATTGTTGTGGAAAAGGACCAAGCCATCATAGAATCTCACTCGTTACAATTTGACATCATTTGCCATAACACTGATTGAGCTTACACCAAAGACTCTATTCAAACTTCTATTTTGTCCAAAAGATGGAACCATTGTTTGAAAATATATTCTCATCCTCACATTGCAAGTTCTATTACAAAAATTCAATACTAGGTTACAACTCACTACATCATCTTACATTACATCATTGAGCAAAATACATAAAAAAATAGAGTTACGTCCTACACTAAATTCCATCTTCATCATTTTGCCGTCATGATCATTTTGTATGCTACATTGCCAAATACCATGTCAATGACCAAATATGCAACTAGAATCAGGTCTGTTGGAGTTGTTAGGAGGCAGGCTGTTGATATTTCCCCTCTTCACCGTGTTAATCAGGCCATTTATCTTCTTACAACAAGTGCCCGTGAAGCTGCATACTTATTAATGCTGCCAAATGTTCATCAAACAACTATGCTATCAAGAAAAAGGATGAGATATGGAAAGAGTTTTTTTTAACCAAGACAAAAACAAAAACGACCCTTACCAACTTAACCATAGTCTTATCCTGCATCAGATTCCACCACAACTTCATCAACCTGCATTGGATGGGACACTGCAAAGAGTTCTTTCTACCCCTTTTGCACTCATTTTTTGACAATAGTCGTGGTGGAATACCTTTCCATCCCACCTCTCTTCCAGTATTAGGCCTATCTGAAGGTGATAAACAATGTATACGTGACTGTAGCAGCATAATGGCCAGACACCTTTTTGCAGGTAAAAGCGGAGAATTTATCTATGCCCAAGTAAATGCCCTTATGTCCTCTCTAGATATTGATAGCAACGCTCATGAAAAGGGACCTATACCTTAAAATTTTTGGGAGCTTGATGATTATTGGAACAAGTCTCAAGACAACGTAATACAAGATGCTCATGCTGCAATACTGGATGAAAAAGAACTAGAAGTGTCCTTTGACAGCTTCCCATACTATTTAAGACCTGCAGGTTCGGAAATATATCAGGAGATGCTTGTAAAAGCACTTGTGAAATACTTCGGTGCTAAATCGCTCACATTCGATAGCCAGTTGCTTTTGGGTGGTTTATCTTCTAAGGAAGCCGGGCTTCTCAAAGATGGATTTACTGCCGATAAATCTTGCAGCTGCCCAGGCAAAATAAAAAGCTCATTCTCAGGAGGAAGCCCCTAGCCCATCCACAGTTCAACCCTGCATAGAAAATGGGAAATAGAAAATTAATTAAACAGTCTCCAACATCTTATCAACAAACTCTAACAGTGATAACAAAAATAACTAACAGATTTGTTCAATCCTTCCTAACCTCTTAAACTAACTCCTAACTAATTTTTAACATAACTGGTAGAAACCTATAACAAACTGTGAACAGAATTCCCAACGAACCAATAACAGAATGCCAACTTTTCTAACTAACTCTATAACTCCTAATTGCTAACAAACTCAACAGAAAAAATAAGAGACTATAAAAGAAAGGTCCATAACAGATGGCAGGGGGGATTCATTTAGTGAGATACGATTATTCACTTGACAAAAAATTCACTGAGAAGGATTCAGAAACTCACCTTGAATCTCATTTTTTTCTTCGATCTGGCTGAAGAATCACCAACAGAGAAATCTAAAAGCTTTTTCTTCACCCTCATTCTACTTCATCTCCCACGTACCATTCTCCATCTTCACCACCTTCATCCTCACCACTGAACCTTAACACTCAGAGCCTCTGCAACCTCGCCATCTTCATCGCTTCATCATTTTTCATCTTCGATCTTCAAAAACCCCAATCTGAACCAACTTTCTACACACAACAATGTCAATCAGATCTTCAGTGTATTCTTATTAACATCACACTGTTTCTACAGTATCATCACTGAAACACAACAAAATCATGCAAGAATAACAAATTCACAACACAAGAAACAGAAGCAGAGAAATGAAAAAAGAGAATAAGGACGCGTCATACCTGAAGTTCACCTTCGTTGGAAAATGTGATCTTTGTCGTTGTTGTCATGATCAAGGTTAGGGTTTGCAACCCCCAATTCTTTGATTCCTATGTAAAGAAAAAATAGGAAGAATTTGAGGTCGGATTCGTATGTGGTATTTGATTCAGAGGGAGTTTCGTATAAGTTTTGTGTTTTTTCATGGAGGTTTGTACAATGAAACCGCCGTTCTATTGCAATATCGTCAAGGGATGAAAATGAAGTTGAGTAGGAGAGCACGAAGATAGCCGTGAGTTCTGTGATTGAAGAAGGTGAAGGGCGGCGAGTTTGAGATGGAAGGCGCCGCATTTTGTATCAAAGAGAAAGAGAGTCGAGTTACAAAAGAAACCGAAAAGGCATATGATTTTGAACCCTAAACATATCCAATACGATATCGTTTTAGAATGCTGCATATGGAGAATTGATTGTTGGATTGGATTGGGCTTCTTTTTGAAAGCATCTGCCTTAACCTTACTGCAATTGGGAAGTTCTTTTTGTCCTTTTCCATTTATTGTTAGTTTTATTTTCAATAATTCTTTATAATAATACAAATAATGCCAAAACATATAGTGAACTTGGTGATATAATTTTGTTTGGATCATGTGATCTCTTGCTTTTGGGCCTTCGCTGTTGTATATCTCCGAAAGGCCGCTAGAATTTTTTTTAGTGAGATTAGTAGCTGTTGAACATAAATGTTGGTTCTGGATCCTCCACTTTGGGCCTTGCGCCCCAAACACCTTGCTGAAGCATACATCTAATCTCAAATCCACACCCCCTTCTGTTTAGAGTTTTAAGTTCTTTCCCTATTAATTTTCTTTTCATTCTATTTTTTGTTTGTTAATAAAGTTAGTAATAAAAAGGAAATAAAAAGTAGTAGAAATATGGTAATTGATTTTAGGTTTCTCTTTAGAATTTAATTAGAGTTTCTAGTATTCATTTCATGACTAGTTTTGGTTGCTAATTTTGTCATGATCTTTTGGTAGACTTTAGCACCAATTTTGTGTGTAATATTGTTGAATAAGAGGGACTCTGGTTGAAAATTTTCAAGAAGTTTCAAAGCGAACTAAGAGCACAACCTTCATCAAGGAAATTCAAAGAGGCTTTCGGTAGAGTTTTTTTTATCGCTTGCATGGCTTTGAAGAGGCAACGGATCTTCTCCGTTCTGTATCGTTACAACCCTATTTTATTCTTCATTTCCGTATTTTACCGCAAACCATATGCATGCTAACATTAGGTAGACGTTTCCCTTTCATTCATCCTTGACTTAGGTCTAACAATGCATGATAACATTAGATTTAGAAATAGGCTAGTCTCCCTGTGACTTTTCTTCCCCTTTTTGCATTTGCACTAAAACTAAAACTTCTTTTCTTTTCAAAATTCGAAACACTTTAAAACTACTGATAAGAATCATATCTCTGTTAAGTATACGAGACGATAAACGAGTTTCTTCTCGATCTTATTATTCTCGTATTCTAAGCTTTGGTATGGTTCAAGTCTCAAAGACTCATTTCATGAATAAGTAGAGAAATGGCTAAGATCTCTCCCTTGAGATTAACTAGTTGTTATCTACAAGCAAAAATATCAACCAATACAAACTCTTTCTGCCTTCGGGCCTTCCTTTCAAACTCTTTTCAAAAGAGCGCATTAATCCACTTCTGTGATGATGCGTAAATCTCCAAAGGTCGAGTTGCGGCAGAAGGCGAAATTAATATCATTCATTACAAAAACAAAAAAATTCAAACTTTTGTGCGTCCAGGAACATTTCTTTCCAAACTTTTCAAGAGAGCATGTTAATTCACTTCTGTGCTGACGCGTAAGTCTCCAAAGGTCGAGTTGCGGCAGAAGGAGAAATTAATATTGTTCGGTAAAAAAAATACAAACAAACAAAAACATGTAAGCCGAACTACGGTTACTCTGATTCCTTAAAAGGGATACGTAGGCATCGGGGTAGGGCCCGAACGAGCACAATTTTAATTTTCCCTACATTTTTCCCCCTTTCTTTTGCATGCATTCTCCCTTTAGCAGTATAGCAAACAATAAGCATAGATTAAACACACCCATAAGATAGATAACAAGAGTGGATACTGTAGAGTACTACGGGCGTGTGGGGTGCTAATACCTTCCCCGCGCGTAACAGACTCCCTTACCCTTATCTCTTGGTCGTTCGACCTCGATTTCACCCTTTTCAGGTTTTCTCGATGTTTACCTTTTCCTTCCTGTGGGATAAAAGACGTTCGATGGCGACTTCATTGTTTGATGATTTTCAGCCGGTTGTTTCACCCCGAACCGGAGAAAATCTCGAAAGGTCTTTCCTGTGCTTTTTTACCTTTCCTTTTGGATAAAAGAAAAGTTGGTGGTGACTCTTGCTAACCGCACAAGTGCGATCGAAATGCAAAATATTAAGTCAGTTCTCCCACCGTATCACAGAACTGGCGACTCTGCTGGCGAGATATTTAAAAGTGAGGTTACCTTAGGGTTAGATCACTTTTAGTTGCTTTCATTATTTGATTTTTGTGCTTTATATTTAAGTTCTTTGTATTGGGCTTGCTTTGATCCTCCACCCGGATTTGGGGAAACTTTTTAGGTAAATAGCAATAGATTGTGGATACTGTACGGCGTAGACCGATATGGTTGAAATAATGGCTAAGTTAGTGTGACACATTTGTGGGTATCGGTATCCCTTGTGGTTAATCGAGGAGAATATGGGGCCGCTGAGTGGCGTCACAAAGCACTAATTAACCTTAGAACCCTAATTGAATAAACTTGGCCATTAGGACGTAGTGAGGTAACCAGTTTCGGTGTAAAGCTGAAAATTGGTTGACACTCGATACTACACTCATTGAGGCTAGACTTTTGGGATATCTTGGCTGCAAGAAAAGATTGACTGAGCTGATACAATGCCTAAAAGAAAGGTTGATGATATTGAGATCCTTTAGAACCCGATCTTTATTTCTAGGACAGGTTGAGCCAACTAAAACTTCAAAGAGGGTACTTACCTACAAACTCACGAAAGCCTGAAACATAGGGATCTGTTTGTTGTGTGTGTATATGTTTGCTTGTACATAAACATCATAAACATCATCAACATCATATGCATGCTCACTAACCATTTTAAGGATTTAGAAATTTATCTTTGTTTTTGTTTTGTAGGATATGAATTCTCTCTGAAGAAACACCATCTGAATCAGCTTTGTAAAAGCACATCCTCAACTTCAAGAGCTGGCCTCAAGAGTGCCCGGGGATTCTCCTTTTACCAAGAAGTATGGTCGACTTCTCAGTTTGGCTACATATAACTTCCAAGAAGAGATGATGTGTGTACTATTCCAATTATTTGATCCCGTACATCATTGTTTCACTTTTCCAGACTATCAGTTGGTACCAACATTGGAAGAGTTCTCTCTACTCTTAGGGGTGCCCGTGCTTAATCAGATACCGTTCACCGGTATAGAAGGGATTCCAAAACCTGAAGTCATCGTCGAAGCTTTACATGTGAAGAGGGCCGACGTCACAGCCAATTGGGAGACAAGAAGTGGGGTTAAAGGATTTTTAGCTAAGTTTCTGTTGGAAAAAGCTCGTTCATTCTGGGATGACATGGATTTCCAAGCTTTCGAAGACGTGCTAGCTCTCCTCATGTATGGTTTGGTTCTGTTTCCTAATTCGGACCAATTCATAGACGTTAATGCCATCAAAGTCTTTCTCTCTTGCAACCTCGTACCCACCTTGCTAGGAGACATCTTGCATTGCCTTCATACCCGTACCATGAAGAAAAGAGGTACCCTTTTGTGTTGTATACCCCTACTCGCTAAGTGGTTCACTTCACACCTGCCTCATTCAGCATTGAAGAACGAGCAAAGATTGACTTGGTATCAAAGAATGATGTCTCTCACTCACTCTGATATTCGTTGGTGCTCAAGATCTTTGGATGATATCTCTATTATTGACCGCTGTGGTGAGATCCCTAGTGTACCTCTGCTAGGTATTAGTGGAGGTATCACTTACAACCCGTGTTTAGCTCTTCGGCAATTTGGGTATGCCCGAAGATACGACCCTCATGAGATACTCGTCCAAGGTCTGGTTTTCGACTACGACAAAGAAGACCAAGGTTACCGCCAGAGGTTTACACGTGCTTGGGGAATGGTGAACAAAGTGGACAGTAGGACTTTGGGACATAAAAACTCTATCCCTCTCGATCCTTAACTTAAGTGGGTACGGGCCCGTGCCCAGAGTCTCTTAATGCCTTACCCTTCCATCCTTCCTGTCATCATTGAGCCCGTTATTGAAGGAGACGTCCCATACACCATTCTTCATCCTTACATGCCTACCTCTCTCGAAGACCTGCAGAAAGCCTGGATTCAGTTGAAGAAAGAGCGAGACACCTTTGAAACCCAATACTACGCCAGCGAGAAGAAGGTTCTGGAGCTCACCAAACTACTTCATGAAGAGAAGAATCTAAATACCTACATTTCTCCAAAAAGGATGCGTTCGGTCTTTTTGTCTTGAGAATTTTTGTTGTATTTTGTTTCTTTCTTTGTAAGCCCAAGGAGGCCTGATGTATTCAAACTTGGTTTTATTTAATATGACATGTGTTCTTTTTGGTTTGAACAAATTTAAATCTTCTAAATTTCCTTGAAATCATTTTCATATTGCATCTTCATTCATCATAACATCATACAGGTCTCTCATAATAGGTCGCCTTATCTTTCTACTGTTTATTTCAGTGAGATGGATGTTGAACAGACTGTGAAAGATCTTCAGGCGCAGAATGCCCAGTTTCAACAAATGCTCATGGCTCTGACAAAAGGGAAAGAAGATTTGAAGACTCTGCTAGCCAAAGAGAAGAAGAAGAAAACGAAGAAACCAATCGGGGTTGTGATTATGGGAAGAAGGTTTAAAGGACATACTAGGCGAACCTTGGATTTTGCAACATCGTCGGGTGAAGGGGATAACCGAGGGGCCGAGACCTAGGAAGTGAACAAAGACCCATCATCTGAAGGAGACGAAGAGCCTGATTACTCTGAGGAGCAATATCCTCCTGCTGATGATAAATACAAACAGCTAGAGGATCGTTTGAACGCCATGGAGATTCAGAGAGTGCCCGATTTGGATTTTGAATATTTAGGACTCATCTCAGGGGTTATCATCCCACAAAAATTCAAGGTCCCAACCTTCGCCAAGTATGATGGTATCTCTTGCCCAAAACTACATCTGAGGTCATATGTCAGAAAGATTCAGCCCCACACGGCTGACAAAAATTTGTGGGTGCATTTCTTCCAGGAAAGCTTATCTGGGACTCAGTTGGATTGGTTCTACCAATTAGAAGGGTCCAATGTCCGTAATTGGGAAGAGTTGGTTGACGCTTTCTATAAACAGTATTAGTACAATGCTGATTTGGCCCCGACTAGGACACAATTACAGAGTATGTCTATGGGAACAGATCAGGGTTTCAAAACCTATGCTCAGAAATGGAGGGATCTCGCAGGAAGAGTCCATCCCCCTCTATCCGACAGAGAATTAGTGTATATGTTCCTTGGCACCTTGTCAGGACCTTTTTTCAATTACCTGATTGGGAGTTCTTCATCTGGGTTTACCGAATTAATCATGACTGGTGAGCGGGTCGAAGCCGGTATAAAAAGTGGCAAAATTCAAAGAGATGCATCCTCAAGTTTGGTAAAGAAAAATTTTGTTAGGAAGAAGGAAGTGTCTGCTGCCTATTCACAGAGAAATCAGGGAAGAACTGAGCTCCGACCAACGGTAGGGGCCGTTATGATTCAAAAGCCTGCATCAGACCAGCCGAGAAACAATCAACCGAGACATAATCAGCAAAGGGTGGAAAGTCCAGTGCGGCAATTCACCAAGATTAACATGACTCCTGCTCAAGTCCTACCGCATCTTCTGAAGTTGAATCTGGCCAAGCTAAAAGAGGCCCCTAAAAATCCCAATACTACGTCTCCACACTACCATCTGAATGCCAGGTGCGCATACCATTCTGAAAGTCCAGGGCACGACACCAACAACTGTTGGGCTCTGAAGAACAAGATTCAAGATCTGATAGACGCGAAGGAAGTTGAATTTGAAGCGCCTGAGAAATCGAATGTTATCTCCGCTCCGATGCCTAGGCATGGACACAATGCCAGTGCTGTTGAGGAAGACTTATTTGTTGACACCGTGGATGAGTTGTTGACTCTGCTCTCTACCATCAAGTTGAATTTGTTAAAGGCTGGGGTGTTCCCCGGTTGTGACAAAGATTGCCATATTTGCCTATCTGCATCATTTGACTGCCCTCTGTTGAAGAAAGGTATCCAACAACTGATTGATAACCAGGAAATCTTGTTTGAGAAAGCTCCTGTTTCACCCATTCCAGTTCCAGAAGTTTCAATAATAACCATATACGCCAATCCTTCCAGGGTTCCTAAAAAACCTGTTAGGATTTGATCTGCTCCAATGACTGCTCCGTTTAAGATAACAATGCCCGGGCCAACCCCATACAAATCAGATAAAACAGTACCATGGAACTATGGTGGAGAAATCTGCTACCATGGTGTCAAACAGATTGAATAGACTGCCAAAGAGGAGAGCTCCGAAGAGGACAATTCCTACATCAGTAACATTTCCGGAACAAGCAAGGTTACCCGTAGTGGAAGAATCTTTTCTCCAGAGATTGCTCCTCCAACAGCAGTCTTTGGACCCGTGGCCATTCCGAAGATTACCTCTACACCAGAAATTGTACCTGCAAGAGTACCCACCGACAAAGACAATACAATTCCTATCCCTACTTCTGCTGCTGAAAATAAAGGAAGGAACGTTCAAGAGGAGCCTGTCCTGACGAAGGCTCAATCACTAGTTATTCCTGAGACATCCAAGAAGGAGATGGAAGAAATCCTGAGGATCATTAAGAAGAGTGATTATGATGTGGTAGAACAACTGGGGCAGACCCCCTCCAAAATCTCTATGTTAGCATTGTTGCTGTGCTCTGAGGCGCATGCTAAAGCTTTGGTATAATTTCTGAAGACGGCTCATGTACCGCAAGAGACGTCCGCGGATCAATTCCAAGAGTGTGTGGCCAGTCTGACAGCTGACAATGGCCTGGGTTTCGTCGATGCTGACTTAACCTCCAAAGGGAGAAAACACAACGACACACTACATGTATCGGTGGAGTGTAGGGGGACGACCCTAGCCCATGTCTTGGTTGATACTGGATCGTCTTTAAATGTCTTGCCGAAGAAATCCCTGGATAGGTTGGATTATGATGGGCTAACTTTAAAACCCAGCAACATAATTGTGAGAGAATTCTATGGCTCTAAAAGGATGGTCCATGGGGAGGTGGACATCCCAATCAAGGTGGGTACTCAGGTTTTCAATTCAACATTCTATGTGATGGACATTCATCCTTCCTACTCTTATCTGTTGGGACGCCCCTGGATTCACAATGCCGGTGCGGTCACCTCCACCTTGCATCAGATGTTGAAGTACCCTGTCCAAGGGAAGATCATAACTATCCATGGGGAGGAGGAGTATATGATTAGTCATATGAATTCCTTCCGTTATGTGGAGTTAGATGGCGAATTCATTGAAACCCCTTTCCATCATTTTGAAGAAGTCTCCCCAGAAAAAGCGGCGACCAAGGCGGTATCCTCAACTCCTGTGATCACAAGACCTCCACCTCGGATGTCCTCTCTCAAGGATGCAAAGGCAGCAGTGGAAGAAGGCGGATCCACCATCTGGGGACAACTACCAGACATTCCCTACAAATCATACAAATTCGGCTTGGGGTTCACCTCAACTGCTCAGAAGGCCGTGCGCCGTGCCCGTGCCGGAGGGCCACCTGTGAAGATCAGTCACCAAGGGGTTAATGGACTAGAGGACAGTGAAGAAGAGGGAATCTGGGAAGACTGGATATTTCCTACTGTCGGCGGAGGACTGTGCAACTGGGAAGCCAAAGACTTTGTCCTGATAGCTTTCGTTGATCAGTAATTTATCTTTTACATTTCTGTTGGACTGTAATAATTCACAAACAATTCGTACTTTTTCAACCTTGTGTCTTACCCGAGGCACAATGGTCCATTTGTAAGGGTTCTAATTTCATTTTCATATGTCATTTCAATGAATCATGGATGCTTTTTCATATATAAACCTTTTGTGCTCATTGTCTTTCTTTTACATTTTGTTGTTTTAAGATGGCTATACCCTTACACACACCCACACTCACAAATGCAGGTACCCTTCCATTCCGGATCCCATGGGTAACGATACTGCTATAGCCTTCAGTGACTCTGAAG
The DNA here is from genome assembly GCA_948472305.1 of Vicia faba. Lineage (NCBI taxonomy): Eukaryota > Viridiplantae > Streptophyta > Magnoliopsida > Fabales > Fabaceae > Vicia > Vicia faba. The sequence goes on from OX451738.1 coordinate 1,025,909,344, forward strand.
ATCTGATCTACCAAGCCGAATACGAAGGTGAGGAAGATTGTGAGGTGCCAGAGGAATTGGCTAGACTTCTGCAACAAGAGGAAAGGGCTATTCTGCCTCATGAGGAGCTGTTGGATACAATCAACTTGGGTACTGAGGAATACAAAAAGGAAATCAGAGTGGGTGCCCATCTAGAGCCGAGTGTCAAGGAGCGCCTAATTCAGCTGTTGCATGATTATGTTAAGATCTTTTCCTGGTCATACAAAGACATGTCGAGACTCAATACAGACATTGTGGTACACCGTCTACCCACTAGAGAAGACTGTCCACCAGTGAAGCAAAAAGTCTGCCGCATGAGACCTGACATGTCAGAGAAGATCAAAGCAGAAGTTATGAAGCAGTTCAATACTGGATTTCTGGTTGTTACTTCCTATCCATAATGGGTTTCTAACATAGTTCCCGTGCCTAAGAAGGATGGCAAAGTGAGAATGTGCGTGAATTATAGAGACTTAAACAGGGCCAGCCCTAAAGATGATTTTCCACTTCCACACATCGACATCCTGGTTGACAATACAGCCCAGCACAAAGTATTTTCTTTCATGGACGAATTTTCAGGCTATAACCAGATCAAAATGGCACCTGAGGACATGGAGAAAACTACTTTTGTCACACAATGGGGTACGTTTTGCTACAAAGTGATGCCATTCGGACTGAAGAATGCCGGGGCAACTTATCAACGCGCTATGGTAGCTTTGTTTCATGATATGATACATCACGAGATAGAGGTCTACGTAGATGACATGATAGCCCAATCACAAACTGAATAAGAACACCTTGATCACTTGCAAAAGTTGTTTGTCAGGTTGAAGGAGTACAAGCTAAGATTGAATCCAAACAAGTGCACATTCGGAGTCCGGTCCGGTAAGCTCTTAGGTTTCATTGTCAGCAACAAAGGCATCGAGGTTGACTCTGCCAAAGTCAAAGCTATACAAGAAATGCCTTCTCCTCGCACTGAGAAGGAGGTCAGAGGTTTCTTGGGACGCCTAAACTACATTGCTAGGTTCATTTCTCACCTAACATCTACTTGTGAACCAATCTTCAAGCTGTTGAAGAAAGATCAGGTAGTTAGATGGAATGATGACTGTCAAATTTCTTTCGATAAAATCAAGGAGTATTTACAAGAGCCTCCCGCCTTGATGCCACTAGTCGAAGGAAGACCGCTAATCATGTATTTGTCCGTCCTAGAGAATTCAATGGGGCGCGTATTGGGGCAGTATGACGAGTCTGGCCGAAAAGAGCATGCAATTTATTACCTTAGCAAAAAGTTTACCGACTGTGAAACAAGATATTCATTGCTCGAGAAAACTTGCTGCGCTTTGGTATTGGCTGCTCGCCGGCTAAGGCAGTACATGTTGACTCATACCACTTTGCTGATATCTAAGATGGATCCGATCAATTACATCTTCGAAAATCCTGCTTTATCTGGAAGGATAGCTAGATGGCAGATGATCCTAACGGAATATGACATACAGTACACTACCCAAAAATCTATAAAGGGCAGTGTGCTAGCTGATCATCTGGCCCATCAAGCTGTAGAAGATTATCAATCCATGAAGTTTGACTTCCCTAACGAAGACATCATGACATTGGACAATGTTGAAGATTCCAGACCATATGACGGACCTGAACAAGGATCCCGATGGACCCTGTACTTTGATGGGGCATCCAATGCGCTTGGTAACGGTATCGGTGTTGTGCTTATATCTCCGGAAGGATGCCATACTCCTTTCACCGCCAGACTTTGCTTCAACTGTACGAACAACATGGCAGAGTATGAAGCGTGCTTCTTTGGACTCAAGGCTTCCATAAACTTGGGAATCAAATTTTTAGTTGTGTTTGGGGATTCAGCTTTGGTCATCAGTCAGATTAAAGGAGAATGGGATACTAAGCATCCAAACCTCATCCCTTACAAAGAACATGTTTTGACATTGTTACCACATTTCGAGCAGATTACCTTCGAGCACTTCCCGCGATAAGAAAATCAGCTAGCAGATGCTCTAGCTACAATGTCACCCATGTTTAAACTTAATTGGGACAACGAGGCTCCCCAGATCACCATTGAACAGATGGACGAACCTGCACACTGTCACGAGATTAATATCGAAGAAGTAGTGGACCAGCCTTAGTTTCATGAAGTCAAAAGGTATCTCGAGGCTCAAGAATACCCAGAAGGAGCTTCAGTCAATGACAAAAAGTTCTTAAGGAGATTCTCCGCTAAGTTCTTCCTAAGTAATGGCATCCTGTACAAACGCAATTATGATTCTATTCTGCTCCGTTGTATGGACAAGGCTGAGTCTGAAAAGATCATGGTTGAATAGCAGAAGGTACCTTTGGAACTCACTCTTGCGGGCATACGATGGCAAAGAAGATTCTACGGGCAGGCTATTACTGGTCTACCATGGAAGCAGACTGCTATCAACACTCCCGAACCTGCCATAAATGTCAAATCTATGCAGACAAGGTACACGTTCCCCCAGTTCCTCTAAATGTCTTAACATCTCCTTGGCCCTTCGCTATGTGGGGGATTGATATGATTGGGGAGATCAAGCCTACAACCTCCAATGGACACCGCTTCATTCTGGTGGCCATTGATTACTTCACAAAGTGGGTCGAAGCAGCTTCCTTCGCATCCGTTACTAAGAATGTTGTTGTTCGCTTCATCAAGCAGAATCTTATCTGTCGGTACGGTATCCCCGAAAGGATCATCACTGATAACGACACAAACCTTAACAATACTATGATCACCGCCTTGTGAGAACAGTTCAAAATTCAACATCACAATTTGTCTCCCTATAGGCCAAAGATGAATGGTGTTGTCGAAGCTGCGAACAAAAACATCAAAAAGATCATACAAAAAATGACAGTCACCTACAAGGACTGGCATGAAATGCTACCGTTTGCTCTCCATGGATACCGTACCATGGCCCGCACATCAACTAGGGCAACACCCTATTCTTTGGTATATGGCATGGAGGTTGTTCTACCTATTGAGGTTCAGATCCCCTCTTTGAGAATCATGAAGGATGCTGGTTTGAGTGAAGACGATTGGATTCAAACCTGACTTGATCAGTTAAACTTAATTGACGAAAAGAGACTCACTGCTGTTTGCCATGGTCAGATCTATCAAAAACGGATGATCAAGAATTTCAACAAGAAAGTCATACGTCAGGTATATCAAGTTGGAGATCTAGTGATCAAGCGCATCATCTTGCCACAAAGTGATCCCAGGGGAAAATGGACTCCTACCTATGAAGGACCATTTGTAATCAAGAACATCTTTTCTGGTGGGGTGATGATCTTAACCACCATGGACGGTGACGACCTGCCACACCCTGCGAACGAAGACATAGTCAAAAGATACTACGCATAAGAGACCCGCTAGGTTGACACACCTAGGCAAAACAAGGGCATCCCGACGAACCAAAAGGTTCGGGAAAAAAAATAGGGATAAAACAAAAAAATCTGTACACCCGGCAAGTTGAGAACCTGAAAGGGCAACTTGGGAAAAAAAGGGTTTCCCGGTGGACTGAAAACCCGAAAGGGCGGTCCAGGCAAAAATTAGGGAATTAAAGCGTATGACTATGTCTTGTCGGATCACTTTAAGGACAATCTCTTCACGGACCAACTCGGAGCTTCTGATCAATTCAATCATCTTCAGACGAAGCAACAAATGGACAAGATATTCGGAGATACGGAGGCTATAGCAGAATGGGAACCCCATGGGATTATTACACATAGCTATCTTTCTTTGTACAAAAATTTTCTCATTTTTTATGATACCATCCTCTTACTAGGATGTTTGTCTCCTTTGTACACAAATACTTATTCAAAGTAAATACAAAGATATCTCTTTAAAGTGCAGAAAACCATTTGTCTTTTTATTTTTACACTTGTGTTTTATTTGAAAAAACGTCCAATGATTCATTAATGAACATATGCATTTGAACATAATTACTGTTTACAATCAAACAGGATGAAAAAGAGTAATTACTGTCAGGTTGAAAGATTAGGAGAACGTCTTTAGGCTATTCTATGAGCAATCCCTACAGCACGTCATTAAGATCCCCAGCGGAGCCAAAACTTTGAACTATAGATCCCCAGCGGAGCTAAGACTACTGTGATCGGTGGATCTGGAACTGACTGTTTAACGCTGGTTCGCGAAATGTCGCGGAAGCAAGAGTCGCCACCGTCTTTTATTTTCTCCAACATGGAAAGGACAAAAGCAAAGAAAAATTCCTTAAAGAGATTGCTCTCGGTTCGGGAGGTAGGTTATAGAAAGGGAAGGTGTTAGCACCCTTTCTATCCATGGTTATCCATGGGCTCTTAGATACTTGCTCATTTGTGTTTTCAAAAGTGGTTTGTTTGCTTTTCAACTGTGGGTTTTAAAAAGTTTCTTTGAAAATTTCAGTTCGACTCTTGTATCGGTCCTCAAGAGTGTTTGAAAGTTTGCTTTCGAAAGCTTTTGAAAATGTGTTGGTGTGAAAAGTATTTTGTTTTTGTTTTGAAATTTAGAGCAAGTATTCAGAGTCGTCTACCAACCCTAAGGAATTCGTCTGTGTAAATGTCCTTTAAAGTAGTGCCATCCCACCATTGAGAGGTAGGTAGCACAACTGTTGGAGGTGTTCGGGTCAATTCGAGGTTTGGGACATGGTGATCACCGGAGCAATGGGAAGACACCTTAGAAGCTACCCTCATGCCAGGTTCCCGGATCATGAGAACTTACTAAGACATCCTCTACTCGACAATCACCTTTCGAAGGCAAGGCAACAGTGAGGCGTACCCTAGGGGTGGTGTGTGATTTGTGTGTCTGATTCATTTGCATTTATCTTGTCATGTCATTAGTGTTCTACGCTTGTTTTTATTTAAGGCCATTCATTCTTGCATGCTTTGTTTAACAGTTAAAAGTTGCGAGGAAAAGTAAATCTAAAGCTATTACAAATGGCGCGGGTCCACATCGCCAAAATTAACCAGGACCCGATTTGACGGAAAATAAATAAAGTAAAAGAATTAAAAGTGCGAAAAGTAATTAAATTACATGGCTTCGGGAGAGATACATAATTATTTAAGCAAAATAAAATAAATATGCGAAATTGAATCGAAACGAGGGCGTTGGACCCTTTTGCAAAAATCAAATTAATGATGAAGTTAATTAATTAAAAAAGATGTTTTTGGTATTTTTAATATTTTAGGATTTAATAGAAAAAAGAAAGAATTAATTAAAATTAACTACTAACCCTAATTCTATTTTATTTTAATTTATTAAGAAACCATTAGAATTAAACCTAAATTAAACCTAATTTTTACATACAATTTTAATTATGAAAATAAATAAAATAAATAATATTATTGTGAAAAAGAAAAATTAAAAGGAATAAAACATTTATTAAACCTAATTCTATTTTTTTTTATATTTTATTATGAAAAGAATTAAAATTGCAACCTAACTTAAAACTAAATTTATTTACATGCAAATTAATTACAAAAATATTAAAACAAAATATTTATTATATTTTTTTTTTCTTTTCTGATTTTTTTAGGTATTTTTTACATTTATGAAAATATTAATTTGACAAAAAGAATGATAATTAAAGGAAGATAATAAATAACAAAAAGATAAAAAATAACAAAATTTGGCCAAACCTTGGGGGTATCAGTCCCCAGATAGGAGGTATATTTTAGGAATTCTGGCCCATTTAGTATGGCCCTTTTGACTTTTTGGCATGATATGTACATACGCGTTGATGAGGGTTTAGGGTGTTCACCCAATCTGTGCCTTTGATCTGAGGTTCCAGGACGCGTGTATGGCTGGATAGAGGGACGCATCATGGACCACACTATCATACCTGCATAGGAACGTAAATTGGGAAAAAACAAATGGAAAGGGTGGAGACCTGGGATCGAACCCAGGTCATTCACTTTACCAATAACTTCGTTCGCCACTGAGCCACTGCATATGCGTTTAATATATAATAGTAAACAAATAATATAAAAGAACGTGGGTTAATGGCCTGGAAACGCGCGCGAATTTTAAATGATCCAATCGCTTCCTGCCACGACATCATCGTCTTCACCATCCCTGAAATACAAAAACATGAGGCAACGGTTTTATACGTGTTTTCTTAGGCATGCTACCAGAAAATAGCGAATAGGTCTTAGAGGGTCAATAAATTAGGCGCGCTGGGTGGTTTGTGATCGTTCAAGCCTGCTGAATCTAATGGTATGGGTCTTGAAGACCAATTTTTCCTTGATTAGAAACCCCTAATCTGAAGCTCTGCAAACCCTAAAAATCACCAATGGCATAATCGTGTACACAGCATAAAAACATAATTGAATCATATGGTTAGCATTAGAAAGGCATAAGGAATGTAAATCAGTAATTAAAATGCCATAAGAATGCCTATATGTCAAAACACGATCATGGATTTTGTTTGAGACAGTCTGACTTTATTATACCGATTCTGGGCGTTTTGATTGTTGTTTTTGATTGGAATATGTCCAGTAGACCTTGAGGAAGCTATTGAAACAAGAATTGAGACCTGAATCGTCCTGGAAGGCTGTTTTCAGAATTGACTTTTTGGAGAAAAATTTCAAGTTTGCTTTGTGTTCTTTTGTGCAGCTTAGTGTGTATTTGCATTAGGGTTGTGCTTCTTGTATATGTAGGAACAATTAGGTTAAGAAATTTGATCCAAAAGGCTTAGCATCCATGACTTTGAAAGATTTGATTTGCAAGATCTTTTTAAAATATTTTTCATATGTTTTTGTACCAATTAAGATCAAATCACTCCAAATCTTTCCTTATCTGCATATACACGAAATCTTGAGGCTAAAACATGTATAAAAAGATTGGTTAGGGTAAGTTAAATATTTTTCATATATTTAAATGATTTAAATGAATTAATATAAATAAAAATTCAAATAAATAAATAAAAAATGAGAAAATACTTCCCTTTGGGCCAAGTGGTCGTGCACATGTTATGGATGATGAATTATGGAAGAAAAATGGGCCCATTAGCAATTTTAGGTCATTTGAAGTAATGTTGACTTTTCAAAATATCCAAAATTTCCCAAATTCTACAAGGCATAACTTGCTCAATTGTTAAGATTTTCTCATGTTCTTGGACATTTTGGAAAGGTCTTTGAGTCCTCTAACCAATGTCTTTGGTCCCATGTCATTTTGATTTACCAATCTCAAGTTATGGCCTTTGACTTAAAGTCCCTTTTTGTTGACTTTTGAAAATGACCGATAATGTTGAAATTGATAACTTTTTGTGAGAGCATTTCTTGGACTTGAAGTATGAAGATGAGTTGTAGGAAATGTCTTTCTCTTCAAAATGATCTTTGGATGGAATTTTTCTGATAATCCATGTGAAAGTTATGCCTTGGTCAATTTCAGTTGACTTTTTTAGCTGTCCAAATAAGGAAACTTTTACATCTTGATGATTTTTGAGCCAAACTTTGAGAATCATGATCAAGCATTGATCAAATGATGTTTGTGGCTTCAAAATGATATGTTGACCAAAAATTTGAACTTTTGACTGTCAAATGACCATTTTGCCCCTACAGTTGACTGTAGTGCAATTAGGGTTTTTGACTGTGCAATTTTGTGCTGAATGTCTTGAAACTTGATATGAGGATACTTGACCATATTTGTAGGCGTGTGAGACTTGATTGGACCTTTGAAAACTTCATTTTCTTGATCAGAACACAAACCCTAGTTTTGACTGTATGGGAGACCTTTGCACTGTGCAACCCTTGGGGAATTTTGCAGCATGACTTGGCAATTTCTTGGAGAATATGGGAGGGCAAATTTTGGGGTACAACAGTTGCCCCTGTTCAATCTTCTTAGACCTGAGGATGCAGATTGGCGGACGTTCCTTTCATAATCCGAGGGTAGAAGATGATTGAACACTAGAGTGCCCAGAAATTTGCACTCACATAATAGCAGTGATGACGGAATGGGCTTATAGATGCCATTTAGAGGTTGCTGAATAGGATGATGGGCTTATAGATTCCATCTGGATATTGATCGCGTAAGAAATTCCTTAGCGATAACCTGCATACCTGCAAAAGAAAAAATGAGTACCTGACACGTTGCAGGAGCTGGTTTTCAGATGCTTGGCATAGATATGTCCTGACTGGTTACAGAAGCTGAGTCTGGAGCTTCAAACGGCGGTGAATGGACCAGGGATGGTTACTACCTTAGCATGAATGGTAAGAGAAACTTGGGTGACTTTAACTTCAACAACGCTTATTGAGAAAATCTTGGTGGGAATTACCATTTTCGCAGTATCGGGAAGAGAACCATAGGAACTTATAACCTGAAAGCAAAACCTAAAAATGGAAATCTCATGCGCCGTCGGAGAGAGAACCAAATAGGAAAATATAATCTCAAAGAAAAACCTCAAATGGAAATCTCATGCACCGTCGGAGAGAGAACCAATAGGAAAATATAATCTTAAAGAAAAACCTAAAAATGGAAATCTCATGCACCGTCGGAGAGAGAACCAAAAGGAAATTATAATCTCAAAGAAAAACCTAAAATGGAAATCTCGTGCACCTTCGGAGAGAGAACCAATAGGAAAACATAATCTCAAAGAAAAACCTAAAATGGAAATCTCATGCACCGTCGGAGAGAGAACCAATAGGAAAACATAATCTGAAAGAAAAACCTAAAATGGAAATCTCATGCACCGTCGGAGAGAGAACCAAAAGGGAATTATAATCTTAAAGAAAAACCTAAAATGGAAATCTCATGCACCGTCGGAGAGAGAACCAATAGGAAAATATAATCTTAAAGAAAAACCTAAAATGGAAATCTCATGCACCGTCGGAGAGAGAACCAATAGGAAAATATAATCTTAAAGAAAAACCTAAAATGGAAATCTCATGCACCGTCGGAGAGAGAACCAATAGGAAAATATAATCTTAAAGAAAAACCTAACATGGAAATCTCATGCACCGTCGGAGAGAGAACCAAAATGGAATTATAATCTCAAAGAAGAACCTAAAATGGAAATCTCATGCACCGTCGGAGAGAGAACCAAAAGGGAATTATAATCTTAAAGAAAAACCTAAAATGGAAATCTCATGCACCGTCGGAGAGAGAACCAAAAGGGAATTATAATCTTAAAGAAAAACTTGATAACTTCTACTGAGTCTTCATCAGAAAAATCTGTTGGGAGTCGATTTAGCTGGACTAGAGAAGGCCTGGGACTGGATAAGAAATCTTCGAAGTCGATTAACTGAACCGGTTTAGGTCTTGAAATATGATTGAGAATTTCAACTGCATCTTTCCTGAAAGGTAGAGGTCAGTCGTATGCAATGCATGATATGGATCAAGCAATGATGTCCTCAACATAAATGAGATTTGTATAATGCGTCTATACATGCTATAATGATGTATGTGATGTTTTATGAATGTGTTTTTTTCTAGGAGAGTAAATCCTTGACGGGTGCCAGGAAGTCATATCCTGGGCTGATGTTGAAGAATAGATTTTGCTTCCGCTGGGGATGATAACTGCAAGAATACCGGTAGGAGAAGATGACTCCGTTGCGGAATAGACTTGGCAAATGGAAGATTCTGCGGGGAGAAAAATACTCTAGCGACCATGCTGGGAAGCAATACTCTGTGGGAAGAGGGATGTCTTGCTGAGTGTTGATAATAATTTGCTGGGGATACCCTTGTTGTTGGAAGTGTTGATGGACTTCGCTGGGGTAAGAAGACTTCGTCGGGGACGCTCTTTTCATGGCTTTTGGCTGAGGATAACCCAGTTATATCCTGTTAAGGAAATAACTCTTTAAATTAAGCTGAACGACGCGTTCGTGTTCTGCGAGGGGATAAGCTTCCAGAATCTACTGGGGGTAAGCTTAACTGCTTGGGGATATGAATTCCATCTTTCCTGGGGAAACTGGATTGGACTCTCCTGGGGAAGTTTTGAATTATGTCGGGGAAGTGATTCCTTTGAATGTTTGATATGTCGCCGGGGAACAATCTTTAGACCAAGATTGCCGGGGATGCTTGTCATGGATATGTATGCTGCTGGGGAATGTTGATATCTGCTGGAGAAGTGATTCCTTTGAATGCTGGTATGCCGCCGAGGAATAATCTTCAGACCAAGACTGCCGGGGATGCTTGTTAAGAATATATATGCTGCTGGGGAATGTCGAGATCTGCTGGAGGATACTCAACTTCTTTGAGATTGGCTGTGACTTTGCTGGAGAGGAGTCTGTGGACTTGCTAACGTACTCTTGGGGAATTAAGATACCTGGTTGTGTTCTTCAGCTGAACCTACCTTGATACCTTGGAGGACAGAACAATTAGATCGTTTGGACAACTCTTCATTGCCCCTGTTTCAGTGGGAGAGGAAGACCTATGAGGTGCTGATAGTTGTTGATGGACAAACACTTCTTCTGATAGGCAGTTGACGAGATGACAGGACATAGTCGTACGCTTTAATCCCTAACTTTGGCCTGGACCGCCCTTTCGGGATTTCAGTCCACCGGGATACCCATTTTTGCCCAAGCCGCCTTTTCAGGTTTTCGACTTGCCGGGTGTACAGATTATTTTCATTTCATCCCTTATTTTTGCCCGAACCTTTTTGGTTCGCCGGGAAGCCCTTATTTTTTCCTAGGTATGTCAACCTAGCGGGTCTTTGATTGTGCGCAGTATTTTTTCGACTATGTCCGTGCTCTCAGAATGTAGGGAGTTGCCCTTGTTAGAAGTGTGTTGTCATGCCACCAGAAGATGTTTGATCAGGCAAGATTCATTGTTTGAGATGCCCCAAGTGACTCAGGCAGAGATCTGCCCCAGGCTGATAGGCTTTTTTGAGAGATTCTCCGAATCTTGACTTAACTGCCCCAGATGATGGACAATAGTCATGCCATGCCCCTTGATTGGAAGTACTTTTGTTCACTAGGTATTCCTCGTGCGAATTTCCCTGCTGTTCAAACAAAAAGTCATATGCAAACAAAGTTATGTTAAAAATGCAAAGCTCATGTCTGTCTTGAAGATTTTAAAAATGCATTATTTTTCATAAAACAAGTGAATGTTTGTAAAACGTGATGTCAACTCCGTATTTTACCGTAAGCCTTAAGGAGTCAGGATACCTTTCGTACAGTATGCTTTCGAACTAACCCATGCTTCAGCTAGGACTTTTAAGGGTTATAACGTGGCTTGGTTCACGGTTTAAGAAACAAAGGATAAAGGCTCAAATTATTTGTACCCACCCGCTCTTCGTGATATTCTTCAAACCTAAACTCAGTTGATCATACGTTAGACCTTGTTTGAGTCTTTGCTCTGATTTTCCGGTGATGATTCAGATGTTGATAACTTATTTTGAATAGGCAGTCATTTTTGTTTTTGTTGAGGGTTTGTAGGACCTCTTTCTTCTTTGATTTTTTTTTTGTTATCCCTATTTTTTTCCTGAGCTGTTTCCTTTTTGGAATTACAGTCAGCGGGATGCCCCAGTTTCGTAAGTCCCCTTCGTAGGTTTTTACTTATTGGGCTTTTCATTTATGATTTTTGATAACGACTGCCTGTCTTTATGATTGTAGGGAACCATCACTGTCTTTTTTGGTTTTGTAAGGACCTCTTTGGTGCCATTCGTTATGCACTTGGATCAACTGAGAGACTACCCTGCCCCAGGTTATGATTAAGGGTTTTAAATTTCGAAAAGAAAAACTCCTACTTCTTTGGCTAAGAGGGGTTGACGAGGGATTATCATCCTTATAACTCCAGTGTTTAGGGATTGAAACAATGCCTGTACCTCATCAGCGGGGTCTGTTCAAAAGCATACTGTAGATTATGGTATCGTTTTCGTCATCCTCCCTCAAGAGGCTTAGAATTTTTAATCGAGAGTTAACATCAGAAAAAATATGAAAATAATTTGCATATAGTGAATACGAATATATTGTTTCAAAATAGACACAAGCGATGCATTAATGTGATAACAATGTTTAACATGAATAAAGGTTTGAACCAAAGAAAATTGCAACTTGAACATTCGAATGAACAAAAAATCTTCTAGTCTCCGGGCTTGCTACTTCACATGGTGCCTCCTGTAGGGATGGTAGAAGCACTCAGCCTGGCCATCTTGGGTGAACTCCACAGCTCCTTCCTCAATCAGGTCCTGGATCTTATTTTTCAGAGTCCAACAATCCTCTGTAGCATGCCCCGGGCTGTCAGAATGATAAGCGCAGTGAGCGTTGGGGTTATACCTTGAAGGTGTCCTGTTAGGATTCTTAGGAGGATTCTTTCGAGTTACCAAGTTCAACCTCAGCAGTTGTTGTAAGGCTTGAGGCAGCGACACGTTGAGCTTGGTGAATTGCCTTTGGGGCTTGTCTGGTTGAAGCTGGTGAGGTTGATACTGAATTGGGGATACTGAAACCATATGAGGAGCTTTCTCCTTACCTCTTTGTCTCAAAGATGGTCGAACGATGATTGGCTTTTCACCCTTAGACGTTTGCCCCAGTTGGTTATCCTGAAGCAGCTGGTTGACGAGAAACGGAGCTCATCTTGTCTTTGAGCTAACCCTTGAATGGCATTCCTCTGCCCCAGCATTTAGGCTTTCATTGCATCCATCTCAGCTTGTAGGTGTTTCAGCCCTTCATCCTCAGCAGCGTTCCCGACAACGGTCCCCATGAGAAGTGTCCTTAGCTCTTCCTGTCCCTTGGATAGATTCAGGAGGATTTCCCCGAACCGAGTCTCTTGAGCAAGAAGGTCCTGGTTGTCTGGTTGGAAGGCCATTACTGAAATAAACAGCGAGTAAGGTAAGTGACCTGCAACAAAGATACCTGTTATGATGTGTATGTATGCATGCAATGTTTTCAAGGACCTCGCGGGATGAACACGAAAATTTGTTAGAATTGGAATCTGGTATCTTGATTGAAGAAGCTTCAGGTTGCTGTGAGCTCTTCTTCAAAGGTCAAAGGCTCACCATATCCAGTGGGTCATAGCCCCTGACTTAAGTCATCATGTCTAGTTTTGATTTCCAAACAACCTTGGTTAGGGGAACCTTCTTTCAGTGTCAAAGCTCGCCATATCAAGTGGGTCATAGCTCCTGACAACTTTGTCTAGAGGAAAATAAATCCCCTTTGCCCCTTGCTGGACAGTTGGCTCATCATGACCTGCATCACAAGCCCTTGAGGTCCTTGAAATGGGTTAGGATGTATGCAATGGTATGATGTTATGGTATGCATGGGGTAATGTGAGTAACTCTGTTACAAGTCCCTATTAAGGACTATAAACCAAAACCTGCAAGAAACTCAAGTAAAACCTGTCATGAGCCCTAATTAAGGACTATAAACAAACCCTGCAAGAAACTTAGTAAACCCTGTTATGAGTCCTAATTAAGGACTATAAACAAAACCTGCAAGTAGTTCATGTGTCAGATAACAAGCATGCAAGTAGTCAAGTACGAAGGCACACAAGTCACACAAGAGAAACCCTTAGAGTTTAGGCCAGCATGGGGTCTAGGTATTACCCTCTTGAAGTTGGTGGGTTCAACCTGTCCTATCAAAGTAACCGGGTTCTTAGAGGATCCCAATATCATTGACTACCCTCAATCGGTCATAACTCCAGCATCGCAATCTTTTCTTGCGGCCAGAACCATCACGAGAGTTTAGCCTCAATGGGCGTAGCATACTGCTACTGTTCTAATGGCCAAGTTGTGTCATTTAAGGTTCTAAGGTTGTTGGTGCTTAATGACTCCTCAGAAGACCCATATTCTCCTCGTTGCAACACAAGGGATATCGGTACAGACCAAGGTGCCACACCAACGTAGCCATTGCTTCACCTGTGTCGGTCTACGCCGGACAGGTCCCTCACAGCTTATGCTACCTAAACAGGGTATCCCCAGATCCGAGTTAGGATCTATGTAACTCCGATGCAACCCACAATAGTAAAGCAAGCAAATCAATACAATTAAAAACACAGTTATGAACTAGCCCTAAGGTACACCTCACTTTATAAAGGTTTCCCCAGCAGAGTCGCCAGTTCTGTGATCGGTGGATCTGGAACTGACTATTTAACGCTGGTTCGCGAAATGTCGCGGAAGCAAGAGTCGCCACCGTCTTTTATTTTCTCCAACACGGAAAGGACAAAAGCACAGAAAAATTCCTTAAAGAGATTGCTCTCGGTTCGGGAGGTAGGTTATAGAAAGGGAAGGTGTTAGCACCCTTTCTATCCATGGTTATCCATGGGCTCTTAGATACTTGCTCATTTGTGTTTTCAAAAGTGGTTTGTTTGCTTTTCAACTGTGGGTTTTAAAAAGTTTCTTTGAAAATTTCAGTTCGACTCTTGTATCGGTCCTCAAGAGTGTTTGAAAATTTGCTTTCGAAAGCTTTTGAAAATGTGTTGGTGTGAAAAGTATTTTGTTTTTGTTTTGAAATTTAGAGCAAGAATTCAGAGTCGTCTACCTACCCTAAGGAATTCGTCTGTGTAAATGTCCTTTAAAGTAGTGCCATCCCACCATTGAGAGGTAGGTAGCACCACTGTTGGAGGTGTTCGGGTCAATTCGAGGTTCGGGACATGGTGATCACCGGAGTAATGGGAAGACACCTTAGAAGCTACCCTCATGCCAGGTTCCCGGATCATGAGGACTTACTAAGACATCCTCTACTCGACAATCACCTTTCGAAGGCAAGGCAACAGTGAGGCGTACCCTAGGGGTGGTGTGTGATTTGTGTGTCCGATTCATTTGCATTTATCTTGTCATGTCATTAGTGTTCTACGCTTGTTTTTATTTAAGGCCATTCATTCTTGCATGCTTTGTTTAACAGTTAAAAGTTCCGAGGAAAAGTAAATCTAAAGCTATTACAAATGGCGCGGGTCCACATCGCCAAAATTAACCAGGACCCGATTTGACGGAAAATAAATAAAGTAAAAGAATTAAAAGTGCGAAAAGTAATTAAATTACATGGCTTCAGGAGAGATACATAATTATTTAAGCAAAATAAAATAAATATGCGAAATTGAATCGAAACGAGGGCGTTGGACCCTTTTGCAAAAATCAAATTAATGATGAAGTTAATTAATTAAAAAAGATGTTTTTCGTATTTTTAATATTTTAGGATTTAATAGAAAAAAGAAAGAATTAATTAAAATTAACTACTAACCCTAATTCTATTTTATTTTAATTTATTAAGAAACCATTAGAATTAAACCTAAATTAAACCTAATTTTTACATACAATTTTAATTATGAAAATAAATAAAATAAATAATATTATTGTGAAAAAGAAAAATTAAAAGGAATAAAACATTTATTAAACCTAATTCTATGTTTTTTTATATTTTATTATGAAAAGAATTAAAATTGCAACCTAACTTAAAACTAAATTTATTTACATGCAAACTAATTACAAAAATATTAAAACAAAATATTTATTATATTTTTTTTTTCTTTTCTGATTTTTTTAGGTATTTTTTACATTTATGAAAATATTAATTTGACAAAAAGAATGATAATTAAAGGAAGATAATAAATAACAAAAAGATAAAAAATAACAAAATTTGGCCAAACCTTGGGGGTATCAGTCCCCAGATAGGAGGTATATTTTAGGAATTCTGGCCCATTTAGTATGGCCCTTTTGACTTTTTGGCATGATATGTACATACGCGTTGATGAGGGTTTAGGGTGTTCACCCAATCTGTGCCTTTGATCTGAGGTTCCAGGACGCGTGTATGGCTGGATAGAGGGACGCATCATGGACCACACTATCATACCTGCATAGGAACGTAAATTGGTAAAAAACAAATGGAAAGGGTGGAGACCTGGGATCGAACCCAGGTCATTCACTTTACCAATAACTTCGTTCGCCACTGAGCCACTGCATATGCGTTTAATATATAATAGTAAACAAATAATATAAAAGAACATGGGTTAATGGCCTGGAAACGCGCGCGAATTTTAAATGATCCAATCGCTTCCTGCCACGACATCATCGTCTTCACCATCCCTGAAATACAAAAACATGAGGCAACGGTTTTATACGTGTTTTCTTAGGCATGCTACCAGAAAATAGCGAATAGGTCTTAGAGGGTCAATAAATTAGGCGCGATGGGTGGTTTGTGATCGTTCAAGCCTGCTGAATCTAATGGTATGGGTCTTGAAGACCAATTTTTCCTTGACTAGAAACCCCTAATCTGAAGCTCTGCAAACCCTAAAAATCACCAATGGCATAATCGTGTACACAGCATAAAAACATAATTGAATCATATGGTTAGCATTAGAAAGGCATAAGGAATGTAAATCAGTAATTAAAATGCCATAAGAATGCCTATATGTCAAAACACGATCATGGATTTTGTTTGAGACAATCTGACTTTATTATACCGATTCTGGGCGTTTTGATTGTTGTTTTTTATTGGAATATGTCCAGTAGACCTTGAGGAAGCTATTGAAACAAGAATTGAGACCTGAATCGTCCTGGAAGGCTGTTTTCAGAATTGACTTTTTGGAGAAAAATTTCAAGTTTGCTTTGTGTTCTTTTGCGCAACTTAGTGTGTATTTGCATTAGGGTTGTGCTTCTTGTATATGTAGGAACAATTAGGTTAAGAAATTTGATCCAAAAGGCTTAGCATCCATGACTTTGAAAGATTTGATTTGCAAGATCTTTTTCAAATATTTTTCATATGTTTTTCTACCAATTAAGATCAAATCACTCCAAATCTTTCCTTATCTGCATATACACGAAATCTTGAGGCTAAAACATGTATAAAAAGATTGGTTAGGGTAAGTTAAATATTTTTCATATATTTAAATGATTTAAATGAATTAATATAAATAAAAATTCAAATAAATAAATAAAAAATGAGAAAATACTTCCCTTTGGGCCAAGTGGTCGTGCACATGTTATGGATGATGAATTATGGAAGAAAAATGGGCCCATTAGCAATTTTAGGTCATTTGAAGTAATGTTGACTTTTCAAAATATCCAAAAATTTCCCAACTTCTACAAGGCATAACTTGCTCAATTTTTAAGATTTTCTCATGTTCTTGGACATTTTGGAAAGGTCTTTGAGTCCTCTAACCAATGTCTTTGGTCCCATGTCATTTTGATTTACCAATCTCAAGTTATTGCCTTTGACTTAAAGTCCCTTTTTGTTGACTTTTGAAAATGACCTATAATGTTGAAATTGATAACTTTTTGTGAGAGCATTTCTTGGACTTGAAGTATGAAGATGAGTTGTAGGAAATGTCTTTCTCTTCAAAATGAGCTTTGGATGGAATTTTTCTGATAATCCATGTGAAAGTTATGCCTTGGTCAATTTCAGTTGACTTTTTCAACTGTCCAAATAAGGAAACTTTTGCATCTTGATGATTTTTGAGCCAAACTTTGAGAATCATGATCAAGCATTGATCAAATGATGTTTGTGGCTTCAAAATGATATGTTGACCAAAAATTTGAACTTTTGACTGTCAAATGACCATTTTGCCCCTACAGTTGACTGTAGTGCAATTAGGGTTTTTGACTGTGCAATTTTGTGATGAATGTCTTGAAACTTGATATGAGGATACTTGACCATATTTGTAGGCATGTGAGACTTGATTGGACCTTTGAAAACTTCATTTTCTTGATCAGAACACAAACCCTAGTTTTGACTGTATGGGAGACCTTTGCACTGTGCAACCCTTGGGGAATTTTGCAGCATGACTTGGCAATTTCTTGGAGAATATGGGAGGGCAAATTTTGGGGTACAACAACTACCAACTACCAATCCCCAGTACAACCGAAACTTCAAACTATCAACCCACAGTGTAAATCATCAAGTTTCTCCAGGTTCCCCAGAAAGTTGTTATGAAGCCTGAAAATCAACCAGATAACAGTTAACTTTTGTTTCTCCCCAACCTAGGGTAACTCCCCAGTAGAGTGGCAGACGACCGAAGCTCCTAAACTTTTTCCAAATAGGAATAAGATTTTCCCCACAGAGTTTTTATTGCTCCTCGACAGAACAAAGAATCCCGTCAATAATCCCCAGTAGAAGTCATTTAAATTCTCTGGATTCCCCAAGCAGATTCCTCAAGAAGTATATGGCATTATTCTCACAACGGAATCCTCAGCAGTAGTCAAGGATTTATTTTCCTCAGCAATACAGCAAATCAGCTTACATGCGCATACATTACATCCATATATTATAAACATTGATAAAGTACATATCTTGAATCATACATTTCATGCAACATAACATTGTGCTTCAGTTAACATTTTACCCTTTTCAGGATAAGATTAACAGCTACCATTAACAAATGTTCAAAGATTCGAGATACAGTACAGATACGCTCCAGGAAAGGATGCCATTCTGATACTCATTCAGATCTCAACTTCAGATACAGTTCATGATACGCTCCAGACAAGGATGCCATCCTGATACTTATTCAAATTCTAAGTACCGATACAATACAGATACGCTCCAGACAAGGATGCCATCCTAATACTTATTCAAATTCCAAGTACCGAAACAGTACAGATACGCTCCAGACAAGGATGCCATCGTGATACTTATTCAAATTCCAAGTACCGATACAGTACAGATACGCTCCAAACAAGGATGCCATCCTGACACTTATTTAAATTCCAAGTACCGATACATTACAGATACGCTCCAGACACGGAAGTCATTCTGTTACTCATTCAGACTTCAATTTCAAGATACAGTCCAGATACGCTCCAGACACGAAAGCCATTTTGTCGCTTATTCAGGTTCATCCTTCAGATACAGTTCAGATACGCTCCAGACACGGTTTCCATTCTGTTACTTATTCAGATTCAAGTACAGATACAGTTCATATACGTTCCAAATACAGACACCATTCTGATGCTTATTCTTTTGATTTATAACAAACATTCTTGGATGGCATCTACAAGCCCATCTCCAACAAGATTCTAACATACTCTCCAAATGGCATCTTTAAGCCCATTCCCTCAGTTACACCTTTGTCGAGTGCAAATGTATGGGCACTCTAGTGTCCAATCATCTTTTACCTTCGAGTCACGAACGGCAAAACTCGCCAATCTAACTCTTCAGGTTCAAGAAGATTGAACAGGGGCAGCTGTTGTACCCCAAAATTTTCCCTCCCATTTTTCGTAAAAGACACAACCCTAGGGTTTCTCGGATATTCAAGTTGGTTCAGAAATCGGCCAGACAGATTCTCTTATATGGCAGTAAACCAGCAATTAGGGTTTTCCTTGCAATCCTCAGAAGAAAATGAGTTCTCAGAAATTCAATTGGTTTTCACAGGTCTTCATGCTTTCTCAAGTTTACTGAAAAGACAGTGTTTGTTCTCAGAGCATGGTTTGTTTAGGACAAGAGATTAAGACTGTCATGTAGGACACTCATGATTGTTTGATCCAGGTTAACAAGATGATTTGCGTCTTTTAAAACATTTGCTTGGTTAGGAAATGGAATATACATTGCGTGTTTCTTTGAAATGCAGTTACAAAATTAGTGGGATTACTTGGAGTTTAAGTTACCAGACTGGAGCATTTTGTCTCAAGTATCTTGATTGGGAATTTCAAAAATCAAATAGGATGCGAGAAGAAATTACAAGTTATTGTTGGTAAAGAATTTCAATTGAAACCAGAATATTTCATGCTACAACTCAAGATTTTTTCCAATTTCAAACGTTGTTACAAAACAATTTATTCTTTTAAATACTCTATGTTTTACAACTTATTGTATTTAAAAGATGAATTAGTACAATTATTGGATACAGTACAAGAATGATTTTTCCAAATTACAAAGAAAATCCAAATTAATGTTTGTCCTAGGAGAATTAATCTATGCCTAAGTTTGACTGAATTTCCTTTGCTTATCTCCAAGACCTCCATGCTTGCCACATATTTCTTGCCTTCCTTGCTTTGTCATCTCCATTTTGCTCACATGAAAACAAAAGAAAGAAAATGTGATTAGTACAAAATCATTTGGGCATGAACAGAGATTTTTAAATGCTATTCATCATTAAGGTTTGCAAAGTGGAATCAGAAGGCCATTTTAATTCATCACAATTTATTTCCTCTATTTGTAAATCACAAGAAGATTATTCTTCTTGGTTCACAAAAAGAAAGAATCAAACAAATGTTACAAAATTGTCCAAGAAATGTTACAAAGATGTCCAAACAAAATGCGCAAACTGAAGAGAACAGAATGTTACAAAATTGTCGAAGAAATGCTACAAAGTTGTCCAAAAAAACAGAATGTTACAAAGCTGTCCAAACAAAATGCGCAAACTGAAGCAAACGACAACCTCAAATCAAAACCAAACAAACAGCTTTGTCAAAAAAGCAAACAGCAACCTCAAATCAAAACCAAACAAACAACTAAGTCAACAAAAGCTAAAGCAGGTAGCAGTGCAGAAGTATGGCAACATAAATAGCTAAGTCAAAATAGCAAAGCTTGCTTGAGAAGCATAAAACATCATTTTCCATGCAAACCTTTCAGAATTGGAAAAAAAGGCAAAAGAGCAATTGGCTTTCTTATTTTCATTGAGAGAGAAGAGAGGAAAGAAGTCACCTGGGTTATTGGGATGCACAACTTTGCTGCCCTACCTGTCACAAGTTGCATAGAATATGCTAAAAAACAAAACTGCAACAAAAAGGCCATATGAACAATATACTGAAAATATTTAATTGGTGGGTTTCCCACCATTTTGAATATGAATTTAACAGAAGCAGGGGCAATATAACAGTGGACACAACTCTCAAGCGAAAAACATAGAAACATTATCAAACTCAAAAAACTTGAACACAAGCATCCAACCTTCAAAAACCTGTCAAACCTCAAAAACCAACATAAGTCCCAAACTGATAAACCAGCAACCATCTCAAAACTGAAAAACCTGTCAAACATTCAAAGCCAAATAGCCAAAACCTGAGACAAGTCTCAAACAGAAAAAACCAAATCAATAACCTTCAAAAAACACTGTAACCAAAACGTGTAAAACCTCCAAAACAAAAAATCTCAAACATTATAACCAAAACCTGTCAAGCATCCAAAACCAAAAATCTCAAACATTGTAACCAAAACCTGTCAAACCTCCAAAACCAGAAATCTCAAATCCTGCAACAAATCCCAAACCTGCAACAAGTTCCACAAAGTCTCAAACTGTCAAAACCTCAAAAACTAGCAACAACCCTCATCAAAGCAAACATGTTAGCCATCCTCAAATACCAAACCTGTGAACAAAAACACAGTAGCCATCCTCAAATACCAATCCTGCAACAAGTTCCACAAGTTTCAAAAACCTGTCAAACCTCAAAAACTAGAAACAACCATCATCAAATCAAAACCATCAGTAAGCCTCAAACCACCAAAAACATAGTGACCAAGCATCAAACAAAAAGCCCCAAACAGTAACAAACCAAGCCATAAAAAATCCAGATAACCAATATCATCATCATTCAATAAGGAAAAACAAAATAGGTTACCAAAGAGTCAGAAACACCAACGCCTTCATCCTCATCTCTCCCCCCCTCGTACAACTTCCGCTACCACTGAGTACAGTCTTCGTTCTCGCCTCTCCCTTTCAAAATTGCAAGAAATTGTAAAGTTCCAACAGGTATGGATTCTTCATCTTTCTCATAATTCCATAACATGTTTCTCTGCATCTAAAGGAATGGAGTAGTCAAAAGAAAACGCATAAACAAGATAAAAATCAGTGAAATCATAACACATAAATCTTACCCTTTTTTTCAAGAAAATCGTTAGATTCTGGTTAGGGAGGCGAGAACGGATATACTCCGGCAACAGAGAGTTAGGGGAGAGATCAGACGGACCGATTTCGTTGCTTTTAGGTTTTAATCCGAACTTAGGGTTTTCAAAAAAAACGCAAATCATGGTGATACAAAGAGGCCAGGAGCGATTTGTTCGCGAAATGAGGAAGGGACGAGTAGTGAGATAATTTATAGATGAACAGAGATGAAAAGATGAATAGAGATGGATGAAGACAAGGGTTTCAAACCCTAATTTATTTTTCCTCCCTTAATCAACATCTAAATGCACTTAAGAGATTTGGACTTTGTTTTGTTCATAATTGCCCTTAAGCCCATTCGCCTTACTTGTCATACCCCCCCCCCCCCCTTTGGCTTGTTTTGTTAACAGCGAGAACAACATTTTTGTTTGGGCCTCATTTTCAAGTCCTTTAAGCCCACTGCGTTTTTAGTTTAATTTTTTTTCTTTTAAATTTTTTTTATTATACAATTACTAATAAAACTTAAGATTTTAGTTTTAATTTGATTTAGGTTTTTTTTTATAATTAATTTTTATCATTTTCGATTTTTAATAAAAAAAATTTAGGTTTAATTTTGCATATAATAAAACACCAACAAAAAATAAATAATAAGACTTAGTTTTGTCATTTCTTTAATTTATTTTGTCATTTACATAATTAATAAAAATACAAAAAGAAAAAGATTTTAATTTAATCAATTATTTTTATTTTTTAGAATAGGTCTTACCTTTCTCTCTTCAAGTAAATACTTAACATTTCATATTTTGCTGATTTTATCTCATGGATTATCATAGCTTTAATTAAATTGCACAAAATTTGATTTGGTTGTATTGCTTGTTATTCAGACATTTCTATCTCATTTGATTCATCCCCATTTGTAAAAATTGTACCCCCACTCCCGAACATTTTTTAATAGCGTAGAATTTCAATTCCCGCAATTTACCGTTTTCTATATACTGTATAGTAATTAGGCGTGTATGGCAAGATTCAAAAATCAATCTCTAGATGACCTAATCAAAGAATAAAATAACTTGAAACCAACACACTTTTTCAGACGCGCACCTCTAGGGTAACCTCGCTCGTTGCCTCGGAAATACAATCGTGTCCCTCGAATATGGGACGCTCTAGAAATGACCCTTCGATAAAAAAGATTGTAGTCCCTCGATGACCCTCGATGTTGCCTTCGATTAAAACGATCTCGTCCCTTACGAAAATTGCTAAAGCGTCTCCTAAGTTGCTTTCGCTGATTATAAAATTGACCCGCGCCTGTCCCTTCACATCCAACGATGGGGCTTCTTACCAAATCAATGATAAGATAGCACCATTAAAAGGAGGAAGAAAAGAACAACTTAAGACCCTTCGAGTAGATAGATTCGTTCTTAGTTACTCGCTTGCTCATGACAAAAACTTTTACACCTACACTCTCATTTCAAAACATTTTCAAAAAGATAAAATGTTTTGTATACGTTCTTATAGAGACGAGAACCATTGCAAAACCTCTTTTCAAAACACTTTCCGAAACACGATTCACAAACACATCTTTGAACCACTTTTTGAAACAAAACTTTGTATACGTTCCTATAGAGACGAGAACCATTACAAAGAGATTTTTCAAAATACTTTCAAAGCCCACACCACAAGCACACTATCAAATGAAATCAAGTGATCTAAATGAGTAACTAAGAGCCCATGGAAAACCATGGATGAAAAGGGTGCTAATACCTTCCCTTTTCATAATATACCCCCCGAACCGGAGAAAATCTGAAAAGGTCTTTCCTGTGCTTTTTTACCTTTCCTTTTGGATAAAAGAAAAGTCGGTGGCGACTCTTGCTAACCGCACAAGTGCGATCGAAACGCAAAACATCAAGTCAGTTCTCCTGCCGTATCACAGGGTTGAAGCTGCCTCTTTTGCTACTGTTACCAAGAACGTTGTGGCCGATTTATCAAGCACAACCTAATTCGTCGATACGGTGTACAATAGAGAATCATCACTGACAATGGTACAAATCTCAACAACACAATGATCACCGAACTCTATAAACAATTCAAGATCCAGCACCATAATTCTTCCCCATACTGGTCGAAGATGAACGACACTGTGGAGGCTGCTAACAAGAACATCAAAAAGATCATACATAAGATGACGGTGACATACAAAGACTGGCATGAGATGTTATTATTTTCTCTTCATGGGTACCGCACTTCCGCACGAACATCGACAGGGGAAACCCCTACTCTCTGGTATATGGCATAGAGGTTGTCCTGCCTATTGAGGTCCATATCCCTTCTCTGAGAATCATGAAGGATGCAGGTTTGAATGAACATGATTGGATCCAAACTCGACTTGATCAACTAAATCTGATCGATGAGAAGAGACTTATTGCTATCTGTCATGGTCAAATGTATCAAAAACGGTTGATCAAGGCTTTCAACAAAAAGGTCAGGCGCTAAGCATATCAAGTAGGGGATCTAGTGATCAAGCGCATCATACTGCCGCAAGGTGATCCCAGGGGAAAATGGACTCCCATATACGAAGGGCCATTTGTGATCAATAGCATTTTTTTCTTGTGGAGCCATGATTCTGACTGCCATGGACGATGACGACCTTCCTCACCCTGTCAATGCGGATATAGTGAAAAGATACTACGCATAAATAAGACCCGCTAGGTTGACTGGCCTAGGAAAAATTAAGGGCTTCCCGGTGAAAAAAAAGGGTTCGGGCAAAAATTAGGGATGAAAACAAAAAAATATTTGTACACCCGGCAAGTCGAAAACCTGAAAAGGCGGCTTGGGAAAAAAAGGGTATCCCGGTGGACTGAAAACTCAAACGGGAAGTCCAGGAAAAAGTTAGGGATTTAAAGCGTATCACTATGTCCCATTGGATCACCTTGTGACTAGACTTCAGCATCATCTATCAAGCTCAAAATGACACTAATCAATCCAGTCTGCTTCGGACAAGTAGCAAAGTGATGAGATGCTCGAGGACATATCAGCAATAGCATAATTGAAACTCAATGGGATTATTACATAGTTGTTTTCTTCTCTTTGTACACAATATTGTATAACTTTCATTTCCACAACGGTGTTCTCTTACTTGAGCGTCAGCTTCCTTGTACAAAAACGCCTGTTATAGGCCAACTTCAGAAATTAATACAAGTCATTTTTACAAAACTATTTGTTTTTCTTTTTCTGTTTTGTTTTGCAAAAACGTCCAATGATTTATTCTTGACATATACATTTGAATATGATTTCTATTCACAAATATTCACATAAGAAACGAAAAGCTAGTTGCTTATAACTTAAGAAACATGGACAAAAACTAAAAAACCATGTCAATCCCAACATTTACTCCATCCGGAAGCTACAGGGGCAGGGACAACTTTGAAACAAAGTCACCATTACATGCGCCCCCATGACATCTACACTTCCCACAGAGTAGAGGAAACCAAAGCTTTGACATCAGCTTCCCGAAACAGGAGCTACTTTCCGTAGCAAAGTTCCTTCAGAAAGCCAACGTCTATATTCCTCAGCCGAATTTTATAATCGCAAGCGGTTCATAAAGTTTTCTCCCGAGAAGAGTTTATTTCTCTAAATACAGAAGCTCAACCCCCAAAAGAGTTTATTCCTCCAGGTACGGAAGTTCATCTCCCAGCGGAGTTTATTTCTCCGAATCGACAAAATTTTCCAGCAAAGCATCTCCTCTCTAATACAGAGTTATTCCCCCGCAGAGTTATTCTCAAGCAGAGTCTCTCCCGGCAGAATATTCACAAAAAGAAAGGAGTAAATCCACATCATAGTCATCTCCGTTCACTATCCCCAACAGAAGTAGAAGAACCACTTTTTCTACAATGGTCAGGAATTCAATTTCCAGTACTCTCCAGCAACAATCAGGGATTTATTTCCCCAAACTCGGATATGTCACAATAGCACTTCATGTTCATACATCATGACGTGCACATACATATTGCATGCCGCATGTTCTCATTTATTTTGAGAACATCATCACACAATGCATTTCATGCATCGCATATAATTAATCATGTACCTTTTCAGGAAAGATGGTTATCATCAACAATTCCAACAGTCAAGATTAAATCCATGAAGCTATACATGTCATAACTGCAGATAACTAATGGAAAATAAGTTCCCGAAACCAAACGGGTTAACTAATCTACGTGAACAAATGAAGCAGCCCTATTACCCAGACTTTTATTTCGAAGTAACCCTACTACCCAAGTTGCTTCCCATAGCCCTACTACCCAGGATTTTATTCTGAAGTATCCCTACTACCCAGGCTTTATTTTGAAGTAACCCTACTACCCAGGTTCCTTCTCACAGCCCTACTACCCAGGATATATTTTCGAAGTAACCCTACTACCCAGGTTCCTTCTCACAACCCTACTACTCAGGCTTTATTTTTGAAGTAACCCTACTAAACAGGTTCCTTCTCATAGCCCTACTACCCAGGATTTTATTTCGAAGTAACCTTACTACCCAGGTTCCTTCTCACAGCCCTACCACCCAGGCTTTTATTCTGAAGCAGCCATACTACCTAGGCTTTATTTCGAAGTAACCCTACTACCCAGGTTCCTTCCCATAGCCCTACTACCCAGGCTTTATTTCGAAGTAACCCTACTACCCAGGTTCCTTCTCATAGCCCTACTACCCAGGCTTTTATTTCGAAGTAACCCTACTACCAAGGTTCCTTCTCATAGCCCTGCTACCCAGACTTTTGTTCCAAAGCAAACCTACTATCCAGGATCCATTTCGATGTAACCCTACTACCCAGGTTCCTTCTCATAGCCCTACTATCCAGGCTCCTTTTCATGAATTACCTGACGCAGTTTTGCAGGGACTTATCCCGAGAAAGCCTTATACAGGTTCCTTCTCATTTATCTTCGGACAATAGTTTACAACACTGTAAAACCTGGACCCGACCAGATACGGTCGATTTCATATTCCCCAGTAAGTCGTCTTGAAACCCGGACTCGACCAGATAACATCGTTCTTTTGTCTCATCAATCAAGAGTTAATTCCCTAGTAGAGTAATGGACAACCGAAGCTCCCAGACTCTATTTCCCTGGACATAAATCAACATTCCCCGGCAAAGTCCTCCTCAACAGCAAGTATAGGGATTCTCACAAAGGAATCTCTTATGCGACCGATATCTTTTCTGGATGGAATCTTTAAGCCCATCTCCGATGATTCTCCTTCGCCTTCCAAATGGAATCTGTAAGCCTATTCCCGATATTATCGATTGACATTCACTTCATGCGAGTGCAAATTTTTGGGCACTCTAGTGTTCAATCATCTTCCACCCTCAGATCACGAAAGGCATACAAGCCAATCTAAATCCTCAGGTTTAAGAAGATTGAACATGGGAAGTTGTTGTACCCAAAAAATTTCCCTCCCATTTTCACACAAAACATACTCCTAGAGGTCCTCAATTTCTCAAGTTGACTAAGGATTGACCAGACAAATCCTCCTCCTAAGACAATGAGCCTCAAATTAGGGTTTCATTCCTCTTAAAGATGGTTGAGTTTCAAGGGTCCCAAATGGTATCCATGGTCATAATATGTCCCCAAGACTATCCATGCAAAGTTTCATTCCTTGCACAACAAGTTTGCTCAGTCAACTGTTCAAATTCCTGAAAATCAACTATATTAGGTCAAAAGTCAACTGTGACTGACATACAGTAAAACTTCAATACTTTTGGTAAACATCAACATTTTGAAGTGATATCCATCATTTTATCACGTTTTGATCATTATTCCTCAAGGAATACTCCTAATTCATCAAAACTAAAAAGTTGCTAAATTAGGGTTTCTATAGGAAAAGTCAACCAAAATTTGACCACGCATAACGTTCTCATACTTTATCAGAAATTTCTCATCCAAGGCTCATTTTGAAGATAATCCAATTCCATACAACTCATATTCATCCCTCAAGTTCAAGAAATGCACTCATGAAAAGATATAAATTCAGACATTATAGGTCCTTTTTAAAAGTCAACAAAAACACCTTTTGGGTCAAAGCTTCTTACATAAAAATGTAAGATCCAATTGATGTGAAACTAAAGAAGTTGCTTAGGGGACATCCTAAGCTTTCTAAAAAGTCTAAGAAAACCCTCTTAGGATCAAAATTGAGAGAGATATGCATTGTCAAAGTTGGCCGTTTTTGGAAATTTGCACAAAGTTAACAATGCCCAAAACTGCATTTTTTCAACATGGGCCCATCTTTTCAAGACTGAATCTCAGTCCTAGCATGGTCCACAACCTATGGGACCCTACATGCCTTATTTATTTGTTTATATAATTTATTTTGATTTTTATTCATTTAAAACTCAAATAAAATCAAATAAATCCAAACAAATCACATAATTTGTTTTAGGAATGATTCTTGCATTGAATGGAGATCTCATGTGCTGTCAATAGCCAAAGAAATCGTGCAAGCCATGAATGGGAAAGGATATTCAAAATTGGAAAGATTGAAGCAAAATTGAAAGGCATTGATATCTTTGGATTATTGCCATACTAGTTGACCTAATGTGATTCACATATATATGCCAAGCCATTCCAACCCTAAGGATAGACAGTAACACGCAACCTGCCTCAAGGAGCCAGGCAAAGTTTTTTTTTCAAAAATTCAAGAGAGGTGAAATCTTATAACCCACGATCTGACGAGTTTCAGTCAAATCCAAACATTCTATCATCCTCCTGAGACTCCCAGCATCTCATCTAACCCATCTTTGAAGGTTAAAACACCCATAATCACCCTATCCTGATCCACATGATTTGGTAAAATTCTTAAACTCAAACTTGCGATTCAGGTGATATAAATCGAATCTTTGGATTAGCATATGTTCATCATGTCATTCTAAGGAGTTTTGAATCATTAGCTGCAAGCATGCATGCAGAAACAACAAGGTGTCATTGTTAGGGAACAAAGGTTTTTGTTTCTTGTATCTGTGTTTACAGGCGTTTTTAGGTCAAATAGAGGCCACCATCGTGATCGCATCCGTCGAAATAGGGGGGTAAGGTATCATTTTCACTTTGATCCATCGTGTTTGGCAGGTTTTGGCATTTTAAGGCTACCGGAGAAGGTGATCGGAGCTAAGCTCCGACACCGTTGACTGGTTTGAATTTTGTTGGCCTGTTTGTCATCACATCATTGGTCTATGTCAAAGCTGATTGGGCATGTTTAGAATGTTTGACATTTGGGTTATTTTTTTCATTATATTATAATATTTTTATTATATACATGAATGAGTTAAGAGCGCAGATGGCAAAGGAGCAAGCATGTGAAACCAAAGACCTGGGTTTGATCCCAGAAACCATCAATTTTTCATTTTCCCAATATTGCTTGCAGGTTCCAGTGTGTGAAATCCAGCACGTATACCTTGCGTTCTCAAGATCAAACCATTACATATTCCCAAGATCAGATCCAGCGCCCAATCAACCAATCCCCATGGCGAACCCCCAGATGAGAGCCTCACTGAATAACGCGTAAGGCAGATAGGCCAGCTATTACGGGCTTTGCAAAATTCAGCCATGCACCCCCAAAATTACTTCCAGCATCAGGCCCATTCTTGTTTTTTTATTTATTTCACTATTTTGTGTTATTTGTTTTATAGTTTTAAAAATATTTTTTTAATATTAAATCATAAAATCAATAAAATCACAAAAAAATATCAAATTAGGTTTTTTTTATTAAAATTAGTTTTTTTCGGAAATTAATTAATTTAATGATATTGAATTGATTTGTTTTCATTAAGTAAAGTTAATTAGAAAAAAATAGGTTTAATTCACAAATATTTAGTTTTCTCAATAATAAAAAAAAATAAATCAAAAATATTTTCTTTATTTAAGTAGATTGTTTAGGATATTTAATTTATTCTCGCGCGCATTTATTTATTTATTCCAATTAATGTAATTGCTCTGAGGTTTGTAATAGTTAATTATGTTATTTACTGTTCTTTCCTGTTTTACTATTTAAATCCCCAAAGTTTTTGGTTATGTAATCCCCATCCCTGAAGCCCTATAATTAGGTTTTCTTTTTTGCTTTTAATTTATGCAATTATAAACTGTTAGATGTATGTGTAGGATTATATGCAAAAGATCGAATGTTTAAAACGGTAGGACACCCTAACTGTGCAAAGATAAACAAACTGAAATCAAACACTTGCACATGCTTACACCTAGGGTATCTCCCACTTCGGTTGCCTCGGAAAAATACGGTCACTATTCTTGAACGTGAGAATTCTTAGTGAATGTCCTCTAATTCAAAGATCGCAAGTCCCTTTCGAAGGTTGCCTCAGTAAAACAAAATGCGATCTTAGAACTTTAGGACATTTACTAAGAGATCTTTCCATGTTTCCTTAAGTGACCGTAATTGTCCCTTTCGATTGTCCCTTAAACTCCAACGGTGGAGCTACCTACTCCTTAATAGTAGGATAGAGCTGTCTAAAGGAAATAAGAAAACAAACAGTCTTTTTCGAGTAAGTAGAAACTCCTAAGTACTTGCTCAAACAACTTTTTACACACCTACACTTTCACACTCTTTTTAACTAAAGTTTTCAAAAAAGCTTTATCACACTCTTGAGGACTGATACAAGAGTTACCATAAAGTGAATTGCCGCACTAAGGCAATTTAAAAACTTTTTAAAAACACACAAACACGCAAAAGCAATTTAAAAATGAGCAAGTACCTAAGAGCCCATGAAAAACCACGGATAGGAAGGGTGCTAACACCTTCCATTTCTATAATATAACCCCCCCCCCCCCCCCCCCCGTTCTCAAAAACATCTCGAAAAAGTTTTTTTTGTTCTTTTTCCCTTTTCCTTTGTTGGATAAAATAAAAGACGGTGGTGACTCTTGCTTACCACACATTTGCGAATACAAACGCAAAACCAGTAGTAACTAAAAACAGTCGGTTCGGCCACCGTATCACAAACCTCTTTTGGGATATCATCATATTCTTCTTCTTCGGCCACATATGCAGGATATTCAAAGTTGGGAGAGGGTGCAAGGTCATTGTATTCAACATGTTTTTTAATTAATCTGCATATATGATTTATGATTACTTTTAGAAACTGACACATATAGCAAGTGATTATACAGATTCAATTACAATTATTATTTATTTTGAAAGGGATTTCTCTAATTACCATTTTCCAAGAAAAAGCAAAAAATAAAGACATAATTTGGGAATCAAAGACAACTTTTATCAATGATTTTAAAGATCAAAGCAACATATATACCCATACAATATCAATACTTTCACCATGGGCAGAGTGAAATATGTTTGAAAAGATTAACAAAAAAACAAATTACTTTGAAATATGAATGCAAGAGGGAACATCAATAGTGATCCAGTTTTGGACTATGACTCTGTGTGTCACGTAGTTCAACATCTCTTGCTCTCCTTCGCCTTTCAGAATAGCATTGATCCTAGGAACAGTTGGATGAAGGTAACCTCTATTGTGAAAGATGTCTTGATATTTTCCCAAAGCAAACTTCGGCTTTATATTCTCACCTTTATTATTCTTCATAGAGAATCCCAAACCAACTCTATTTTTATTCACATGTGGATCAACAATCTGCCCCCACACCTTACTAGGGCCATTACACACTACCTGTTGAGCATCCTTTAACAAAGCTATAGAATTGTCATTTCCCTTACATTATCAATGGATAAAGCTTGGAACTTAGTTCCAACAACATCTTCATCTGCTTCCACAACACTGAAAGAGGATAAATGAGATATTAACAACGCCTTTTCTCCATTTAGAATGACCACCTTTCCTTCACAAACAAACTTCATCTTCAGGTACAATGTTTAAGTGACAACCCATGCCTTGTGGATCCACGATCGTCCCAGTAAGCAGCTGTAAGCAGGAACAATATCCAAAACCTGGAAAGTAATCTGAAATAAGTGCAGGCCTATGTGAATAGGAAAATCTACTTCCCTGGTGACAGACTTCCTTGATCCATCAAAAGCTTTCACAATTATGCCACTCGGGCGTATGAGAGTGCCTTGGTACTTCAACTTAATGAGCATGCTCCTTGGTATTAAATTTCAAGCAGACCCATTGTCAATCAACACATTGGACAATGAATCGTTCTTATAATTCATGGAGATATGGAGAGCTAAGTTATTATTCCTCCTTTCATCGGGAAATTCGTCATCCCAAAAACTCAGGTTATTACATGACGTGATATTCCCGACAACACTACTTAATTGGTCCAAAGGCATATCACTTTCCATGAAAGCTTGATCCAATACTCTCATCAAAGATTCCCTGTGGGTAGAAGAGCTCATTAGCAAGGCTAGAATAGATATCTTTGATGGAGTCTGCAACAATTGATTTACGATCCTGTAGTCGCTCATCTTGATAATATTTAATATATCATCTACATATTTTTCCAGAGTAGTACCACTAGACCCCCCCACTGCTTTCTTAGGTTCAGCACTTTCAACAACCTTTTCATCAGCATTAACATTTCCTCGAATGACAGGTGAAAAAACACGGCCACTACGGGTTACTCGGCGGACTTCAGAAATATTCTTGACATTAGAGAAAGGTTAGATGGGAACTTTCACACCATCCTCCAAGATGTATCATTGTATTTATATGGCATGACTTTGTCTGATTCATAAGGAACAGGACCCGACAAGCAAATCACCACTAGAGAAACAGATGGCTCGCTATGATACTCAATCTCTATAGGGGCGGGAACACCAAAATAAGGCATAATAACATTCACCCCTTATTCATAATACTTATACATCACATAATTATTGCTGGAGAACATATCCTTATCTGAGGAAAATAATTCATCTGCGGAAACATACTCATCATCTGATACAATCTCGGCCGAGCAGTCTTCAATCATGTTAATCCCATGGTAATCATCTCTATTTCCTGAGACTTTGATAGTACCATTGTCCAACAATAACTTAATACCCCTTCTCATAATGTAACAACCCTGAGAATCTCTGCAACAAATCTGGCAAGATGCATAATTGTGTTCTTCTTGACCATCCATGTGATAGAAGGTAGCGTGCAATTGCACCAAATCATCATTCATATAGTTCACTTCGAAAATATGGAACTCACTAGGACATCCGAAGACCATATTCACATCTTCTTCGTACTTTTCCCTAGGACTGATTATATGAATGAGGCCTTCGTCCATCATTTCCAAAAGACCAGCTTTTATCTAATCACATCCCTGGACATTTATACTGCGAATACCACAACCAGCATGGTCATGCGTATAGTAACTGAACTCGCATAGATTAGAATGCATATTTACCAAATCTCCTCTAACCAGGTTGATATCAAAAATCTGGATGTCCCAGGACAACCACCAACCATGTTTACAACATTGTCTCCTCCATGCTTTAGCAAAGGATTATCTTTCACATTAGGGCCAACATCTTTAAAGGATAAAAGGCCAGATCTCACCAGCTTTTTTACTTCAGATTTCAAAGGATAATAGTTCTCAATAATATTACCTAGTTCTCCCTAATGAAAATCACACGCCTGGTCTGCCTTATAATACCAGGGTAAAGGCAATGGTATAACAGGGGGAGGCCTGGTCTGAACCAACTTCTTCTGAATCAAAGCTGGAAGTAACTCTACATATCTCATTGGAATAGATTCAAAAGCCTCTCTCTTATGACTTTTCCCTTGATTTCCCTGAGGGGATGGTCTCTGATAGGTAACAGTGGTTGGAGCTACATTAACGATTGGAGTCACAGAAGCAACATGTTATTGGTACCGATGATGTCTTCTAGGTGGCCTAATCTTTCTTTCCCCAATAACAACATTCGTTTCACTTTCTTTTGAGATAACATGTATGACTACTTCGTTGTCCACTTCATCTTTTGTGAAGCGCCCTTCTCTAATAGCCTATTCTAAACGAACACCCATGCTTACCATTTCGGTAAAATCCCTCGGCGCATTGGCGACCATCCTTTCATAATAAAATGATCCGAGGGTTTTCAGGAAGACCTTGGTCATTTCCTGTTCTCCCATAGGTGGCACCACCTGGGCAGTTATCTCGTGCCAACGTTGTGCATATTCTTTGAACGACTCCTTGTCTCTCGAAGCCATTGCCCTTAACTGGTCATGGTCAGGTGCCATGAACATATTATACTTGTACTGTTTAATGAAGGCTTCTCCCATATCATTGAAGGTATGGATACTACTATTGTCCACACTCATATACCACTTCAGAGAAGCACCGGTTAAAATATCTTGGAAGAAATGAATGAGAAAATGTTGATCATTAGTACGGGTAAACATTTTTCTATAATATATCATAAGGTGGTCACGAGGACAAGAGTTTCCCTTGTACCTCTCAAATTTCGACACTTTAAACTTTCCTGGCACCTTTACATTGGGAACGAGGCAGAGTTCACTGACGTTCTATCCAAACAATTCTTTTCCTCGAAGGGCCTTCATTTCCTTCTGCATCTCATTGAACTGGTCTTGAAAGTCATCCAACTGGTCATAGAAACCCACACTTTCACTCGGTGGAGGAACATGATGATAAACTTCATCATTAATAAACGACATCCCATTCACCGAAGGAGGTGCATCATAGTGAATCTCATTTCTAGCCGCAAGAGTAACATGCACCACAGGAGGTGCAGGAGTAGCAGCATCTTGAACAACCGGAGCGACTGGAGCATCAAGATTATAACCTTATGGCATGAAGTTTTCAGGAATTCCCCACTTGTAACCCTGAGGCATACGGTTTTTAGAAGCATTAGCTGGAGTAACGGAAACGGGAAATGATGGACCTTCAGAAGCAATTGTTGTTTATTGAGGCTGAGCAAGTGGTGGCTGATTCTGAGCATCCACCAATGGTTCCATCAAAGAAGACAGATTAGCCATACCGGCCTTTAAAGCATTAACCTCGTCGCGTAGTTCGCGATTCACTTGTTCAAGATTCTCCATTTTCTTCTTGGCATTAGCCCAAGTATTGTACCGGTGAGACATATTGCTTTTGAACAGAGTCAGAGAAACATAGTAGGACACTTGGCTATGAACATAAATGCAAGAAACATGTATAATATGATTCATGACATTCAATGCACATGATTTATTTTATTATTATGAATATTTCAAGGGACTCAAAGAATTATAGACAATTTGCAAATACTAAAGTACTAACACATTTTGAAATAATGAAAATCTCATTATAATAACTTCAAAATGGATTACAACTATTTAGTACAAGTTACAACAATCCCAAGTAAAATAGAAGATATAATATGAAATCCTAAGAAATCAAATCGAATAAAGATCACTCCACACACTGACGCTTTCCCGTGAGTCTTGCAATTTGAGCCTTCAATTGCTTTTTCTCTTCTGCATACCTGTCGATAACAACTTTCCAATCACCAGAGTTAGGAAATGAATGACTAAGTCATGATCGAGCTTTAGAGGAAAATAAATCCTCTTCCTTCCCCATCATATCTACAATACGATTCTCAAGAATCTCAATTAGGTCATCCTTCTCTTTCAAGTCTTCCTGGTAGGACGTCTCTAAAGTCTGACACTTGTTCTTCCAAGCTTCTTTCTCCTGTTGCAACCTGACTAGGGCAAGCTAAAGCTCTTCCACATCATCTAAAAGGGGAGGAGTGGTCTTTAC
Organism: Vicia faba; assembly: GCA_948472305.1. Classification (NCBI taxonomy): domain Eukaryota; kingdom Viridiplantae; phylum Streptophyta; class Magnoliopsida; order Fabales; family Fabaceae; genus Vicia; species Vicia faba. The sequence goes on from OX451738.1 coordinate 1,025,944,777, forward strand.
AAACATATCAGGCATAGGTTCTTCCCAGGAATATGGCATCTCCAACTGAATTACCCTTTCCTGTACCCATCGGAGATAAGGCTCCAAAGAAATGGCTCCTCTAGGCCCCAAGTCCTTTCTACTCTTCCTGTGAATATGGCGCCAAGCCTTTGAAATTTCCTCCTTATATTTCTTATGATCCTCTCGCTATTTGAGAAAGAAACCACTCAGATGAATACTATTTTTCTTATCTCTCATCGGATATCCAAGCTGATATCGTGCAAGAACGGGATTCTAGTTAATTCCTCCCTTTGTACCAAGAAGAGGTACATTGGGGAAAATACCATAACTATTGTCAATCTACTCATCATGGTAAGCTTGATGATACCAAAAAATATCTGAATGAGTGAGGGCCATAATCTTCAGAGCCCAACGAGGTTCCTTCTTAACATGCCAGAAAGCATCGGACCAAGGTAAGTGAGAAATAAACCACTGATACAACAAAGGCATGCAACAAATGATCATCCCTCCATGATAAGAATCCCGAAGATGAATGGAGTAATAGGAATCTCCTAATAATGTAGGAATTGGATTCCATATAAAAAATATTCTGATGGCACTGATATCCACAAAGTTGTCGACGTTCGAAAATAAGAATAACCCATAAGCAAGTAGAGCAAAGATAGCCTCAAAAGCAATTGTACTCTTCATTTTAGAAAAGTAGCGAGCTTTCTCTAATAAGAACTGAGTGGGTAAGCCTCTGATTCCTCCTTTGGTAGTCATGTAGGCCTTAATATCAGACTTCCCCAAATGAATCATAGTAACTATCTCATGGGTCTTGGGTTCTCCCTCCAAACCGGTGAAAGGAACACAATTGGTAACAAGTAAACCCAGTATGTAAGAATACTCCTCTAATGTAGGCATCAACTTGTAATCAGGGAAAGTAAAACATCGATACATCGGGTCATAGAACTGGACCAAAGTCAAGAGAATAACCTATTTCATCCTAAGCTTCATGAGAGACACGATGGATCCATAGTTCTTCCAAAAATCAATAGAACTCTCAATCTCAGGAATCAGACTCATCAAATCATCTATCTCATGATTCTTGAAACTGTACTTCCGAGTCTTTCTTTTTCCAGAATCAATGGTTAAACAGTATCTGAGATATTCACAAAGAAGTCAACTTTAAGTCCCTTGAAACAAAATGTTTTAAAGGATTCTCATGGGTGCATGAATGCATGATGCAATAATCACACACAAGATCACAAACATATGGGTTCATAGGTTCGATGTCACGACCATGAGGTCAAAGCTACTACCCACAAGGTATGGTTTAATAGTTTATCACCTGCCGAACAAGGTTCTAAGAGGTTCCCAGAGTCTACATCCTTCCTTCGGATATTACCAACGTCCCGTTTAACTTGGTAATTAGTAATATTCTAAATAAAAACTCATTTGAGTGTAATATCGTATGACAACCATTTCCGAATTACTCCGTCATAGTTTCGCATTAGACCTAAAAGGCCAAGATGGGTTAAAGGTTCTACAGTCTTCAGCTTCAACAGGCTCCCAGGTCGAAAGCCGCATGTCTTCCCGATTACTCGGTAAACGACACTACAGTCAAAGGAGCCTTCACTGAGTGGGGGATCTCATGCCTACTTTTTTAGGATTACTCCCTCCAAGTTAACATGAATATACCGCCCGTCCTATCTTAAGTTTGCCCATGTCCGGGTATAGGACTTACGAGAAATAACCAAGCACCATACAATCTAGTAAAATCCAAACAAACATATAAACAACACATAATATATAAACAAAAATAGCACATACACAAATAAACAAAGATAGGTTAAACCCACTTAGGGATGGACCAGCAATTGGTCAATCTTTCCCCAGCAGAGTCGCTATTTTTTCTGTAGTGGTAGAAATGTTGAGACTAATCCATTTGATTGACTTGAATCGCACAGATCAAATTATAATTGCCACAACACTTTATTGTTTCCAAAGGAATGGGAAAATAGTGAATAACCCAAAAAGAGGGGGAGAGAATCTAAGTTTGGGGGTTGGTTATGCAAAGGGAAGGTATTAGCACCCCAAAAATCTATGATACTCCACAGGAACATCTTTGAAAATTTGTGTATTTTGGCTATAAAAGTTGTATAAAAAATGGATTGTGGAGATGAGAAAAGAAGTATTATTTTTTACAATTTTTGCACCCGTCGCGGTTGCGAACCATTAGTGCCTACGTACCACCTTCCGTGCAATAGGGTGTAATATGATGGCAGAATCGATTGTTATACTGGTTTTGCATCTGAGTTTGCAAATGTTGCGGTAAGCAAGTGTCACCACCGACTTTTCTTTTATCCAACAAAGGAAAGGGTGAAAAGAACAGAAAAAGACCTTTTCGAGAGTTTTCTGAGTAAGGGGGGTAGATTATGGAAAGGGAAGGTATTAGAACCCTTTCCATCCGTAGTTATCTACGGGCTCTTATATAATATCTCATGTTTTGAAAATTTCTTGTGCTTTGTGTGTTTTTGAAAAAATGTTTTGAAATGCCTTAGTGCGGAGATTCGCTTTGCGTTAACTCTTGTATCAGTCCTCAAGAGTGTTGACAAAGCAAATGTTTTTGAAGGTTGTTTTTGAAATATGTAAGTGTAAAAAAGTTTGTTTTATTTTGACAAGCATCTAATAGTTATCTACTTGTACTCGAAAAGGTAGTTCTTTTCCTCCTATCTTTTAGCCAGTGCTATCCTACTATTGGTGAGTAGGTAGCCCTATCGTTGGATCTATAAGGGACATTTGAAGGGACGTTACGGTCACGAAGGCAACTTGGCAAGGAATTTTAGTAACTTTCCTAAAGTTCTAAGATCACTTTTAACCGAGGCAACATCGAGGGACTTATGATCTTTCAAACTAGAGGACAACCACTAAAACTTCTCACATTTTGAGAATTGTGACCGCTTTCCGAAGGCAACCAAAATGGGGTACCCTAGAGGTGTATATGTGCATGGTGTGTTATGTTCAGTTATTTTAGTCTTGCATTATGTTTTCTAGCGTTTGATTTCAGTATTTTCATACAAACCTAATTACTAATATTTAATATATATATATATATATATATATATATATATATATATATATATATATATATATATATATATATATATATATATATATATATATATATATATATATATATATATATATATATATATATATATATATATATATATATATATATATATATATATATATATATATATATATATATATATATATATATATATATATATATATATATATAGTAAGTTAAAGTGCAGAAATGTAAAGTGAGGGAATGTAAATCCTACGCTATTACATGGCTTAGTGAGAGGTACATTATAGAAATGAGAAAAGTAAAGTCCTAGTTAATATTACAAATTGGGAAGCAGTTACAATAAGATGAAAAGAAAAAAATGCGAAAGTAAATAAATACAAGACGAATTAAAAGGGACGTCTAAATCCTATGGAAAAGAAATATTTTTGTTTGTTTTGTTTTATTTTAAGAGAATACAACCTAAGTCTATTAAATTTTAATTTCAATAAGAGGTTAAAATGGTTAATTAATTTAATTACAAAATTAACTTAATTAGAAAAATACTAGCCTTATGTTTTTTTGTGATTTTTTTTATTTAAAGTTAATTTAAATAAAAAAAGTCAATAAAGAAATGAAATATTAGCCAAATAAAGATGCAGGACCTGGGTATCGAACCCAAGTCCTTTGATCCTATGTATGTTGGGTCTATTCAGGCTGGATCTACAACAAGTGTTAGAAACAAAGAAAAATGCAAACCTGGGTGTCAAACCCAGGTCCTTAATCTTGAATACAGATCAAAGGAACTACAAATGTTAATGTATCATGCAAATGTAAATTACGATCTCTTGCCCATTCTTACCAATAGTTGAAAGCTTCGATTTGGCACTTCTGGACATGGAGATACTTTCTTAGGGACTGGTGACGATTGGAAAATCTTTAGGAGATTTTCAAGAATGTGTTTGTAATTTCGTGTGACTGTTTTCAGTTAAATCTCTAGGTCCCCCTTGGAGCTTGATAATGTCCTCCTTATATAGAGGGTTGGAGGGGACAAGATGGACAAGGAATAAACAGCCATTAAGTTGGTGTTTTAAGGCCGTGAATATCATTTTGAAACATTGCTTTGACTCAGCTTGCCTCCTTCGAATAGTTCTGATTGCCTCCTTCGAATGGCTCTGATTCATCTCCTTTGAATGACTCTGATTTCCTCCTTCGAATGGCTCTGATTCAGCTCCTTCGAATGGCTCTGATTCAGCTCCTTCGATGGAGTCCATCCACATCAATTCGAATTTCTCAGATCTTTGATGATTCTGAATTCAGAGTTTCTTTAAATAAGTTAATATCTGCATCAATTTGAATTGCCTAGAACTCTCTTTGTCAGAGAACTTATCCTTTTTCATGACTCTGGATTTGAATCTGTTCAGAGTTTCCTTCATCAGGGCTTCTTCGATTGAGTCTACTTGCCCTTACTACTTGATTCAAACAAACTCAAACGAAAAACTTTCAATCTGGTCAATTGAAAACTTCTTTTGTCATCACCTTCGAATGCTAATCCACAAGAGGCCTGAGCCTGACCACATGTAGGACCAAGACCTATCATAAGACAAAACATGCATTCAGTGATTATGTGTCTCTTTCGAATGGCCAACAATATATGTCCTTCGAAGGGGCTTATGGATTTCTCTTTCAAATGGGTCATATTTGTGTGTCATAGTGCAAAAACTGTGTTGAGGGGTCTTGGCCTTGAGACCAAGCACATAGGAAGTCTTTGCCTTATGCATTGAAGGAAATCATAAAATAAACCTTTGCCCTTGTGAATCTAAAGCTAGCATGAAGGCGCTTTTTCCTTAAACGAAGCTGGCATGCAGGAACCCACTTGTGAATCGAAGGCAAGCCTGAAGTAGCTAATGCACAGCCGAAGGCTTCTAAACCAAGCTTGGTCGAAGGAGGCCCAGCGCTCCATCGAAGTCATTATGAAATCAATATGATCGAAGGGGATCTAGTGATTAATTGAAGTTGGTGAGTCAAGTTTGTATCGAAGGATTTAGATGCCTAATTGAAGATTGGTGAGTCAAGCTTGTATCGAAGGATGCCAAACACCTAATCTAAGTTTACTAATCAAGGCATAACCGAAGAGTGCCAAATTCCTAATATAAGTACCTTGTCCCAATGCCAATCGAAGACATCTTGTTTATCCTCAAAAAATTTACATTTTCTTTAAGCAATTGTTTGTAACTAACCATGTAGGAGACAATCTTGGAAAACATGAGAGGGAAAATTTTGGTGTACAAAAGTTTCCCAGGTTCAATCTTCTTAAACCTGAAGATGTAGATTGGCTTGTCTTCCTTTCATGATCTGAAGGTGGAAGATGATTGAACACTAGAGTGCCCAGAAATTTGCACTCACATTAAGTAACACTGATTGTTGATGATGGCGGGAATGGGCTTACAGATGCTATTTGGATAAGATGACAGATAGTTGTCGGAGATGGGCTTATAGATTCCATTCAAAGTAGATGCTGACTTCATAAGAGGTCTTTTGTGGGGATTCCTGTTCCTGCCATCTGAGGAGGAGTCCATTGGGGAATGTGGTTTTCTGTTATTCTCCTACTTGAGGAAAACTCTGTGGGGAATAGAGTCTAGGAACTTAAGTTGTACAAGGCTCTGCTGAAGAGTTATCTCTGGAGAGATGAGAGTTTTTTGCTTTCTGGTTGAAATCCATGTTTTGCAGTAACTTGTCGGGGATAATGGAATTAACCGCTATCTGAAAATGTATTAAAAAGAGCCTATGTAGGGCTGTTCCAGGATGAGTCAGTGTTAGTCTGCATCCGGAGATATATGAGAAGGAACCCGTGTAAGATTTCCTCGTTTGGTCATGTAGATAGATTTCCTGTCTAGTTTCAGGTGTTAATCTTCAATCAGCTGTTCGCAGATAGTTCTCCTGTCTGGTTTTAGGTATTAATCTAGAATTTGGGAATGGTCGATAATTGAGATAGTTGTCCTGGCTCGTTACAAGTATTAATCTATGATCTCCTAATGCAGGTAGCTTTCCTGTCTTGTTACAAGTATTAATCTACAGTCTGCATCCACAGATAGTTGTCCTGGCTTGTTATAAGTATTAATCTAGAACTTGTTTTTGTTGGTTGTTAAGATAATTGTCCTGACTGGTTTCAAATATTAATCTATGACCCAAGAAAGAAAGATAGTTTTCCTGGCTTGTTACAGGTATTAATCTTCAATTTATTTATGTAGATAGTTTTCCTGGCTTGTTACAGGTATTAATCTATAATCAGTCGTCAACATATAGTTTTCCTGGCTTGTTATAGGTATTAATCTGGAACTTGGTTTTGTTGGTCACATAGATAATTTCACTGTCCGGTTTCGGGCATTAATTTATGGCTTACTATTGTTGTTGGTAATCTGTCTTGCTTCGGGAGTTCATACCAATTGGTTGTGTAGATAGTTTCCCTGTCTGGTTTCGGGTATTAATCTTTGACCTGCTGTATAGGATGATGTGTTTGTCTGTCTGCGAATTCAACCTAAAAAGGTAAAGTCAATTTCATGAGATATCATGATGTATGAATTACAGGATGCTCTCAAAATAAATGAGATTGTGATATATGCATTTATGATGCACATGCTATGATTTTTGTAGAAATGATGTTGAATGCAATGTATGAACGTGTCAGTTGTTCCATTACTGTATTATTGAACTAGGGAAACTAAATCCCTAACTGTGGCTGGGGGTGAAGAAAGTTGGTCTTCAGATTTTGTTTGAAGTTGAAATGCTGGGAGATGAACATCCGTTGTTAGAGAAATAAAATCTGTTGGGGAAGGTAAACTCCGTGAATTGTTTGGAGATTTTGGTTAAATCCCGTTGGGGAATCCTTAGAAGCTTGGCGACTTAACTTGGGATTTTTGTTGGATCAGTAATTGGATATTTTTTCTCTGTTGGGGAAATGAGAACACCTAACACCATTAGGCTGCAAACTGAGAATGTGGCAGAGACCATGTAGTAGAATTCCCCTGCCTCTGTACCAGCTGGAAAAGGTAGCAGCTGGGGAAAACATATGCGGGGATTTTGTGGATGGACCTTAGATATTGTCCCATTTCTTAAAGTCATTAGCAAATGTCTTTATGTTTTTTAGGTGTATATTTGTAAGCAGTAATTAATAAAAATATTTTTTGTGAGGAAAAATAAAAATAAACTTAGTTAAAATGAAAATCTATTTTTTAAAATATTTTTTATGATTTTTAATATTAGAAAATATATTTAAGAAAATAAAAATGAAATAAAAAAAAGAAAATAAATAAACTTGGGCCAAGGGTGCCAGTAGCCTGCTGGGTGTTAGCAAGCAAAAAATAAAATAAAAACAACACAAGCCCAATAAGGCCTAAGCGCCTAAAAAAAGTCAGAATGGAAAACATGTAAAAAAATGCAAAAGGGTACCACTGGGACTCGAACCCAGGTCCCAAAGGTTACAGGCGCGCACTTCTACGACTAGGGTGGCTATACATTCGTTAACATAAGAAAAATAATAAATATACAAGGCAAAACGCGCCCTGATGACTTCATCTTCAACCTCCAGCCAGACCAACTGTAACTTGCTCATTTCTCATCAAAAATGAAAACTGTAAACATGAAACTTGTAGCAAATTTCCTCACGGTTTCAGAAATGTAAAGAATTAAAACTATAAATCAAATATAAGCATGAATTTTAATGGCCCTAATCTGAACCCTAAAAATCTCAGAAATTTCAGTCTCAAATTTCTCTAAGCTCAAGCAAAATTAATGGAAACTATGGACATGGTTAGCTTTAGGGCAATGATATCTACATGTTTTATTCACAAATAAATCATTGATGATGCCTGTATGATGAGTTCAAAGTTAAGAAAACTTACCTCAAAAATGGAAACCGTGTTTTGAGTTTGAGCTATTTTCAAGTGATGGTGATGATCAGGTTAGCTTCCTTGAGGTCCTAGGAAGCTAATGCAATGATTAGATTGAACAATGGATGGCTGAAATGGTCTGGAGAAGTCAATGTGTAGAGCTCTGTTTTTGGAAATAGAGGATGGATTTAATGGTGTTACAGTTTTATAACAGGGTGTGGGATCAACTTTATATCATGTTTAGAAACTTTAGAAACCAAAAGGCCAAGAAATTCACGAGTAGATTATGAGCTTCAAGTTTTTGGTTAGTTTGTGTGAAAATGGAAGTGTGAAGTGTGATTCTGAGTTTTATGTTCTTTCAAGGCTTGAGCATTCGTGTGTTTGTGTCAAATGGTTTGTGTATGTATAAACAAAAATTCTTGAGTGTATTGGCAAGTCAGAAGTACAAGTTATTAGCTTTTGGCTAGATTACTTAATTTTGAAGAAAAGAGGAAAACAAGTTTCAAGAAGAGGTACAAGAATGGGATGGGTGATTGTAAGTGTTTGAAACATTTCTCATGAGTTATAGGACCTGTTTGATCAAAAGAGAACAAGTGCAAGGCTCAAGAACAAGTTTTGTACAAAAAGTCACTTTATCAAAATGGCAATGTAACCTTTCTTCCAAAAATGGATATAAAGCCTGTCCATACATTGAATGCTTGAAGTGAGGCCTCTTACAGCTGTGTAAATAATTAATTATGGAGTTCCTAACAAGTTTGAGGCCTGAAAAGTAATATTTATGCAACATGGATTGAATTTGAATTTTGTTTATCACTAAGATGACTTGTAATAAAAGTGATAAAACCCTAACTTCATATCTTCGATTCTCCCTACTCAAGAATGATCTCAAGGAGTTCTTCGACATTTTGGAAAGCTTGAAATGTGCTCTACAACCCATCTTTGAATTTCTTTTAAATATTCCCATTGGAGCTATATGAAAAAGTTCCATGAAGTTGGGTCAAAATCCTGACCAAATTAGGGAAAAATTTCACTCAGTGTTTTGTTTCATGGCCCTATGTTCTTAAAATTATAACTTGAGATCCAAGAATTTTTGGAAGGATTTGTGTAAAGAAAAGTTTTAGATTTCATGGAGATATACAACTTTCATGTTGGAAGTTTCTCTTGAATCATCTTGCATCATAGTGAAAAATTTGTTCAAAGTTATGAAAAAATATGAAATTTCCAACACTTAGAAAAACTTCTAAGTTTAGAAATTTTGACTTTTCAAAATGAAATCTTGACTTTTTGATTTCTTGATGAGTAAGTTTCATATTTTGACATGTTTTGATGAATTATGATTTTGGCACTTGAATTTGACCAAAAAGTCAAAGTTTGACTTTTCAGTATGGAGTTGACTTTTGATCAGTTGTCTGAAAAATTCATCTGTCAATCCAATGGACTTATAATATTTTGAACAATGTCATTAGGTCAAAATGATGAAATTGGACTCTTGAGATCATTCCTTAAACCAATTGACCATTTGTTAGGTCAAAAATCAGAAATTGCCCTTTCCCAGTCAAAACCCTAATTTTAACCATTTTGCCCTTTTGGAGATTTGATCAAATTTCTTGAGGAGTTATGGTCCAAACTTGATCAAGTGATACATATGAGTTTAAAATGTTGATGTGGATAAAAAATTATGAAGTTTGATAGTAAATTGGCCATAGTTGACTTTTTCCCTAATACAACTGATTTTTAGGTCAACTGCTCAATTGACTGAGCAAAAGTGTGATTCAAGGCTTGAAACTTGTCATGAGTAATCTTGGGGGTCCAAAATGATCTATGAAAGTTGTATGGGGAATTGGAAGCTCAAAAATCCTTGTGCAAACTTAAACCCTAGTTTTGGTCATCAGTGCTTAAAGAGGTATCTTGAGCTGATCAAACCCTAACGCAGTCTTTAGTTAGTGGGAGATCTTGTGAGAAAATTCTTGATATGTGAGAGGGAAAATTTTGGGGTACAACAGCTGCACCTGTTCAATCTTCTTAAGCCTGAAGATTTAGATTGGCAAGTTTTTCCATTCATGACTCGAAGGTGGAAGATGATTGGACACTAGAGTGCCCAAAAATTTGCACTCAGTGATGTGATGGTTGAGGGAATGGGCTTAAAGATTCCATTTATAGAGTTGATAGAAAGTTATTGGAGATGGGCTTGTAGATTACATCCAAAAGTGATTGTTGAATTGTAATTTGTAAGCTGAAGGAATGAGTATCAGAATGGCGTCCGTGTCCGTAGCGTATCTGAACTGTATCTGAAAGCTGACTCTGAATGAGTATCAGAATGGCATCCGCGTATGGAGCATATATGTAGTGTATCTGAAAGAGACTCTGATTGAGTATCAGAATGGTATCCGCGTCTGGAGCGTATCTGTACTGTATCTGAAAGCTGACTCTGAACGAGTATCAGAATGGCATCCGCGTCGGGAGCGTATCTGTATTGTATCTTAAAGTTAACTCTGAATGAGTATCAAAATGGAATCCGTTTCTGGAGCGCATCTATAATGTATCTGAAAGTTGACTGAGTTTCAGAATGGCGTCCGTGTCTGGAGCGTATCTGAACTATATCTGCAAACATTGAACATTGTTAATGGAAGCTATTAACCTTATCCTGAAAAGGATAAAATGTTAGCTAAAATGCAAAGTCATGTTGTATGAAATGCATGGTATAATGTATTCGTGTTATCAATGTTTATGATATATGGATGCGATGTATGCGTATGTGAGCTAATATGCTGCACTGTTGTCAGATTGGGGAAAATAAATCCCTGATTGCTCTTAAGATATGGGGTGTAAGTCTTCATGTTGTGAAGTTGAAGTGTTGATGAATTTCCGTTTAGAGAAACAAAATCTGTTATAAGGGAAATGTCGTGTACTGTTTTGTAAAATCCTGTTGTGGAATCTGGAGAAATTGAACGACTTCTACTGGGGATTGATAATTGGAAGCTCTGCTTCGCTAGGGATTAAACTGCATACTGCGGGGGGTTTTATGGAAATAAATTAGAGAGATTTCCCTACCTTAAAGACCTCAATGATTGTCTTTCTATTTTGTTTATTTGTAAACAGTAATTATATTCACATGCATATGTTCAACAATAAATCATTGGATGTTTTTATAAACAAAACACAAGAGTAAAGAAAAAACAGGCAGTTTTGCACTTTCAAAGGCATATCTTTGTAATGACTTTGAGTAAGTATTTTTGTACAATGAGACAAACATTCTAGTAAGATAATGTTGTCGTAAAAAATGGAAATTTTGATACAAAGAAAAGATAGCTATGTGAAATAATCCCATGGGGTTCCCATTCTGCTATAGCCTTCAGGTCTCTGAGCATCTTGTCTATTTGTTGCCTCGTCCGAAGATGATTGAATTGATCAGAACCTCTGAGTTTGTCAGTGGAAGCCAAAGGTTGTTCGTAAGGTGATCTAATGGGACATAGTCATACACTTTTAGTTCCCTAAATTTTTCCTGGACCGCCCTTTTGGGTTTTCAGTCTATCGGGAAACCCTTTTTTGCCCAAGTCGCCCTTTCGGGTTTTCAACTTGCCGGGTGTACATATTTTTCTTTTTTATCCCTAATTTTTGCCCGAACCTTTTTGGTTCGCAGGGATGCCCTTGTTTTGCCTAGGTGTGTCAACCTAGCGGGTCTTTTATGCGTAGTATCTTTTGACTATGTATGCGTTCGCAGGGTGCGGCAGGTCGTTTCCATCCATGGTAGTCAAGATCATTGCTCCACCAGAGAATATGTTTTTGATTACAAATAGTCCTTCGTATGTAGGAATCTATTTTCCCCTCGGGTCACCTTGCGGCAGTATGATACATTTGATCACCAAATCCCTGACTTGATACACTTGTCGTCTGACCTTTTTGTTGAAAGCCTTGATCATCTGTTTTTGATACATTTGACCATGACATATAGCATTAAGCCTTTTCTCATCAATCAATTTTAGTTGATCAAGTTGAGTCTGGATCCAATCATCTTCATTCATCCCTGCATCCTTCATAATTCTCAGAGAGGGGATCTGGACCTCAATAGGCAAGACAACCTCCATGCCGTATACCAGAGAATAGGGTGTTGTCCCGGTTGATGTGCAAGCTGTGGTACGATACCTGTGGAAAGTGAATAGTAGCATATCATGCCAGTCTTTGTATGTGACTTTCATTTTCTATATGATCTTTTTAATGTTCTTACTCGCGGCTTTGACAACACCATTCATCTTCGGTCGGTAAGGGGAAGAATTGTGATTTGGATCTTGAATTGCTCGCACAGGGCGGTGATCATAGTATTGTTCAGGTTCGTACCATTGTCTGTAATGATCCTCTCTGGGATACCGTAACAACATATGAGATTCTGCTTGATGAATCAGGTGACAACATTCTTGGTAACGGAAGCGAAAGAAGCTGCCTCCACCCACTTTGTAAAGTAGTCAATGGCCACTAAGATGAAGAGGTGTCCATTGGAGGTTGTTGGCTTGACTTCCCCAATCATATCAATCCCTCACCTAGCAAAGGGCCAAGGAGCCGTCAAGACATTCAGAGGAACCGGAGGTACGTGCACCTTGTTAGCATAGATCTGACACTTATGGAAGGTTCTAGAGTGTTGATAGAAATCTTCTTCCATGGTAGACCAGTAATAGCCTGCCCGTAGGATTTTCTTTGCCATCGTATGCCCTCTGGAATGGGTTCCAAAGGTGCCTTCATGTAATTCAGCCATGATTCTTTCAGCTTCAACCTTGACTACGCATCGGAGTAACACAAAGTCATGGTTGCATTTGTAAAGAATTCCATTACTAAGGAAGAATTTAGCAGAGAATCTCCTTAAGAACTTCTTATTATTTACTGAAGCTCCTTCTAGATATTCTTGAGTCTCGAGATACCTCTTGACTTCATGAAACCAAGGCTGGTCCACTACTTCTTCAGTATTAATCTCGTGACAGTGTGCTGATTCATCCATTCTTTTAATGGTGATCTGGGGAGCCTCGTTATCCCATTTAAGTTTAAACATGGACGACATTGTGGCTAGTGCATCTGCTAGCTAATTTTCTTCTCGCGGGAAATGCTTGAAGGTAATCTTCTCAAAATGTGGGAGCAATGTCAAAACATGTTCTTTGTAAGGGATAAGGTTAGGGTGTTTGGTGTCCTATTCCCCTTTGATCTGGCTAATGACCAAAGCTGAATCTCAGAATATATTCAAGGATTTGATCCCCAAGTCTATGGCAGCTTTGAGACCAAAGATGCACGCTTCGTATTCCGCCATGTTATTTGTACAATTGAAACAGAGTCTTGTAGTAAAAGGAGTATGTCACCCTTCAAGAGATATGAGTAAAACACTGATACCGTTGTTGAGTGCGTTAGATGCCCCATCAAAAACCAGGGTCCATCGGGATCCTTGTTCAGGTCCGTCATATGGACTGAATTCTTCATAGTTGTTTACCATCATGATGTCCTCATCTGGGAATTCGAACTTCATGGATTGGTAGTCTTCTACAGCTTGGTGAGCAAAGTGATCAGCTAGTACACTGCCCTTTATCGCTTTCTGGGTAGTATACTGTATGTCATATTTCGTCAGGATCATCTGCCATCTCGCTATTCTCCCAGAGAGAGCAGGTTTCTCAAAGATGTATTTTATGGGATCCATTTTAGATATCAACAAGGTAGTATGAGTCAGCATATACTGCCTTAGTCGGCGAGCAGCCCATGCCAAAGCGCAGTAAGTTTTCTCGAGTAGCGAATATCTTGTTTCACAGTCGGTAAACTTTTTGCTCAGGTAATAAATAGCATGCTCTTTTCGGCCAGACTCGTCATGCTGCCCCAGCACACACCCCATTGAATTTTCCAAAACAGTCAGATACATGCTCAATGGTCTTCCCTTGACTGGTGGCATCAAAACAGGAGATTCTTACAGATACTCTTTGATCTTGTCGAAAGCAATTTGGCATTCATCGTTCCATTTGACTACTTGATCTTTCTTCAGTAACTTAAAGATTGGCTCACAAGTAGCTGTCAGGTGAGAAATGAATCTGGCAATGTAGTTTAAACGTCCCAAGAATCCTCTAACTTCCTTTTCAGTACGAGCAGCAGGCATCTCTTGTATCGCTTTCACCTTGGAAAGATCTACTTCAATACCTTTATTACTGACGACAAAGCCTAGGAGCTTACCAGACCTTACTCCAAACATGCATTTATTTGGGTTCAACCTCAACTTGTACTTCTTTAGTCTCTCAAACAGTTTCTGTAAATGATCAAGATGCTCTTATTATGTTTGAGACCTAGCTATCATGTCGTCCATATAGACCTCTATTTCATGGTGTATCATGTCGTGAAATAGAGCTACCATGGCACGCTGATAGGTTTCCCCATCATTTTTCAGCCCGAATGGGATAACCTTGTAGCATAATGTCCTCCATTATATGACAGAGGTTGTCTTCTCCATGCGCTCATGCGCCATTTTGATTTGGTTGTAACCTGAGAAACCGTCCATGAAGGAAACAACTTTGTGTTGTGCAATATTGTCAACTAGGATGTCAATATGGGGAAGTGAGAAATCATCCTTAGGGATTCCCCTATTCAAATCTTTATAGTCCACGCACATTTGTACTTTGTCGTCCTTTTTGGGTACGGGAACAACATTGGCAACCCATTGCGGATAGGAGGTGACGGCCAAGAATCCAGCATTGAATTGCTTCATGATATCTGCTTTAATATTCTCTGGCATGTAAGGTCGCATACGATGAACCTTTTGCTTTACTGGTGGACAGTCCTCTCTTGTGGGTAGTCGATGTACCACGATATCTGCATCAAGTCCTAGCATGTCTTCATACGACCAGGAAAAGACCTCAACATACTCGTGTAACAATTAAAACAGACGCTCCTTGACACTTGGTTCTAGATTGGCACCCACCTTGACTTCCCTTTTGTCTTCTTCGGTACCTAGGTTGATTGTATCCATTGGTTCCTCATGGGGCTGAATGGTTCTCTCTTCTTGTTGTAGTAATCTGGAAAGTTCCCCTGGTACTTCACAATCTTCCTCACATTCGTCTTCGGCTTGGTAGATTAGATTATCAGAGTCACAAAAGGCCATAGCAGAACCGTTACCCATGGGATCCCGAATGGATGTAGACCTACATTGTGAGTGTGAGTGTGTGTAAGGGTATAGCTATCTTTGAAAGAAATGAAAATGTAAAAAGAAAAACAATGAGCACAAAGTTTGTATGCAAAAACGTCCATGATTCATTGATGTCATATGGAAATGAGATAATAACCCTTACAAATGGACCATTGTGCCTCGGGTAAGACACAAGGTTTTTAAAAGTATGAATTGTTTTAATATTACAGATCCAACAAAATATAAAGATAAATTACTGTGGGATAAAACTGATCGGGAAGAAATCTCTAGCCTCCTATTTGCTGAGCCCTCCACTGACAGTTGGGAAAATCCAATCCTTAAGGTTGTAGTTGTCTTCATCATCTTCCACCGTATTGACTTCGCGGTTGCTGATCTTCAAGGGTGGTCCTCAGGCACGAGCGTGGTGTACAGTCTTCTGGGCACCTGAAGTGAAACCCAGACCAAACTTATCAAACTTGTATGGGATATTTGGGAGTTGTCCCTAGATAGTGCACCCACCTTCTTCTATCACTGCCTTGACATCCTTCAAAGGTGACATCCTGAGTCGAGGCCTTGTGATCTTGGGAACTTGAGACATAAGCTTGGTCAATGCCACATCTTGTGTGACTTCTTAAAAGTGCTGGAATGGAGTTTCAATAAATTCACCATCTAACTACATATATCTGAAGGAATTGAGATGGCTGATCATATACTCTTCTTCTCCATGAACGGTGGTGATTTTCCCTTGTTATCTATTAGGTACTGAACGCCTGCGTTCAACAAAGGACAGCTGGTTGGTAAGGACAAACAGAAATGACAGCTTTCATCACAGACCGAGAATACACCGGTAATCAAAAAGTTATTTTTGATAGTCAGGAGCGGGGTCATAAGTTCATCAACTGATGTAACAAACATATCTTCCTCAATAGCGTTGGTATTATGGCCATGTTTGGGCATAGGGGCAGAAATGACATTGGGCTTTTCTGGCGTGTCAAATTCAATCTCTTTGGCTTCAAGGAGGTCTTGTACTTTGTTCTTTAGAGCCCAACAGTTGTTAGTGTCATGGCCGGGATTTTCAGAGTGGTATGCACAGCGGGCATTAGGATGATAGTGATGAGAGGTTGTGTTAGGGTTCTTTGGGGCTTATTTCAAGGTCACTAGATTGGATCTTAACAAATGTGGCAATACTTGAGATAATGTCATATTAATTCGGGTGAATTGTCTGACTGGTCTTTCCATTCTTGGCTGGTTGTTTCTTTGTTGATCAGGCGCGGGTTTAGGAATCATAACAGCCCCCACCATTGGACGGCGTTCGACCCTATCTTGATTTCTCTGAGGATATACAACAACCACTTCTTTCTTTCTGATGAATGGCTTCCTTACAGCAGCAGAGGATGCATCTTTTTTAATATTTCCATTCTTTATCCCGGCTTCTACCCTTTCTCTGGTCAATATCAATTCGTTAAAACCTTCCGATGAACTCCCAATTAAGTGATTGAAGAAGGGACCAGACAAGGTGCCCAAAAACATGTATACCAAATCTCTTTCAGATAGGGGAGGTTGAACTCTTCCAGAAAAGTCTCTCCATTTTTTCGCATAGTCCTTGAAGCCTTCACTTGAACCCATGGCCATACTCTAGAGTTGAGTACGGGTGGATGCAAGATCAACATTGTATTGGTATTGTTTGTAAAAGGCTGCAACAAGATCTTCCCAGTTATGAACATTGACTCTTTCTAACTAATAAAACCAATCAAGTTGAGTTCCAGACAGACTGTCTTGGAAGAAGTGTACCCATAAATCTTTGTCAGCGGTATGGGGCTGGATTTTCCTCACATAGGACCGGAGATGCATTTTAGGGCATGAAACTCCGTCATATTTGGCGAACACAGGTGCTTTGAATTTTGGAGGAATGACAATTCCCAATACTTGTCCCAACTCCTCAAAGTCCAGTCCAGGCACTTTTTGGATTTCCATTGCACTCAACCTCTCTTCTAGATGCTTATACTCATCGTCGGCTGGAGGGTATTGTTCTTCAGAATAGTCTTCTTCTTCCTCTTCGTCTTCTGACTGGATAACTGTTTCTTTTCCATTCCCATCTTGATTGTCTTTCTCACTGGATGTCGTTGCGAAGTCTAAGGCCCTTCTTGTTTTCCCTTGGAATCTTCTTCCCATGTTTAGAACTCCGGTTATCTTTTTTGTCTTCTTTTTCTTCTCCTCATCCAGCAAAGTCTTCAACTCTTCTTGGCCTTTGGCTAGAGTTAAGAACAACTGTTGAAACTATGCATTCTGAGCTTGAAGGTCCTTCACCGTTTGCTCGAGATCCATCTTACTGAAATAACCAGTAGAGAGATGAGGAGACTTGTTGCAAGAAACCTTCTTATGTTATGATGAATGGTAAATGCGTATACAATGATTTCAAGGATCTTAGAGATTCAAATTCGTTTTAGACAAAAAGGAAACACACGTTATATTAATAAGTTAAAGCTTTGAGTACATCAATGCCTTCTTGGGAAAAATAATACAAAAACTATAAGATAAAAAGGTAGTACACATCCTTTTTGGTGCAATGTAGGAATTCAGAGTTTGCTCCTCAAGAAGTAGTCTAGTGAGTTCCAACACCTTCTTCTTGCTTGCGTAGAATTGGGCTTCGAAAGTATCTCGCTCCCCCTTGAGTTGTATCTAATCTCTTTGTAGGTCTTCAAGAGAGGTGGGCATGTCAGGATGTAGGATAGTGTATGGAACATCTCCTTCCATTACAGGCTCAATGATTACTGGGAGAATGGAGGGATAAGGCATCATAAGACTTTGAGCACGAGTTTGTACCCATTTGAGGTAAGGCTCAAGAGGGATAGAATTCTTATGCCCCGATGTCTTGCTATCTACCTTGTTCAACATCCTCCATGCTCGGATAAATCTCTGGCGAAGACCTTGATTGTCGTTCTCGTAGTCAAACACCAAACCTTGAATCAGCATCTCGTGTGGACCATCCCTTCGGGCGTAACTAAACTGTCTTAAGGCTAAGCAGGGGTTGTAGGTGATACCTCCCCTAAAGCCAAGTAAAGGGACATTAGGAAATTCTCCACAACGGTCGACAATAGTAACATTCTTTATGGATCGGGAGCACCAATGAATGTCTGAATGCTTGAGCGTCATCAACCTCTGTAACCACCTTGAACCATGCTCATTCTTTAATACAGATTGGGGAAGATGTGAAATAAACCATCTTGCCATGATAGGAGTGAAAAACATAAGGACACCTCTTTTCCTCATTGTGCGAGTGTGAAAAGAGTGTAGGATGTCTCCTAGCAATGTAGCCACTGGGTTGTTGGATATGAAGATTTTGACGGCATTCACATCTATGAGTTGGTCAGGATTTGGAAACAAAACCATTCCATAGATGAGGAGAGCCACAATTTCCTCAAAGGCTTGCAGATCCAAAGAGTTCCAACAATTTTGGGCTTTCTCAAACAAGAACTTTGCTAGGAAACCCTTGGCACCACTCCTTGTTTCCCAATGAGTTTTGACATCAGATGATTGCAAGTGTAGAGCTTGAGCAATCTCTTCTGGCTTTGGGTCTCTTTCTGTACCATTGAATGGTAGTTGATTGGGAATAGGGATCCTCAAGAGTCGGGAGAATTCTTCCAAAGCAGGCACAAGTTGATAATCGGGAAATGTGAAGCAATGGTGTAAGGGATCAAAGAACTGAAAGAGCACCTTCATCATGTCCTCATCTATGTTGGAGGTGACCAAGTTGAGTAGGCGACCATGTCTCTCGGTGAATGGAGAGTTTTATGGAATCCTTGAAGCTAGTTCCTTAAGTTGTGGAGGGATCCTTACAAGGTTGACTTGAATAGTTTTTCTGCAAAGAGAATCCATGTCCTACAAAACAAGAACAAAGATGAATCTCAAAATCCTTGAAATGGTTAGTGAATGTGTATGATGTTATGATGTTCATGATGTTATGTATAAGTAATGTATATATAAACAAAGCAAACAAATCCTTAGGTTTAGGCTTGCATGGAGTTTTATAGGTAAGTACCCTCTTGAAGTTTAATTGGCTCAAACCTGTCTTAGTAATACTAACCGGGTTCTAAGGAGCTCAATATCAACGGTTTGTTTCCTTGGTCACTATTTCAGCAAAAACCTCTTTAATGGCGACCGAAATATCCCAATAAATCAAACCTCAATGAGTGTAGTATCGAGTATCTACCAGCTTCGGACTGCACCAAAGTTGTTCATCTCACTATATCCTAAAGGCCAAGTTGGTCAAGTAAATGTTCTAGAAGTTCATTAGTGCTTCATGACATCACTCGGCAGCCCTGTATTCTCTTTGATTAACTCAAAGGCTACTGGTACCCACAAATATGTCGCACTAACGTAGCTATTGCTTAGACCATGTCAGTATACCCCACACAGTTTCCACAATGTATTGCTACTTACCTATAATGTATCCCAAATCCGGGTAGAGGATTCAAACCCAAAAAAAGAACCATAATGTAAAGCAAACAAGTCAAACAATTCAAACAAGTAAATGTGATCTAACCCTAAGGTAACCCCACTTTTAGAATTTTCCCCAGAAGAGTCGCCAGTTCTGTGATACAGTGGGAGAACTGACTTGAAGGTTGTGTGTTTGGTCTCAAATGTTGCGGTTAGCAAGAGCCGCCACCGGCTTTTCCTTTATCCAAAAGGAAAGGTGAAAAAAGCACATGAAATACCTTTGAGATTGTTTCTTGATTTCGAGAGGTAGATTATGAAAAGGGAAGGTATTAGCATCCTTTTCATCCATGGTTTTCCATGGGCTCTTAGTTACTTACTAGATCACTTTATTTTGTTTGAAATTGTGCTTTGTTTGGTTTTTTTAAAGTATTTGTAAAAGAGGTCATTGTTTAGGCAATCTTTGTAATGACTCTTGTTTGTAAGAATGTATACAAAGATGTTTGATCTTTTTGAAAATGTTTTCAAGTTTTATAAGATGTTTTGAAAGTGTAGGTGTTTGTTTTGAAAATAGCAAGGATGTTTGTTTGAAATTGAGCAAGTTATTGGGAGCATTCTACCTACTCAAAAGTCTTTCTTGTTCATTTCGTTTTTCCTTTGACATTGTTATCTTACCATTGATTTGGTAAGTAACCCTATCTTTGGAGGTAAACGGGATGGGCGTGGGTCATCGTATAACCATGATTAGAAATATTGCAAGGTATCTTAGCATTTTCTTTTAGGGACTAAGATCATTTGAAAGGCAACTTAGATTGCATCATCGATGGACTATGATCTTGTATTTGCTTGTTTTTGCTAAGATACCTTACATGCATAATATGGTCATTTTGTATAAGACAACCAAGTGGAATAACCCTAGGGGTGCTTGTATGCTAGTGTGTTGTTTTCATGCTTGTTTTTGTCTTGAATTAGGGTTTTCTAAGCATTGGTTTTAGTCCTTCCATACAAACCCTAATTACTAGCATATTATGTATAAAAGCGATAAATTATGCAATTTAAAGTTACTAAGCTATTACAATTTTTTTTGTGGGAGGGGGAATACAAATTGAATGGGGATTGCAAGAATGTAAATCTACTTAGTCTATTACAACCATATTGAATGGGTATCAATGTACAAAGAATTAAATGAATATAAGGTACAAATTTGAATAAATGTACAAAAATGCAAAATGTGAAGTAAATGGATATTTGTTTGTTTTCATGAGAAAAAGGGAAATTGTCTTAACCTAATTAATTAAGGAAAATAATTAATTAAACTTAAATTTATTAAGAAAAGATTTTAAATAAAACCCTAGTTCTATTAATTGATTAAAAGAAAATAAGTTTAGAAAAAGGATTTTTGGTATTTTTGTCTTGAAAATATTTATAGCATTATAAAAATATTTTTGGCCTTTTTTATATATTAAAAAAATATATTTTAATGGGTGTAAAATAAAATAAGTAAATAACTTAGTTTTAATTAAATTTACAAGATAATAAGTTAAAATAAATAAGGTGTAGTTAATAAAAATATTTTTTGTGAGGAAAAATAAAATAAACTAAGTTAAAATGAAAATCTATTTTTTTATATTTTTTATGATTTTTAATATTAGAAAATATATTTAAGAAAATAAAAATGAAATAAAAAAAAGAAAATAAATAAACTTGGGCCAGGGGTGCCAGTAGTCTGCTGGGGAGTTAGCAAGCAAAAAATAATAAAAATAACAACACAAGCCCAATAAGGCCCAAGCGCCTAAAAAAAGTCAGAATGGAAAACATGTAAAAAAATGCAAAAGGGTACCGCTGGAGCTCGAACCCAGGTCCCAAAGGTTACAGTCGCACGCTTCCACCACTGAGGTGGCTATACATCCGTTAACATAAGCAAAACAATAAATATTCAAGGCAAAACGCGTCCTAATGACTTCATCTTCAACCTCCATCCAGACCAACTTTAACTTGCTCATTTCTCATCAAAAATGAAAACTGTAAACATGAAACTTGTAGAAAATTTCCTCACGGTTTCAGAAATGTAAATCATTAAAACTATAGATCAAAGATAAGCATGAATTTTAATGGCCCTAATATGAAGCCTAAAAATCTCAAAAATTTTAGTCTCAAATTTCTCTAAGCTCAAGCAAAATTAATGGAAACTATGGACATAGTTAGCTTTAGGGCAATGATATCTACATGTTTTGCACACAAATAAATCATTGATGATGCCTGTATGAAGAGTTCCAAGTTGAGAAAACTTACCTCAAAACTGGAAATCGTGTTTTGAGTTTGATCTTGTTTCAAGTGATGGTGATGATCAGGTTAGCTTCCTTGAGGTCCTAGGAAGCTAATGCAAAGATTAGCTTGAACAATAGATGGCTGAAATGGTCTGGAGAAGTCAATGTGCAAAGCTCTATTTTTGGAAATGGAGGATGGTGTTAAAGTTCTATAACAGGGCGTGGATCAAATCTATATGATGTTTAGAAACTTAAGAAACCAAAAGGCCAAGAAACGCACGAGTAGATTATGAGTTTCATATTTTTGGTCAGTTTGTGTGAAAATGGAAGTGCGAAGTGTGATTTTGAGTTCTTGGTTCTTTCAAGGCTTGAGCATTCGTGTGTTTATGTCAAATGGTTTGTGTATGTATAAACAAAAGTGCTTGAGTGTATTGGCAAGTCATAAGTACAAGTTCTTAACTTTTGGCTAGATTACTTGATTTTGAAGAAAAGAGGGAAACAAGTTTCAAGAAGAGGTACAAGCATGGGATCGGTGATTGTAAGTGTTTGAAACATTTCTCATGAGTTATAGGACCTGTTTGATTAGAAGAGAACAAGTGCAAGGCTCAAGAACAAGTTTTGTACAAAAAGTCACTTTATCAAAATGGCAATGTAACCTTTCTTCCAAAAATGGATATAAAGCATGTACTGCATTGAATGCTTGAAGTGAAGCCTCTAACAGCTGTGTAAACCATTAATTAGGGAGTGCCTAACAAGTTTGAGGCCTGCAAAGTAGTGTTTATGCAACATGGTTTGAATTTGAATTTTGTTTATCACTAAAATGACTTGTAATAAAAGTGATAAAACCCTAACTTCATCTCTTTGATTCTCCCTACTCAAGAATGATCTCAAGGAGTTCTTGGACATTTTGGAAAGCTTTCAATGTGCTCTACAACTCATATTTGAATTTCTTTTGAATATTTGAAACTATCGGCAGAAAAAACAGAGCCGCCACCGAACTTTATTTATCCCGAAGGAAGGGGAAATATCGATAAAACCACAAGGGAATGGATAAGATGGTCTTGCGACCAAGAGAAAGGGTAAGGGAGTCGGTTATTCGAGGGGAAGGTATTAGCACCCCTCACATCCGTTGTACTCAACGGGATCCATTTTGTTTTTCTGTCTTAAAGGGTGTGTTATCTACAACTAGGTTTGCTTAAAGGGAAATGGATGGTTTTTGATTATTGCGTTTGTGAGGGTTTCGCGACCCTTTGCCTACGTATCTAATGAAGGAATCAGAACACTATAGTTCCTCTAGAAAGTGGTTGGTTTGTTTGTGTTTTTTTTAGTGGGCGACATTAACGCACGTATTCTAGCAATAGGCACGACCGGTATCGTGGTTGAACGAAGATAACATGCCCCTTGGGGGGAGTTTTGATTGGTTGAGTTTTTTTGCGAGTTTTAGAATGAATTCGAGTAATGATTGAAAAGCGTTTTTTTTTATTTTTGATTCGTGAATGTTAACTTTTAATTACAAAAGGGATTGGTTAAGAGGGAGACTAGAGACCTAATTGTTTGTTATGTACAAGTGAGCTAAAAGTCTATTTCGACGCAAGGCGATCGAACAGGTTTTAATCGCCTCACAGAGCTAACTAAGGGAGTATGGCATCAGGGTTTGAATGAACAAATAAAGAAACTAATACTCTAAATAATTATTGTTTTAAAAAAAATAATACTATAATATTTTTACAACCTATTACAAAATGAATATTGAAACCTAATTTTAACTTATTTTGGGTATTTTATTAAGCTTAAATAAAACAAATTGAATTAAAAGAAAATAATTAAGTAAATAACAAAATGAAAAAAATTAATTAAAACAAACATGTTTTTGTATTATTATTTTTATATTTTTTATTATTATCATGCAATAGCTATATAAAGAAAAGAAATAAAATAAATATATTTTTATATTTGTATATAGTATAGAACATAAAGATAGAACCTTAAAGTACTAAAAAAACTGGAATAAAGAGCCCCAGCAGGGGTTGAACCCGGGTTCTCAAGCATTCAAACACACACATTAACCATTGCACCACTTGTTCATTCATTTATTTCAATGCTTCAATTAAAACAAAAGTGAAACTTATGAAACGGGTTGGGCCAGAAAAAATAAAGCCCAAACCCGGGTCTGTTTTAGGGGGAATGGGGAAAGTTAGAAACCTAATTTTGAAATAGAGGCAGCGCCTCCTCTCTCCAACACACAACAGAAAGCGCCTCAATCCTCCTTCTCTTCCGAACTCATGCTTCTGTTCGTCTCAAATTTTTCTCTAGTTCACCATAAAACACCATAGTCATAGCCTCGCTTCACTCAAAACTAAAACGAAATTGATCTAACAGACATGTCATCCATACCGATTTTCTCTCCTCACGGTTCATATCAACAATTAGGAGAGTTCATCATTCAGATATCAGAATAGAAAAGAAAATGGAGAGTGGGGGTTACCTACGACAATGGAGTCTTCACTGGAAAATTATCGAGGCGAATGTTGAGTTGCTCCATCGATATTTCTCTAATGTTGGGTAATCTTCTTATTTCTCGAACTTCTCTTCTTATTTTCTTCTATTCATTCTTCATTCTCTTCTACTTGCGTTTGCAGAGATTGTTGTGTTTTGGTTGTTGTGCGTTGTGCGTCTGCATGAGTAGTTTTGTGAATAGGTTGAGTAGAAGTGAGGTTTTTATGCTTTCGAATATTTAGCAATGGTTAAGAATTCTGAAAATAGGTTTTTTAGGATACGGGAATTTTTTTGTGATTCTGTATTATGCTGAACAGAAGTTGATGTTAAAGGTGTTGAATAATTGTTAATGTTGTGTTACAGGTATGTTGCAAGTTGTTACTGCCAATCTTTCTCTGTTGTATGATGTTTGTGAATTTCGGATTCGCAGGTTGATGAAAGAAATAACATGGTTTATTTTTTATGGTTTCGGTTGTGGCTTATGCTTTTGACAGTTTCTTTTTGTTTTGATGTTTCTTTGACAGTTTGTGGTTTGGTTTTTCTAAGCTATGTCCAGGATCCCCCTTTAATGAAACAGTGGTGTGTCTATTTATAGTGCAGGGGTGGAAATTTGGGGGGGGGGGGATTTGTGAGATTTGAACAATTTATGATGTTGTTTTATGCCTTTAAAGGTACATGTTTTGTCTCTATTCATTTTAGTGCAAACTTGACTGTGGGGTGTAGTTTTTTGCTGTTTTGGTTTTGGCAAGTGATACCTCTTCCTCTTTCATCTTTCCATGATAAAAAGCTTTTGTGCTTTTCCTTAAAGTTCTGAAGGGTTGGCTTATTTGGAAAATGATGATGCTAGGGAGTTTTGGGCTGCTTGCACTAATATTTTGACTTGTGGCTATTTTATTCGTTTGGTTTAAAATGATGCTGCATGTTTTGTTTGCTTGTGTGGCCTGCTGCCTTGGCTTTGATTTGGGCGCTGTTATGCTGCCTTGGCTTTGACTTGGGAGCTATGCTGCTTTTGGCCTTGACTTTGGCGTTATGCTGCTTTTGGCCTTGACTTGGGCGCTAGGCTGCTTTTGGCCTTGTGCGCTGTGTGTTTTTCCTTGTGCGCTGTATGTTTTGCAATTCTCTTTTCTTCTTCTTTTTTCCTTTTTGTGAACCAAAGAGAAAACTCTTTATGATTTTCAATTTGGAAGAAAACTTAAGACATGATAACAACATCTCCCTCTTTAACTGATTCCAAAAGGCAAACCCTTATGATGACATAACAATCAATTAACTCTTGGTTTGAATTTTTTTCATATTTTGATTGCTAACCTTTTTCTTTTTCTTGTTTCATGAGCACAACTATTGGATGATTCGAAGCGAGATCGAACGATGAAAATACCAAGGCGAGGACGAATGACTTGAAGATGAAGACTTGAAGAAACACCAATTATTTTTCCCTTTTCTTTGTACTCAAAACAAAAATGTAATTTGTATTCCATACTGTAATTCATTCTTCATTACGCTTTGTAATCAGTCCAAAATATGTAACGAATACGAAAGCTTAAATGATATATATATATATATATATATATATATATATATATATATATATATATATATATATATATATATATATATATATATATATATATATATATATATATATATATATATATATATATATATATATATATATTTTTTTTTTTTTTTTTGAATGAATTCACTTGTATGGAAATCAAACAACTCTCTATCTTGTTTAAATTCTGAAATTCTCTTTTGAATGATTCGAACGCACATCTCAACTTAGTAATTTGAATCTCAAGAAATCCTAAATAATTGTTGTAACTTGTATTCCAAACACATCACGCGCCTTATAATCAAACTCTCAAACACAATAAACTGAATGCTTAAGAATTTAATTCCACTGATTAATTCGAACCCCAAAACACCGGTCTCCTGAACCTTAATCTTCAAATCATGCCTGAACCACACTTGCTCTTCTCGAACAGAAATCTGACTTTGACATTCAGCCCACAATAACTTGAAACTTTAAGCAGCAAAAACAAGTCCTGATTATTATGAACCTTTAACCTCGTTTTCCGAAGTGCTCGAACTCCACATTCGCCAATTCAAACTACAAATTCTCGACTAAATGGATTAGAGACTTAAAGAAGAAATTTGAAATGCGAGGAGGTGGAATTCTCGACCTAACGCACTGAGCTCCGAGACATCCTCGAGGCAGGCGAAAGAAACATCTTCACACAAACCAAAAAATCTGAAAACCCTAGCATCTTAACCGGCACACCTAGGGAAATAAACCCTAATCCAAGCTCTGATAAATTTGAGCGAGAACCAATCCTTGTAACCTGACGACACAATTCATTCCACGATCTGTTACTCGAGTACCACATGTGCCTCCTTTGTACCTGATAAGAAAATCTCAAAA
Source organism: Vicia faba (assembly GCA_948472305.1). NCBI lineage: Eukaryota > Viridiplantae > Streptophyta > Magnoliopsida > Fabales > Fabaceae > Vicia > Vicia faba. Next base: position 1,025,971,481 of record OX451738.1, read on the forward strand.
CAAGATTAGACATAAAGAGGGCGCAACCCTAAAAATTTAAACCAGAATGCCTGATTCCCTGAGATGCGGGATATGCAAATGACTGAATAATAAAATGATCCAAATGGAATGCAAAGTTTAAACCCAGACAAGAATAAAAGAGATAAGGCAAATTTGGGGTACCATAGTTTCCCCTATTTAATCGTCTTAAACTTGAAGGCGAGATTGGCGTCAGCCTTTCGAGAGTTCAAGGTGGAAGATGATTAAATACTAGGACCCGAAAATTGCCCTGGAGAGATGGTGTGAGTGTTATTCACTGGTGTGAATGTCCGCTGGGGAAAGACAAACTGGCCTTCTGGTGGACTGATCATGATGGACAAAACATGGTTGAAAAAACGGTAGCTTGTACTGGGGTAACGGTACCAATACAAGGTTCTCGAGGGAGTGAGTGGTAGAGTGACTGTAAGGATATGGTTGACAATATCACGGTGACTGGAGGTAAGAAACTTAAGGATAACACGAAGGTAAAGTCTGCGGAAGATTTAAGACCCTAAGCATATGGCGCAACAGCAAGATCTACGGACGATCTACGACCCTAAAAACATAACGCGATGGTAAGATCTACGGACGATCTACGACCCCTAAAAATATGCTGTGGAGGTAAGATCTACGGACGATCTACAACCTTAAGAGACATAATAGGATGTTAAGATCTACGAACGATCTACGACCTTAGAAAGATAAAGCGACGGTAAGATCTACGGATGATCTACGACCTTAAAAGATATCTTGACGGTAAGATTCCACGGATGATCTACGACCCCTAAAAATATGTTGCGGAGGTAAGATCTACGGACGATCTACAACTCTAAGAGACATAATGCGATGGTAAGATCTATGGACGATCTACGACCTTAGAAAGATAAAGCAACGGTATGATCTACGGATGATCTACGACCTTAAAAGATAACTTGACGGTAAGATTCCAAGGATGATCTACGACCCCTAAAAATATGATGCGGAGGTAAGATCTACGGACGATCTACAACCCTAAGAGACATAACGCGATGGTAAGATCTACGGACGATCTACGACCTTAGACAGATAAAGTGACGGTAAGATCTACGGATGATCTACGACCTTAAAAGATAACTTGACGCTAAGATTCCACGGATGATCTACGACCTTAAAAATATGCTGCGGAGGTAAGATCTATGGACGATCTACGACCTTAGAAAAAATGAGAGGGTAAAGTCTACGGACGACCTACGACCCTAGGAAGATAAAGCAAAGGTAAGATCTACGGACGATCTACGACCCTAAAAAGACACCACTATGGTAAGATCTACGGACGATCTACGACCTTAAAAAGATAAAGCAACGGTAAGATCTACGGACGATCTACGACCCTAAAAAGACACCACTATGGTAAGATCTACGGACGATCTACGACCTTAAAAAGATAAAGCGACGGTAAGATCTACGGACGATCTACGACCCTAAAAATGCGAAGGTAAGATCTACGGACGATCTACGACCTTAGAAAAAAGATGGTGCGGGGGTAAAGTCTACGGACGACCTACGGCCCTAGGTAGATAAAAACGAAGGTGAGCTCTACGGACGATCTACAACCCTAAGAGTACGAGGAAGAGAGGGTAAAGTCTATGGACGACCTACCACCTTAGGTAGATAAAAACGAAGGTGAGATCTACAGATGATCTACGACCCTAAAAATACGAGGAAGAGAGGGTAAAGTCTACGGATGACCTACCACCTTAAGAGAGATAAAGTAAGTATCGAGGGTTGGGGAGCATGACGTAATAAAACCCTGGTTTAATTTAGTTGGTAGTGTAGTAACAGATGTTCACTGGGAATTATGAAGGTGAATTTTTTTATGAGGATGTCTCGTTGATTTGGGATTGATTTGGGATTAATCTGGCTCATGCTTCATATGCATTTGAAGTGCGACATGATGATCCATGGATATGCTATGCGTTTGGAGGATGAAATGCAGTATGTCATGATGATTATTGTGTGAAAAATGTCAAAAACTCATTGGGATCTATTGTCTGTTATCTTGAGGTACCAATATGGACTGGTGCTTGAAATCTGAGAGAAAAAGTTATCCTTGTCGAATTCGCTGGGGAATTAAATCTTGCTGAGGAGAAAAGACTTGATCTGACTTCCTTCAAGTGTTGGGTTTTGTGAATAATTAAAAAGAGACGTTGATCCCAAACAATTCCCCAAGTCTCTCCGTGTGGGAGAATCATGCGCTCGGTCGATTGTAAGGAGGTGACGAGGATGAAATCTTAGTCAAGGTGACTGTTATGACTTGCTACCTGCACAGAAGAACGAACACTTGAACGCCACAATATTCCCTTGGGATGCCTTCAAATCCATGTAATGTAGTGTTTCACATCTTAGCTTGTGATTATTATTGACTTATGGTTTTCAATGCAATGCTTAACAAAGAATTTAAATCACAATTCGCATACGAAAAATAAAGTAAAAGAACATAACAAAGATTTTTTAATGGAAGGGAAATTTTCATTAATGAGTTTGTCCCGTGAATGGGCATTCATACATAGAAACAACTCCTAAATGAGGAAGTTGCGGAAAAGAAAAGAAATACAACGAGTAAAATGGCAATAAGAAAATCTCGAATGTCCGTTAAAACTGATATTGCTATAGTTCTCGCATCCTGGGTCGTCCTAGTGTCGTGCTTCCAAAGGATAATAGTTAGATCGATCCATCCCGCATTAGGAGGGTGTAGGTGAAGAGTCTTCAGACTGCAGTCTCTCGCTTTTTGGCCCTAATTTTTGCCTGCATCGCCCTTTCGGGTTTTCAATCCACCGGGACACCCATTTTTTCCTAAGTTTCCCTTTCCAGTTTTCGACTTAGCGGGTTATTCTCTCTTTTTTCTTCTTTTTTAGCCCTAACTTTTGCCTAAGCCGCCCTTTCGGGTTTTTGACTTAGCGGGTCCTTTCATGCGTAGTATTTTTTGACTGAGTCTGAAATGACTGGAAGCGGGACGTCTTTCCCATCCATGTTTGTCAGGATCAGAGCACCTCCCGAGAAAGCTTTCTTCACGATGTACGGTCCCTCATAGTTGGGAGTCCACTTTCCTCTTGGATCAGTTTGGATTGGGAGAATCTTTCTTAAGACCAGGTCACTTGAGTGGAACTCTCGAGGCCGAATTTTCTTGTCAAATGCCCTCTTGAGACGCTGTTGGTATAATTGACCGTGACAAATGGCTGCCAGGTGCTTTTCTTCGATGAGATTGAGTTGGTCGAGTCTCGTTTGAATCCACTCTGCTTCATCAAGTTTAGTATCCATCAGAACTCTTAACGAAGGACTCTCCACTTCGACCAGGAGTACCACATCCATACCATAGACTACTGAAAACGGAGTTTCCCCAGTGGAAGTACGCACCAAAGTTTGATAGCCATACAGGGCAAAAGGCAACATCTCATGCCAATCTTTGTATGTTCTCACCATTTTCTGGACGATCTTATTTATGTTCTTGTTAGCGGCTTCGACTGCCCCATTCATCTTTGGCCGATAGGGTGATGAATTATGATGCTCGATCTTGAATTCTTCACACATTTCCTTCATCATTTTGTTGTTGAGATTTGACCCGTTATCAGTGATGATCTTGTTAGGATTTCCATACTGGCATATGATCTCTCTTTTGATGAAACGAGTGACAACTTGCTTGGTCACATTCTTGTACGATGCCGCTTCCACCCACTTGGTGAAGTAGTCAATAACAACGAGGATAAACCTGTGTCCATTTGAAGCACTCGGCTCGATGCGTCCAATCATATCGATACCCCACATTGCAAAGGGCCATGGTGAAGTCATCACATTCAAAGGAGTGGTAGGAACATGTATCCTGTTTGCGTAAACCTGACACTTATGGCACATCTTGGTATATACACAACAATCACTTTCCATCGTCATCCAGAAATAACCTGCTCGTCGGATTTTCTTGGCCATGGAATGCCCACTGGCATGAGTCCCAAAAGATCCCTCGTGTATTTCTCGTATAATGGATTCTGCCTCGTGTCTATCCACGCATCTGAGCAAAACCGAATCATAGTTTCTCTTGTACAGAACGTCTCCTGACAATAAAAACTTAGACGCTAACCTTCTGAGAGTCCACTTATCACAAATCGTAGCAACTTCAGGGTACTCTTGCTTCTTAAGATATCTTTTGATGTCGAAATACCACGGCCTTTCGTCTGATGCATCTTTAGTTGTGAGACAATGAGCAGGGAAAATATGTGCTGGCTCCTTGTAACGACAGATCCTTATACTGGGTGCATGATTCGGGTAATTGACTTTGAACATCAGTGCTAAAGTGACCAGAGCGTCTGCCAGTTGATTCACTTCTCTAGGAATGTGCTCAAAAGTGACTTTATCGAAAGCGGGCAACAAATCAACTATGTAATCCTTGTATGGAACTAAATTAGGGTTCCGTGTATCCCAATCTCCCCGTACTTGATGTATCACTAAGGCAGAGTCCCCATAAACTTCAAGAAACTTGATCTTCAAATCAATGGCTGCCTCAAGGCCCATCACACAAGCTTCGTATTCAGCGACATTATTCGTGCAATCAAAACACAATCTAGCAGTGAAAGGTATGTGAGTGTTGTGTGGAGAGGTCAGAACTTCCCCAATACCATGACCTATAACATTTGATGCACCATCGAACGTGACAGTCCATCGCTCCCCTGGTTCAAGTCCTTCATTTTCATCAAGTTTCATAATATCCTTGTCTGGAAAGTCGAACTTTATGGGCTGATATTCTTCCAATGGTTGGTGAGCGAGATGATCAGCAAGAATTCTACCTTTGATGGCCTTTTGTGTGACGTACTGGATGTCATACTCAGACAAAAGCATTTGCGATCGAGCTAATCTGCCTGTAAGTGTTAGTTTCTCGAAGATATACTTTATCGGGTCCATCTTAGATATCAGAAGCATAGAATATGTCAACATATACTGCCTCAAACGTCAGGCTGCCCACGTAAGAGCACAATAAGTCTTCTCAAGTAAGGAATACCTTGATTCAAATCAGTAAACTTCTTGCTCAAATAGTAAATGGCGTGTTCTTTTCGTCCAGTATCACCATGTTGTCCGAGCATACAACCCATAGATCCTTCAAGCACAGTCAAATATATAATGAGAGGTCTCCCAGGAACTGGTGGTATGAGTATTGGTGGTTCTTGAAGATACTGCTTAATCCTCTCGAAAGCTTCTCGACAACTCTTATCCCAATGGACATCCTGATTCTTGCATAACAATTTAAAGATGGGTTTACAGGTAGCAGTAAGATGGGAAATGAACCTGGCTATGTAATTCAACCTTCCAAGGAAACCTCGTACTTCCTTCTCATTCTTCGGTGCCGGCATATCTTGTATTACTTTTACTTTGTCTGGATCTACTTCAATTCCTCGTTGACTCACGATAAAACCAAGTAACTTGCCCAACCGAACCCCAACGGTGCATTTGTTGGGATTAAGCCTTAACCTGAACTTTCGCAAACGATCAAACAACTTCTTCAAATGAACCAAATGTTCTTCCTCAGTTTGTGACTTCGTAATCATGTCGTCCACATACACCTCGACCTCTTTATGAATCATGTCGTGAAAGAGAGTGGCCATAGCTCGCTGATATGTCGCACCAGTGTTTTTAAGACCAAAAGGAATGACTCTATATTAAAAGGTACCCCAAGGAGTTGTGAAAAATGTTTTATCCATGTCTTCCGGAGCCATCTTTATCTGATTGTATCCAGAGAAACCATCCATAAAGGAAAACACCGAAGACTGAGCAGTATTATCAACCAATACATCAATATGAGGCAACGGGAAATCATCTTTCGAGCTTGCTCTATTCAAGTCTCGGTAGTCAACACATATACGTACCTTACCATCCTTCTTAGGTATGGGCACAATATTATAAATCCATGGCGGGTAATTTATCACACATAGGAAACCTGCTTCGAGCTTTTTCTGAACCTCTTCTTTGATCTTCAAGGCCATGTCGGGCCTGGTCCTTCTTGGTTTTTGCTTTACAGGAGAACATTCTAGCTTGAGTTGTAATCTGTGCATTACTATATCAATGTCTAAGCCGGGCATATCTTCATACGACCAGGCGAAGATGTCAGCATATTCTTGAAGCAATTCCATCAACCCCTTCTTTTCTTCACTTTGCAAGGCGGCCCCTATCTTGACTTCTCTCTTCACTTCTTCAGTACTGAGATTAACGACTTCTGTTTCTTCTTGATGCGGATGGATGACCTTCTCTTCCTGTCTCAAGAGTCTGGCTAGTTCTTCAGGGACTTCATAATATTCCTCATTATCTTCGTTAGCATGATCAACTGAATTCTCAAGGATATAAGGAGCCATAACACTATCATTTCCAACGGAGTCCGAGACAGATCTGCATGATCGATGATTTTATGTTTTATTTTTAGAAAGTGAAAAGTAAAATTTAGAGTAAGAAAAGAAAAGTATCGCCATTTTTATTTTGAAAAAGTAAAAGTAAAAGAAAAGACAGAGAACAAAATTGTATGCAAAAGTGAGATTTTTCATTCAATGTTAAACGAAGATTAAAACTTAAGGGGCCCCTTCTACAAGCTGTAAATATGCGTTGGGCAGGACATATGACTTAAAATGGAAACAGAAAATTACACATAATGGAAAACAACTTCAGGGATATCCATGGCAGTCCAATTGCTGAGCTCCTGGTCTGATGCAACTTGATAGATAAATCTTGAAATATCCTCATTGTCACCTTCAACATCTGTGGAGAGTACTTGTCCTTCTTTGCTTATACCAGCACTGACGAACACTTCAGAAATCGGGGGAACCTGTTGTCCTTTGAGAGGAGCCCAACCAGCTTGCACGGAGGAGGATGACTGATACCCAAAACCAAAACGATTTTTCTTCTCTGGAACTTCAATCAATTTGCCCCAACTGTCATGGGGAGGTCTAGCTTCTATGAGGGCTTTGGCATCCTTCAAAGAGGCCAGGTGTATCTCAGACTTTTTACATTCCATGACGGGGACTTTGTGAACAGTAAAAATCTCCAGAGCTTGAAAGGGAAACTCTTGTACCTCACCTTCCACTTCCACATAATGGTAGGTAGTCAGATTATTAATCACTATGTCTTCATCCCCATAAACGACGACAACTTGGTCATTTGCAATGAACTTCAGGCGTTGATGAAGAGTAGATGTCACAGCTCCAGCTACATGAATCCATGGACGACCCAAAAGGCAAGTATAGGATGGACGAATGTCCATAACATAGAATGACAAATAGAAAGTGTGGGGACCAATCTTGATAGGCAAATCAACTTCTCCATCCACCGATCTTCTCGAACCATCAAAGGCCCGAACTTTTAGAGTGGAGGGCCTCATCATTACTCCGTCCATATTCAGCTTAAACAAGGTAACCTTAGGCATCACATTGAGTGAACAACCTGTATCCACCAAAAATTGAGATAAAACAGTGTCCAAACACTTCATAGAAACATGTAGCGCTTTATTATGGGCTCTGCCTTCAATTGGGAGTTCATCATCGCAGAAACCCAAACAATTTCCCATAGCAAAATTGGTGATTATTCCTTCAAACTGGGCCACAGAGATGTCTTGGGTAACATGAGCAGAACATAAGGTCTTCAATAAGGCGTTGCGGTGGGCCTCTGAACACAAAAGAAGAGAAAATATGGAAATCTTGGATGGTGTCTGGTTGAGCTGGTCCACTACTTTGTAATTACTCCGCTTGAGAATTCTCAAAAGTTGCTCCGCTTCTTGTCCTTCAGAAAGTCCAGGTTGATTATCCATTGCTTGCTTTCCCTTAGCCTTAGCTAAAGCTTCACTGTTGGTTTCCTTAGGAGGTGGCGGCAGAGGAGAAAAGATCCGACCACTGCGGGTCATGTTGCTTGTTCCCGCAATGTTGGTAACATTCTTGTCAACTACCGGAGGGCATTCATACCTCTTTCCACGAATATAGACAACATTGTACTCCCATGGAACTGCCTTCGAGTCGTTGCTTGTAGGAGGAATAGGAGCTTGAATCATTGTGGGAGTAATAGGAACCTGAATTGTTAACGGAATACTAGGGGTGGCTGAAAAACTTCTCGGATAGTAGGGGATTTCCAAAACATGAATTTCTTCTTCTCAGAATACCTTCTCTATCTGTAAGACACCTTCATCGATCAACTGTTGGATGGCCATCTTCAACTTAGCACACTCTTCTGGTTTGGAAGAACAGGTTAAGCAGAAGTTATGGAGTTCTTGTAGCACTCCATGCTTCAACAAATGTTCTTTGACAGTTTCCAAAGATATCTTAATTTCATCAACCTTTGATACCAAAACTCATTCATTAACTTCTTCAATATCATGGACTGTTCCCCCTTGATGAGGAGGCATAGGATTATTTTGAATATTCGGACCAACAGGGTTGAAGTTGATGGCTTTCGCATCTATGAGATCTTGAACTTTGCACTTGAAAGCTCTGCAATTTTCAATTGTATGGCCTGGAGCACCAGAATGGAATTCACAATGAGCATTACTATCATATCCCCTAGGGAGAGGATTTGGAGGTGGACCGAGTTTGCACAATTGAACCATTTGACTAGCAAGTAACTGTGGGAGAAGATGAGCGTAAGACATGGGAATGAGATCAAACCTTCTTTCACGGGCTCTCTGTCTTTGAGGAGCTCTTGGGCCTTGGAGATGTTGATTCGGTTGTTGATAAGTTGTAGGAGGTGCAAACTGTTGTTGTGGAACATAAAGTGTTTGCAGAGAGAAAGGTTGTTGTTGGGCCATCCAAGGTGCTGGAGTTGTAGCAGCGTATACTTGCGGAACAAACTGGTTAGGAACAGCAGCGGGTGTAGGAAAATAAGGGAATCAGACTTGAGGAAATGTGGGAGCTCTTCCTTGGTTGACGGTGATGGCGCTGGTCTCTCCCTCTTTCTTCTTAACAAAACCAGAAAATTATTTCCTATTAATGCCTACATTGTTGTTAGCATTATTAGGAACACCTTGAATTGTTTCGACCTTAATACACGTCTCAACACGTTAACCAATGATGACCATATCAGAAAATGAAGTGGAAGTGCTACTGAGCATATGTTGGAGATAAGGGCCTCATAGAGTACCCATATATAGATCAATCAACTCACGATCCAAAAGAGGAGGTTGGACCCTTGCAGCTAATTCATGCCATCTCTAAGCGTATTCCTTGAAAGATTCTTCAGACTTTTGTACCATCCCCTGGAGCTGAGTACGGCTCGGAGCCATGGCAGTATTGTAATGGTAATGTTTCAGAAAAGCATCGGCAAGCTCTCCCCAAGTGCTGACATGAGATCTTTCCAATTGCATATACCAATCCAAGGATGCCCCGGTCAAACTGTCCTGAAAGAAATGCATTAGAAGAGGTTCATTTCCAACATAAGCCGCCATCTTGCGACAATAGGAACGAATATGTGTCTCTGGGCAAGAAGTGTCTTTGTACTTGTCAAACTCTGGGACTTTGAACTTGGGAGGAATGACTACCCCAGGCACGAGGCACATTGCAGCAGTGTTGAATCTGGAAGCCTTGATACCTTCCATGGCCCTAAGTCGCTCTTCGAGAGCGTGTTACATTTTCGCAGTTTCGGCCACCCCGGACGCAAGATTCACTTGGGTTCATCGAGATCAATAACATCATGATGATCGTCGACATCATTCCTAGGAGCACCAGTAGGAGTCTCAACATTAGAATTGTCATTTCTCCCATTAGCAGAAGTGGAAGGAGCAGCAGTAGTAAGCTTGGCAACACTCTGGTGTAGTTCTTCTTGACCCTTAATCATGGCATGCAGAGTTTCCATGAGTTGATCCATGCGGGTACCCATAGTGTCCATATCCTGACGGAGTGCATTCTGATTTTCTTCAAAAAGATCCATTAGCCTTTGCTGGTTGCCTCTGGTGCGGTAAGGATGTGGATGAGTCGTCTTTGTTGTTTACTGGATTGTGAGAAAGGGGACCCCAATGAGTTTTTGTTGTGAAAAAATGAATGCATGGTAATATGGATGAATGCTTTATCTTCATTTCAAATGAGACCCAAAGATTCGTCTATCTTTTTTTTAAAATTTCCTTTTTGAAAAGTTATATCAAGAAGACTTGTCTTTGATTTCTCTAGATATGAGATATATATACATGATGATGTGATGTTATGGTATGCTATGGCATGAAGTCTCAGCTCCACATATTCTGGATAACCATTGCGTAGCCCGTTGCACAGGCTGAAAGTAACAGGATCAAAAGTTTGACGTCATAGGCATGGAGTCAAAGTAACCACCCACGAGGTATGTACTAGGGGTTTATCATCTTCCGAACAAGGTTCTAAAGAGTTCTCGAAGTCTACGCTCTTCCTTTGGATATTATCGACGTCCCAATTACTTGGTAATCAGTAATATTCGCAGGAAAAACTCGTCTGAGTGCAATATCGCGTGACAACTGCTTCCGGATTACTCCGTTAGAGTCTACGCATTGCACCTAAAAGGCTAAGATGGGTTAATGGTTCTACGACCCTCAGCTTCTCGAGCTCCCAGGTCGAAGGCAACGACGTCTTCCCCTTTACTCGGTAAACATCACTACTTTCAAGGGGACCTCCACTGAGTGGGGGATTCTCATGCCTCCTTCTTCGGGATTACTCCCTCAAAGTTAACATGACTATACCGCCCGTCCTAATCCTATGTGTAACCCAAGTCCGGGTAGAGGACTTATCAAAAGTAATCATCAAACCCAATAACACAATATATCCAGAATATGTGAGCAGCAACAATATATGCAATATATATAAAAGAATGAAATAAATAAAGGAATAAAACAGTAAAGTAAGATAAAGAGAATAAATAAACACCCAAAAAAAGACAAATAAACAAAACTAGGAGAGACTCGCTAAAATTTCCCCAGCAGAGTCGCCAGCTGAAGCTACCGGCAGAAAATACAGAGCCGCCACCGAACTTTATGTATCCCGAAGGAATGAGAAATATCGATAAAACCACAAGGGAATGGATAAGTTGGTCTTGCGACCAAGAGAAAGGGTAAGGGAGTCGGTTATGCAAGGGGAAGGTATTAGCACCCCTCACATCCATTGTACTCAACGGGATCCATTTTGTTTGTCTGTCTTAAAGGGTGTGTTATCTACAACTAGGTTTGCTTAAAGGGAAATGGATGGTTTTTGATTATTGCGTTCGTGAGGGTTTCCCAACCCTTTGCCTACGTATCCAATGAAGGAATCAGAACACCATAGTTCCTCTAGAAAATGGTTGATTTGTTTATGTTTTTTTTAGTGGGTGACGTTAACACACGCATTCTAGCAATAGGCACGGTCGGTATCACGGTAGAACGGAGATAACATGCCCCTTGGGGGGATTTTTGATTGGTTGAGTGTTTTTGCGAGTTTTAGAATGAATTCGAGTAATGATTAAAAAGCGTTTTTTTGATTTTTGATTCGTGAATGTTAAGTTTTAATTACAAAAGGGAAGGGTTAAGAGGGAGACTAGAGACCTAATTGTTTGTTATGTATAAGTGAGATAAAAGTCTATTTCGACGCAAGGCGATCGAACGGGTTTTAATCGCCTCACAGAGCTAACTAAGGGATTATGGCATCGGGGTTTGAATGAACAAATAAAGAAACTAATACTCTAAATAATTATTGTTTTAAGAAAAATAATACTATAATATTTTTACAACCTATTGCGAAATGAATATCTAAACCTAATTTTAACTTATTTTGGGTATTTTATTAAGCTTAAATAAAACAAATTGAATTAAAAGAAAATAATTAAGTAAATAACAAAATGAAAAAAAATTAATTAAAACAAACATGTTTTTGTATTATTATTTTTATATATTTTTTTTATTATCATGCAATAGCTATATAAAGAAAAGAAATAAAATAAATATATTTTTATATTTGTATATAGTATAGAACATAAAGATAGAACCTTAAAGTACTAAAAAAACTGGAAAAAAAAGCCCCAACAGGGGTTGAACCCGGGTTCTCAAGTATTCAAACACACACATTAACCATTGCACCACATGTTCATTCATTTATTTCAATGCTTCAATTAAAACAAAAGTGAAACTTATGAAACAGGTTGGGCCAGAAAAAATAAAGCCCAAACCCGGGTCTGTTTTAGGGGGAATGGGGAATGTTGGAAACCTAATTTTGAAACAGAGGCAGCGCCTCCTCTCTGCAACACACAACAGAAAGCGCCTCAATCCTCCTTCTCTTCCGACCTCATGCTTTTGTTCGTCTCAAATTTTTCTCTAGTTCACCATAAAACACCATAGTCATAGCCTCGCTTCACTCAAAACTAAAACGAAATTGATCTAACAGACATGTCATCCCTACCGATTTTCTATCCTCACGGTTCATATCAACAGTTAGGCGAGTTCATCATTCAGATATCAGAATAGAAAAGAAAATGGAGAGTGGAGGTTACCTACGACAATGGAGTCTTCACTAGAAAATTATCGAGGCGAATGTTGAGTTGCTCTGTCGATAATTCTCTAATGTTGGGTAAGCTTCTTATTTCTCGAACTTCTCTTCTTATTTTCTTCTATTCATTCTTCATTCTCTTCTACTAGCGTTTGCTGAGATTGTTGTGTTCTGGTTGTTGTGCGTTGTGCGTCTGCATGATATGTTTTGTGAATAGGTTGAGTAGAAGTGAGGTTTTTATGCTTTCGAATATTTAGCAATGGTTAAGAATTCTGAAAATAGGTTTTTTAGGATAGGGGAAATTTTTTGTGATTCTGTTTTATGCTAAACAGATGTTGATGTTAAAGGTGTTGAATAATTGTTAATGTTGTGTTACAGGTATGTTGCAAGTTGTTACTGCCAATCTTTCTCTGTTGTATGATGTTTGTGAGTTTCGGATTTGCAGGTTGATGAAAGAAATAGCAGGGGGGTTTTTGATGGTTTCGGTTGTGGCTTATGCTTTTGACAGTTTTTTTTGTTTTGTTGTTTCTTTGATAGTTTGTGGTTTGGTTTTTGGTTTTTCTAAGCTATGTCCAGGATCCCCCTTTAATGAAACAGTGGTGTGTCTATTTATAGGTACAGATTTGAACAATTTATGATGTTGTTTTATGCCTTTAAAGGTACAAGTTTTGTCTCTATTCATTTTAGTTCAAACTTGACTGTGGGGTGCAGTTTTTTGCTGTTTTGATTTTGGCAGGTGATACCTCTTCCTCTTTCATCTTTCCATGATAAAAAGCTTTTGTGCTTTTCCTTAAAGTTCTGAAGGGTTGGCTTATTTGGAAAATGATGATGCTAGGGAGTTTTGGGCTGCTTGCACTAATATTTTGACTTGTGGATATTTTATTTGTTTGGTTTAAAATGATGTTGCATGTTTTGTTTGCTTGTTTGGCCTGCTGCCTTGGCTTTGATTTGGGCGTCGTTATGCTGCCTTGGCTTTGACTTGGGCGCTATGCTGCTTTAGGCCTTGACTTAGGCGCTAGGCTACTTTTGGCCTTGTGCGCTGTGTGTTTTGCCTTGTGCGTTTTATGTTTTGCAATTCTCTTTTCTTCTTCTTTTTTCCTTTTTATGAACCAAAGAGAAAACTCTTTGTGATTTTCAATTTGGAAGAAAACTTAAGACATGATAAAAACATATCCATCTTTAACTTATTCCAAAAGGCAAACCCTTATGATGACATAACAATCAATTAACTCTTGGTTTGAATTTTTTCATATTTCGATTGCTAACCTTTTTCTTTTTCTTGTTTCATGAGCACAACTATTGGATGATTCGAAGCGAGATCGAACGATGAAAATACCAAGGCGAGGACGAATGACTTGAAGATGAAGACTTGAAGAAACACCAATTATTTTTCTCTTTTCTTTGTAATCAAAACAAAAATGTAATTTGTATTCCATACTGTAATTCATTCTTCATTACGCTTTGTAATCAGTCCAAAAACTGTAACGAATACGAAAGCTTGAATGATATATATATATATATATATATATATATATATATATATATATATATATATATATATATATATATATATATATATATATATATATTGAATGAATTCACTTGTATGGAAATCAAACAACTCTCGATCTTGTTTAAATTCTGAAATTCTCAAGAAATCCTAAATAATTATTGTAACTTGTATTCCAAACACATCGCGTGCCTTATAATCAAACTCTCAAACACAACAAACTGAATGCTTAAGAATTTAATTCCACTGATTAATTCGAACCCTAAAACACCGGTCGCCTGAACCTTAATCTTCAAATCATGCCTGAACCACACATGCGCTTCTCGAACATAACTCTGACTTTGACATTCAGCCCACAATAACTTGAAACTTTAAGCATCAAAAACATGTCATGATTATTATGAACCTTTAACCTCATTTTCCGAAGTGCTCGAACTCCATATTCGCCAATTCAAACTCCAAATTCTCAACTCAATGGCTTAGAGACTTAAAGAAGAAACTTGAAATGCAAGGAGGTGGAATTCTCGACCTAACGCACTAAGCTCTGAGCCATCCTCGAGGAAGGTGAAATAAACATCTTCACACAAACCAAAAAATCTGAGAACCCTAGCATCTTGACCGGCACACCTAGGGAAATAAACCCTAATCCAAGCTCTGATAAATTTGAGCGAGAACCAATCCTTGTAACCTGACGACACAATTCATTCCACGATCCTCTACTCGAGTACCACACGTGCCTCCTTTGTACCTGATAAGAAAACCTCAAAACAAGATTAGACATAAAGAGGGCGCAACCCTAAAACTTTAAATCAAAGCGCCTGATTCCCTGAGATGCGGGATATGCAAATGACTGAATAATAAAATGATGCAAATGGAATGCAAAGTTTAAAGCCAGACAAGAATAAAAGAGATAGGGAAAATTTGGGGTACGACAATAATCCCCTTGGAGCTATATGAAAAAGTGCCATGATGTTGGGTCAAAATCCTGACCAAATTAGGGCAAAATCTCACTAAGCGTTTTGTTTTATGGCCCTATGTTCTTAAAATTATAACTTGAGATCTACGCACTTTCGGAAGGAGTTGTGTAAAGAAAAGTTGTAGATTTCATGAAGATCTAAAACTTTCATGTTGGAAGTTTCTCTTGAATCATCTTGCATCATGGTGAAAAATATGTTCAAAGTTGTGAAAAAAATATGAAATTTCCAACACTTAGAAAAATTTCTAAGTTTAGAAATTTTGACTTTTCAAAATGAAATCTTGACTTGTTGACTTCTTGATGAATAAGTTTCATATTTTGACATGTTTTGATGAATTATGATCTTTGGCACTTGAATTTGACCAAAAAGTCAAAGTTTGACTTTTCAGTATGTAGTTGACTTTTGATCATTTGACTGAAAAATTCATCTGTCAATCCAATGGACTTGCAATGTTTTGAACCATGTCATTAAGTAAAAATGATGCAATTGGACTCTTGAGAATTTTGAGATCATGCCTTTTCCCAGTCAAAACCCTAATTTTGACCATTTTGCCCTTTTGGAGATTTAATCAAATTTCTTGAGGAGTTGTGGTCCAAACTTGATGAAGTGATACATATCAGTTTACAATGTTGATGTGGATTAAAAATTATGAAGTTTGACTGTGAATTGGCCATAGTTGACTTTTTTCCCCGATACAACTGATTTTTAGGTCAACTGCTCAATTGATTGAGCAAAAGTTTGATTCAAGGCTTGAAACTTGTCATGAGTAATCTTTGGGTTCCAGAATGATCTATGAAAGTTGTATGGGGCATTTCAAGCTCAAAAATCCTTGTGCAAACTCAAACCCTAGTTTTGGTCATCAGTGCTTAAGGAGGCGTCTTGAGTTGATTAAACCCTAATGCAGTCTTGAGTCAATGGGAATCTTGTGAGCAAATTCTTGATATGTGAGAGGGAAAATTTTGGGGTACAACAATAGTTGATACTGAAGATTGGTTGTAAGGTGATCCAATGGGACATAGTTATACGCTTAAAATACATAACTTTTTCCTGGACCTCCCTTTCGGGTTTTCAGTCCACTGGGATACCCTTTTTGCCCAAGCCGCCTTTCCAGGTTTTCGACTTGCTGGGTGTATAGATTTTTTTTCATGTATATCCCTAATTTTTTCCTGAACCCTTTTGGTTTACCGGGATGCCCTAATTTTTGCCTAGGCCAGTCAACCTAGTGGGTCTTTGTTTATGCATAGTATCTTTTAACTATATCCGCGTTTACCGGGTGTGGAAGGTCGTCACCATCCATAGTGGTTAAGATCATGGCTCCACCAGAAAATATCATGGCTCCACCATTTGCCCCTAGGACCACCTTATGGAAATATGATGCGTTTGATCACCAGGTCACCAGTCTGATATACCTGACATCTGACTTTCTTGTTAAAAGCTTTGATCATACGTTTTTGGTACATCTGACCATGGCAGAAAGCTGCGAGTCTTTTTTCATCAATCAAGTTTAACTGGTCAAGTCGAGTCTGAACCCATTTGTCTTCGCTCAACCCTGTATCTTTCATGATCCTTAAGGAAGGGATCTGGACCTCAATGGGCAGGACAACTTACATACCATATACCAAAGAGAAAGGAGTTTCCCCTGTTGATTTGTGCATTGTGGTACGGTAACCATGAAGAGCAAATGTTAACATCTCATGCCAATATTTATATGTCACTACCATCTTCTGTATGATTTTCTTGATGTTTTTGTTAGGAACTTCAACAACGCCATTCATCTTCGGCCAATAAGGAGAAGAGTTATGATGCTGGATTTTGAATTGCATGCAGATCTCGGTGATCATTATGTTGTTGAGATTAGTACCATTATCTATAATGATTCTTTCAGGAATACCGTACTGATAAATAAGGTTATGTCTGATGAATCGAGCCATAACTTTCTTGGTAACATAAGTAAATGAAGCTGCCTCGACCCACTTTGTAAAGTAATCAATGTCAATCAGGATGAAGCCGTGCCCATTGGAAGTTGTAGCTCTGATTTCCCCAATCATATCAATTCCCCACATTGAAAACGGCCAAGGAGCAGTCAAGACATTTAGAGGAACCGGAGGTACATGCACCTTATCAGCATAGATCTGGCACTTATGGAAAGTTCGTGAATGCTGATAACAGTCTGCTTCCATAGTGGACCAGTAGTACCCTTCCCGTAGGATATTTTTAGCCATCGAGTACCCACTAGAGTGGGTGATAAAGGTACCTTCATGCAAGTCAGTCATAATCCTTTCTGCCTCAACCTTGTCTACACACCGAAAAAAAGTAGAGTTGTGGTTGCGCTTGTAGAGGATCCTGTTACTGAGGAAGAACTTGGCAGAGAACCTTCTTAATAAATTCTTATCATTGACTGAAGCTCCCTCAGGATATTCTTGGCCTTCAAGATATCTTTTCACTTCATGGAACCAAGGCTTGTCCGCTACTTCTTCAGTACCAATCTTGTGACAGTATGTTGGCTCATCCATCCTCTCGATGGTGATGTGAGGAGCCTTATTATCCCACTTGACCTTGAACATGGATGACATCATAGCTAGCGCGTCCGCTAGTTGATTTTTCTTCTCGTGGAAAATGCTCAAAGGTAATTTCTTCAAAGTATGGGATTAGTGTCAACACATGCTCTTTGTACGGGATGAGATTAGGGTGCTTCGTTTCCCATTCTCCTTTGATCTAGCTGATTACCAAAGCCGAGTATCGAAACACACTTAAGAACTTGATCATTAAATCGATTGCAGTTTTGAGACCCATGATACATGCTTCATATTCAGCCATATTGTTGGTACAATTGAAACATAGCCTAGCAGTGAAAGGAGTACGACAACCTTCAAGAGACATGATCACAACGTTGATGCCATTACCAAGAGTGTTGGAAGCTTCGTCAAAAACCATAGTCTATCGGGATCCTTTTTCAGGTCCTTCATCTGGTCCAGGTTCTTCACAATCTGTTACTAATATGATGTTCTCATCCGGGAACTCAAAATTCATGGATTGGTAGTCGTCCACAGCCTGATGAGCCAAATGATCATCTAATACACTTCCCTTAATTACTTTCTGGGTTGTATACTAAATGTCGTATTCGGTCAGTATCATCTGCCATCTTGCTATTCTTCTGGAGAGAGAGGACTTCTCAAAGATATACTTGATAGGATCCATTTTAGATATCAACAAGGTTATGTGAGTCAACACATACTGTCTTAGTCGGCGAACAACCCATGCCAAAGCACAACAAGTTTTCACGAGCAGTGAGTATCTTGTTTCACAGTCGGTAAACTCTTTGCTAAGGTAGTATATTGCATGCTCTTTTCGACCAAACTCGTCATGCTGCCCCAACACACACCCCATTGAGTTCCCTAACACTGTTAAGTACATGATCATAGGTCTTCCTTCAACTAGGGGCATCAAAATGGGAGGATCTTGAAGATATTCTTTGATTTTGTCAAAGGCGTTCTGGCAATCGTCATTCCACTTCACTGCTTGATCTTTATTCAGTAATTTGAGGATTGACTCACAAGTAGCATTTAGGTGGGAAATGAATCTGGCAATGTAGTTTAGATGTCCCAAGAATCCCCTAACCTACTTCTCAGTGCAAGGAGTTGTAATTTCTTGTATAGCTTTAACCTTTACAGGGTCAACCTCAATACCTTTGCCACTTACCACGAAACCTAAGAGCTTACCGGATCTTACTCTAAAAGTGAACTTATTCGGGTTTAGCCTTAGTTTGTATTTCTTCAGCCTGTCAAATAGCTTTTGTAGGTGATCAAGGTGCTCCTCTTCAGTATGAGACCTGTCTATCTCATGATGGATCATATCATGAAACAAAGCTACCATGGCCCATTGATAGGTTGCCACGGAGTTCTTTAGTCCAAATGGCATAACTTTGTAGCAGAAAGTGCTCCACTGTGTGACAAAGGTCGTCTTCTCCATATCCTCAGGTGCCATTTTGATCTGATTGTATCCAGAGAAACCATCCATGAAGGAGAATACCTTATGTTGTGCGGTGTTGTCAACCATAACATCGATATGGGGAAGCGGAAAGTCATCCTTGGGGCTTGCCCTATTCAGGTCTCTGTAATCCACACACATATGTACCTTACCGTCCTTCTTAGGTACTGCAACAACATTAGCGACCCATTATGGATAGGACGTGACAACTAAGAAACCGACATTGAACTGTTTCATAACTTCAGCCTTGATCTTTTCTGACATATCTGACCGCATACGACGAACCTTTTGTTTCACTAGAGGGCAGTTCTCTTTTGTAGGTAGGCGATGAACCACAATATCGGTGTCAAGTCCTGACATGTCTTGGTATGACCAGGAAAAAACCTCAACATAGTCATGTAGCATCTGTATTAACTGCTTTTTGACACTATGCTTCAGATCGGCACCTATCTTTACTTCTTTCTTGTCCTCTTCAGTAACTAAGTTCACTATCTCACCTGGCTCCTCATGAGGTTGTATTACCCTTTCTTCCTATTGTAACAGTCTGGCACGCTCTCCTGGTACCTCACATTCTTCCTCACCTTCGTCCTCGGCTTGGTTGATCATATTTTCAAATTCATAATGAGCAATAGAAGAACCGTTATCAATGGGATCCAGAGTGGATGTGGATCTACAGTTTGATCTGTGAGTGTGTGTAAGAGCATAGTTGTATATTTTTGATAAAGTAAAGAAGCAGAAAAGAAAAACAAAGAGTGTAAAATTTGTATGTGAAACGTCCAATGTTTTATTAATGACATATGAAAATGAAGTAATGACCCTCAAAAATAGATCATTGTGCCTCAGGTAAGACACAAGGCTTTAATGTTTCAATTGTTCACATATTACATTTCCTTAAAAAAAAGACAAATTACTCTTGAATAAAAGTAATGGGCACAAAGTCTTTAGCCTCCCAATTGTTGAGTCCACCGTTGAAGGTTGGGAAAATCCACTTGGCCAGGTCATAATCACTACCGTTGTCTTCCAAGGCATTGAGTCCATGGTTGTTGATCCGTAAAGGTGGTCCCCCAGCGCGAGCACGACGAACAACTTTCTGGGATCCTGAAGTAAAACCCAAATCAAATTTTTCAGACTTGTAAGGAATATCCGGAAGTTGGCCCCAAATTGTACACCCACCTTATTCAACGACTACATTGGCATCTTTGAGAGAAGCCATTTTTAGCGGAGTCCTGGTAATATTTGGATCACTGGCAGTGGTCTTGGTTGCAGAAACAGTTTGTGGAACCTCCTCAAAGTTCTGATAGGGGGTCTCGATGAACTCACCGTCCATTTAAACGTACCTGAAAGAGTTTAGGTAGCTCACCATGTACTCCTCATCCCTATGAATTATGATAATCTTGCCATTGATTGGGTATTTTAGCATCTGATGTAGGGTGGAATTCACAACACCAGCTCCATGGATCCAGGGTCGACCCAATGAACAGGAGTAAGATGGGCGGATGTCCATCACATAGAAAGTGGATTTAAAAGTCTGAGTACCCACTTTGATAGGGATGTCCACTTCCCCATGCACCATTATTTTAGAACCGTCGAAGGCCCTCACCACAATTTTACTGGGCTTTAGTGTGAGCCCTTCACATTCCAACCTGTCTAGAGAGTTCTTGGGTAAGACATTCAGTGATGAATCTGTATCTACCAAAACATGGGCTAATGTAGTGCCCCTTCACTCAATGGAGACATGTAGGGCATCATTGTGTTTCCTTCCTTTGGGAGTTAGGTTTGCATCAGAGATCCCAGGCCATTGTCAGCTATTAAACAAGCCACACAGTTCTCGAATTGATCAGTCGAGGTCTCTTGAGGCATGTGGGAAGACTTCGCGAATTTTACTAAAGCCTTGGCATGGGCTTCAGAGCACAACAGTAGGCCCATCATTGAGATTTTTCAAGGGGTTTTCCCCCATTGTTCTACAACATTGTAATCACTTTTCTTGATTATTTTCAATATCTCTTCCATCTCCTTTTTAGAAGCCTCAGGAATGGCTTCTGGATGTGCCTTCGTCCAAACAGGCTCAACCAACACCTCTTTGCTCCGAGTCTCGGCCGACCCGGTAGCGTGGATAATAGTAGGACTAACAGCAGGAGTATCATGGCAATATTGACAGGAGCAGCAACAGGAATAATCACCGGAGTAGTAATAGGAGTACTAGCAGGAGCAGCAGCAGGGATGATCACAAGAGTGGCAACAGTTTTAGGAGAGATCTCGGGAGAGAAAATCCTTCCACTTCTAGTAATATTGCTTGTCCCGACAATGTCAAAATTAGAGTCTTCAGTATCTTTGTCTTTAACAACCAACAAATCTTTCTTGACGTCATGGTAGTAAACATTGGCACCATAATTCCAAGGAAAAACTTTGTCCGAGGAATATGGTATAGGTCCAGAAAAAGTAATTATCAATGGAGCAATTTTTGGAACAGATGTAATCCTAACAGGTCTTTTAGATGAGACCTTGGGAGATTTGGCGGAAATGGTAATGATAGAAACATCTTCATACGAAACACTTATAATTGGAGTCTTCTCAAACAGAATTTTGTTATCATCCATCAGGCGCTGAACACCTTCCTTCAACAAATGTTAACCATTAAATAGAGACAAATATATGTGGCAACATTCACCATAACCCGAAAATAAACTGGATTGTGAGAGATTCTTTTTAACAGTTGGGGGTGGAGTTGTTAGTTCATCAACAGAAGTAACAAACATGTCATCGTCAATAGCATTAACACCACGGCCGTGCTTGGGCATAGGGGAAGTTATAACATTAGGGGCCTCAAGAGCGTCAAATTCAATCTCCTTTGCCTCAATCTAATCATGCACCTTGTTCTTCAAAGCCCAACAGTCGTTTGTATCATGGCCTGGACTTTCAGAATGGTAGGCACACCGGGAATTTGAATTATAGCGAGGAGATGCAGTGTTGGGATTTTTGGGAGCCTCTCTCAGGGTAACCAAATTGGATTTCAGCAAATGTGGAAAAACTTGAGACAAAGTCATATTATTTCGGGTAAACTATCTTCTTGGCTTATCTGTTATGGACTGATTATTCGGTTGCTGGTTTGATGTAGGATTGGAAATCATAACATCCCCTACCGTTGCACGACACTCAGTTTTGTTAAGATTTCTTTGGCCATAAGAAGCACTGACCTCCTACTTCCCTGTGAATGGTTTCTTTGCAGTTCTAGAGGATTCATCTCTCTATATCTTACAACTTTTAATGCCAGCATCTACTTGTTCACCTGTCAAGATCAATTCAGTAAAGCCAGTGGAAGAACTTCCAATCAGATGGTTAAAGAACGGCTAGGATAACATGCCCAAGAACATGTCCACCAACTCCCTATCAGATAACGGAGGCTGGAATCTTCCTGCAAGGTCTCTCCATTTCTGGTCATAATCTTTAAAATCCTCACTAGAACCCACAGACATGCTCTGAAGTTGTGTACGGGTTGGAGCAAGGTCAACATTATATTGGTACTCCTTGTAGAAAGAAGCATTCGGGTCTTCCCAATTACGGTTGTTGGTTCCCTCCAGCTTATAGAACCACTCTAATCGAGTCCCTAATAGAATGTCTTGAAAGAAATGCACCCATAAATTCCTTTTAGTAGTGTTCAGCTGGATCTTCCTGACATAAGATCTGAGATGCAGCTTAGGATATGAGACCCCATCATATTTAGCAAATTCGGGCACTTTGACCTTTTGCGAGATAACCACTCTAGAAACCAACCCTAGCTCTTCGAAATCCAGGCCAGGTACCTTCTGAACTTCCATGGCGTTGAGACGGTCTTCCAATTGTTTGTACTTATCATCAGTAGGAGCGTATTGTTCCTCGGTGTAATCAGCTTCATCCTCTTCAGACTCCCTTGTATTGTGGTCTTCTTCTCTTGGCTCCCCTTCCTAATTGTCTCTCTCTCTTGACGGAGTTGCGAGCTCTAAAACTTGCTTCATTGGTCCTTTAAACCTTCTTCCCATATTCAGAACACCCACTGGCCTCTTTTTCTTCTTCTTGTCCTTGAGAATCAGAGCTTTCAAATCTTCTTGTCCCTTAGCCAAATTCAGGATCATTTCTTGAAATTGGGCATTTTGTGCCTGAAGCTCGCTAACTGTTTTTGTTCAAGAGCCATTGCTGAAATAAACAGTGAAGAAGATAAGAAACCTGTCCAGAAAACCTGTTTATCAATTATATGTATGATATATGTATGCAATGTTTTCAAGGGCCTTATAGGATATAAACTCTTTTAACCAATATAGAAACAAAGACTTTTTATTAGTAATCTCAAATGAAATCAAAGCTTACATAGGAATAACAAATAAGAAACTTCTAAAACTTCTAAGTCTCCCAAGGACGCTTCCTTTTGGTGCTAATGTAGGTATTGAGATTCTGCTCTTCGTGAAGTCGCTTTGTTAGTTCCAATACCTTTTTCTCATTGGCATAAAATTGGGACTCAAAGGTATCTCGTCCTTCTTTGAGTTGTATCCAATATTTTTGCAATTCTTCGAAGTTTGTTGGCATATCAAGGATGAAGAATAATGCGAGACTCGACCCCTTGAACAATAGGATCTGAAATCACTGGTAGGATAGAAGCATACGGCATTATATGATTTTGAGCACGAGCTCGCACCCATTTGAGGTATGGCTCCAAAGGGATGGAGTTCTTGTGCCCTAGAGTCCTTCTATCAGTCTTCTTAACCATTCCCCAAGCGTGGATGAACCTCTGATGATAACCTTGCAGGTCATTTGAATAGTCAAACATAATACCTTGAATGAGCATATCATGAGGACTATCCCTCCGGGCGTAACGGAACTGAAGTAAGGCTAAAGAGGGGTTGCAGGTGATGCCTCCTTTAATGCCAAGGAGTGGAACATTAGGAAATTCTCCATAGCGATCAATAAAAGAGATGTCTTCTTGGGAGAGAGGGCACCAATAGATGTCACAGTGAGAAAGAGACAGTAATCTTTAGTTACATATTAAACTTAATTCATTCTACATTATTGACCGAGGAAGGTGTGATATAAACCACCTATAGAGTAGGGGTATACAACACATAAGAGTCCCTCATTTCTTCATGGTACGGGTATGGAGTGAATGTAGAATATCCCCGAGCAATGTAGGCACTGGATTGTGAGCAAGGAAAATATTGATGGCACTGACATTTACAAACTGGTCTGAATTGGGAAACATAACCAACCCGTAGATCAAAAGAGCTAAAACATATTCAAAGGCATGGTAACTCATAGCATCTAGAAATACATGGGATTTCTTCATCATAAAACTTGTGAGGAGGCCCTTTACTACACTCTTCCTTTCCCAATTGGACTCAATGTCAGATGGCTATAAATTTAAAGCTATAGTAACATCCTCAGTGGTTGGATCTTGTTCTAAACCGGTAAAGGGTATCTGATTCAATATGGTCAAACCAAGTATTTTGGATAATTCTTCCAGCGTGGTACCAACTAATAGTCTGGAAATGTGAAGTGGTGGTGCTTAGGGTCGAAGAACTGGAATAAGACACTCATCAAACCTTCGTCAAAACTGGTAGCAACAAAATTAAGCAAGTAACGATATCTCTTATTGAATGATGAACTCTCAGGAACCTTTGAAACCAATTCTTTGATTTTGGGAGGGATCTCTACAAAATTGATTCAGATGGTTTTTCTGCGAGCTAAATTCATGACCTACAAAACAGAGAAGAGATAAATCCACAGGCCCTTGAAATGGTTAGTGTAAGTTTAAGATTGCGCCTAACAGGGGGGGTGAATTAGGTGGTGGTCGATTTTTGATTTATTTTACACTTTCTGGTTTTGTTTTAGTGCTATGGAAAACGGTAAAGTGCAGAAAGTAAAGAGACACAGAGATTTATCCTGGTTCCTTCCACACCCAGGAAGTACGTCCAGTCCCCTTGCAAACACGCAAGAGATTTCACTATTTTATTAGAACTTTTACAAGACTCTTCCTAGTCTTATCAACTAAAGACACACACAAACACCAAGAACACCCTCTTGGATTTCCAATAAGTCTCTTGAGAACAATCCTCTCAAAAGATACCTCTTGTTTCCAACAATGGACAACAAGGTACAAAAGTATTTTAATACTTAATTCCAACAATCCTGGAAATAAGTTACACTTAGTATAATTCTATGAAATATGATTTCTTGAAATATGTTGATCACATAGAGTGACTTCAATGAAGTTTCTTCTTTCTTCTCTTGTAAGCAATTCAAACTGTAACACAATGGTTAGAAAATGCTCAAAGATTTTTGTTCTTATATGTGTGAAAGTGCAGAAAATCTTTGTTCTTAAAAATTAAGAAATATGAAGTTTGAATATTTTACAAAGTTTAGAATTATTGAATAAGAGAAGAGTTGTTTTATAATTTGAAAGATTTAGTATTTAAAGAAATCAAGATGCCTTTCCAAAATGGATACCACTTTTCTGTTTGTAAAACTTGAGAAGGTGCAATGTATGACCATGCAACCATTGGAGAAAAGGTGTGAAGGATATCTTGAATCAAGTTCAAATTTTTCAAAAAATACAACGTGTAAATCGGTTAGCATTAGATGTAAATCGATTGCACGAGTTTGTAACATTCTTGTTTTCAAAAAATTTGAAGTGTAAATCGATTTACATGATGTGTTAATCGATTTACTAGTGTTAAAAAATTAACTCAGTTCAGTAATCAATTGATTTACACTCCATGTAAATCGATTGCTGCCAAGGGCAATCAGTTTTAAAAAAAACATGTGTAAATCGATTTACATGATGTGTTAATCGATTTACATTAGTGAAAAACTTAGAATTTTCTTTAAACGTTAAGTGAAGTGTTGTGGCAAGTGTGTATATCATTTTTGAGCATTTCTAATCAATTTAGTTCAAATGAGAATTGACATACTTGTTTGCTTGCCATGATCCTTAAAGCTTTGAGTGAATGATGCTTTAAGCTAATTCCACTTCTTTTCCTTCTTGTCATAGTGCTTGTTTGTCTTTCACCAAAACTAAAGTTTAGTTGAGGCTTGAGATTACATTCTCCCCCTTTTTGATGATGACAAACCATCTTTCTTTATGAGTTGTTCAGAATTGGAGCAAAAGGGTTTTCTCCCCCTAAGATAGATTTCTCCCCCTATGGAGAAAAAGATTTGAAAACTTGCCCTGAAAAGAAAACTGAAACAAACAACCATAAAGTGCTATCACATCCTTCCCCCCCTTTGACATTATCAAAAAGAAGGGAAAGATGTAACATAAGATGATACTTATAACAATTTGAAATAGATATGAACATAAACTAAAACTCAAATTTCTAAAAATATCATACGAAGTTCAAATACACATACATAAAAACTAACACTTGAAGCAATTATAAAACAAAAAACATAATAATATTGGTCAGGAAAATATTAGAAGGGTCCTTGATATGGAAACTGTTGTTGTAGACGTGGTTCGGTGTATTGAGGAGGCGGAGGTGCTGGATTATTTGGATCATATGGAGGAATATGGAGATGTGAGTAGAGGTATGAAAACTGTTGGTTCACATCGTTCTGAAAAGCATTGATGCGAGAGGAGGTATAATCATTTATCACGGTCCATTGAGCATTGATGTTAGTGTTGAGAGATGCAAATTGTTGAGTCATATAATCCATAACATTTTGGTTGGTTGGACCAGAAGAGGCAGTAGGAGGAGGAACTTCATTTTCTTCTTCATCCGCATTATTGCCTTCATCACCTACAACATCCTCTTCAATATATGTGATGGTTTTTGCTTCAGAATCGAAATGAACACCCATCCGAGAATCAACATTTTTGATGGAGATCCTATTGCTGATTGGATCCATTTCAACCCTCTCAAACCCAGTAAAATCAATATCAAATGCTTCCAAGATCCTTGTGATGAAGTATGCATATGGTTGAAAAGTAGCCCTTGTGGCAACTCTTAGCATATGCATCACAATCAGTTTAGCCCAGTTTACCGAAATGCCATTTTTCCAGCACTCCAAGTGTCCCGAGCCGGAATAACACCGCCAAGACTACGAATCCGCTTTGCACGGTATTCTGCTTCTGACAACCGGCCAATGTTGTAGAAGAATTCTCTCTTCCTATAATTTTCCCAGTCAGCATCCTCTGGATCATAGAGAGGACTTCCAGTATATGGGTTGTTCAAAATTCTGCCTATTGTTTTTGAATGCAGAGGAATTCTTGTTACGAGCACATGGGTATAGCATTTGTTGTTATCATAATGCATGTTGCTGTAAAATACTCGAACTAGATCCGGATGATAGTAACCATGTGATGATATTAATGGTTCTAACCCATAAGCAATCAAATCCCTTTGAAAAGTGAAGCATTCATCGGGAAAGGTAGATAACATACCGAATTTGGGAGCTGATATTATTTTCTTTTGAAAGTGCTTGATGAATCTTTCACGTTGTGTATCCGAGAGGTACTCGAGCAATGAGTTTTCAGAGGCTGCAACAGTTTTCTTCTTTCCTTTTTCAGAGGCTGTTACTTTTCTTTTGGGAGCCATGGTGATGGTTAGGGTTTTGAGTAAGGAAGATAAATATTTTTTGGTGTTGTTATGACATAGTGAGTGAGTTTTGGTGTTATGAGATAATGAGGGAGTTTTGGTGAGATTAAATAGTAGAGTAGAGTAAGTGAGGTCTTTATGAGATTTAATTGAGTGGGATTGGTCAAGGTTACATGATTGGTCAAAAAGAAGGTGGGAGGTTGAAAGACAAGGTAAGGTTGACCAATATATTAAAGACTCATAAAAATATCACATGCTGAACAGGTGTAAATCGATTGGTGTGTAGGATAAATCGATTTGCATAGTAAAAAATTAAATAAAAACGCTTTAGTTTCAGTGGTAAATCGATTTACATACTTTGTAAATCGATTTACTCAAAAAGATTTTATTAAAAAAGAGTTTTGCTTCAGTGGTAAATCGATTTACACACTTGGTAAATCGATTTACTTCAAAAAAAAAAAATTTAAAACCATATTTTTAACATTTGAAACATTTTCTAAGCCCATATATATGTACATTAATGTATAGTTAAGGATAGAGTGCACCTTATATATCTTGTTCATCTAGGATTCCGAGTTCACGACGAATTTTGAAGAATGCATCCTTTGCAAGTGGTTTTGTGAAAATGTCCGCGAGTTGATTTTGAGTTTCCACAAAAGTAATCTCGACATCTCCTTTGAGTACGCGATCTCTGATGAAATGGTGTCTGATGTCAATGTGTTTTGTCCGGGAATGCATAACTGGATTTTTTGTAATATTGATCGCGCTTGTGTTATCACATCGAAGTGGAATGCATCTAAGGTTTATTCCATAGTCAAGTAACTGTTGTTTTAGCCAAAGAATTTGAGCGCACCCACTTCCAGCCGCAATGTATTCTGCTTCGGCTGTGCTGAGAGCGACGCTTGCTTGCTTTTTGCATGACCATGAAACCAAGGCATTTCCAAGAATGTAACATGTTCCACTTGTACTTTTGCGATCAGTCTTACAACCTGCATAGTCAGCATCAGAATAACCAACTAGATTGCACATAATACCTTTTGGATAACATAATCCGACGTTGGTTGTTCCTTTGAGATATTTTATTATGCGCTTGACTGCTGCAAGGTGAGACTCTTTAGGATTGGCTTGATATCTTGCACATAGGCAAACGCTGAACATGATGTCAGGTCTACTTCCTGTTAAATAGAGAAGAGAGCCAATCATTCCATGATACTTAGTTATGTCAATAGAGTTCCCTGATTCATCTGGATCAAGATAGGTGTCGGATCCCATAGGAATTGCACTTTCTTTGCTACTTTCCATCTCAAACTTCTTTATAAGGTCTTTGCAATATTTTGATTGGTTTATGAAGATACCGTGTTTGAGTTGCTTAATTTGAAGACCGAGAAAGAAATTCAATCTTCCCATCATAGACATCTCAAACTCTCCTTGCATCATAGATGAAAATTCCTTGCACATATTTTGGTTAGTTGAACCGAAAACAATATCATCTACATAGATTTGTACAAGTAAAGTATGATGATTAACATTTTTTATGAAGAGAGTGGTATCAATTTTACCCTTTACAAACCCTTTTTCACATAGGAATGCGCTTAGTCTATCATACCATGCCCTTGGTGCTTGCTTCAGCCCATAGAGAGCTTTCTTCAATTTGAAGACATGATTAGGATGTTTGAAGTCTTCAAATCCGTGAGGTTGCTTTACATAGACTTCTTCATTTATGAATCCGTTGAGAAATGCGCTTTTTACATCCATTTGAAAAAGTTCAAAGTCCAATGAGCATGCATATGCAAGTAATAGTCTTATTGCTTCCAAACGTGTTACCGGAGCAAAAGTTTCTTCAAAATCAATTCCTTCCTCTTGGTTGTATCCTTGAGAAACTAGTCTTGCCTTGTTTCGAGTGATTATACCATTTTCATCCATCTTGTTTTTGAATACCCATTTGGTTCCAATGATACGTTTATTTCCTGGATTAGGAACAAGTTCCCAAACTTCGTTCCGCTCAAATTGGTTTAGCTCCTCTTGCATGGCAAGGATCCATTGATCATCTTATAGTGCTTGAGCCACTTTGGTAGATTCAACTTGAGATACAAAAGCCATATTTAAGCATGCATCCTTAAGATTTAGCCGAGTAGATACCCCTTTGCTAATATCTCCAACTATGTTGTCAATTGGATGATCATGATGAGTTCTCCATTCTTTAAGATTGCGCCTAAGAGGGGGGTGAATTAGGTGGTGGTCGATTTTTGATTTATTTTACACTTTCTGGTTTTGTTTTAGTGCTATGGAAAACGGTAAAGTGCATAAAGTAAAGAGACACGGAGATTTATCCTGGTTCCTTCCACACCCCGGAAGTACGTCCAGTCCCCTTGCAAACACGCAAGAGATTTCACTATTTTGTTAGAACTTTTACAAGACTCTTCCTAGTCTTATCAACTAAAGACACTAACAAATACCAAGAACACCCTCTTGGATTTCCAATAAGTCTCTTGAGAACAATCCTCTCAAAAGATACCTCTTGTTTCCAACAATGGACAACAAGGTACAAAAGTATTTTAATACTTAATTCCAACAATCCTGGAAATAAGTTACACTTAGTATAATTCTATGAAATATGATTTCTTGAAATATGTTGATCACATAGAGTGACTTCAATGAAGTTTCTTCTTTCTTCTCTTGTAAGCAATTCAAACTGTAACACAATGGTTAGAAAATGCTCAAAGATTTCTGTTCTTATATGTGTGAAAGTGCAGAAAATCTCTGTTCTTAAAAATTAAGAAATATGAAGTTTGAATATTTTACAAAGTTTAGAATTATTGCATAAGAGAAGAGTTGTTTTATAATTTGAAAGATTTAGTATTTAAAGAAATCAAGATACCTTTCCAAAATGGATACCACTTTTCTGTTTGTAAAACTTGAGAAGGTGCAATGTATGACCATGCAACCATTGGAGAAAAGGTGTGAAGGATATCTTGAATCAAGTTCAGATTTTTCAAAAAATACAACGTGTAAATCGATTAGCATTAGATGTAAATCGATTGCACGAGTTTGTAACATTCTTGTTTTCAAAAAATTTGAAGTGTAAATCGATTTACATGATGTGTTAATCAATTTACTAGTGTTAAAAAATTAACTCAGTTCAGTAATCAATTGATTTACACTCCATGTAAATCGATTGCTGCCAGGGGCAATCAGTTTTAAAAAAAACATGTGTAAATCGATTTACATGATGTGTTAATCGATTTACATTAGTGAAAAACTTAGAATTTTCTTTAAACGTTAAGTGAAGTGTTGTGGCAAGTGTGTATATCATTTTTGAGCATTTCTAATCAATTTAGTTCAAATGAGAATTGATATACTTGTTTGCTTGCCATGATCCTTGAAGCTTTGAGTGAATGATGCTTTAAGCTAATTCCACTTCTTTTCCTTCTTGTCATAGTGCTTGTTTGTCTTTCATCAAAACTAAAGTTGAGTTGAGGCTTGAGATTACATTCTCCCCCTTTTTGATGATGACAAACCATCTTTCTTTATGAGTTGTTCAGAATTGGAGCAAAAGGGTTTTCTCCCCCTAAGATAGATTTCTCCCCCTATGGAGAAAAAGATTTGAAAACTTGCCCTGAAAAGAAAACTGAAACAAACAACCATAAAGTGCTATCACATCCTTCCCCCCCTTTGACATTATCAAAAAGAAGGGAAAGATGTAACATAAGATGATACTTATAACAATTTGAAATAGATATGAACATAAACTAAAACTCAAATTTCTAAAAATATCGTACGAAGTTCAAATACACATACACAAAAACTAACACTTGAAGCAATTATAAAACAAAAAACATAATGATAAATAACAGGAATTTAATAATATTGGTCAGGAAAATATTAGAAGGGTCCTTGATATGGAAACTGTTGTTGTAGACGTGGTTCGGTGTATTGAGGAGGCGGAGGTGCTGGATTATTTGGATCATATGGAGGAATATGGAGATGTGAGTAGAGGTATGAAAACTGTTGGTTCACATCGTTCTGAAAAGCATTGATGCGAGAGGAGGTATAATCATTTATCACGGTCCATTGAGCATTGATGTTAGTGTTGAGAGATGCAAATTGTTGAGTCATATAATCCATAACAACTTGGTTGGTTGGAATAGAAGAGGCAGCAGGAGGAGGAACTTCATTTTCTTCTTCATCCGCATTATTGCCTTCATCACCTACAACATCCTCTTCAATATATGTGATGGTTTTTGCTTCAGAATCGAAATGAACACCCATCCGAGAATCAACATTTTTGATGGAGATCCTATTGCTGATTGGATCCATTTCAACCCTCTCAAACCCAGTAAAATCAATATCAAATGCTTCCAAGATCCTTGTGATGAAGTATGCATATGGCAGAAAAGTAGCCCTTGTGGCAACTCTTAGCATATGCATCACAATCAGTTTAGCCCAGTTTACCGAAATGCCATTTTTCCAGCACTCCAAGTGTCCCGAGCCGGAATAACACCGCCAAGACTACGAATCCGCTTTGCACGGTATTCTGCTTCTGACAATCGGCCAATGTTGTAGAAGAATTCTCTCTTCCTATAATTTTCCCAGTCAGCATCCTCTAGATCATAGAGAGGACTTCCATTATATGGGTTGTTCAAAATTCTGCCTATTGTTTTTGAATGCAGAGGAATTCTTGTTACGAGCACATGGGTATAGCATTTGTTGTTATCATAATGCATGTTGCTGTAAAATACTCGAACTAGATCCGGATGATAGTAACCATGTGATGATATTAATGGTTCTAACCCATAAGCAATCAAATCCCTTTGAAAAGTGAAGCATTCATCGGGAAAGGTAGATAACATACCGAATTTGGGAGCTGATATTATTTTCTTTTGAAAGTGCTTGATGAATCTTTCACGTTGTGTATCCGAGAGGTACTCGAGCAATGAGTTTTCAGAGGCTGCAACAGTTTTCTTCTTTCCTTTTTCAGAGGCTGTTACTTTTCTTTTGGGAGCCATGGCGATGGTTAGGGTTTTGAGTAAGGAAGATAAATATTTTTTGGTGTTGTTATGACATAGTGAGTGAGTTTTGGTGTTATGAGATAATGAGGGAGTTTTGGTGAGATTAAATAGTAGAGTAGAGTAAGTGAGGTCCTTATGAGATTTAATTGAGTGGGATTGGTCAAGGTTACATGATTGGTCA
This sequence comes from Vicia faba, assembly GCA_948472305.1. Classification (NCBI taxonomy): domain Eukaryota; kingdom Viridiplantae; phylum Streptophyta; class Magnoliopsida; order Fabales; family Fabaceae; genus Vicia; species Vicia faba. Next base: position 1,026,004,188 of record OX451738.1, read on the forward strand.
AAAAGAAGGTGGGAGGTTGAAAGACAAGGTAAGGTTGACCAATATATTAAAGACTCATAAAAATATCACATGCTGAACAGGTGTAAATCGATTGGTGTGTAGGATAAATCGATTTGCATAGTAAAAATTAAATAAAAACGCTTTAGTTTCAGTGGTAAATCGATTTACATACTTTGTAAATCGATTTACTCAAAAAGATTTTATTAAAAAAGAGTTTTGCTTCAGTGGTAAATCGATTTACACACTTGGTAAATCGATTTACTTCAAAAAAAAATTTTAAAACCATATTTTTAACATTTGAAACATTTTCTAAGCCCATATATATGTACATTAATGTATAGTTAAGGATAGAGTGCACCTTATATATCTTGTTCATCTAGGATTCCGAGTTCACGACGAATTTTGAAGAATGCATCCTTTGCAAGTGGTTTTGTGAAAATGTCCGCGAGTTGATTTTGAGTTTCCACAAAAGTAATCTCGACATCTCCTTTGAGTACGTGATCTCTGATGAAATGGTGTCTGATGTCAATGTGTTTTGTCCGGGAATGCATAACTGGATTTTTTGTAATATTGATCGCGCTTGTGTTATCACATCGAAGTGGAATGCATCTAAGGTTTATTCCATAGTCAAGTAACTGTTGTTTTAGCCAAAGAATTTGAGCGCACCCACTTCCAGCCGCAATGTATTCTGCTTCGGCAGTGCTTAGAGCGACGCTTGCTTGCTTTTTGCATGACCATGAAACCAAGGCATTTCCAAGAATGTGACATGTTCCACTTGTAATTTTGCGATCAGTCTAACAACCTGCATAGTCAGCATCAGAATAACCAACTAGATTGCACATAATACCTTTTGGATACCATAATCCGATGTTGGTTGTTCCTTTGAGATATTTTATTATGCGCTTGACTGCTGCAAGGTGAGACTCTTTAGGATTGGCTTGATATCTTGCACATAGGCAAACGCTGAACATGATGTCAGGTCTACTTGCTGTTAAATAGAGAAGAGAGCCAATCATTCCATGATACTTAGTTATGTCAATAGAGTTCCCTGATTCATCTGGATCAAGATAGGTGTCGGATCCCATAGGAATTGCACTTTCTTTGCTACTTTCCATCTCAAACTTCTTTATAAGGTCTTTGCAATATTTTGATTGGTTTATGAAGATAACGTGTTTGAGTTGCTTAATTTGAAGACCGAGAAAGAAATTCAATCTTCCCATCATAGACATCTCAAACTCTCCTTGCATCATAGATGAAAATTCCTTGCACATATTTTGGTTAGTTTAACCGAAAACAATATCATCTACATAGATTTGTACAAGTAAAGTATGATGATTAACATTTTTTATGAAGAGAGTGGTATCAATTTTACCCTTTACAAACCCTTTTTCACATAGGAATGCGCTTAGTCTATCATACCATGCCCTTGGTGCTTGCTTCAGCCCATAGAGAGCTTTCTTCAATTTGAAGACATGATTAGGATGTTTGAAGTCTTCAAATCCGTGAGGTTGCTTTACATAGACTTCTTCATTTATGAATCCGTTGAGAAATGCGCTTTTTACATCCATTTGAAAAAGTTCAAAGTCCAATGAGCATGCATATGCAAGTAATAGTCTTATTGCTTCCAAACGTGTTACCGGAGCAAAAGTTTCTTCAAAATCAATTCCTTCCTCTTGGTTGTATCCTTGAGAAACTAGTCTTGCCTTGTTTCGAGTGATTATACCATTTTCATCCATCTTGTTTTTGAATACCCATTTGGTTCCAATGATACGTTTATTTCCTGGATTAGGAACAAGTTCCCAAACTTCGTTCCGCTCAAATTGGTTTAGCTCCTCTTGCATGGCAAGGATCCATTGATCATCTTATAGTGCTTGAGCCACTTTGGTAGATTCAACTTGAGATACAAAAGCCATATTTAAGCATGCATCCTTAAGATTTAGCCGAGTAGATACCCCTTTGCTAATATCTCCAACTATGTTGTCAATTGGATGATCATGATGAGTTCTCCATTCTTTAATATTGCGCCTAAGAGGGGGGGTGAATTAGGTGGTGGTCGATTTTTGATTTATTTTACACTTTCTGGTTTTGTTTTAGTGCTATGGAAAACGGTAAAGTGCATAAAGTAAAGAGACACGGAGATTTATCCTGGTTCCTTCCACACCCCGGAAGTACGTCCAGTCCCCTTGCAAACACGCAAGAGATTTCACTATTTTGTTAGAACTTTTACAAGACTCTTCCTAGTCTTATCAACTAAAGACACTAACAAATACCAAGAACACCCTCTTGGATTTCCAATAAGTCTCTTGAGAACAATCCTCTCAAAAGATACCTCTTGTTTCCAACAATGGACAACAAGGTACAAAAGTATTTTAATACTTAATTCCAACAATCCTGGAAATAAGTTACACTTAGTATAATTCTATGAAATATGATTTCTTGAAATATGTTGATCACATAGAGTGACTTCAATGAAGTTTCTTCTTTCTTCTCTTGTAAGCAATTCAAACTGTAACACAATGGTTAGAAAATGCTCAAAGATTTCTGTTCTTATATGTGTGAAAGTGCAGAAAATCTCTGTTCTTAAAAATTAAGAAATATGAAGTTTGAATATTTTACAAAGTTTAGAATTATTGCATAAGAGAAGAGTTGTTTTATAATTTGAAAGATTTAGTATTTAAAGAAATCAAGATACCTTTCCAAAATGGATACCACTTTTCTATTTGTAAAACTTGAGAAGGTGCAATGTATGACCATGCAACCATTGGAGAAAAGGTGTGAAGGATATCTTGAATCAAGTTCAGATTTTTCAAAAAATACAATGTGTAAATCGATTAGCATTAGATGTAAATCGATTGCACGAGTTTGTAACATTCTTGTTTTCAAAAAATTTGAAGTGTAAATCGATTTACATGATGTGTTAATCAATTTACTAGTGTTAAAAAATTAACTCAGTTCAGTAATCAATTGATTTACACTCCATGTAAATCGATTGCTGCCAGGGGCAATCAGTTTTAAAAAAAACATGTGTAAATCGATTTACATGATGTGTTAATCGATTTACATTAGTGAAAAACTTAGAATTTTCTTTAAACGTTAAGTGAAGTGTTGTGGCAAGTGTGTATATCATTTTTGAGCATTTCTAATCATTTTAGTTCAAATGAGAATTGATATACTTGTTTGCTTGCCATGATCCTTGAAGCTTTGAGTGAATGATGCTTTAAGCTAATTCCACTTATTTTCCTTCTTGTCATAGTGCTTGTTTGTCTTTCATCAAAACTAAAGTTGAGTTGAGGCTTGAGATTACATTCTCCCCCTTTTTGATGATGACAAACCATCTTTCTTTATGAGTTGTTCAGAATTGGAGCAAAAGGGTTTTCTCCCCCTAAGATAGATTTCTCCCCCTATGGAGAAAAAGATTTGAAAACTTGCCCTGAAAAGAAAACTGAAACAAACAACCATAAAGTGCTATCACATCCTTCCCCCCCCCCCCCCCCCCCCCCCCCCCCCCTCTTTGACATTATCAAAAAGAAGGGAAAGATGTAACATAAGATGATACTTACAATTTGAAATAGATATGAACATAAACTAAAACTCAAATTTCTAAAAATATCGTACGAAGTTCAAATACACATACACAAAAACTAACACTTGAAGCAATTATCAAACAAAAAACATAATGATAAATAACAGGAATTTAATAATATTGGTCAGGAAAATATTAGAAGGGTCCTTGATATGGAAATTGTTGTTGTAGACGTGGTTCGGTGTATTGAGGAGGCAGAGGTGCTAGATTATTTGGATCATATGGAGGAATATGGAGATGTGAGTAGAGGTATGAAAACTGTTGGTTCACATCGTTCTGAAAAGCATTGATGCGAGAGGAGGTATAATCATTTATCACGGTCCATTGAGCATTGATGTTAGTGTTGAGAGATGCAAATTGTTGAGTCATATAATCCATAACAACTTGGTTGGTTGGAACAGAAGAGGCAGCAGGAGGAGGAACTTCATTTTCTTCTTCATCCGCATTATTTCCTTCATCACCTACAACATCCTCTTCAATATATGTGATGGTTTTTGCTTCAGAATCGAAATGAACACCCATCCGAGAATCAACATTTTTGATGGAGATCCTATTGCTGATTGGATCCATTTCAACCCTCTCAAACCCAGTAAAATCAATATCAAATGCTTCCAAGATCCTTGTGATGAAGTATGCATATGGCAGAAAAGTAGCCCTTGTGGCAACTCTTAGCATATGCATCACAATCAGTTTAGCCCAGTTTACCGAAATGCCATTTTTCCAGCACTCCAAGTGTCCCGAGCCAGAATAACACCGCCAAGACTATGAATCCGCTTTTCACGGTATTCTGCTTCTGACAACCGGCCAATGTTGTAGAATAATTCTCTCTTCCTATAATTTTCCCAGTCAGCATCCTCTGGATCATAGAGAGGACTTCCAGTATATGGGTTGTTCAAAATTCTGCCTATTGTTTTTGAATGCAGAGGAATTCTTGTTACGAGCACATGGGTATAGCATTTGTTGTTATCATAATGCATGTTGCTGTAAAATACTCGAACTAGATCCGGATAATAGTAACCATGTGATGATATTAATGGTTCTAACCCATAAGCAATCAAATCCCTTTGAAAAGTGAAGCATTCATCGGGAAAGGTAGATAACATACCGAATTTGGGAGCTGAAATTATTTTCTTTTGAAAGTGCTTGATGAATCTTTCACGTTGTGTATCCGAGAGGTACTCGAGCAATGAGTTTTCAGAGGCTGCAACAGTTTTCTTCTTTACTTTTTCAGAGGCTGTTGCTTTTCTTTTGGGAGCCATGGCGATGGTTAGGGTTTTGAGTAAGGAAGATAAATATTTTTTGGTGTTGTTATGAGATAGTGAGTGAGTTTTGGTGTTATGAGATAATGAGGGAGTTTTGGTGAGATTAAATAGTAGAGTAGAGTAAGTAAGGTCTTTATGATATTTAATTGAGTGGGATTGGTCAAGGTTACATGATTGGTCAAAAAGAAGGTGGGAGGTTGAAAGACAAGGTAAGGTTGACCAATATATTAAAGACTCGTAAAAATATCACATGCTGAACAGGTGTAAATCGATTGGTGTGTAGGATAAATCGATTTGCATAGTAAAAAATTAAATAAAAACGCTTTAGTTTCAGTGGTAAATCGATTTACATACTTTGTAAATCGATTTACTCAAAAAGATTTTATTAAAAAAGAGTTTTGCTTCAGTGGTAAATCGATTTACACACTTGGTAAATCGATTTACTTCAAAAAAAAAAATTTTAAAACCATATTTTTAACATTTGAAACATTTTCTAAGCCCATATATATGTACATTAATGTATAGTTAAGGATAGAGTGCACCTTATATATCTTGTTCATCTAGGATTCCGAGTTCACGACGAATTTTGAAGAATGCATCCTTTGCAAGTGGTTTTGTGAAAATGTCCGCGAGTTGATTTTGAGTTTCCACAAAAGTAATCTCGACATCTCCTTTGAGTACGTGATCTCTGATGAAATGGTGTCTGATGTCAATGTGTTTTGTCCGGGAATGAATAACTGGATTTTTTGTAATATTGATCGCGCTTGTGTTATCACATCGAAGTGGAATGCATATAAGGTTTACTCCATAGTCAAGTAACTGTTGTTTTAGCCAAAGAATTTGAGCGCACCCACTTCCAGCCGCAATGTATTCTGCTTCGGCAGTGCTGAGAGCGACGCTTGCTTGCTTTTTGCATGACCATGAAACCAAGGCATTTCCAAGAATGTGACATGTTCCACTTGTACTTTTGCGATCAGTCTTACAACCTTCATAGTCAGCATCAGAATAACCAACTAGATTGCACATAATACCTTTTGGATACCATAATCCGACGTTGGTTGTTCCTTTGAGATATTTTATTATGCGCTTGACTGCTGCAAGGTGAGACTCTTTAGGATTGGCTTGATATCTTGCACATAGGCAAACGCTGAACATGATGTCAGGTCTACTTGCTGTTAAATAGAGAAGAGATCCAATCATTCCATGATACTTAGTTATGTCAATAGAGTTCCCTGATTCATCTGGATCAAGATAGGTGTCGGATCCCATATGAATTGCACTTTCTTTGCTGCTTTCCATCTCAAACTTCTTTATAAGGTCTTTGCAATATTTTGATTGGTTTATGAAGATACCGTGTTTGAGTTGCTTAATTTGAAGACCGAGAAAGAAATTCAATCTTCCCATCATAGACATCTCAAACTCTCCTTGCATCATAGATGAAAATTCCTTGCACATATTTTGGTTAGTTGAACCGAAAACAATATCATCTACATAGATTTGTACAAGTAAAGTATGATGATTAACATTTTTTATGAAGAGAGTGGTATCAACTTTACCCTTTACAAACCCTTTTTCACATAGGAATGCGCTTAGTCTATCATACCATGCCCTTGGTGCTTGCTTCAGCCCATAGAGAGCTTTCTTCAATTTGAAGACATGATTAGGATGTTTGAAGTCTTCAAATCCGTGAGGTTGCTTTACATAGACTTCTTCATTTATGAATCCGTTGAGAAATGCGCTTTTTACATCCATTTGAAAAAGTTCAAAGTCCAATGAGCATGCATATGCAAGTAATAGTCTTATTGCTTCCAAACGTGTTACCGGAGCAAAAGTTTCTTCAAAATTAATTCCTTCCTCTTGGTTGTATCCTTGAGAAACTAGTCTTTCCTTGTTTCGAGTGATTATACCATTTTCATCCATCTTGTTTTTGAATACCCATTTGGTTCCAATGATACGTTTATTTCCTGGATTAGGAACAAGTTCCCAAACTTCGTTCCGCTCAAATTGGTTTAGCTCCTCTTGCATGGCAAGGATCCATTGATCATATTATAGTGCTTGAGCCACTTTGGTAGATTCAACTTGAGATACAAAAGCCATATTTAAGCATGCATCCTTAAGATTTAGCCGAGTAGATACCCCTTTGCTAATATCTCCAACTATGTTGTCAATTGGATGATCATGATGAGTTCTCCATTCTTTAAGATTGCGCCTAAGAGGGGGGTGAATTAGGTGGTGGTCGATTTTTGATTTATTTTACACTTTCTGGTTTTGTTTTAGTGCTATGGAAAACGGTAAAGTGCATAAAGTAAAGAGACACGGAGATTTATCCTGGTTCCTTCCACACCCCGGAAGTACGTCCAGTCCCCTTGCAAACACGCAAGAGATTTCACTATTTTGTTAGAACTTTTACAAGACTCTTCCTAGTCTTATCAACTAAAGACACTAACAAATACCAATAACACCCTCTTGGATTTCCAATAAGTCTCTTGAGAACAATCCTCTCAAAAGATACCTCTTGTTTCCAACAATGGACAACAAGGTACAAAAGTATTTTAATACTTAATTCCAACAATCCTGGAAATAAGTTACACTTAGTATAATTCTATGAAATATGATTTCTTGAAATATGTTGATCACATAGAGTGACTTCAATGAAGTTTCTTCTTTCTTCTCTTGTAAGCAATTCAAACTGTAACACAATGGTTAGAAAATGCTCAAAGATTTCTGTTCTTATATGTGTGAAAGTGCAGAAAATCTCTGTTCTTAAAAATTAAGAAATATGAAGTTTGAATATTTTACAAAGTTTAGAATTATTGCATAAGAGAAGAGTTGTTTTATAATTTGAAAGATTTAGTATTTAAAGAAATCAAGATACCTTTCCAAAATGGATACCACTTTTCTGTTTGTAAAACTTGAGAAGGTGCAATGTATGACCATGCAACCATTGGAGAAAAGGTGTGAAGGATATCTTGAATCAAGTTCAGATTTTTCAAAAAATACAACGTGTAAATCGATTAGCATTAGATGTAAATCGATTGCACGAGTTTGTAACATTCTTGTTTTCAAAAAAATTGAAGTGTAAATCGATTTACATGATGTGTTAATCAATTTACTAGTGTTAAAAAATTAACTCAGTTCAGTAATCAATTGATTTACACTCCATGTAAATCGATTGCTGCCAGGGGCAATCAGTTTTAAAAAAAACATGTGTAAATCGATTTACATGATGTGTTAATCGATTTACATTAGTGAAAAACTTAGAATTTTCATTAAACGTTAAGTGAAGTGTTGTGGCAAGTGTGTATATCATTTTTGAGCATTTCTAATCAATTTAGTTCAAATGAGAATTGATATACTTGTTTGCTTGCCATGATCCTTGAAGCTTTGAGTGAATGATGCTTTAAGCTAATTCCACTTCTTTTCCTTCTTGTCATAGTGCTTGTTTGTCTTTCATCAAAACTAAAGTTGAGTTGAGGCTTGAGATTACATTCTCCCCCTTTTTGATGATGACAAACCATCTTTCTTTATGAGTTGTTCAGAATTGGAGCAAAAGGGTTTTCTCCCCCTAAGATAGATTTCTCCCCCTATGGAGAAAAAGATTTGAAAACTTGCCCTGAAAAGAAAACTGAAACAAACAACCATAGAGTGCTGTCACATCATTCCCCCCCTTTGACATTATCAAAAAGAAGGGAAAGATGTAACATAAGATGATACTTATAACAATTTGAAATAGATATGAACATAAACTAAAACTCAAATTTCTAAAAATATCGTACGAAGTTCAAATACACATACGCAAAAACTAACACTTGAAGCAATTATCAAACAAAAAACATAATGATAAATAATAGGAATTTAATAATATTGGTCAGGAAAATATTAGAAGGGTCCTTGATATGTAAATTGTTGTTGTAGACGTGGTTCGGTGTATTGAGGAGGCGGAGGTAATGGATTATTTGGATCATATGGAGGAATATGGAGATGTGAGTAGAGGTATGAAAACTGTTGGTTCACATCGTTCTGAAAAGCATTGATGCGAGAGGAGGTATAATCATTTATCACGGTCCATTGAGCATTGATGTTAGTGTTGAGAGATGCAAATTGTTGAGTCATATAATCCATAACATCTTGGTTGGTTGGACCAGAAGAGGCAGCAGGAGGAGGAACTTCATTTTCTTCTTCATCCACATTATTTCCTTCATCACCTACAACATCCTCTTCAATATATGTGATGGTTTTTGCTTCAGAATCGAAATGAACACCCATCCGAGAATCAACATTTTTGATGGAGATCCTATTGCTGATTGGATCCATTTCAACCCTCTCAAACCCAGTAAAATCAATATCAAATGCTTCCAAGATCCTTGTGATGAAGTATGCATATGGCAGAAAAGTAGCCCTTGTGGCAACTCTTAGCATATGCATCACAATCAGTTTAGCCCAGTTTACCGAAATGCCATTTTTCCAGCACTCCAAGTGTCCCGAGCCAGAATAACACCGCCAAGACTACGAATCCGCTTTGCACGGTATTCTGCTTCTGACAACCGGCCAATGTTGTAGAAGAATTCTCTCTTCCTATAATTTTCCCAGTCAGCATCCTCTGGATCATAGAGAGGACTTCCAGTATATGGGTTGTTCAAAATTCTGCCTATTGTTTTTGAATGCAGAGGAATTCTTGTTACGAGCACATGGGTATAGCATTTGTTGTTATCATAATGCATGTTGCTGTAAAATACTCGAACTAGATCCGGATAATAGTAACCATGTGATGATATTAATGGTTCTAACCCATAAGTAATCAAATCCCTTTGAAAAGTGAAGCATTCATCGGGAAAGGTAGATAACATACCGAATTTGGGAGCTGAAATTATTTTCTTTTGAAAGTGCTTGATGAATCTTTCACGTTGTGTATCCGAGAGGTACTCGAGCAATGAGTTTTCAGAGGCTGCAACAGTTTTCTTCTTTCCTTTTTCAGAGGCTGTTGCTTTTCTTTTGGGAGCCATGGCGATGGTTAGGGTTTTGAGTAAGGAAGATAAATATTTTTTGGTGTTGTTATGAGATAGTGAGTGAGTTTTGGTGTTATGAGATAATGAGGGAGTTTTGGTGAGATTAAATAGTAGAGTAGAGTAAGTGAGGTCTTTATGAGATTTAATTGAGTGGGATTGGTCAAGGTTACATGATTGGTCAAAAAGAAGGTGGGAGGTTGAAAGACAAGGTAAGGTTGACCAATATATTAAAGACTCATAAAAATATCACATGCTGAACAGGTGTAAATCGATTGGTGTGTAGGATAAATCGATTTGCATAGTAAAAAATTAAATAAAAACGCTTTAGTTTCAGTGGTAAATCGATTTACATACTTTGTAAATCGATTTACTCAAAAAGATTTTATTAAAAAAGAGTTTTGCTTCAGTGGTAAATCGATTTACACACTTGGTAAATCGATTTACTTCAAAAAAAAAATTTAAAACCATATTTTTAACATTTGAAACATTTTCTAAGCCCATATATATGTACATTAATGTATAGTTAAGGATAGAGTGCATCTTATATATCTTGTTCATCTAGGATTCCGAGTTCACGACGAATTTTGAAGAATGCATCCTTTGCAAGTGGTTTTGTGAAAATGTCCGCGAGTTGATTTTGAGTTTCCACAAAAGTAATCTCGACATCTCCTTTGAGTATGTGATCTCTGATGAAATGGTGTCTGATGTCAATGTGTTTTGTCCGGGAATGAATAACTGGATTTTTTGTAATATTGATCGCGCTTGTGTTATCACATCGAAGTGGAATGCATCTAAGGTTTACTCCATAGTCAAGTAACTGTTGTTTTAGCCAAAGAATTTGAGCGCACCCACTTCCAGCCGCAATGTATTCTGCTTCGGCAGTGCTGAGAGCGACGCTTGCTTGCTTTTTGCATGACCATGAAACCAAGGCATTTCCAAGAATGTGACATGTTCCACTTGTACTTTTGCGATCAGTCTTACAACCTTCATAGTCAGCATCAGAATAACTAACTAGATTGCGCATAATACCTTTTGGATACCATAATCCGACGTTGGTTGTTCCTTTGAGATATTTTATTATGCGCTTGACTACTGCAAGGTGAGACTCTTTAGGATTGGCTTGATATCTTGCACATAGGCAAACGCTGAACATGATGTCAGGTCTACTTGCTGTTAAATAGAGAAGAGAGCCAATCATTCCATGATACTTAGTTATGTCAATAGAGTTCCCTGATTCATCTGGATCAAGATAGGTGTCGGATCCCATAGGAATTGCACTTTCTTTGCTGCTTTCCATCTCAAACTTCTTTATAAGGTCTTTGCAATATTTTGATTGGTTTATGAAGATACGGTTGTTGTACCCCAAAATTTGCCCTCCCATATTCTTCAAGAAATTGCCAAGTCAAGCTTCAAAATCTCCCCAAAGGTTGCACAGTTCAAGAGCCTCATGAACAATCAAAATTAGGGTTTTGGTCCTGATCAAGTAAATGAAGTTTCCAAGGGTCCAATCAAGCCCCACATGCCTACAAATATGGTCAAGCATCCTCATACAAAGTTTCAAGACTTTCAGCACAAGATTGCACAGTCAAAAACCCTAATTGCACTACAGTCAACTATAGGGGCAAAATGGTCATTTGACAGTCAAAAGTTCAAATTTTTGGTCAACATATCATTTTGAAGCCACAAACATCATTTGATCAATGCTTGATCATGATTCTCAAAGCTTGGCTCAAAAATCATCAAGATGCAAAAGTTTCCTTATTTGGACAGTTGGAAAAGTCAACTGTAAATTGACCAGGGCATAACTTTCACATGGATTATCAGAAAAATCCCATCCAAAGCTCATTTTGAAGAGAAAGACATCTCCTACAACTCCTCTTCACACTTAAAGCCCAAGAAATGCTCTCACAAAAAGTTATCAATTTCAACATTATAGGTCATTTTCAAAAGTCAACAAAAAGGGACTTTAGGTCAAAGGCCATAACTTGAGATTGCTAAATCAAAATGACATGGGACCAAAGGCATTGGTTAGAGGACTAAAAGACCTTTCCAAAATGTCCAAGAACATGAGCAAAGCTTAAAAATTGAGCAAGTTATGCCTTGTGGAAGTTGGGAAATTTTTGGATATTTTGAAAAGTCAACATTGATTCAAATGACCTAAAATTACTAATGGGCCTCTTTTTCTTCCACAATTCATTATCCAAGGCATGTGCACGACCATTTGGCCCAAAGGGAAGTTTTTCTCCATTTTTATTTATTTATTTGAATTTTTTATTATTAATAATTCATTTAATTAAATAAAATACATGAAAAATATAAAACCAATGAAATCAAATCTTTTTGTGCAGAAAATATTCTCATTGGACACTCAAGATTCGTGCATAATCATTTGTGGAAGGTTTTGTCATGATTTGATACCAAATAGCATGGAAAATATTGAAAAAAAGATCTTTGAAAATCAAATCTTCCAAACCATGAATGCAAAGGTTTTGGATCAAGTTTTCAACCCTAAATCATTCATACATAAGTACCAAACACAACCCTAATGCTTCCTAACCAAGAAGCTGCGCCAGACATAGAAAAGAAAACTTGAATTTTTGGTGAAAGAACTCAAAACTGAAAACCAGGTTAGAGGACGATTCAAGGCAAAAGACTTGTGCCATCACCTTCCTGAAGCTTCAAGGAAGGATTTCCAATCGAAATCGAGCATTCTAACGCCCTAAATTGGTAACACGGTGACCGCCTGTACAGGAAAAAATTCATAATCGTGCATCTCAATTCATGCATCTTTTGTAATTTTTAACGCTTGATTCATGTTCATTGTTTGATTCTAATGCTAACCCAATAGTTTAATTTTGTTTTCGTGCCCTATATGAAGATTTACCATTAACAATATTTAGGGTTTGTGAAGCTTGGAATTGGGGGTTTTCATTTAAGGAAAAATTAGCCTTCAGGACTTAGACCACTGAATCAAGCACGATTGGACGATCAAAAGGCCACCCTCGCGCTCAATTTATGAGCATCCCTGGGCTAATCGCTATTTTTCAGAAACTAGCCTAAGGGAACATTTGAAAAACCGTTGCTAAATTGCTCTTGTTTCAGGAAAAATAAAACAACGCGAGGAAGATGATGATGTGTAGAACGATGGTTGGCCGGTTTAAACTTTCGCGCGGAAAACAAAGCATTAACGCGTTTTTGTTTTATTATGTTTATTAATCATATTATTTACAGATGAATGAGACTGCTCCACTGGCAAGCGTGTTGGTTGGCAAACTACAGGACCTGGGTTCGAGCCCCAGGTCCTCACCCCCTTTCATATTATTTTCTATTTAATGTTCCTATGCAGGTTTAATGCTGAAGGTCCACTATGTTCACCACATCTGGCCATCCACGTGCCCATGGAGATTCAATCAATGGCCACAATCTGAAGAACATGATGCACTCAGTCAACAAAGATCCATGCCAGTGCAAAAGTCTTACAGGCCAAGGTTGATGGGCCCAGATTGCTAAAACAAACCCTCCCAATTAGGGGCAGACCCCCTAGGTTTGCCATTATTTTTTATTCTTTCTTTTGCATTATTATTATTTTCTTTTAATTATTGTCTTTTAATTCAATTATTTTCATAAAAACACAAAAACCATAAAAAATCAGAAAAGATAGAAAAAATAATAAATATTTTTATTTAAGTATTTTTGTAAAAAATAACTTTAATTGATTAGTTTTAATTTAGGAGAAAACCTTAATATTTTCTTAATTAATTTAAAAGTGATAGAACTAGGGTTTATGATAATTTTTATTCCTGTTTCTTTTCTTTCATAATAATCAAATATTTAATATTATTTATTTTTGTAAATTAAAATTGCATGTAAAATAATTAGGTTTGATTTTAGGTTAAAATTTAATGCCTTCTTAACAAATAAAAATTGTAGAAGCAGGTTTTATTTTAATTAATTCTTTTTTTCTATAAAATACCAAAAAATACCAAAAACAATTTCTTTTCTTTTTTCAATTAATTAATTTCATCATTTTGCAAAAAGGGTCCAACGCCCTCGTTTTTAATTCTTATTCGCATATTTATTTTATTTCTTTTAATATTTATGTATCTCTCCCGAAGCCGTGTAATTAATCTGTCGCACTTTTAATTCTTTACTTTTCTTTACTTTCTTTATTTTCTGTCAAATCGGGTTCTGGAAATTTTGGCGATGTGGACCCGCGCCTTTTGTAATAGCTTTAGAATTTTACTTCTCGCAATTTTTAACTGTTAATCAAGGCATGCAAGAATGAATGGACAAAAATAAAAATAAACGCTAGATCACCAATAACATGACAAAAGACAAAATATCTGAAAATGACACACAAGTCACACAACACCCCTAGGGTACGCTTCACTGTTGCCTTGCCTCTCGAAAGGTGATCGTCGAGTAGAGGATGTTTTAGTAAGTCCTCATGATCCGGGAACCTGGCATGAGGGTAGCTTCTAAGGTATCTTCCTATTGCTCTGGTGATCACCATGTCCCGAACCTCGAATTGACCCGAACACCTCCAACAGTGGTGCTACCTACCTCTCAATGGTGGGATGGCACTACTTTAAAGGACATTTACACAGACGAATTCCTTAGGGTAGGTAGACGACTCTAGATACTTGCTCTAAATTTCAAACAAAATTCAAAAGTACTTTTCACACCGACACCTTTTCAAAAAGCTTTCGAAAGCAATTTTTCAAACACTCTTGAGGACCGATACAAGAGTCGAACTGGAATTTTCAAAGAAACTTTTTTAAAACCCACAGTTGAAAAGCAAACAAACCATTTTGAAAACACAATGAGCAAGTATCTAAGAGCCCATGGATAACCATGGATAGAAAGGGTGCCAACACCTTCCCTTTCTATAATCTACCTCCCGAACCGAGAGCAATCTCTATAAGGAATTTTTCTGTGCTTTTGTCCTTTCCATTTGGAGAAAATAAAAGACGGTGGCGACTCTTGCTTCCGCGACATTTCGCGAACCAGCGTTAAACAGTCAGTTCCAGATCCACCGATCACAGAACTGGCGACTCTGCTGGGGACTTAACTTAAAGTGAGGTGTACCTTAGGGTTAGTTTATAACTGTGTTTTCAATTGCTTTCCTTGTTTGCTTTAAATTGTGGGACTGTCTTGGGAGTTCTATAGATCCTAACCCAGATCTGGGGATACCTTCTTAGAAAGTAGCAACAAGGCTGTGAGCGAACTGTGCGGGGTATACCGACATGGTTGAAATAGTCTTCTATGTTGATGTGGCACTTTGGTGTGTACCGGTAACCCTTGAGTTCAATCAAGGAGAGTACGGGGCCTCCGCGTGGTGTCATGAAGCATCAACAGACCTTAGGAACCTTAATTGAACTATCTTGGCCTCTTTAGGGTAGTGAGATAACTGACTTTGGTGCAGTCCGAGGTTGGTTGATACTCGATACTACACTCAATTGAGGGTTGCTTTCCTGGAATATTTCGGTCGCCAGTTCAGTGGCTAAATCGAAACGATGATAAATGAAAGCAATCTCGTGATATTGGGACCCTTAGAACCCGGTTACTTCTAATAGGACAGGTTGAACCCACCAACTTCAAGAGGGTACTACCCAGACCCCATGATGGCCTAAACTCTAAGGGTTTCTCTTGTGTGACTTGTGTGCCTTCGTACTTGCCTACTTGCATACTTTATCTGACACATGAACTATTTGTAGGTTTTGTTTATAGTCCTTAATTGGGACTCATGATAGGGCTTACTAAGTTTCTTGCAGGTTTTGTTCATAGTCCTTAATTAGGACTCATAATAGGGTTTACCGAGTTTCTTGCAGGTTTTTGTTCTTAGTCCTTAACTGGGACTCGTGACAGGTTTTACTTGAGTTTCTTGTAGGTTTCTGTTTATAGTCCTTAATAAGGGCTCATAACAGGGTTTACTCACATTACCCCATGCATGCCATAACATCATACCATTGCATACATCCTAACTCATTTCAAGGATCTCAAGGGCTTGTGATGCAGGTCATGGAGAATCAACTATCCCAGCAAGGGGCAAAGAGGATTTATTTTCCTCTAGCCAAGGTTGTCAGAGGCTATGACCCACTGGATATGGTGAGCCTTTGACCCTTTGAAGAAGGACTCCCAATAATATGCAGTTCCTCCAATCAAGCGACCGGACCCCAGCTCTAACAAATTTCTTGTTTACCCCGCGAGATCCTTGAAAACATTGCATGTATATCATACACATCATTGCATAACAGGTACCCTTGATTGCAGGTCACTTACCCTGGTTCGCTGTTTATTTCAGCAATGGCTTCCCAACAAGATAACCAGGACTTTCTTGCTCAAGAGACTCGGTTCGGGGAAATACTCCTGAATCTATCCAAGGGGCAGGAGGAGCTAAGGACACTTCTCATGGAGACCTTTGTCAGGAACAGTGCTGAGGATGAAAGGCTGAAACACCTACAAGCTGAGGTGGATGCATTGAAGGTCCAGATGTTGGGGCAGGTGACTGCCATTCAAGGGTTAGCTCAAAGACAAGATGAGCTCTGGTTTCTCGTCAACCAACTGCTTCAGGGTAACCAACTGGGCAAAAAGTTTAAGGGTAAAAAGCCAGTCATCGTTCAACCACCTTTGAGACAAGGAGGTAAGGGGAGAACTCCTCAAATGGCTCCAGTGTCACAAATTCAACATCACAACCAACAAAAGAGCGAGAGAAGGCAGTTCACTCGGCTCAGCATGACCTTATCCCAGATATTACCACAGTTGCTGGAGACCAAGCTGGTAACTCTAAAAGAAGCTCCGAAGAGCCAAAATACAACGTCACCGAAGTATAACCCCAACGCCCGCTGCGCTTATCACTCTGACAGCCCGGGGCATACTACAGATGATTGTTGGGGCTTGAAAAATAAGATCCAAGACATGATCGACGCTGGAGAGATTCAGTTTAAAGTACCCAAGACTCCCCACGTGATCACTGCTCCCTTGCCAAAACATGGCTAGGATCGAGAAAGTTTTGTTCATTCGAATGTTCAAGTTGCAATTTTCTTTTGTTCAAACATTTACTCATGTTAAACATTGTTATTTCATTAATGCATCGCATATGTCTTTTCTGAAACAATATATTCGTATTCACTAAATGCAAATTATTTTCATATTTTTTCTGATGTCAATTCTTGATCTAAAATTCTAAAGCCTCTTGAGGGAGGATGACGAAAACGATACCATAATCTATAGTATGCTTTTGAACAGACCCCGCTGATGAGGTACAGGCATTGTTTCAATCCCTAAACACTGGAGTTATAAGGATGATAATCCCTCGTCAACCCCTCTGAGCCAAAGAAGTAGGAGTTTTTCTTTTCGAAATTTAAAAACCTTAATCGTAACCCGGGGCAGGGTAGTTCTCTCAGTTGATCCAAGTGCATAACGAACAGGCACCGAAGGAGGTCCTTACAAAACAAAGACAGTGATGGTTCCGAATAATCAATAAAGAAAGGCAGTCATTATCTCAAAAAATAAAAAACCCATTAAGTCAATATCCATGAAGGAGACTTACAAAGCTGGGGCATCCCGCTGACTGTAATTCCAAAAAAGGAAACAGTTCAGGCAAAAAATAGGGATAACAAAGTCAAAAAAAGAAACAGGTCTTACAAGCCCTCAACAAAAAAAGGAATGACTGCCTATTCAAAATAAGTTATCAACATCCGAATCATCACCGGAAAATCAGAGCAAAGACTCAAACAAGGTCTAACGTATGATCAACTGAGTTTAGGTTTGAAGAACATCACGAAGAGCGGGTGGGTACAAATAAAATTTGAGCCTTTATCCTTTGTTTCTTAAACCGTGAACCAGGCCACGTTATAACCCTTAAAAGTCCTAGCTGAAGCATGGGTTAGTTCGAAAGCATACTGTTACGAAAGGTATCCTGACTCCTGAAGGCCTACGGTAAATACGGAGTTGACATCACGTTTTACAAACATTCATTTGTTTTATGAAAAAAGAATGCATTTTCAAAATCTTCAAGACAGACATAGGCTTTGCATTTTTTAACATAACTTTGTTTGCATATGACTTTTTGTTTGAACAGCATAAAAGTTCGCACGACGAATGCCTAATGAAGAGAAGTACCTCCAATCAAGGGGCAGACATGACCATGGTCCGTCATCTGGGGCAGTCCAATCAAGATTCGGAGAATCTCTCAAAGGCCAAATAGCCCGGGGCAAATCTCCGCCTGAGTCACTTGGGGCATCCTAGCAACGAATCTTGCCTGGTCAAACACCTTCTGGTGGCATGACAAAACACTTCTAACAGGGGAAACTCCCTACCTTCTGAAAGCGCGGACATAGTCGAAAAAACACTATGCAAAATCAAAGACTCGCTAGGTTGACACACCTAGGCAAAAATAAGGGCTCCCGGCAAACCAAAAGGGTTCGGGCAAAAATAAGGGATGAAAATGAAAAAATCTGTACACCCGGCAAGTCGAAAACCTGAAAAGGCGGCTTGGGCAAAAATGGGTATCCCGGTGGACTGAAAACCCGAAAGGGCGGTCCAGGAAAAAGTTAGGGATAAAAAGCGTACGACTATGTCCCGGCATCCCGTCACTTGCCTACCAGAAGAAGATTTGTCAAATCGGCAGTCATCAAGCGCCTCCACAGGTACATTCTCCCTCAGAAACAGGGGCAATAATGAGTTGTCTAAGCAATCCAATGGCTCTGTCCACCAAGGTACCAAGGTAAGTTCGGCTGAAGAACATAACCAAGATATCTTAATTCCCCAGAGAGTGAGCCAGCAAGCCTCACTCTCCCCAAGCAGAGTTATCCTGTCAGCCTTAAGGAAGTGGGGTATCCCCCAGCAGATCTCAACATTCCCCAACGCAATATACGAACATTCCTAACAAGCATCCCCGACAATCTGGATATAAGATTGTTCCCGGCGGTATACCAGACATTTAGTGGAGCCACTGCCCCAGTGTATCTCAAAAAAATTTCCCCAGGAGAGTCCAATCTAGTTCCCCAGGAAAGTTGGAATCCATCTCCCCAAGCAGTAAGCTTATCCCCAGTAGATTCTGGAAGCTTATCCTCGCAGAGCACGAACGCGTCTCCCGGCTTTATTTAAAGAGTTATTTCCTTACCAGGATATAACTGGGTTATCCTCAGCCAAAAGCCACGGAAAGGTCGTCGTCAACACAGTTCTTTCGTATCCCCAGCGAAGTCTATCAACACTTCCAGCACAGCAAAGATATCCTCAGCAAGTTACTACCAACAATTCAGCAAGATGTCTCTCTCCCAACAGATTATTTCTTTCCAGCAGGATCGTTAGAGTACCTTTCTCCCCGCAGAGTTATCCATTCGCCAAGTTTATTCCCCAACGGAGTTATCTTCTCCTACCGGTATTCTTGCAACTATCATCCCAAGCGGAAGCAAAATCTATTCTCCAATATCAGCCCAGGAGTGACTTCCCGGCACCCGTCAAGGATTTACTTTCCTGGACGAAAAATACATTCATAAACATCGCACTTCCATACATCATTATAGCATGCATATACGCATCACATCTTACAAATCTCATTTATGTTGAGAACATCATCGCTTGATCCACGTCATGCATTGCATATGACTGGCCTTTACCTTTCAGGAAAGATGCAGTTAAATTCTCAGTCATATTTCAAGACATAGACCGGTTCAGTTAATCGACTCCAAAGATTTCTTATCCAGTCCAAGGCCTTCTCTAGTCCAGCTAAATCGACCCCAAACATATTTTTCTGATGAAGACTCGGTAGAAGTTATCAAAGGTTTTTCTCGATGAATGTTATTGAGATTATAATTTCCTATGGTTCTCTCCCCAATGCTGCGGAGACGATAATTCCATTCCAGGTTTTTCTCAATGAATGTTATTGAGATTATAATTTCCTATGGTTCTCTCCCCAATGCTGCGGAGACGATAATTCCATTCCAGGTTTTTCTCAATGAATGTTATTGAGATTATAATTTCCTATGGTTCTCTCCCCAATGCTGCGGAGACGATAATTCCATTCCAGGTTTTTCTCAATGAATGTTATTGAGATTATAATTTCCTATGGTTCTCTCCCCAATGCTGCGGAGACGATAATTCCATTCCAGGTTTTTCTCAATGAATGTTTTTGAGATTATAATTTCCTATGGTTCTCTCCCCAATGCTGCGGAGACGATAATTCCATTCCAGGTTTTTCTCAATGAATGTTATTGAGATTATAATTTCCTATGGTTCTCTCCCCAATGTTGCGGAGACGATAATTCCATTCCAGGTTTTTCTCAATGTTTGCTTTTGAGATTATAATTTCCTATGGTTCTCTCCCCAATGCTGCGGAGACGATAATTCCATTCCAGGTTTTTCTCAATGAATGTTTTTGAGATTATAATTTCCTATGGTTCTCTCCCCAATGCTGCGGAGACGATAATTCCATTCTAGGTTTTTCTCAATGAATGTTATTGAGATTATAATTTCCTATGGTTCTCTCCCCGATCCTGCGGAGATGATAATTCCATTCCAGGTTTTTCTCAATGTTTGCTTTTGAGATTGTAATCGCCTATGGTTCTCTCCCCGATACTGCGGAGATGGTAATTCCCACCAAGATTTCGCTCAATGTTTGCTGTTGAAGTGAAGTTATCCAAGATTTTCTCAAAGATGGCTGTTGAGGTTAAGGTCATCCAAGGTTCTCTCACCGTTCCTGCTAAGGTAGTAACCACCCCTGGTTCATTCATCATCTTTTGAAGCTCCAGATCCAGCTCCTGTAACCAGTCAGGACACATCTATACAAAGAGTTTGAAGACCAGCTCCTGCAGCATGTCAGGTACTCATCCTTCTCTTGCAGGTATGCAGGTTCTCGCTAAGGAATCTCTTATGCGATCAACATCCAGATGGCATCTATAAGCCCATCCACTCTCCATCATCTCTTAGCATGGCATCTATAAGCCCATCATCCTGTTCATCAGTCTCTAAATGGCATCTATAAGCCCATCCCATCATCACACTGCTACTATGTGAGCGCAAATTTCTGGGCACTCTAGTGTTCAATCATCTTCTACCCTCGGATTACGAAAGACACGTCAGCCAATCTGCATCCTCAGGTCTAAGAAGATTGAACAGGGGCAACTGTTGTACCCCAAAATTTGCCCTCCCATATTCTTCAAGAAATTGCCAAGTCAAGCTTCAAAATCTCCCCAAAGGTTGCACAGTTCAAGAGCCTCATGAACAGTCAAAATTAGGGTTTTGGTCCTGATCAAGTAAATGAAGTTTCCAAGGGTCCAATAAAGCCCCACATGCCTACAAATATGGTCAAGCATCCTCATACAAAGTTTCAAGACTTTCAGCACAAGATTGCACAGTCAAAAACCCTAATTGCACTACAGTCAACTGTAGGGGCAAAATGGTCATTTGATAGTCAAAAGTTCAAATTTTTGGTCAACATCTCATTTTGAAGCCACAAACATCATTTGATCAATGCTTGATCATGATTCTCAAAGCTTGGCTCAAAAATCATCAAGATGCAAAAGTTTCCTTATTTGGACAGTTGGAAAAGGCAACTGTAAATTGACCAGGGCATAACTTTCACATGGATTATCAGAAAAATCCCATCCAAAGCTCATTTTGAATAGAAATACATCTCCTACAACTCCTCTTCACACTTCAAGCCCAAGAAATGCTCTCACAAAAAGTTATCAATTTCAACATTATAGGTCATTTTCAAAAGTCAACAAAAAGGGACTTTAAGTCAAAGGCCATAACTTGAGATTGCTAAATCAAAATGACATGGGACCAAAGGCATTGGTTAGAGGACTCAAAGACCTTTCCAAAATGTCCAAGAACATGAGCAAAGCTTAAAAATTGAGGAAGTTATGCCTTGTGGAAGTTGGGAAATGTTTGGATATTTTGAAAAGTCAACATTGATTCAAATGACCTAAAATTACTAATGGGCCTCTTTTTCTTCCACAATTCATTATCCAAGGCATGTGCACGACCATTTGGCCCAAAGGGAAGTTTCTCTCCATTTTTATTTATTTATTTGAATTTTTTATTATTAATAATTCATTTAATTAAATAAAATACATAAAAAATATAAAACCAATGAAATCAAATCTTTTTGTGCAGAAAATATTCTCATTGGACACTCAAGATTCGTGCATAATCATTTGTGGAAGGTTTTGTCATGATTTGGTACCAAATAGCATGGAAAATATTGAAAAAAAGATCTTTGAAAATCAAATCTTCCAAACCATGAATGCAAAGGTTTTGGATCAAGTTTTCAACCCTAAATCATTCATACATAAGTACCAAACACAACCCTAATGCTTCCTAACCAAGAAGCTGCGCCAGACATAGAAAAGAAAACTTGAATTTTTGGTGAAAGAACTCAAAACTGAAAACCAGGTTAGAGGACGATTCAAGGCAAAAGACTTGTGCCATCACCTTCCTGAAGCTTCAAGGAAGGATTTCCAATCGAAATCGAGCATTCTAACGCCCTAAATTGGTAACACGGTGACCACCTGTACAGGAAAAAATTCATAATCGTGCATCTCAATTCATGCATCTTTTGTAATTTTTAACGCTTGATTCATGTTCATTGTTTGATTATAATGCTAACCCAATAGTTTAATTTTGTTTTCGTGCCCTATATGAAGATTTACCATTAACAATATTTAGGGTTTGTGAAGCTTGGAATTGGGGATTTTCGTTTAAGGAAAAATTAGCCTTCAGGACTTAGACCACTGAATCAAGCACGATTGGACGATCACAAGGCCACCCTCGCGCTCAATTTATGAGCATCCCTGGGCTAATCGCTATTTTTCAGAAACTAGCCTAAGGGAACATTTGAAAAACCGTTGCTAAATTGCTCTTGTTTCAGGAAAAATAAAACAACGCGAGGAAGATGATGATGTGTAGAACGATGGTTGGCCGGTTTAAACTTTCGCGCGGAAAACAAAGCATTAACGCGTTTTTGTTTTATTATGTTTATTAATCATATTATTTACAGATGAATGAGACAGCTCCACTGGCAAGCGCGTTGGTTGGCAAACTACAGGACCTGGGTTCGAGCTCTAGGTCCTCACCCCCTTTCATATTATTTTCTATTTAATGTTCCTATGCAGGTTTAATGCTGAAGGTCCACTATGTTCACCACATCTGGCCATCCACGTGCCCATGGAGATTCAATCAATGGCCACAATCTGAAGAACATGATGCGCTCAGTCAACAAAGATCCATGCCAGCGCAAAAGTCTTACAGGCCAAGGTTGATGGGCCCAGATTGCTAAAACAAACCCTCCCAATTAGGGGCAGACCCCCTAGGTTTGCCATTATTTTTTATTCTTTCTTTTGCATTATTATTATTTTCTTTTAATTATTGTCTTTTAATTCAATTATTTTCATAAAAACACAAAAACCATAAAAAATCAGAAAAGATAGAAAAAATAATAAATATTTTTATTTAAGTATTTTTGTAAAAAATAACTTTAATTGATTAGTTTTAATTTAGGAGAAAACCTTAATATTTTCTTAATTAATTTAAAAGTGGTAGAACTAGGGTTTATGATAATTTTTATTCCTGTTTCTTTTCTTTCATAATAATCAAATATTTAATATTATTTATTTTTGTAAATTAAAATTGCATGTAAAATAATTAGGTTTGATTTTAGGTTAAAATTTAATGCCTTCTTAACAAATAAAAATTGTAGAAGCAGGTTTTATTTTAATTAATTCTTTTTTTCTATAAAATACCAAAAAATACCAAAAACAATTTCTTTTCTTTTTTCAATTAATTAATTTCATCATTTTGCAAAAAGGGTCCAACGCCCTCGTTTTTAATTCTTATTCGCATATTTATTTTATTTCTTTTAATATTTATGTATCTCTCCCGAAGCCGTGTAATTAATCTGTCGCACTTTTAATTCTTTACTTTTCTTTACTTTCTTTATTTTCTGTCAAATCGGGTTCTGGAAATTTTGGCGATGTGGACCCGCGCCTTTTGTAATAGCTTTAGAATTTTACTTCTCGCAATTTTTAACTGTTAATCAAGGCATGCAAGAATGAATGGACAAAAATAAAAATAAACGCTAGATCACCAATAACATGACAAAAGACAAAATATCGGAAAACGACACACAAGTCACACAACACCCCTAGGGTACGCTTCATTGTTGCCTTGCCTCTCGAAAGGTGATCGTCGAGTAGAGGATGTTTTAGTAAGTCCTCATGATCCGGGAACCTGGCATGAGGGTAGCTTCTAAGGTATCTTCCTATTGCTCTGGTGATCACCATGTCCCGAACCTCGAATTGACCCGAACACCTCCAACAGTGGTGCTACCTACCTCTCAATGGTGGGATGACACTACTTTAAAGGACATTTACACAGACGAATTCCTTAGGGTAGGTAGACGACTCTAGATACTTGCTCTAAATTTCAAACAAAATTCAAAAGTACTTTTCACACCGACACCTTTTCAAAAAGCTTTCGAAAGCAATTTTTCAAACACTCTTTAGGACCGATACAAGAGTCGAACTGGAATTTTCAAAGAAACTTTTTTAAAACCCACAGTTGAAAAGCAAACAAACCATTTTGAAAACACAATGAGCAAGTATCTAAGAGCCCATGGATAACCATGGATAGAAAGGGTGCCAACACCTTCCCTTTCTATAATCTACCTCCCGAACCGAGAGAAATCTCTATAAGGAATTTTTTCTGTGCTTTTGTCCTTTCCATTTGGAGAAAATAAAAGACGATGGCGACTCTTGCTTCCGCGACATTTCGCGAACCAGCGTTAAACAGTCAGTTCCAGATCCACCGATCACAACCGTGTTTGAGTTGCTTAATTTGAAGACCGAGAAAGAAATTCAATCTTCCCATCATAGACATCTCAAACTCTCCTTGCATCATAGATGAAAATTCCTTGCACATATTTTGGTTAGTTGAACCGAAAACAATATCATCTACATAGATTTGTACAAGTAAAGTATGATGATTAACATTTTTTATGAAGAGAGTGGTATCAACTTTACCCTTTACAAACCCTTTTTCACATAGGAATGCGCTTAGTCTATCATACCATGCCCTTGGTGCTTGCTTCAGCCCATAGAGAGCTTTCTTCAATTTGAAGACATGATTAGGATGTTTGAAGTCTTCAAATCCGTGAGGTTGCTTTACATAGACTTCTTCATTTATGAATCCGTTGAGAAATGCGCTTTTTACATCCATTTGAAAAAGTTCAAAATCCAATGAGCATGCATATGCAAGTAATAGTCTTATTGCTTCCAAACGTGTTACCGGAGCAAAAGTTTCTTCAAAATCAATTCCTTCCTCTTGGTTGTATCCTTGAGAAACTAGTCTTTCCTTGTTTCGAGTGATTATACCATTTTCATCCATCTTGTTTTTGAATACCCATTTGGTTCCAATGATACGTTTATTTCCTGGATTAGGAACAAGTTCCCAAACTTCGTTCCGCTCAAATTGGTTTAGCTCCTCTTGCATGGCAAGGATCCATTGATCATCTTATAGTGCTTGAGCCACTTTGGTAGATTCAACTTGAGATACAAAAGCCATATTTAAGCATGCATCCTTAAGATTTAGCCGAGTAGATACCCCTTTGCTAATATCTCCAACTATGTTGTCAATTGGATGATCATGATGAGTTCTCCATTCTTTAAGATTGCGCCTAAGAGGGGGGGTGAATTAGGTGGTGGTCGATTTTTGATTTATTTTACACTTTCTGGTTTTGTTTTAGTGCTATGGAAAACGGTAAAGTGCATAAAGTAAAGAGACACGGAGATTTATCCTGGTTCCTTCCACACCCCGGAAGTACGTCCAGTCCCCTTGCAAACACGCAAGAGATTTCACTATTTTGTTAGAACTTTTACAAGACTCTTCCTAGTCTTATCAACTAAAGACACTAACAAATACCAATAACACCCTCTTGGATTTCCAATAAGTCTCTTGAGAACAATCCTCTCAAAAGATACCTCTTGTTTCCAACAATGGACAACAAGGTACAAAAGTATTTTAATACTTAATTCCAACAATCCTGGAAATAAGTTACACTTAGTATAATTCTATGAAATATGATTTCTTGAAATATGATTTCTTGAAATATGTTGATCGCATAGAATGACTTCAATGAAGTTTCTTCTTTCTTCTCTTGTAAGCAATTCAAACTGTAACACAATGGTTAGAAAATGCTCAAAGATTTCTGTTCTTATATGTGTGAAAGTGCAGAAAATCTTTGTTCTTAAAAATTAAGAAATATGAAGTTTGAATATTTTACAAAGTTTAGAATTATTGCATAAGAGAAGAGTTGTTTTATAATTTGAAAGATTTAGTATTTAAAGAAATCAAGATACCTTTCCAAAATGGATACCACTTTTCTATTTGTAAAACTTGAGAAGGTGCAATGTATGACCATGCAACCATTGGAGAAAAGGTGTGAAGGATATCTTGAATCAAGTTCATATTTTTCAAAAAATACAACGTGTAAATCGATTAGCATTAGATGTAAATCGATTGCACGAGTTTGTAACATTCTTGTTTTAAAAAAATTTGAAGTGTAAATCGATTTACATGATGTGTTAATCGATTTACTAGTGTTAAAAAATTAACTCAGTTCAGTAATCAATTGAATTACACTCCATGTAAATAGATTGCTGCCAGGGGCAATCAGTTTTAAAAAAAACATGTGTAAATCGATTTACATGATGTGTTAATCGATTTACATTAGTGAAAAACTTAGAATTTTCTTTAAACGTTAAGTGAAGTGTTGTGGCAAGTGTGTATATCATTTTTGAGCATTTCTAATCAATTTAGTTCAAATGAGAATTGATATACTTGTTTGCTTGCCATGATCCTTGAAGCTTTGAGTGAATGATGCTTTAAGCTAATTCCACTTCTTTTCCTTCTTGTCATAGTGCTTGTTTGTCTTTCATCAAAACTAAAGTTGAGTTGAGGCTTGAGATTACACTCTCCCCCTTTTTGATGATGACAAACCATCTTTCTTTATGAGTTGTTCAGAATTGGAGCAAAAGGGTTTTCTCCCCCTAAGATAGATTTCTCCCCCTATGGAGAAAAAGATTTGAAAACTTTCCCTGAAAAGAAAACTGAAACAAACAACCATAAAGTGCTATCACATCCTTCCCCCCCTTTGACATTATCAAAAAGAAGGGAAAGATGTAACATAAGATGATACTTATAACAATTTGAAATAGATATGAACATAAACTAAAACTCAAATTTCTAAAAATATCGTACGAAGTTCAAATACACATACACAAAAACCAACACTTGAAGCAATTATCAAACAAAAAACATAATGATAAATAACAGGAATTTAATAATATTGGTCAGGAAAATATTAGAAGGGTCCTTGATATGGAAATTGTTGTTGTAGACGTGGTTCGGTGTATTGAAGAGGCAGAGGTGCTGGATTATTTGGATCATATGGAGGAATATGGAGATGTGAGTAGAGGTATGAAAACTGTTGGTTCACATCGTTCTGAAAAGCATTGATGCGAGAGGAGGTATAATCATTTATCACGGTCCATTGAGCATTGATGTTAGTGTTGAGAGATGCAAATTGTTGAGTCATATAATCCATAACATCTTGGTTGGTTGGACCAGAAGAGGCAGCAGGAGGAGGAACTTCATTTTCTTCTTCATCTGCATTATTGCCTTCATCACCTACAACATCCTCTTCAATATATGTGATGGTTTTTGCTTCAGAATCGAAATGAACACCCATCCGAGAATCAACATTTTTGATGGAGATCCTATTGCTGATTGGATCCATTTCAACCCTCTCAAACCCAGTAAAATCAATATCAAATGCTTCCAAGATCCTTGTGATGAAGTATGCATATGGCAGAAAAGTATCCCTTGTGGCAACTCTTAGCATATGCATCACAATAAGTTTAGCCCAGTTTACCAAAATGCCATTTTTCCAGCACTCTAAGTGTCCCGAGCCGGAATAACACCGCCAAGACTACGAATCCGCTTTGCACGGTATTCTGCTTCTGACAACCGACCAATGTTGTAGAAGAATTCTCTCTTCCTATAATTTTCCCAGTCAGCATCCTCTGGATCATAGAGAGGACTTCTAGTATATGGGTTGTTCAAAATTCTGCCTATTGTTTTTGAATGCAGAGGAATTCTTGTTACGAGCACATGGGTATAGCATTTGTTGTTATCATAATGTATGTTGCTGTAAAATACTCGAACTAGATCCGGATAATAGTAACCATGTGATGATATTAATGGTTCTAACCCATAAGCAATCA
Source organism: Vicia faba (assembly GCA_948472305.1). Taxonomy (NCBI): domain Eukaryota; kingdom Viridiplantae; phylum Streptophyta; class Magnoliopsida; order Fabales; family Fabaceae; genus Vicia; species Vicia faba. The sequence goes on from OX451738.1 coordinate 1,026,032,326, forward strand.
AATCCCTTTGAAAAGTGAAGCATTCATCGGGAAAGGTAGATAACATACCGAATTTGGGAGCTGAAATTATTTTCTTTTGAAAGTGCTTGATGAATCTTTCACGTTGTGTATCCGAGAGGTACTCGAGCAATGAGTTTTCAGAGGCTGCAACAGTTTTCTTCTTTCCTTTTTCAGAGGCTGTTGCTTTTCTTTTGGGAGCCATGGCGATGGTTAGGGTTTTAAGTAAGGAAGATAAATATTTTTTGGTGTTGTTATGAGATAGTGAGTGAGTTTTGGTGTTATGAGATAATGAGGGAGTTTTGGTGAGATTAAATAGTAGAGTAGAGTAAGTGAGGTCTTTATGAGATTTAATTGAGTGGGATTGGTCAAGGTTACATGATTGGTCAAAAATAAGGTGGGAGGTTGAAAGACAAGGTAAGGTTGACCAATATATTAAAGACTCATAAAAATATCACATGCTGAACAGGTGTAAATCGATTGGTGTGTAGGATAAATCGATTTGCATAGTAAAAAATTAAATAAAAACGCTTTAGTTTCAGTGGTAAATCGATTTACATACTTTGTAAATCGATTTACTCAAAAAGATTTTATTAAAAAAGAGTTTTGCTTCAGTGGTAAATCGATTTACACACTTGGTAAATCGATTTAGTTCAAAAAAAAAATAATTTAAAACCATATTTCTAACATTTGAAACATTTTCTAAGCCCATATATATGTACATTAATGTATAGTTAAGGATAGAGTGCACCTTATATATCTTGTTCATCTAGGATTCCGAGTTCACGACGAATTTTGAAGAATGCATCCTTTGCAAGTGGTTTTGTGAAAATGTCCGCGAGTTGATTTTGAGTTTCCAAAAAAGTAATCTCGACATCTCCTTTGAGTACGTGATCTCTGATGAAATGGTGTCTGATGTCAATGTGTTTTGTCCGGGAATGCATAACTGGATTTTTTGTAATATTGATTGCGCTTGTGTTATCACATCGAAGTGGAATGCATCTAAGGTTTACTCCATAGTCAAGTAACTGTTGTTTTAGCCAAAGAATTTGAGCGCACCCACTTCCAGCCGCAATGTATTCTGCTTCGGCAGTGCTGAGAGCGACGCTTGCTTGCTTTTTGCATGACCATGAAACCAAGGCATTTCCAAGAATGTGACATGTTCCACTTGTACTTTTGCGATCAGTCTTACAACCTGCATAGTCAGCATCAGAATAACCAACTAGATTGCACATAATACCTTTTGGATACCATGATCCGACGTTGGTTGTTCCTTTGAGATACTTTATTATGCGCTTGACTGCTGCAAGGTGAGACTCTTTAGGATTGGCTTAATATCTTGCACATAGGCAAACGTTGAACATGATGTCAGGTCTACTTGCTGTTAAATAGAGAAGAGAGCCAATCATTCCATGATACTTAGTTATGTCAATAGAGTTCCCTGATTCATCTGGATCAAGATAGGTGTCGGATCCCATAGGAATTGCACTTTCTTTGCTGCTTTCCATCTCAAACTTCTTTATAAGGTCTTTGCAATATTTTGATTGGTTTATGAAGATACCGTGTTTGAGTTGCTTAATTTGAAGACCGAGAAATAAATTCAATCTTCCCATCATAGACATCTCAAACTCTCCTTGCATCATAGATGAAAATTCCTTGCACATATTTTGGTTAGTTGAACCGAAAACAATATCATCTACATAGATTTGTACAAGTAAAGTATGATGATTAACATTTTTTATGAAGAGAGTGGTATCAACTTTACCCTTTACAAACCCTTTTTCACATAGGAATGCGCTTAGTCTATCATACCATGCCCTTGGTGCTTGCTTCAGCCCATAGAGAGCTTTCTTCAATTTGAAGACATGATTAGGATGTTTGAAGTCTTCAAATCCGTGAGGTTGCTTTACATAGACTTCTTCATTTATGAATCCGTTGAGAAATGCGATTTTTACATCCATTTATAAAAAAGTTCAAAGTCCAATGAGCATGCATATGCAAGTAATAGTCTTATTGCTTCCAAACGTGTTACCGGAGCAAAAGTTTCTTCAAAATCAATTCCTTCCTCTTGGTTGTATCCTTGAGAAACTAGTCTTGCCTTGTTTCGAGTGATTATACCATTTTCATCCATCTTGTTTTTGAATACCCATTTGGTTCCAATGATACGTTTATTTCCTGGATTAGGAACAAGTTCCCAAACTTCGTTCCGCTCAAATTGGTTTAGCTCCTCTTGCATGGCAAGGATCCATTGATCATCTTATAGTGCTTGAGCCACTTTGGTAGATTCAACTTGAGATACAAAAGCCATATTTAAGCATGCATCCTTAAGATTTAGCCGAGTAGATACCCCTTTGCTAATATCTTCAACTATGTTGTCAATTGGATGATCATGATGAGTTCTCCATTCTTTAAGATTGCGCCTAAGAGGGGGGGTGAATTAGGTGGTGGTCAATTTTTGATTTATTTTACACTTTCTGGTTTTGTTTTAGTGCTATGGAAAACGGTAAAGTGCATAAAGTAAAGAGACACGGAGATTTATCCTGGTTCCTTCCACACCCCGGAAGTACGTCCAGTCCCCTTGCAAACACGCAAGAGATTTCACTATTTTGTTAGAACTTTTACAAGACTCTTCCTAGTCTTATCAACTAAAGACACTAACAAATACCAAGAACACCCTCTTGGATTTCCAATAAGTCTCTTGAGAACAATCCTCTCAAAAGATACCTCTTGTTTCCAACAATGGACAACAAGGTACAAAAGTATTTTAATACTTAATTCCAACAATCCTGGAAATAAATTACACTTAGTATAATTCTATGAAATATGATTTCTTGAAATATGTTGATCACATAGAGTGACTTCAATGAAGTTTCTTCTTTCTTCTCTTGTAAGCAATTCAAACAGTAACACAATGGTTAGAAAATGCTCAAATATTTCTGTTCTTATATGTGTGAAAGTGCAGAAAATCTTTGTTCTTAAAAATTAAGAAATATGAAGTTTGAATATTTTACAAAGTTTAGAATTATTGCATAAGATAAGAGTTGTTTTATAATTTGAAAGATTTAGTATTTAAAGCAATCAAGATACCTTTCCAAAATGGATACCACTTTTCTGTTTGTAAAACTTGAGAAGGTGCAATGTATGACCATGCAGCCATTGGAGAAAAGGTGTGAAGGATATCTTGAATCAAGTTCAGATTTTTCAAAAAATACAACGTGTAAATCGATTAGCATTAGATGTAAATCAATTGCACGGGTTTGTAACGTTCTTGTTTTCAAAAAATTTGAAGTGTAAATCGATTTACATGATGTGTTAATCGATTTACTAGTGTTAAAAAAGTAACTCAGTTCAGTAATCAATCGATTTACACTCCATGTAAATCGATTGCTGCCAGGGGCAATCAGTTTAAAAAAACATGTGTAAATCGATTTACATGATGTGTTAATCGATTTACATTAGTGAAAAACTTAGAATTTGCTTTAAACTTTAAGTGAAGTGTTGTGGCAAGTGTGTATATCATTTTTGAGCATTTCTAATCAATTTAGTTCAAATGAGAATTGATATACTTGTTTGCTTGCCATGATCCTTGAAGCTTTGAGTGAAGGATGCTTTAATCTAATTCCACTTCTTTTCCTTCTTGTCATAGTGCTTGTTTGTCTTTCATCAAAACTAAAGTTGAGTTGAGGATTGAGATTACAGTTAGTGTACATGACATGTTATGATGTTTATGATATTATGATTATGCTTTGAAATCACAAGTATATCAAACACAAACAAGTTAAACAAAGACCTTAGATTTAAAGGCTTGCATGAGTTTTAAAGGTAAGTACCCTCTTGAAGTTTCAGTTGGCTCAACCTGTCCTATTAATATTAATTGGGTTCTAAGGAGTCTCCTATCATTGACCTTTCTTTTAGGCATTGTTCTAGCTCAAGCACCAAAGTATTGCGACCAGAATATCCCAAAAGTCTAGTCTCAATGAGTGTAGTATCGAGTATCAACCAATCTTCGGTCAGAACAAAAGCCAGATATCTCACTATTTTCTAATGGCTTAGGATGAGTCAATTAAAGGTTTTAAAGGTCAGTTAGCGCTTAATGACACTAAGGAAGCCTAATGTTATCCTTGACTGACTCAGGGAACATTAGTACAAACCAAAGTATCACGCTAACATAGTTATCACTTCGTCCATATCGGTCTACGTCGTACAACCTCCATGATTTATTGCTACTTACCTAATAAGGTGCCCCTGATCCGAGTGTAGGATCTTTAACAATAACCCAAGAAACCCTTTAAAAATAAAGCAAGCAAAGCATACAAGTAATTTTAAATTGATAAACTAAACTCTAAGGTAACCCCACATTATAAGTGTCCCCAACAGAGTCACCAAGTCTTTAATATGGTGGTAGAACCGACTATTATACTGGTTTTTTGTTTGAGATTTCAAATGTTGCTGTAAGCAATAGTCGCCACCAACTTTTCTTTTATCCAACAAAGGAAAGGGTGAAAAGAACAGAAAAAGACTTTTTCGAGAGTTTTTTGAGTAAGGGGGGTAGATTATGGAAAGGGAACGTATTAGAACCCTTTCCATCCGTAGTTATCTATGGGCTCTTAGATGTTAGCTCATGTTTTGAAAATTGCTTGTGCTTTGTGTGTTTTTGAAAAAGAAATTTGAAATGCCTTAGTGAGGTGATTTTCTTTGCGATAACTCTTGTATCAGTCCTCAAGAGTGTTGACAAAGCAAATGTTTTTTAAGGTTGTTTTTGAAATGTGTAAGTGTAAAAAAGTTTGTTTTATTTTGAGCAAGCATCTAATAGTTATCTACTTGTACTCGAAAATTTGGTTTTTTCCTCCTATCCTTTAGACAATGCTATCCTACTATTAGTGAGTAGGTAGCCCAATCGTTGGATGTATGAGGGACATTCGAAGGGACGTTACAGTCACGAAGGCAAATTGGCAAGGAATTTTAGTAATTGTCCTAAAGTTCTAAGATCACTTTTAACCGAGGCAACATTGATAGGGTCATCGAGGGACTTATGATCTTTCAAACTAGTGGACAACCACTAAAACTTCTCACATTTCAATAATTGTGACCGTTTTCTGAAGGCAACAAAAATGGGGTACCCTATAGGTGTATATGTGCATGGTGTGTTATGTTCAGTTATTTTAGTCTTGCATTATGTTTTCTAGTGTTTGATTTCAGTCTTTTCATACAAACCTAATTACTAATATTTAATATATACAGTAATTTAAAGTGCAGAAATGTAAAATGCGGGAATGTAAATCCTACGCTATTACATGGCTTTGTGAGAGGTATGTTGTACCCCAAAATTTACCCTCTTTTCATACACGCATATTATTGGTTTTATGGTTATGGAATAAAGGTATATTTATCAAGCTTTGACAGGTTACAAGTGACGTTTATTTCACCAATGGATGTTCTCAGAGTATTTTCCGTGCTGAAGATCGGTTCTCCGTTTTGCAACGATTCGGGGTTCAAAGATTCACAAGTCCAACCCAGTGCGTCATATTCAGGTGTTCTTTCGCCAAGATATCTCTGATAACGTATTCTCAAATTCAGGTTCGGCTCCAGAGTCAATTCTTTAAATAAGGTCTCCGAATGTGTGAGTTTTCTCGAAGAAATATGGTGAAAAAGTATGCTGAAAGTGCTGTTTTTACGCACAAAAAAATTCATAACTTCAAGATCGTGGCTTGTTTTGAACCCGTTCCGGTGGCCAAAATTATGTGTTGACGTCATCTACTTATTCATCTCTCACGGCTGGAAGCCAATTTCGATCATAAGGTCTTCAAAAAAGCGGATTTATCAAGTATTTTCGTACAGAAAATTTGTGACAGAAGTTTATTTGCGTCATGTTCAGAAAATCATAACTTGGTCGATTTTCATCGTATCGAGCTGGTTCCGATGCCAAAATTTCACAAATTGAGTTGGATAAGTTTTCACAAGAGGTATTGAGTTTGAACGGTATCCAAAAGGCCTTCTTTTTTTGCTCAGAGTGCATGTGGTGCACCGAAAATCTTGAATGCTGAATATTATTTCATCTGGGCCGAAACTTCGAAAATTCATAACTCGGCCAATTTTTATCGGATCGGACCCATCTTTTTACACAAGGTGACTGAATCAGAGATCTATAACTTTTCTTCTAAAGTAGAGACCGGGTTATGCTCCGATCAATACCAGTTTTTTATTGAAGAACGTATCAGAGTTGACACTGGAGCCCAAAATAAGTTTGTCTGAGCCAAAACTTAAAAATTTCATAACTAATTCACTGTTTATCCGATTGAGCCCTTTTTCGGACAGGAGTTAGTTCTCAATGTCAGATACATTTTGTTTTCACATTTCCACTTCAGAAATTGCACTTAATCCCCTGCGATTTATCCTGGAACATGACGGACTCAAGTGAAAATTGGAGGCCCAATTGCACATTCAAAGCCCATATCTTGGCTCTAATTTCCATTATATAATCTCATTCTTTTAACACAAAGAACAACACGGAAAAAAAACCTTTGCCACAACCCTGTCAAAATATCAAATTCCGTCAAAAATCCTAAAAACCTTAAAATCCCTGTTATAAACCCCTATCTCACTACAAACAAGTCATCCTTGTTACAAACCCACATCTCACTACTTCTCCAGTAAGGGTAAGGCTGTTTTGATCACCATGATCAAAAGGGCGTAGAAGCATTCATACATGTCATATCAGTTTTAACATTACAAAATTTCATATATTTGCTTTATTTGTATTTCATGATATAGTAATTTATTTAATGTGTTCATGAGATTCAACACTGCAGATATAGACAGGGTCCCATGCAGGGTTATTACAAAATACTGAGGCCAAAATAGAACAACCACCAATGCATAACTCATGGCAAGGCAGGCATCCTGAGGAGGCTAAAGGCGTGGGTTCAACAACCACCCCTATTGGTTTTGGTTTTCTTCCTTTCTATTTATCCTTTTACCTATTTTTATTTTTTCTGTTTAAATTTTCTTTCATTAAACTTAACATTTTTCAGAAACCTTTGACTTTTCATAATAAACTCGAATAATTAATTTCAGGTCTTTTTAATTTTAGATTTTAAATTAAATTTTGGGTCAACACCCACCCCTGGAAAAATATATAATTTTGCTTATTTTTAACCCTTTATGCATCATTTCTTTCTCTTTAATATCTTCCTTAAAAACCCTAAATTCATATAAATTCTAATTTTATTTAAATAAAAAACCCTATAAATTAGCAAACTTAACCTTTTTTACAAACCCTAATTAATTTAGGTTTTAAACTTTTTTTATTATTATTAACTCTTTTTTTATTAACTCTTTAATTTAATTAATTAACTTTTCTCTGCAAATTAGGAAAACAATTAGGTTTTAGATTTTCTTTGTAATTAACCATTTAATTAACCATTTTTTTAACAAATTAGGATTAGGTTTTTGTTTTAGTTAGTAACTGAATTTTTTGCTTTTTTCATTTATTAATAAATTAAGTTAATTAAATTTTTTTTATTAAAATTAGTTAGAATTAGGTTTGTTAATTAACTTAAAATTATTTTCTACAAAAAAACACCAAAAACATTAACTTAGAATTTTAGGTTTTAATTTTTCCTTAATTTCTTTTTATTTATTCTTTTACATTTTAATTTCTAGAAAAAAACTGTATACATCGCATTATCAATGTAATAGCGTAGATTTATCTTTGCTCGCATTTTTTTTCTAATTATGTAATTGCTTTCGGGATGTAATAGTTTTAAGATTTCTTTTCCGCATTCTTCATTATTATGTAACTACCCTAAAGCTCTGTAATAGCCTAGGTTTATATTTCCGCCTTTACCTCCTGCTACTATATTTTATGCAATGCTTAGACTAATAGGATTGTATGGAAAGACCGGTAAACTAATTAAACATAACACCACTTAATTATAAGATAAATATCTGAAAACAAACACTGTTGCACACTTGCACCCCTAGGGTACTCCTCACTTGGTTGCCTCGTAAAACAATGGTCATGTCCCTCGAACGTATGGATATCTTAGCAAAAGACCCTAAATTTAAAAGTTATCATAAAGATCATAGTCCCTTAACGTCCCTCGAGTTGCCTACTAGAAATGATATTGTCCCTCGATGTTGCCTACGAATATATGATGACAGTCCCTTCGAAATGCTAAGGTATCCTTACATGTTTCCTTCAATGACCATTACGTCCCTTTTGATAGCCCCTCAAACTCCAAAGACGGTACTACCTACTCCTTAATAGTGGGATAACGCTGTTTAAAAGAAATAGAACAAAAACAATCTTTTTTCGAGTAGGTAGATGCCAGTAGGTACTTGCTCAAGTAAAAAATTTTCACACAAACACCTTTCAAAACAGTTTTCAAAACAAATTCGTCACACCCTTGAGGACTGATACAAGGGTTATCACGAAGTAAAATATTTTCAAGAAAAACGCACGCAAGCAATTTTAAAAATGAGCAAGTACCTAAGAGCCCATGGAAAACCATGGATAGAAAGGGTGTTAACACCTTCCCTTTCTATAATCTACCCCCCGTACTAAGAAATCTCGAAAAAAGGTTTTTTCTGTTCTTTTTCCTTTTCCTGATTTGATAAAATAAAAGTTGGTGACAACTCTTGCTTAACGCGACATTTTGCGAACAAAAAACGCAAAACGAAAACCAGTAGTAAACAGTCGGTTCTGCCACCGTATCACATAACTGGCGACTCTGCTGGGGAATTATAAGTGGGGTATACCTTAGGATCTAGGTCATTAAAATTGCTTCTCTTGATTGCTTTGTTTGCTTTATTTTTGAGGGTTTTGTTTTGGGTTACTATAGATCTTATACCCGGATCTGGGGGCACTCATTAGGTAAGTAGCAATAGACTGTGAGGGAATTGTACAACGTAGACCGATACGGTTGAAGCAGTAGCTACATTGGTGTGGCAGTTTGGTTGGTACCGGTATCCCTTGTGGTGAAACAAGGAGAATACGAGGCCGCCGCGTGGTGTCGTGAAGCATCAACTGGCCTTAGAACCTTTAATTTCACAACTTGGCCATTAGAAAGTAGTGAGATAGCCGGCCTCGGTGTAGAGCTGAGAACTGGTTGATACTCGATGCTACACTCATTGAGATCAGACTTTCAGGATATTTCGGCTGCAAGAAAAGATTGTGTGAGCTGAGACAATGTCGATAAAGGATTGTCAGTGATATTGAGATCCTCTAGAACCCGGTTACTTTTTAGGACAGGTTGAACCAACTAAACTTCAAGAGGGTACTACCTTAAAACCCATGCAAGCCTAAACCTAAGGCTGTTTGTGTAACTTGTGTGCTTTCAACTTGAACTACTTGCACAATATTATTATCTGACAACATGAGTTCCTTGCAGGTTTTGTTTACAGTCCTTATCCAATAACTTGGATTTCTTGTCGGGCTTACTTGCTTACATCAGCTTGCACTTTTTCTTAAACGCATAACATACACATCATAACATCATACCATAGCATTTACTTAACCATTTCAAGGATCTCAAGGGCCTGTGGTGCAGGTTATAATGAACCAAACATCTAACAAGGGGCAAGGGGATTTATTTTACTCTAGCCAATTACGTCTAGAGATCAAAACATGATAACTTAAGTCAGTGGCTATGACCCACTCAATATGGTGAGCTTGACTCTTGAAGAAGGACTCTCAACGACACCAAGTTTCTTCAATCAAGCTGCAATCAAATTCTAACAGTTTCTTGTTTACCCCGCGAGATCCTTGAAAACATTGCATACATATATCATACATATCATTGCATAACAGGTCTTCCAATACAGGTCTCTCATGTTCTCGCTGTTTATTTCAGCAATGGCTCTCAAACAAGACAACAGAGATCTTAAAACTCAAGAAGCTCAGTTCAGGGAAATATTCCTAAACCTATCCAAGGGGCAGTAAGAGTTAAAAACACCCCTCGTTGAGAACTTGGTCAAGAAAAGTCCTGAAGACAATAAGGACCAACGGCTGGAACAACTGCAAGCTGAGGTAGGTGCAATTAGAACCTAGATGCTGGGGCAGATGGCTCTTATCCAAATCCTAGCCCGAAGACAAGAAGAGCTGAAAGCCATCATCAACCAACTTCATCAAGACGAATACAACAGTATGAAGCAAATAGTCGAGGCCGGGAACCAAGTCATTGATCAACCTCCAAGAAGACAAAAGGTTTGTTTGGTGAAGAGTGGACCTTTCCAAATTGCTACTACATCATGGGTCCAACAAAAACCTCGCCAAAAACAATGGGTTAATCAGAGTAAGCCAGATATGCCCAAAAGGCAGTTTACCAAACTCAACATATTGATGTCTCAAGATTTGCAACACCTGTTAAGGATGAATCTGATTACGTTGATAGGACCTCATCCGAATCCCAAGACTTCTTCCCTTAACTACAATCCTGATGCAAGGTGTGCATACCATTCCAACAGCCCGGGGCATGATACTGAGAATTGTTGGAGGCTGAAATATAAAATTCAGGACTTGATTGATGAAGGAGTGTTAGAGTTTACACGAGATGGTCAGGCTGAGTTCTTCTGCCATCCCTCCAAGGCACGTCCTCTGAAGTGACAAATCAGACGAAGAGGCTTTTGTTCATTAGAATTTTCAATTTTCAATTTTCTTTTGATTATTCGAACATCTATTCATGTCAAACTCTATTACTTTATCAATGCATTGCATATGTCTGTTTTGAATCAATTCATTCGTATTCACTATATTTAAATTTATTTCCTTTTTGTGATATTCAACTCTCGAACAAAAGTTATGAGCCTTTAGAGGGAGGATGACGAAAATGATATCAAAATCTCTACAATATGCTTTTGAACAGACCCCGCTGACGATGTACAGGAGTTGTTTCAAATCCTAAACAATGGAGTTATAAGGAAGATAATCCCTAGTCAACCCCTTCGAGCCAAAGAAGTAGGAGTTTTCTTTTCACACAAATTAAAACCCTTAATCACAACCTGGGGCTGGGTAGTTTTCTTAGTTAATCCAGGTGCACAATGAATGGCATTAAAGACGTCCTTCCAAAACAAAAGACGGTGATGGTTCCCTATAATCGTCAAGAAAGACAGTCATTATCTCTCGAAATAAAAGCCCATTAAGTCAAAACCTATGAAGGAGACTTAAGAAAAAAAATGGGGAATCCCGCTAACTGTAATCACAAAAAGAAACAGTTCAGGCAAAAGACAGGCATAATAAAATCAAAAAGAAAGAGTCCTACAAACCCTCAACAAAAAGAAATGTATGTCTATTCAAAATAAATTGTCAGTATCTGAACCATCACTGGAATATCAGAGCAAAGACTCAAACGGGATCTAAATGCACAATTAATTGAGTATAGGATCGAAGAACATCACGAAGAACGGGTGGGTACAAATAAATTATGAGCCTTTATCCTTTGTTTCTTGAACCATGAACCAGGCCACGTTATAACCATTAAAAGTCCTAGATGAAGCATGGGTTAGTTCGAAAGCATATTGTTACAAAAGGTATCCTGACTCCTATAAGGTTTGCTATAAATCCTGAGTTGACATCACACTTTTACAAAAAAAAACTTGTTTTACTAAAAAATGAATTTTCAAACTTCAAACAGACATAAGCTTTGCATTCTTAAAATAATATTGTTGCATATGACTATTTGTTCAACAACAGAGAAATTCGCATAATGAATAAAAACCTTCTCAATAAAAAGGATCACCTCAAGTGGAAAAACACTTTCAACCAAGGGGCACGGCATGATCATTGTCCATCATCTGGGGCAGTCAAGTCAAGATTCAAGGAATCTCTCAAAGATGCCAAATAGCCAGGGGTAGATCTCCATCTGAAACACTTGGGGCATTGTGCATGAATCCCAGTAACGAATCTTGTACGATCAAACAAACATCTTCTGGTAGTGTGGCAACACTTACTACTATGGACAATGACAATTCTCCATACCCGGTGAACGTGGACATAGTCGGAAAATACTACGCATGAACAAAAACCCGCTAGGTTGACTGGCCTAGGCCAAAATAAGGGCATCCCAGCGAACCAAAAGGGTTCGGGAAAATATTAGGGATAAAAACAAAAAAAGATATGTACACCCGGCAAGTTGAAAACTTGAAAAGGCGGCTTGAGCAAAAAAGGGTATCCCGGTGGACTGAAAACCCGAAAGGGAGGTCTAGGAAAAAGTTAGGGATTTGAAGCGTACGACTATGTCCTGTCATCTTATCATTTGCTTATCAATAGAAGACTTATCATCCTGATCAACATCCACAAAGCCTCCGTGGGTACTTTCTCCAGCAAGTACAGGGGCAGAAAAGTCCTGATGCAAAGTCATTGTCGTATCCTCAGCATACGACCCTGTGACATCTACACTCCCCAGAGTAGAGGCATCTAAAGCTTTGACATCAGCTTCCCCAAACAGGATCTACGTTCCCCAACAAAGTTCCTTCAGAGAATCGACATCTATATTCCCCGACCAAATTTAAAAATCGCAAGCGGTTCGTAAAGTTGTCTCCCAAGTAGAGTTTATTTCTCTGAATACAGAAGCTCAATCCCTAACAGAGTTTATTCCTCAGTCTATGGAAGTTCATCCCCCAGCGGAGTTTATCTCTCTGAATCGGCAAGATATTCCAACAAAGCATCTCCTCTCTCAAACAGAGTTATTCCCCCGCAGAGTTATTCTCAAAATAGTCTCTCCCCTGGCAGAGTAGCTGTAAACAAGGAGCAAATCTCCACCATAGTCATCTCCGTTCACCGTCCCCAGCGGAAGTAGAAGAACCACTATTTCTACAATGATCAGGAATGTAATTCCCAATACTCTCCAACAGCAGTCAGGGATTTATTTTCCCAAACTCGGACGTGCCATAATAGCATTTTATGTTCATATATCATGACGTGCGCATACATATCGCATACAACATAATCTCATTTATTTTGAGAACGCCATCATACAACACATTTCATGCATCATATACCATTAATCATGTAACTTCTTAGGAAAGATGGTTATCATCAACAACTTCCAGCAAGTTCAGGATTAGCTCCTGAAACTAAACAGAGTAATTATCTACCCGATCAAATGCAGCTTTACACAGGTTCGTCACGAAGCAATCTTACCCGGGTTTCTCCTAAATGCAGCTTCACACGGATTTATCCTGAAAAATCTTACACGGGTCTTTTCTCATACATTTCCGAATGAAGTTTTATACGAACTTATCAAAAAGTAACCTTACCCAGGTTCCTCCTGAATTTTTACATGAACTCATCCCTAAGTAACCTTACCCAGGTTCCTCCTGAAGTTTTACACGAACTTATCCCCAAGTAACATTACCCAGGTTCCTCCTGAAGTTTTACACGAACTCATCCCCAAGTAACCTTACCCAGGTTCCTCCTGAATTTTTACATGAACTTATCACAAAGTAACCTTACCCAGGTTCCTCCTGAAGTTTTACACGAACTCATCCCAAAGTAACCTTACCCAGGTTCCTTCTGAATTTTTACACGAACTTATCACAAAGTAACCTTACCCAGGTTCCTCCTGAAGTTTTACACGAACTCATCCCAAAGTAACCTTACCCAGGTTCCTTCTGAAGTTTTACATGAATTTATCAAAAAGTAACCTTACCCAGGTTCCTCCTGAAGTTTTAAACAAACTTATCTCAAAGTAACCTTACCCCGGTTCATTATGAAGTTTTACACGAACTTATCACAAAGTAACCTTACCCAGGTTCCTCTTGAAGTTTTACACAGACTTAGCCCAAAGTAACCTTACCCAGGTTCCTGCCGAAGTTTTACACGGACTTATTCCGAGGTAACCCTACCCAAGTTCCTCCTAAAGCCCTACACAGACTCATCACGAGCAACCTTACCCAGGTTCCTTCTGAAGTTTCACTCAGACTTATCCTGAAGCAACCTTACCTAGGTTCCTTCTCGGTTCAGATGCAGTTTTACCCAAACTCCTCACAAAGAAACCTTACCCAGGTTCCTTCTCGGTTCAGATGCAGTTTTACCCAAACTCCTCACAAAGCAACCTTACCCAGGTTCCTTCTCGGTTCAAATGCAGTTTTACCCAAACTCCTTACAAAGAAACCTTACCCAGGTTCCTTCCCATAAGCCCTACCATCCAGGTTCCTTCTCGTAACCTTACCATCCAGGTTTCTTTTCTCTTATCTCCAGACAACAATCCACAACAATGTAAGACTTGGACCTGATCAAACACAATTGGTTTCGAATTTCCCCAGTAAGTCGCGGTGCAGCTTGTACCCTGACCAAATATGCAGTTCACTTCCGCTTCCTCAATAAGGAGTTACTTCCCCAGTAGACTAACGGACAACTGAAGCTCCTAAAATTTTATTTCTCCCAAGACAGATACCAACATTCCTCATAAGATTCCTCATCAACAACAGGAATAGGAACTCCCATCGAAGGAATGTCTCAGGAAATTAACATCTTCTAGATGGCATCTTTAAGCCCATCTCCGACGATTATCCGTCATATCTTCCGGTTGGCATCTTTAAGCCCATCTCCAGTGACCTTCCGTCATCACCTCCAAATGGCATCTATAAGCCCATTCCCAAAATTATCTACACAGTCCAGCACCATCTCATACGAGTGCAAATTTATGGGTACTCTAGTGTTCAATCATCTTCCAACTTCAGAGTACAAAAGGTAGACAGCCAATCTACATCCTCAGGTTTAAGAAGATTGAACAGGGGCAGTTGTTGTACCCCAAAATTTACCCACTTTTCATACACGCATATTATTGGTTTTATGGTTATGGAATAAAGGTATATTTATCAAGCTTCTTCAGGTTACAAGTGACGTTTATTTCGCCAATGGATGTTCTCAGAGTATTTTCCGTGCTGAAGATCGGTTCGCCGTTTTGCAACGATTCGGGGTTCAAAGATTCACAAGTCCAACCCGTGACGTCATATTCAGGTGTTCGTTCGCCAAGATATCTCTGATAACGTATTCTAAAATTCAGGTTCGGCTCAAGAGTCAATTCTTTAAAGAAGGTCTCCGAATGTGTGAGTTTTCTCGAAGAAATGTGGTGAAAAATGTGATGAAAGTGCAGTTTTTACGCACAAAAAAATTCATAACTTCAAGATCGTGGCTTGTTTTGAACCCGTTCCGGTAGCCAAAATTTCGTGTTGACGTCATCTACATACTCATCTCTCACGGCTAGAAGCCAATTTCGATCATAAGGTCTTCAAAAATGTGGATTTATCAAGTATTTTCGTACAGAAAATTTGTGACAGAAGTTTATTTGTGTCATGTTCAGAAAATCATAACTTGGTCGATTTTCATCGTATCGAGTTGGTTCTGGCGCCAAAATTTCACAAATTGAGTTGGCTAAGTTTTCACAGGAGGTATTAAGTTCGAACGGTATCCAAAAAGCCTTCATTTTTTGCTCAGAGTGCGTGTGACGCGCCAAAAATCCTGAATGCTGAATATTATTTTATCTGGGCCGAAACTTCGAAAATTCATAACTCGGTCAATTTTTATCGGATCGGGCCCATATTTTTACACAAGGTCACTCACTCAGAGATATACAACTTTTCTTCCAAAGTCGAGACCGGGTTATACTTCGATCAATACCAGTTTTTTATTGAAGAACGTGTCAGAGTTGACACTGGAGCCTAAAATAAGTTTGTCTGAGACAAAACTTCAAAAATTCATAACTAATTCACTATTTATCCAATTGAGCCCATTTTCGGACAGGAGTTAGTTCTCGATGTCGGATACATTTTTTTTCACATTTAAACTTCAAAAATTGCACTTAAGCCCCTACGATTTAGCCTGGAACGTGACGGACTCAACTGAACATTGGAGGCCCAATTGCACATTCAAAGCCCATATCTTTGCTCTAATTTCCATTATATAATCTCATTCTTTTCATACAAAGAACAACACGGAAAAAAAACCCCTTGCCACAACCCTGTCAAAATATCAAATTCCTTCAAAAATCCTAAAATCCTAAAAACCTTAAAATCCTTGTTACAAACGCCCATCTCACTACAAACAAGCCATTCTTGTTACAAACCCACATCTCACTATTTCTCTAGTAAGGGTAAGACTATTTTGATCTCCATGATTAAAAGGATGTACAAGCATTCATACATGTCATATCAGTTTTAATATTACAAAATTTCATATATTTGCTTTATTTATATTTCATGATATAGTAATTTATTTAATGTGTTCATGAGATTCAACACTGCAGATTTAGACAGGGTCCCATGCAAGGTTATTACAAAATACTGAGGCCAAAATAGAATAACCACCAATGCATGACTCATGGCAAGGCAGACATCCTGAGGAGGCTAAGGGCGTGGGTTCAACAACGACCCCTATTGGTTTTGGTTTTCTTCCTTTCTATTTATCCTTTTACCTATTTTTATTCTTTCTGTTTAAATTTTTTTCATAAAACTTAACATTTTTCAGAAACCTTTGATTTTTCATAATAAACTCGAATAATTAATTTTAAGTTTTTTTAATTTTAGGTTTTAAATTAGTTTTTGGGTCAACACCCACCCCTGGCAATATGTATAATTTTGCTTATTTTTAACCCTTTGTGCATCATTTCTTTCTCTTTAATATCTTCCTTAAAAACAATAATTTCATATAAACTCTAATTTTATTTAAATAAAAAACCCTATTAATTGGAAAACTTAACCTTTTTTACAAACCCTAATTAATTTAGGTTTTAAACTTTTTTTATTATTATTAACTCTTTTTTTATTAACTCTTTAATTTAATTAATTAACTTTTTTTCTGCAAATTAGGAAAACAATTAGGTTTTAGGTTTTTTTTGTAATTAACCCTTTAATTAACCATTTTTTAACAAATTAGGATTAGGTTTTTGTTGTAGTTAGTAACAGAATTTTTTGCTTTTTTCATTTATTAATAAATTAAGTTAATTAACTTTTTTTTATTAAAGTTAGTTAGAATTAGGTTTTTTAATGAGTTTAAAATTATTTTCTACAAAAAAACACCAAAAACATTAGCTTAGAATTTTACGTTTTAATTTTTCCTTAATTTCTTTTTATTTATTCTTTTACATTTTAATTTCTAGAAAAAAACTGTATAGATCGCATTATCAATGTAATAACGTAGATTTATCTTTTCTCGCATTTTTTTCTAATTATGTAATTGCTTCCGGGATGTAATAGTTTTAGGATTTCTTTTCCACATTCTTCATTATTATGTAACTGCCCCAAAGCTCTGTAATAGCCTAGGTTTACATTTCCGCATTTACCTTCTGCTACTATATTTTATGCAATGCTTAGACTAATAGGATTGTATGGAAAGACCGGTAAACTAATTAAACATAGCATCACTTAATTACAAGATAAATATCTGAAAACAAACATTGTTGCACACTTGCACCCCTAGGGTACTCCTCACTTGGTTGCCTCGGAAAACAATGGTCATGTCCCTCGAGCGTACGGATATCTTAGCAAAAGAACCTCAATCTAAAAGTCATCATAAAGATCATAGTCCCTTAACGTACCTCGAGTTGCCTACGAGAAATGATCTTGTCCCTCGATGTTGCCTACGAATATATGATGACAGTCCCTTCGAAATGCTAAGGTATCCTTACATGTTTCCTTCAATGACCATTACGTCCCTCTCGATAGCCCCTCAAACTCCAACGACGGTACCACCTACTCCTTAATAGTGGGATAGCGTTGTCCAAAGGAAATAGAACAAAAATAATCTTTTTTCGAGTAGGTAGATGCTAGTAGGTACTTGCTCAAGTAAAAACTTTTCACACAAACACCTTTCAAAACAATTTTCAAAATAGTTTTCAAAACAAATTCGTCACACCCTTGAGGACTGATACAAGGGTTGTCACGAAGTAAAACATTTTCAAGACAAACGCACGCAAGAAATTTGAAAAATGAGCAAGTACCTAAGAGCCCATGAAAAACCATGGATAGAAAGGGTGCTAAAACCTTTCCTTTCTATAATCTACCACCCATACTCAGAAATCTCGAAAAAATGTATTTTTTGTTCTTTTTCCTTTTCCTGATTGGATAAAATAAAAGTCGGTGGTGACTCTTGCTTACCGCGACATTTTGCGAACAAAAGACGCAAAACGCAAACCAGTATTAAACAGTCGGTTCTGCCACCGTATCACAAGGTACATTATACAAATGCGAAAAGTAAAGTCCTAGTTACTATTACAAACTGGAAAGAAGTAACAATAAGATGAAAAGAAGAAAAAAATGCGAAAGTAAATAAATACGCAAACGAATTAAAAGGGACGTCTAAATCATAAGGAAAATGAATCTTTTGTTTGTTTTGTTTTATTTTAAGAGAATACAGCCTAAGTCTATTTAATTTTAATTTCAATAAGAGGTTAAAATGATTAATTAATTTATTTACAAAATTAACTTAATTAGAAAAATACTAGCCTAATGTTTTTTTGTGATTTTTTTGATTTAAATCTAATTTAAATTAAAAAAAAGTCAATAAAGAAATGAAAAAAAATAAAAATATAAAGGGGGCCTCCTTTGATCCAGGGAAAGATGGGGGGCTTCAGTGCAGAGAAGGTGCTTTTCGATCCAGGGGGAAAATGTGGCTTTTCGATCCAGATGGGAATATGATTTTTTTCGATCCAAGAAGGGATGCCTTGATTTTCGATCCAAGGATGGATGCTCCCTTTCGATTTGAATCTGCAAGACAAATATTATCCAAATAAAGATGCACGACCTGGGTATCGAACCCAGGTCCTTCAATCCTGCGCGTGTTGGGTCTATTCAGGCTGGATCTGCAACATGTGTTAGAAATAAAGCAAAATGCAGACCTGGGTGTCAAACCAAGGTCCTTAATCTTGAATACAGATCGAATGAACTACAAATGTTAATGTATCATGCAAATGTAAAGTATGATCTCTTTCCCATTCTTACCAATAGTTGAAAGCTTCGATTTTCCACTTCTGGACGTGGAGACACTTGCTTATGGACTGGTGACGATTGGAAAATATTCAGGAAACTTTCAAGAATATGTTTGCAATTTTGTGTGACTCTTTTCAGCTAGATCTCTAGGTCCCCCTTGGAGCTTGCTAATGTGCTCCTTATATAAAGGGGATGGAGGGGACAAGGGGGCCAAGGAATAAACATCCATTAAGTTTGTGTTTTAAGGCCATGAATATCATTTTGAAACGTTGCTAAAAACATGGTTTCTTTTCCCTTTTTGAATTTTCTATGAATCTGGACACATTTGACCCTTTCGAATGCCCTCCTTCGAATGACTCTAATTTCCTCCTTAGAATGGTTTTGATTGCCTCCTTTGAATGGATCTGATTCAGCTCCTTTGAATGGCTCTGATTTCCTACTTCAAATGGCTCTGATTCGGCTCCTTCGAATGGCTCATATTCATCTCCTTCGAATGGCTTTGATTGCCAACTTCGAATGACTCTGATTTAGCTCCTTCGAATGGCTCTGATTCAGCTCCTTCGATGGAGTCAATCCATATCAATTCAAATTACTCTGATCTTTAATGATTCTGAATTCAGAGTTTCTTTAATTAAGGCAATATTTGCATTATTTCGAATAGCCCAAAATTCTTTTCGTCAGAGCATTTGTCCATTTTGATGACCCTAGATTCGAATTTGTTCAGAGTTTCCTTCATCAGGGCTTCTTCGATTGAGTCTACTTGCCCTTGGTACTTGATTCAAACAAACTCAAACAAAAAATTTCAATCTGGCCAATTGAAAACTTATTTTATCACCACCTTTGAATGCTAATGCACAAGAGGCATGGGCCAGGCCACATGTAAGACCAAGACCCATCATAAGACAAAACTTGCATTCAGTGATTATGTGTCTATTTTGAAAGGCCAACAATATATGTCCTTCGAATGGGCTTTTGGAGTGCTCTTACAAAGGGGTCATATTTGTGTGTCATAGTGCAAAAACTGTGTTGAGGGGTCTTGGCTTTGAGAGCAAGCACAAAGGAATTCTTTGCCTTATGCATTGAAGTCAATTATAAAAGAAACTTATGCCCTTGTGAATCCAAAGCAAGCATGAAGGGGATTTTGCCTTAAATGAAGTTGGCATGCAGGAACCCACTTGTGAATCGAAGGCAAGCCTGAAGTAGATAATGCACATTTGAAGCCTTGTGAACCAAGCTTGGTCGAAGGAGGCCTAGCGCTCCATCAAAGACATTGTGAAATCAACCTTATTGAAGGGGGTCCAACGCTCAATCGAAGTTGGTGAGTCAAGTTTATATCGAAGGATTTATATGCCCAATCGAAGACTAGTGAGTCAAGCTTGTATCGAGAGATGCCAAACACCTAATTGAATATTAATAATCAAGGCATGATCAAAGAGTGCCAAATTCCTAATCGAAGTGCCTTGTCCCAATTCCAATCAAAGACATCTTGTTTATCCTCAAATATTTACATTTTATTTAAGCAATTGTTTGTAACCAACCATATAGGAGACAATCTTGGAAAACATGAGAGGGCAAATTTTGGGGTACAACATAGGGGATCAGAGTACTCTTAGTTCACCTTTAAAAATTTTAAAACACAAGTGTGTTGGTTAATTTTAAGAGAAGAGGCATCATCGTCTTATCCAAGTGGAAGAACATACTTACTACCCACGATAATGAGAAAGGATAATTTACGTCATCTCAAAGTGGAGTTTATGGCTTGGATTTTAAAATAAACAAAGCCTCGCTCAACACCCAAGTGGATATCTTGCTTCAGTACATATCATAGAATTATAGTAGTTCACATCACTACAAGGATTGACAAGAGTATAATCTTTTGAGAGGTAAAAAGCCAAAGTGGCGAAATGGTATGAATGAGATTGATTGACTTTTAGTATTCTCACAAAAAATGTCAAAGTATTATTAAGTTGGTTAAAGTTTGATTAAGAAAACATTTTTGAAAATGCATGGACCTAAGTCCAAGTTTATTATGAAAGTGGTTCAAGTTTATAAAACAAGAATTGTTTTGAAAAGGAGGGAAAACATTTTTGAAATTAAAGAAGATGTGAGGAGATGAAGGGACTATTCTAAAGCATAAGGTAAAAGCTAGGGAAAAGAACCTTCTAACCAACAAGAAGCCAACACTTGACACAATGAGTCAATGTAGAATTCCAATCCTTTAGATTTAAACCAAAAAAGAAAAAATAGAAAACCTCTTGAGAAAATTAAGCTTCAAATGCATTAAGTCTTTATAAAAAATGGGCAGAATAACGACTGTATACAGATGAATTCGCAATCACAGACAAAGAATATAATTAAAATAACCTGCACATAGAGAAATAAACAACCCAATGTCTTGGGGTAAACCCCAAGAACTCCAGACAAAATAGCAAAAGAAGTTACCAAGGTCTCAAGGTAGTCAAGGTCTCTAATCCTAAGTCTAAGAAGTCCACAACTCCAAAATTCCAAGGATAGTAACCAAATAGTCCAAGTAACCTTAAAGTTTTTTATTGTTAAAGTTTGTTATTAGGTATCTTCGAAAATAAAATGAAAAGCTCAAGTGAGCCAAACAAAATGACATAAAGATAAATGCTCAAGTGAGCAAAAATGAAAATATCATGAAATGTAAATGCTAAGATAAATGGTGCTTAAAGTAAAAGCATAAAGTAAAATCATAAAAATAAAATTCAATTGTTAATGAGTTAGAAATTAGAGGTTAGTTGAATGACCTTCTTAAAACTTGCATTTGAAAACACATTAAAAGATTGATAAAATCAAAGTCTCTCAACAACAAGTTTCATTTGCTTTTTGTCAAGTATATCATTCATTTCAAATTCTCAAGGCAACAATAAATGATCAGCGATGTTTAAATGATTCACTTAGTCCAAAATTTATGATGATTCATTAGAGGATTGGTAAGACCAAAGCCTCCTAACAATGAACATCAAGTTTATTGGATTAAAGGTTTCAAATTAAACATACTTGGGTTTAGAAACATGGGTTTGGGCCACGAATGATCATTTCTCCAATCTGGACAAATTTAGCGATATGTTAAGCAACCGTAAGTGAACTTATATAGAAGTCACACCTATTTTGAGGTCGGTTTATAGCAATCTATGTGCCATATGTTTGGAGAGATGATATGCAGATCATCCTCTAACAACATGTAACACAATGAGAAAGGGATAAGATGAAGAGGAGGGGATACATTTGAATCAAAAAATTAAGCAAACTATCATTAAAATCATCCATTCATTTTAGTAGAGTTAAACTCAACACTCAAGATCCAATGATGTTAATGAAGTTCATCATCAACAAACACATAGCCAGAATATATTAAAAAATAAATTGTATTTAATGAATAAGATAAAAAAGAAAAATGATTTTTAAATTATTTTTTAAAAGGAAAATAAAAGGTAAAATATCAAACCATATTCAAAGTATCAAAGAAAATTTTAAGGAGACCATAGAAAAATTAGAAATGATCTCAAATATTTTTGAAAAGTTTTTGGTAAATTTTAAAACAGAAAAGAATTTTTAAACTAATTAAAATCACTCAAATAAGTGAAAAAAATATCAAAAATGGTCGAAGTCAAGATAAAATTCTAAAAAAATTTCAAAAAGTCAGAAGTGAAGAAAATGATTTTTATAAAAAATTTTAGAATTTAAAAACATCAAAAACTATTTTTAAATAATTAAAAACAAGTCAATATAAAGGAAAAATTATAAAAAAAATCAAATATGAAAATAAAATCATGAAAAGATAAAAATCAGAAAGAGGATATTTAAAAATATTTTTCTGAATTTTTTTAGAAATTTTAGGTCAGAAAATAATTTTCTATGATTTTTTGAAGTTTGGTGTAAAAAACAGAAAATAAAAATAAGTTTAAAAAAATGTGGACCATTGGATGAGAGTCAAAACACGCTAGTAATCAGATCAAATGGATCAGGCACGCTGTGTATATCATGGTTAACTTTTAAAATTCTGGCGTGTTGTATGGAGTCTGACTAATAGAAGTAATTAGATCCAAGGGCTCTCAAATCGCGCGTATGATAAAGCAAACGTGCCAGATTGAATTCAAAAAATCACATGTCACACTTTCATTGGTTGAAGCACGACATGTAGGTTGTCTTCAACCTCCAGACGCCCTAGATTGGGATTCCTCAAACTATAAAATTAGAGGACCAGACCGGTACCATTAGATTCGTCTCTTTAAGACGATTCTAATGGTACCATCGCGCCAAATTTATATAAACTGAGCAAGGTTTAAATTGAGATAATGCAGATATAATAGTGAGCATGAAATTCTTGAATATCTCAATCAAATCTCAATGAAATTGCAAATTAAAAAAGAATGAGAATCAGAAGGATGCAGAGAGTATATTAGTCTTTTATTTGGATCGATTTGATCAAGAAATCTACCTGAACGAAGTAGCAAAAGGTGGCCCTGAAACTGGACTTCTGTAGATCAAATATATGTCAAAATTCTTGAAGGTAAGAGTATGGTTAGATTAGTAGAAGTTCAATGAAGCTAACTGAATGGGGCTTTTGGTGTTTTGGAGTGAGAATGCAAGAAATCAAAAACTCAAATTCAGAGTTCGTGTGGGATCTGAACAGGGGTCAATTGGCTATCAAAAGTTTAAGAATATGAGTGAGGGGTGATCCTTATTTATAGTTGATCATGATGTAAGGCTCAAGTGTGTGAATCGGAGGCAAAATCAATAAAATCATGTGAATCTGCTAAGTAGGAAAAGTGTGACTTCACATGACTCAAAACGCAGCAAAATGGATGGTTCAAGCGTCGTTTCTCATTATGGCAAGTTCTTAAACATGATTAGACACGGAATTGATCCTTAAACAGGATTGTATTGGGTTTAAACTGGTTTTCAAATTTGACTGAACATGAAACTTCAATTTCAAGATGCCAACTTCATAGCCATGGTGCCAACAATGTAGGGCACTATATGATGTGATTTTTGTAGCATTGGAGAGATATCTTGTCAAGATTTATAATGTGAAAAGAATGGTTACATTTTGTGTCTTGGATAAATAATTGTATATCTTTGAAATCAGCAAAAACACAAGGATTTTCCACACTTAGAAAATTTTTCTAAGTTTGGCATAAAAAGTGACTTGTAATATTTTTCATCCAAACAGGGTCTTCCACTCAAAATTTGTTTTTGAACAAAATATATGGCATGTATTAGATCTCTTAAATTACATTTTGAGATTTGAAACACTCAAAAACTCCAAGAATTGAGAAAGTTGTGACCTTGTGAAGTTGGTGAAAATCCATGAAATGACCTATAACCTTTTGAACTCTTAAGGCATCTTTTAAACATTTTCAAGCTTTGAACATAAAATAAAAGTTGATATTCACACTATTAAGATCATTATGGAAAAAGAATGGGCTTAAGGAGATAAGAATTGACCAAGTTATGATCTTTTGAAGTCAAACCCTAAAATTCAAAGGCCTTTCAAGGAGACTTGTAATCTTTCTCAATCATTAAGCATCTTCTACATAATTTTTTATTGAAACTTTTGAAGTGATTTGTTGAAAACCCTTCAAAATAAGCATATATTTGGAATGACTTAAAAATATCAAAATATGAGTGAGATATAACCCTTAGAAGTTCAAAAACCTAGCTCCTAGAGCACCAAAATGAATTGGAAAACCCTTTCAATTTTGACAAACTTTCTTGAACAATTACTTTTTCCATGTGAATAAATGTTGTAGAGGATGATAATGAGAATACATAACACCAAAAACCACTTCCCATTGTTAAGACTTGAGAGAGTTATGCACTTGTGATCAAGAAATCAAGAACTTGTCCAATTAGGTCAAACTGCTTCAATCAACCTTTGCATCTTTTGACTTTCTTTGACAAATTGAGGCATGATAAATCATAGTAGACCTTGTCATGATATTACTTTAAAGAACTCTCAGTTTTGAAGCTTGAATCTCAATGAAACTTTGTTGAAGAAGTCATCGACACAAACTCATGCAGCTATGAATCCATCTGATGAGATCTGTTGTGCCCTCACCTATAACATCATAATTTAGAGAAAACATTCATAGTATTTGTTAGTTAAAACTTAATGAACATAAAACATAGATGATCAAAATATAAAAATCAAGGTGGTTGGTGATTCCTCATGAGCAAACCTAAAGATAGGGAGATGAACCAAACCCAATTGTGATCATGATATGATTGAGTTGATATGAGATGATAGAGGAATATTAGGGGGAAAATTGGGGTACAACAGGGACACAAGGGATGACCAACTATAACCCCGTTCTCACTCTACTCCAGCTAGGATATGCCATGTGAAGTCCGCCTAAAAACAATAAAATCCAGGAATCTATGTTTTGCAAGAAGGGAGAAGATCTTGAGATGCTATTGAGAGTAGAGATTTCTTAGGATAAAATCTTCAGAAAGGGGAAAGACTTCTTCGGAACGAAAGAGCTGATAGCATACGGACCATATGTTGATTGGGTCAAAGAGAGGGTGAAAACGCTTCTGTTACCATTGGAAAAAGAGGATCCTTTATACCCGCAGCCTAATGAGTTGCATAATGATGTGCTCAAAGAATGATTCTACCAAGTGAAAAGTGAGAACTAACATCTTCGCATTGACCTGGAAGCTAAAGATATGGAGTTATACTTCTTAAAGGAAGAGAAGAAGGATTTAGCCCGCAAGATCAAAGGGCGTGAATAGCCAAGTGCTTCTAGGAAAAGATCCGGAGACGAAGACGACTCTACTTCTATTGATGATCATAAAAGAATTATTATTGCGATCGAGAAGAAGTACAAGAAAAGATGCCAAGACTGTTACATCCTCAGTGGGTCCAAGGCTGAATTAGAGAAGCGATACGAAGCTAAATTCAAAGGTTTGGAGAAGTAACTTCTAGATAAAAGCGCCTAACTCAATGAAGAAATCACCCAAAGACTCACAGTAGAGGCCCAACTCAATGGGCGTGGTACTCAAATGGCACAGGCCGTGGAGGAAATTGCAAGGCTTAAGAGCCAGATGGGAAGACAATGGTATTTTCAAGCTAATGAGAGCTAGATATTTAATTGTTACTTCATTTTTGCTGTAAAAAAAACCACGGCCAGGCTTGTTGGTCGGGGTTTCATCTGCTCTATCGTGTCATGACTATTTGCTTTGTATGAACTCAGTTACCTTGAGGTTTTTATGAATGAAAGCAGTTATTTCCATTATTGTACTCTCTCGATTATTGCCTATCTCTTATCACGTTGTCTCTTATTTTTGGTACTTGACAATACTGTTAGATACTCTGTAAATGCCTATCATATCATGCATATCATTCATTTCATGCATTACAGTTTAATTCATAATGGTCTTATTTTTTGGTTTTGCTTCTTCTTATCAGAGTTACAATATGACTTCTCTACATTTTTACCGCACTCGAGCTAATCAACAACGAATCATGGAACATTTTGAACATAACCAAAATTCACTTCGTAAGGATATGGACACCATTGGGGAAAGAACGAATCAGCTTATGGAGACCCTCCATGGTGTTATTTAGGGCCAGGAAGAACTCAGGCAGAATGTTGCCAAACTTGTCGACAATGCTGCTACTTCTGAGAATGGGGGACCTAAGACTGCAAATGGGGGGACTCCTAAAGGGAATCATCAGGTTATAGTGGATGATCATCATAATGTTATTGATCTCGATAGCCCTCAGAGTGATCTTACTGTTGACTTATATGAAACAGCCAAAATGTATCATGCTCTTGAAGAACGCCTCAAGGCTATGGAGACTTCCAATGAGCTTGGTTTCAATGTTGTTGCTATGTGTCTGGTTCCTGGGGTTATTATTCCTCCGAATTTCAAGGTTTTAGATTTTTACAAATATAAGGGAACCACTTGTCCTGAAACTCATCTCCACTCTTATTGCAGAAAAATGGCCGCATATGATGATAATGAGTCGCTGCTTATGCACTTTTTTTAGGACAGCCTAGCTGAGGCTCCTTTAGAGTGGTATATGCAACTCGAGCAGAATCATGTTAAAACTTAGGGATAAATTGATGATGCTTTCCTAAATGATCATCACTACAACACTACTATGGCACCTAGTCGTGCTCAGCTTTAGAGCATGTCACAGAAGACCAGTGAATCTTTAAAAGAACACGCCCAGAGGTGGCATGGACTAGCTGCAAGAGTCCAACCTCCCCTCCTAGACTTTGAGTTGGTTGATATATTCACGGATACCATGTGGGGTCCTTATCTTCAACATATGCTTGGCAGTACTTCATATTGTTTCTCAAACATGGTTATTATAGGGGAACATCTTGAGATGTGTGTTAAGGCTGGTACAATTCCTGGTGTATCTGGAACTAACAATAATAATTTTGGTAATGGTAAGAAGCCATATTCTAGTTTTATTAAGAAGAAGGAAGGTGAGTGAGTAATGCATCTATCGATAAAAGGAAAGCTACTTTTCAGCTTCCATATTATCCAACTCATGTTGCAGTTTCACAACAATATCATGCACCTCCCGGGAATTACCAGCAACAGAATCATATACCTACAGGGAAAATGGGTCAACAGAGACAACATAGACAACAAAGGTACCCAAAAAGAAAGTTGGATCCAATTCCCATGTCATAGGATCAACTCCTTCCATGGTTACTTGCTAGTCAGTTGGTTCAGCTTCGTGATCTTGGTCCTCCACCAGAGAATCTCCCAAACGAGTATGATGCACATGTGCACTGTGAATTTCATTCGGGGGCCCCAAGCCACTCGATTGAGAATTGTAGAGCATTTAAATATAAGGTTTAATACCTTCTATATGTTAAGGATATAAGCTTTACCCATGTTGGTCTGAACATTCAGAATAATCCCAAGCCTCGTCACAATGGGGTAGCAGCCAATGTTATTGGGTTTGATGATGGGCAAGATTTGATGACTCGTGTATATGGGATTCAGATGCCATTAGCAGTTGTGAGAGAATATTTTGTTGCAATAGGAGTTTTTGCAAGAAGTTCATGATTTCTATTTACAGTGTTCGTCCAATCCACAAGAGTGCACTAAGTTGAAGAGTGTTATTCAGAAGTTAATGGATGAAGGTGTTCTCCAGGTGGAGACGGTAGTCCCTAAGGATGATATTTCCATATTGGAAATTCTTTAATACCAAGCCGATGTCCTGAGAAATGTTCCAAAAGTTCCTTTGTTGATTCAAGTCCATGTACTTCTTGCACCAAATCAGGTTCTAGCTACTCCTTTATTGATTCAAGCTCCAATTTCTCCATTTCTTGTTCCTGTTCCAATTGATAATCCAAAAGCAGTTCCATGGGATTACAATGCAGTGAATATCTGTGGGAAGAAGGTTATTTTCCCTTCAATGGAAAACAGATACATTATCAGCATCGGGGAACTAGTGGTATAACTCGCAGTGGTAGGGTCTTTGCTCATACTCCACCCCCTCCCGAGGACACTATTGAAGAAATTCTAGCAAGAAGTAAGCAAGTGGTTAGTGAAGCTTCTAGACCATATTTCAATCAACAGATGGAATAGTTGATAAGAATCATTAAGAAGAGTGACTTTAAAGTGGTAGATCAGCTTAATCAGACATCGACTAAAATTTCCATCTTGTCTCTTCTCCTGTATTCTGAGGCACATTGTACCGCCTTGATGAAGATTTTTCATGGCTCCTATGTTAATCCTGAGATTTCTGTTTTCTAGTTTGAAGGGGTGGTCACCAATATTTCTGCAGGAAATTGTTTGGGGTTTAGTGATGATGAACTTCCACCCGAGGGCAGAGCTCATAATAAGGTTTTACACATATCTATAAGGTGCTTGGACACTTTGTTATCCCAAGTTCTGGTAGACACAGGCTCTTCTCTTAATGTGATTCCCAAACATACTCTATCCAATTTGAATATGGATGGAGTTATGATGAAGCCCAACACGTTAACGGTCAAAGCAATCGATGGTTCGAGGAGGTCTATTGAATGCGAAGTTGACTTGCCCATCATAATTGTTCTCATGTTTTCTACATCTCCTTCTACATCACGGATATTTGTCCCTCACACACATGTCTCTTAGGTCGCCCATGGATACATGTGGCAGGAGCTGTAACCTTGACTCTTCACCAGCGCTTGAAGTTTATTGTGAAGGACAAGGTCATTGTCATTGGTGGTGAAGAATATGTTGTGATCAATAATGTAAATTATTTTCGTTGTGTCGAGGTGGATGGGGAAGTGCATGAAACCCCCTCTCAAGAATTGGAGATTATTTCAGTTGATAGGGTTCTCGTTGTTTTGGAGAATAAGAAGAAATATGAAACTCTTATGGCCTCCTTGAATGATTCTAGAGCCATTGTGGAGTCCGGGGTCCCTAATGTGAATGAGAAGCGAGACAAGTTTGGTCTTGGATATCAGTCCCCTCCTCTGTTCAAGATGGTTTAGCCTTACCTAAAGGAAGACAGGTCCCCTCAATTCCATAAGTGTTTACCAGTGCTGGCACAATTAAATAAGGTTAGGTTCATCCAGTGGGTGATGAAGACGATGATACAAATATCTCTCAATTTATCTATCAGATTGCACCTGACCAAAAGCTCAATAATTGGAGGGCTATAGAAATTCATGAAGTTGTTTTCTTTGACATGTAATATTCTGTTTCAAATATGTCATATGCTCTGGCCAAGGTATATTGACAGTTTGTAGGAAAAGGCCCCCATGTGTTTCAATTTATATTTAACATTGAATGAAATTGCATTTTCGTATACAATTTTTTTGTTCCCTGCTTTTCTTTATTTATTTTTTACAAAAAAATGGAAATGCTTTTCATTTATTCTCTAAATATTCTCCTTTGCATTAACATTCTGAAATAAATCATGATTCATCAATAATGCAGGCCCGCCTCGAATTCCATTAAAAACGATAATGATACAGTTCCTTGCGTTAATATCCTTGGGAATCCGAATGTTCAAGCCGATAAAGATAGTGGGGAAGATTGTGAAATTCCTGAGGAATTGGTAAGACTCTTGAGACAAGAATAGAAAACAATCCTGAATCATCAAGAATCCATAGATATCATCAATCTCGGTACTGATAAAGTGAAGAGAGAAGTCAAGATAGGGGCTTCCCTGCAAGATGAAGAAAAGAAAGGGTTGATTGAGCTTCTTCGAGAGTACGCCAAAATCTTCTCCTGGTCATACGAATGCAAGTCTGGTTTGGACACTGACATAGTTGTGCACCGATTTCCACTCAAGCCAAAATGTCCTCCAAAAAATCAAAAGTCGCACAGAACTCGTTCGGATATGTCTCTCAAGATTAAAGTAGAGGCTGAAAAATAGTTTGATGAGGGTTTCTTGGTAGTGTGTGAATATTCAGATTGAATCACCAACTTGTATTTGTTCATAAGAAAGATGGGAAGGTGCGTATGTGTGTGGACTACTGAGATTTGAATAAAGCAAACCCAAAAGATGACTTCTCATTACCTCACATTGATGTATTGGTTGATAACATGACTAAGTCCTCAATTTTCTCTTTCATTGATGCTTTTACAATCAGATAAAGATGGCTCCGGAACATATGACAAAGACGTCCTTCACTACTCTTTGGGGTACTTACTGCTACAAAGTTATGCCTTTTGGTCTCAGAAATGCTGGTGCAACATATTAACGTGCTACAGTAACACTCTTTCATGATATGAATCATAAGGAGATTGAAGTATACATTGACAATATGATTGCAAAATCATAAACTGAGAAGGGACATCTGGTCCATCTGCAAAAGTTGTTTGCTCGTCTGTGAAAGTTCAGGCTAAGGCTTAATCCGAACAAGTGCACTTTTAGGGTACGATCTGGTAAACTACTTTGTTTCATCATAAGTCAACGAGGAATTGAAGTAGATCCCGACAAAGTAAAAGTAATACAGAATATGCCAGCACCAAAAAATGAAAAAGAAGTAAGAGGGTTCCTTCGGAGGCTAAACTACATAGCTAGGTTCATCTCTCATCTCACAGCTACTTGTGAACCCATCTTTAAACTGCTGCACAAAAAACAAAATGTTAGTTAGGATAACAATTTCCATGAAACCTTTAAAAGATCAAACAATATCTCTAGGATCCACCAATCCTTGTTCCTTCAGCGCTTGGGAGGCCACTCATCATGTACTTGACGGTTCTGGAAGGATCTATGGGGTGTGTACTTGGACAACATGATGAAACGGGACGTAAAGAGCATGCCATTTATTATATGAGTAAAAATTTAACCGATTGTGAATCCATGTATTCTTTACTTGAAAAAACTTGTTGTGTACTTGCCTGGGCAGCTCGACGTTTAAGGCAATACATGTTGACATATAATACGCTTCTGATATTGAAGATGGACCTGATAAAATACATTTTTGAGAAACCAACACATACAGGTAGACTCGACCGGTGGAAGATTATTATGTCTGTGTATGACATTTAGTATACACAAAAGTCTATCAAGGGTAGCATTCTTGCTGATCACCTCTCCCATCAGCCGTTGGAAGAGTATCAATAAATGAAATTTTATTTTCCCAACGAAGATGTCATAAGACTTGATAATGTTGAATGGGTTGACCCTAAAGAGCGGTGGACTCCCATTTTTGATGGTGCATCAAATGTTGTAGATCATGGCATTGGGGCAATACTGACTTCTCCCCATAATACTCACACACCATTTCGGTCAGGCTATGTTTTGATTGTATGACAATATGGCAGAATATGAAGCCTGTATAATGGGTCTTGAGGCAACCATTGATCTTAAAATCAAAATTATCGAAGTCTTCAGAGACTCCGCTTTGGTTATACACCAAGTGCGAGGTGATTAAGATACCAAGCACCGCAATTTGATTCCATACATGGATTATATACTGCAATTAATACCTACTTTTGATGATATTACCTTCAAGCATATTCTCAGAGATGACAATGAGTTGGAAGATGCTTTAGCTACTTTAGCAGCAATGTTCCAAGTAAGCTTTCTGAATCATGCGCCTAATATACATATTCTCAATTACAAGGAGCCAACACATATCTTTCCTGCTCATCGCCTCTCAACCGAGGATGTCTCTGATGAAAAGCTGTGGTATTATGACATCAAAAAGTACCTTGAGAGGCAAGAGTATCCCGAAGGTGCTATAATTTTTTATAAGTGTATGCTTAGAAGGTTAGCATCCATGTTCTTCTTATCATGATATGTCTTGTACAAGTGAAATTATGACTTGGTTCTGCTCAGATATATGGATAGACACGAAGCAGAGTTGATCATAAAGGAAATCCATGAGGGTTCTTTCAGGACTCATTCAAGCGGACACTATATGGATAAGAAAATTCTATGTGCATGGTATTTCTGGATGACAATGGAAAGTGACTGTTGCGCATATGGAAGTTGTGCCACAAATGCCAAGTGTATGCAGACATAATCCATGTCCCTCCAACTCCTTCGAATGTTATGACTTCACCATGGTTGTTCACAATATGGGGGATTGGCATGATTGTAGAGATTGAGCCAAGCACTTCGAATGGTCATAGGTTCATCCTCGTTGCTATTGACTATTTCACCAAATGGGTGGAACCAGCTTCTTACAAGAATGTAACCAAGCAGGTCGTTACTAACTTCATTAGAAAAGAAATCATATGTCATTATGGGGTTACTAACAGAATAATCACTGATAAGGGTTTAAACTTTAACAACAAAATGATAAAGGATTTGTGTGAAGAGTTCAAGATTGAACACCACAATTCATCGCCTTATCAACCAAAGATGAATGACACAGTCGAAGCTGCTAACAAGGACGTAAATAAGATTGTTCAAAAAATGGTGAGAACATACAAAGATTGGAATGAAATGTTGCTTTTTGCTTTACATGGCTACAGGAATTATGTGCGTACTTCAACTGGGGCAACCCCCTTTTCTCTTGTCTAAGGTACAGACGTGGTACTTCTAGTCGAGGTAGAGATTCCTCCTTTATGGGTTTTGATGGATATTAAGCTTGATGAGGCAGAGTGGGTTCAGAAAAGACTTGCCCAGCTCAATCTAATTGAAGAGAAACACTTGGCCTCCAACTGTCATGGTCAATTGTATCAAAAGAGGATGAAAAGGGCGTTTGATAAGAATATCCGCCCTTGAAAGTTTTATCCTTGTGATCTGGTCGTAAGGAAGATCATTGTGTAAAGCCATTCCGATCTAAGGGGAAAATGGACTCCCAACTATGAGGGACCATACATCATGAAGAAATCCTTTTCAGAAGGTGCTCTAATCCTGACAGATATGGATGGGGAAGACGTTCGACTTCTAGTTAATTCAGACTCAGTCAAAAAATACTATGCATAAAATACTCGCTAAGTCGAAAACCCGCAAGGGAGACTTAGGAAAAAATGGGCATCCCAGTGGACAGACAAAAAAAAATCCAAGAAAAAGTTAGGAATAAAATGAAAAAAAGAGAATAACCCACTAAGTCGAAAACCCACAAGGGAGACTTAGACAAAAATGGGTATCCCGCTGGATTATAAACCCGAAAGGGAAATCTAGGAAAAAAACGAAGGATCGTGACCGAGAGGCTGAAGTCTAAATACTCTTCACGAATGACCGTGTACATCTTTTGCACCTTGGTAGTGAACAGATTAATCCAACCACTACTCTTCAGAAGCAAGGCATTGAGACTATCAAGGATATGGTAACTGTAGCAATACTGGTTTTAATAGAAATTCGAGCATTTCTAATTGCCATTTTTCCTATTTTATTTTCTTTTCCTTTTTGCATCTACCTCATTTAGGAGTTGCCTCATTTTACAAACGCCTATTTACGGGCTAATTTTCAATCGATAAAGTTGTGTTCACCCAAAAAGCTTCCTTTATTATCATTTATGTCTTAATTTTTCATATGCAAAATGTGTTTAATTATTTATTGAACATTGCATTAAAAATATGGGGAATAATAATTTCAAGCTAAAATGAAACATGACTTTGGTAGAAATCATCCCAAAGGAGTGTCGTAGCATTCCAAACATTATTTTTCCTGTAGGTAGAAACCTATGACGGTCACCTTGACCTAACCAACATAGAAAAAGTCTTCCATATCCCCTGCAGATGTTCCAAACATACTCCTCGGCAGTAAACTAAACTTAGGCATCTGATGTTTTTGCGTGGCTCAACGCGCATGCCAAGCATAGCTCCCCAACCTTAGTAAAGTTGGGGCACTCAGAGTCTTTGTGTGATCCAGCGTATGTGTGATATGGTGGTAGATCCGACTATTAATACTGGTTTGCATTTTTTGTTCGCAAATGTTACGGTAAGAAAGAGTCGCCATAAAATTTTATTTTATCCAACAAAGGAAAAGGAAAAAGAAAAGAAAAAACCTTTTTTCGAGATGCTTCTGAGTACGGGGAGTAGATTATAGAAAGGGAAGGTGTTAGCACCCTTTCTATTCGTGGTTTTCCATGGGCTCTTAGGTACTTGCTAATTCTCTAAAATTGCTTGTGTGTGCTTGTTTTGAAAAGTTTTGTTTACTTCGCGATAACCCTTGTATCGGTCCTCAAGAGTGTGACGAATTTGTTTTAAAAACTATTTTGAAAAGTGTTTGTGTGAAAAGTTTTTGTTTTGAGCAAGTACTTAAGATTTCTACCTACTCGAAAAAAGTTTGTTCGTTTTCGTTTCCTTCAGACAGTGCTATCCTACTATTAAGGAGTAGGTATCTCCGTTGTTGGAATTTTAAAGGGACGTTCGAAGGGACAAAATGGTCTATGAAGGAAACAAGTAAATATACCTTAGCATTTCGAAGGGACTATCGTCATAAGATCAATTCGTAGGCAACTCGAGGGACTAATAGGGACTATGATCTTTATGACGATTTTGAATCGCGGATCATTGCTAAGGTATCCCTACGCTCGAGGGACATGACCATTATTTCTGAGGCAACCAAGTGCGGTAAATCCTAGGAGTGAGCATGTGCAAGTGTGCTTTTTTCAGTTAATTATCTTTGCATAATTAGGGTTTTCAACTGTATTAATTGTTGATTTTTCTTGCCATTCAATCCTATTATCCATACATCTAGGCAGTTTATAATCGCGGAAAGTAAAGTGCGAGAAATTAAAACCTTAGATATTACAAGGCCTTGGAGAGGGGGGATTACATAATAAAAAAAACCGGGCGAAATAATAAATGTGAAATAGTAAACTTAATTAACTATTACAAACTCGGAGCAGTTATAATAATTAATAAAAATAAGGAAAAAATAATGCGCGAAAGTTAAGCCGGGAACAAATTAGAAGCCTAAGAAATCTAATTAATGAAAAAATATTTTTGTATTTTTTATTGAGAAAAATAGTTGTAATTTGCAAGTTAAACCTAATTTACTAATTAATTTTATTTAACAAAATAATCAATGTTGAAATAATTAAAATAATTAATTTTCAAAAATTAATTTTAATTATATAAAAAAACTAATTCTATTTAATTTGAATTATGAAAAGAAAAAGTAATTAAGTTAACCTAATTTCTATTAAATTTTAATTACAAAAAAGTGTTTAAGTTAACCTAATTAAACTAATTAATTAAATGTAAATAAATATTTTATGAAAAAAACTAAACCTAATATTTTTTTTGTAATTTTCTGATTTTATGATTAAATTATAAATAAATAAAATGATTTTGTAAAGAAAAAAAATAATTAAGACGAATAGAATAAAATAAAATAAATAAAAAAGAATGGGATTTGGGCCTGATTGTGAGAAGCAGTTTAGGGGGTGTGCTGCCTGAATATGCCAAGGCCAAGCTTATTGGCCCAATTATCCTGCGTGGGATTTCGTGTTACTGTCTTTAGAGGGTGCACGATGTGGATGCAATCCTGATGCATTGGATCTGACTGGAGGTAGATCTGACGGTGAGATTTGAGGATGTATGATGAGCGTTGGGTAATGAAGTACACTGAATCTGGAATAAACAAATTGGAAAACAAGAAAATGGGGAGACCTGGGATCGAACCCAGGTGCTCCCTCTCAAATACCTCACCCTTTGCCATCTGCGCTGGAGTGCTTGTTTGAACATATAATAAAACGATTGGAATATATAGGAAATTAAATGCTACGCCCAAGAAAGTGCGCGTGAATTCAAACCGACCAGTGAGAGTTAGCCACCTCACCATCTCTTTCATTGATCTGTTGTTTTAGACAATAAACTTTTACCTACAACAGATTTCCGTCACTATAAGCTGTAGTGACGGATTTGGTTTGTAGCTACAACCCTGCGTTACTCAAAAACATGATACAGGAAATATAAATCAAAACCAATATAAGGGATTGTAGCGATAAAAAATGTAGCGGGGTAAATCGGAGATCGAATTATTGATTAATTCGTCTCACAAAAGCAAGAGTCGCCACCGCGCTTTATTGTTTCCAAAGGAAAAGGGAAAAGAGCGAAATAAAACCCTAAATATGCAATGTAAATATTAATAAAAATACAAAGCGTTTTTGAAAAGAGATCTTATGGTTCGGGGGTTGGTTATACAATGGGAAGGTACTAGCACCCAATGCATCTATAGTACTCTATAGGAACCTTTTGAAATATCTGTTTTATTTAAAATTGATCGCTTGATTGAAAATAAATCATTTTGGCCGAAAAGGAATACGGACGGGTTTTTGAAGATACGACGACCTAATGTCGAAGTTTTTGCTTAAAAGGTATAAGTCTTGAAAAGGTTGAAATTTCGAAGAAAGGTGAATATTTGAGGAAAAATTATCCTAAGTTTTAATGAAATGCGAAAATTCGCGCAGTTAGACTTGGAGACATGAAGTCAACAAATTTACTGTTTTTCCTTTGGATTTAAACATAAACCGAATAAACAAATAAATACACGGACAAAATATGCGAATAACGATTAAATAACGATAATCTAAATGATGGAATATTTTATGATTTTTTGGTTTAATGTTAACGGGAAGAAGGTATTTTGAATTTTTAACGCATTTTTTGATAAGGATAAAACAAAAGAATTATTTAACGAGGACGTGACGTTTTTTAGTTTTAAGTTATTAAGTTTTTTTTGATGTATATTGATATTAATATTAATAAGACGAGAAAATAAAATATATTTTTTTTTTAGTTTTTTATTTTTATATGTTTTAGGATTTTCGATTGATAACGAGGTAAGAAAAGATTAATTAATTACTAAAATATCTATAACCTTAAATTCCATATTTTTTATGTATATAATAAAATACTTATTTAAAAAAGGGTTCCAAATTAAGTTAAAAAAACTAACAATTTATCTTAATGAAATAAAAATAAAGTTCTTAACTTAAATCCAACATTAAGCTAAGATGTCAACTAATTAAAAAAACCTATTGAGACATATCTTTTGTTTTTTTTTTTTTAATATAATAAAATTATCAGTTAATTAATATAAATAATACTTCTAACAAAAAAGATTAGAGAGAAAAAACAAAAGGAAATATATCAAAAGTAAACAAGCAAAGGTGGATGGGCCAGGGAGCTTAAGGCCCAACGCAGAAGCTCAAGGAGGGGGGGGTGCAAAAGGCAGGTTGTGGGCTTAAGGGGAAAAGGGAGGCCCATCAGCTTGATGTGGCATTAGGGTTAATTTAGTTTTACAAGAGATTAGGGTTTGTGTTATGAGGCAGAAACGGCACGCCTCCCTTCTTCACGATCTTCTTCTTCGCCTCTCCTTCTTCAACCTCGCCTCTGAACTTGATGCTTCTCCTTGCTATGGCCACCCACTCCGGCCCTTCTTCCCTCCACTGAACGAGAAACGAGACGGTTAGGCGGAGACGGTAAGAGACGCGAATGATTTGTTACACTTAATTCGTTCTTGCATGTTGATTTGATTCTACGATTTCTGTTAAGTTTGATCTTGATTGATTCTTATGTTTGGTTATTAATGCTTGATTTGAGGATATTCGAAGAAATAAGAGAAAGGAAGGACCGTTACCTAAGTGGAGACGGAGGAGGAGGCTAGGGGGCGACGGAGGCCAGGCGGTGAGGAGAAGGGAGGCGAGCCCGCTACGGTGACCGGTATTTACGATTTTCTTCTTCTTGTTTGCTGCCACTGTATTGTGATGCTTGTTCTTGTTGAAACTGTCCTGTACTTCTTCCTCTTCGTTTGCCTACTGTGCTTTGTTGTCCTTCTTCTTCTTTGAACGTGATACTGCACTTGGTTTTTCTTCTCTTTGAATGGGTTACTGCGCTTGGTTTTTCTTTGAATGGGTTACTGCACTTGTTCTTCTTCTTCTTCTTTGAACGAGCTACTGTATGATGATTTTGTTTTGAATAAGGTTTTTTTGAATGATGCGGGCTTGAGAAATTGTTTTTTGAAAAGGCCAATGATGTTGATACTGAGGCCTAACCGGTTGCCTTAGAAATTTTCAGGTTTTTGGATTGAGGGAGTTCAAGCTTGAATAACAGTTTGACATGGTGATGAATGTAGGGATTTCGTGGGGTTTGGACAAGTTGATGGAAATTGGGGGCATAAGTTGGCTAGGCCATATTGATGGTGGTTTTAACTGGTTTTCTGTGAGATTATTTTGATATTTTTTTTCTGATAACAAGATGATGATGTTGGCTTGAGTGGCTCAATCGATTGTGCAAAGTTTGGCCATATGGTTTGGAAATGGTCTTTGACAGTATGTGTGATTATGCAGGTTTGCTGAGTCTTTTATGTTTTTCTTTGATAGCTAAAAATCTCTAAGTTTTTCTTGAAGGCTTGCTTGTGTATCTGCTGTGTTATTGATTCCCTTTTGTTATATGTTATAACAACTCCTCTCTTCTCTTTCGCTACAGGCTGGAGATTTTAAAAATGCCTTGGGATTCCTGGGCATTCTGCACTATGCTGTCCCTCCAATTTGTTTCTATTCTTCTTTTGTGTTATTATCCCTACTGGCTATATTTTAGTTTGTCTTGTATAACCTCTTTCTGCCTATGCCAAGCCTGCAAATCCCACACTTCTCCCTCTCTTTTTCTCTCAGTATAGCTTTGATAAAAGAGTGATAAGCTGTACTTTTTTCTGAAACTGCAATGGCCAGAAAATGATGAAAATGGAATTTCTATATTACTTGCATTTGTGGTTAAACTGCATGTTTTCCTCTAATACAAAACTTGTTTTGTCTTTCTGCTGTGTGGGCATTGGTTACGTAGCATGCTTGCATATGTGGAAAATGCATGGGTTTTGTATGCTTATGCTGTATGTTTGCATTTGGGATTTTTGAAAAAAATGTGATTAATTTAAACATGCAATTTTTGGAAAACATAAACTTGTGCATATGTTTTAAAATTCCTTTCTTTTTTGTGAACCGGGAGCAATCCCGTGATTTGCAAAAAAAAAGAGTAACTGATTCCGGCCATTGCATTTAATGATGAAACTTTAATAATTTCGCTTTTTATTCGTTTATTCGAATTCTAATTTCTTTCTTTTTAATTTTGCAGGTAACAT
Organism: Vicia faba; assembly: GCA_948472305.1. Classification (NCBI taxonomy): domain Eukaryota; kingdom Viridiplantae; phylum Streptophyta; class Magnoliopsida; order Fabales; family Fabaceae; genus Vicia; species Vicia faba. Next base: position 1,026,071,735 of record OX451738.1, read on the forward strand.
TAAGTGAGCGGACAAAACGCATTGGATCGAAAGTTTTAGAATTAGGATAGATTAGTTTTTTATTTCATTTTAGTTTTTTTGTAAATTTATTATTGTAATTTATTGTAATAGATACAATGTTTACATAATAACTGTACAATCAGAAAAATGAATAATAAAAACACTATTCGCCAATTAAATTCTTCTTTCCCTTTAATTATTTACTTATCGTTTACAATTCTCCAAACGAATAATAATTGAAAACAAATTTCAATTACCTACATTCAAGATAATAAACAGATAAATAAATAATTATCGTTGATCAACTAATATCTTCAATTATTTAATTCATCATTCATAACTAAATTATAATAATTAAAACAGGGTTTCAATTATTTAACTTAGAATGACAAATGATTAAACAATCGTTATTGACCAATGAACTTTTTCTGAATGCTTATTATATTATTCATAAACCTTTAAATTATGTAATAACTAAGAATAAATTCCAGTTACTTAAATTTAAGATAATGAGTAATAAATAAATACTGTCCGCACAATTAATGCGCCTCTTCTCTGATGTTCATTTTATTATCTATACATCTTTAAACTACATAATAATCGAAAATGAATTTCAATTATTTAAATTTTAGATAATAAATAATTAATGAACATCGTTTTAGCACGAATCGATTAAATGATTTAATGTTCAACATAAATAGCTCTTGGCCTGAAAAAGTTATGAATTTTAAAATCGATGGATCAAAACAAATGTAATGTAATAATGCAGGTAGGAGACGATATCTTAGGTCAAAATTTGGGGTACAACAGCTGCCCCTATTTAAGTTTCTTCTATCCGGAGATATGAAGATTGAAATCTTCGTTTCGACGAGATTGAAGGTACTTAAATACATAACTACGCAAATTTTGTCCTAAGATGCCGTCGTCATGTTTGGTATGAATGCAGCGATCGAACTCACAGAGAAAGATATTGTGAAACGAGACAATGTTGGGGGGAATCGAACACCAACAAAACACAGTGGCATGGATTATACATGACTGGGGAAACAAGCTATCGACTTCAAATGACAGACTCCTGACAGCGAATAAAATCGAGGGAATACAACCTCTAACCCTAACAAAAAGAGCACCTTGCATAGGCCATAACAGATTATTGATCCCAAAACAGTGAGTTCGCAACTCAAGGTCGATGGTAGACAGAGAGTATCAAATTGCTGGTAACTGATCACCGAATTCTGGAAGTATAGATTCGTAACAGACTTCTCTGCTAGATTTTCAAAGGTATACTCATTAATGCTGAGGTAATGAGACTGTAGATACGAAGGTTGTTCAAATAAAGAAAACTGTCGTTTGTTGTCGTCCAAAGAAAATACCGATAACATACAAGCTGCTCAAATAAAGAAGCTGCTGCTTGCTGTCGTCCAAAGAAAATACCGATAACATACAAGCTGCTCAAATAAAGAAGCTGCCGCTTGCTGTCGTCCAAAGAAAATACCGATAACATACAAGTTGCTCAAATAAAGAAGCTGCCGCTTGCTGTCGTCCAAAAAAGTAATAACGTACAAGTTGCTCAAATAAAGAGGCCGCCACTTGCCGTTGTCCAAAGAAAATACTAACGTACTGGTAGCTCGTGAAGAGCTGCTGCTTGTCGCTTTCGAAAAGACAAAATGACGCACTAGTAGCTCATGAAGAACTATTGCTCGGCGCTTTCAAAAGAAGTAAATAACGCACTAGTAGCTCATGAAGAACTGCTGCTCGGCGCTTTCAAAAGAAGTAAATAACGCACTAGTAGCTCATGAAGAACTGCTGCTCGGCGCTTTCGAAAAGAAGTAAATAATGCACTAGTAGCTCATGAAGAACTGCTGCTCGGCGCTTTCAAAAGAAGTAAATAACGCACTAGTAGCTCATGAAGAACTGCTGCTCGGCGCTTTCGAAAAGAAGTAAATAACGCACTAGTAGCTCATGAAGAACTGCTGCTCGGCGCTTTCGAAAAGAAGTAAATAACGCACTAGTAGCTCATGAAGAACTGCTGCTCGGCGCTTTCGAAAAGAAGTAAATAACGCACTAGTAGCTCATGAAGAACTGCTGCTCAGCGCTTTCGAAAAGTAACGTACAAGTTGCTCATGAAGAGCTGCCACTTGTCGTTTTCCAACGGTGTCTATAACGCACAAGTTGCTCATGAAGAGCTGCCGCTTGTCGTTTTCCAAAAGCAATCAGGAGGAAATTGCGATGATACTGGCAGAGAAATAAAATCTTCGTCAAAGAGAAACCTAAATCAATCCTTCCCGAGGGGATCAAATACTTAAAGGTGCAACATGAATGCACCAGCCGTCTAGGTCGCGAACTTACTGGGGAGAATCAAAGAAATAGCCTATGCAAGAGGCAGCAACTTCATCCGGGGATAACCTAGAGAGAAAACAGTCAAACAAGACTCCACCCGATGAGAAAGTAACTCAATTGGGGAATTCCTCGTATTCAGAAATGGGCAAGGTAGGCTAAGCCAAAATCATCCATGAGGATTAGCTCAGTTGGGGAATTTAGAAAGGAAGCACATTTTCTACCTAAGCTGACTTTCTACTTGGAAAGAACATATGTACGTTGTTCGAACAAACAAGGTATGACTCAAAATCAACGGCAAATATGGATATGCATGCTGATATGAGTGTACATGAATAAATGAATGTTATGCTGACAAAACAGACAGATGGAATATCTTGGAGATAATAAGATGTCACAGCAAAATAGATACTCGGCCAATCTCGAAAAGACGGAAGATAAACAGAACTGGAAACACACAGCAATGTCGGAGGGTATCGCGCTACAAGGTCCAAATCTTCTGAGGAGAAAAACATCCAAATCCAATCTTCTAACACCAATAGATCACGGTATGAGACAAAACGTACCACACTTCAGAAATCGCCCAACTAGAGATAGCCAAAACAAAGCTCAACTGGAACAGCTGGGGAGTCATCAAACTTAATACCATTGGAAACGCAAGTTTCCACAACCAACACCTTATGATGATTTTGAAACGGAACATGCTCATCATGTAAGGATAAACTACTGTACTGCCTTGCATTTCATGGCTTGACCATCCTTGGAACAAACTGTTAATATTCCTTTCGTTATTCACGACACATTTTTTTTAAAATAAGAACATTTTAAGTAAATTTGTTTCAAGTATTTCCATAAAAATTAAAATTTTGCCCACAAAAGGTAAATGCTCAAATTTCATTAATAAGAGGTTGTTCGCTAACAATGCGACCTCAACGGTTTACAAAAGCTTGGGGAAATAGTACATGAAATAAAAGGTCATACAAAAACAATGATCGCTATTCTCCCTAACAACTTTGAATTCCAGAATGTGTTCAGATGCCGAGACATGATTTGACCAGAAATTTGCCTAAGCGAAATACTTCTTGACTGCATCGGCGTTCAAGGGACGTGGGAGTTCTTCACCATCCATATTGGTGAGAATCATGGCACCTCCAGAGAAAACTTTCTTAACAACATACGGTCCTTCATAATTCGGAGCCCACTTTCCCCTTGAATCAGGTTGGAAAGATAATATTTTCTTGAGCACAAGGTCACCTTCTCTGAACTCGCGCGGTCGAACCTTCCTATCAAAAGCCTTCTTCATCCTCTGCTGATACAATTGACCGTGACACAACGCTGTCAATCTCTTTTCTTCGATTAAATTCAACTGATCATATCTACTTTGACACCATTCAGCCTCGGAAAGTTTAGCTTCCATCAACACTCTCAGAGACGGAATCTCAACCTCCACGGGGAGTACTTCTTCCATACCGTAAACCAGGGAAAATGGGGTCACGCCCGTTGAAGTTCGAACTGAAGTACGGTACCCGTGTAAAGCAAACGGAAGCATTTCATGCCAATCCTTATAAGTTACCACCATCTTCTGGACAATCTTCTTGATATTCTTGTTAGCAGCTTCAACAGCTCCATTCATCTTCGGTCTGTAAGGAGAAGAATTATGATGTTCGATCTTGAACTCTTCACAAAGCTCCTTCATCATCTTGTTATTCAAGTTCGAACCATTATCAGTGATAATCTTTCTCGGGATACCGTATCGACAAATGATCTGATTCTTGATAAATCTGACTACCACCTGTCTGGTTACATTAGCATAAGATGCTGCTTCCACCCACTTAGTAAAATAATCGATCGCTACCAAGATGAAACAATGACCATTTGAAGCTTTGGGTTCAATCATCCCAATCATATCAATGCCCCACATAGAGAAAGGCCAAGGTGAAGATATAACATTGAGGAGAGTCGGCGGCACGTGCATCTTGTCCGCATAAATCTGGCATTTATGACATTTCTTCACATATTTGCAGCAGTCGGATTCCATTGTCATCCAATAGTAACCAGCTCTCAACATCTTTCTAGCCATTGCATGTCCATTGGCATGAGTGCCAAAGGATCCTTCGTGTACCTCTTGCATCAGCATGTCTGCTTCACGTCTGTCTACACATCTGAGCAAGACCATGTCGTAATTCCTCTTATACAACACTTCTTCATTGAGAAAGAAACTGCTTGCTAATCTTCTCAACGTCTTCCTATCTTTGTTGGATGCCCCGGGTGGGTACTCTTGAGTTTGAAGAACTCGTTTAATGTCATAGAACCACGGTTTGTCATCGGTGACCTCTTCCACTGAAAACACATGAGCAGGTCTGTCAAGGCGCATAACTCGGATTGTAGGCACGTCGTTCCAATCATTCACTTGAAACATGGAAGACAAAGTAGCTAAAGCATCAGCCATTTGATTCTCGTCTCTAGGGATATGATGTAATTCCACTTTGTTGAAGAAAGTCAACAACCTTCTAGCATAGTCTCTGTAAGGGATCAAACCAGGATGACGAGTCTCCCATTCTCCTTTGATTTGATTAATTACCAATGCCGAATCTCCGTAAATATCAAGAATCTTAATCCTTAGATCCACTGCTTCTTCGAGACCCATAATACATGCCTCATATTCAGCCATGTTGTTCGTGCAGTCAAACTTCAGTCTTGCCGTGAACGGGATATGAGTACCTCGGGGAGTAACGATGATTGCCCCAATTCCATTTCCATAGGAATTCACAGCTCCGTCAAAAATCAAACCCCAACGGGATTCAGGATCAGGTCCTTCTTCAGGTAACGGCTCTTCACAATCTTTAGCTTTCAAGTACATAACATCTTCATCTGGGAAATCAAACTTGATGGATTGATAATCGTCAATTGGTTGGTGAGCCAAATGATCGGCTAAGATACTTCCTTTGATCGCTTTCTGAGTGTGGTACTCAATGTCATATTCAGATAACAACATCTGCCAACGGGCTATCCTCCCAGATAAGGCGGGCTTCTCAAAGATATACTTGATCGGATCCATTTTGGAGATCAACCAAGTAGTGTGATTAATCATATACTGGCGCAGACGGCGAGCAGCCCAGGCTAAAGCACAACAGGTTTTCTCAAGCAATGAGTACCGAGACTCACAGTCTGTGAATTTCTTACTCAAATAATATACGGCATGTTCCTTTCTTCCAGTCTCATCTTGTTGACCAAGCACACATCCCATGGAGTCTTCCAATATAGTCAGGTACATAATCAAAGGTCTTCCTTCCACTGGAGGAATCAAAATGGGAGGTTTAAGCAAATATTCTTTGATGCTATCAAAAGCTTTCTGACAATCTTCTGTCCATACACATCCTTGGTTCTTCCGGAGAAGCTTGAAAATCGGCCCACAAGTAGCAGTCATATGAGATATAAACCTTGAAATGTAGTTCAGTATCCCAAGGAATCCTCTTACTTGTATTTCCGTCTTGGGTGCAGGCATTTCCCGAATAGCTTTGACTTTATCAGGATCTACTTCAATACCTTTCTGACTGACAATGAAACCCAGAAGTCTTCCAGAACGAACACCAAAAGTGCACTTGTTGGGATTCAGACGGAGTTTGTACTTCCTCAAACGCTGGAACAACTTCAACAAATGCTCCAAGTGATCCTCCTCAGTCTGCGATTTGGCAATCATGTCATCCACATACACTTCTATCTCCTTATGCATCATGTCATGGAACAAAGCAGTCATGGCCCTTTGGTATGTTGCACCAGCATTCCTCAAACCAAACGGCATAACTCGATAGCAAAATGTTCCCCAAGGTGTAATGAACGCGGTCTTCTCCATATCTTCCGGTGCCATCTTGATTTGATTGTAACCAGAGAAACCATCCATGAAAGAAAAGACTTTGAACTTGGCGGTACTGTCGACCAATACGTCAATATGAGGTAATGGGAAATCATCCTTCGGACTAGCTCTATTCAGATCTCTGTAGTCTACACACATCCGAACTTTGCCATCTTTCTTTGCAACAGGCACTATATTGGCTAACCATTGAGGATAGACCGATGTAACAAGGAAACCTGCGTTGATTTGCTTCTGAACCTCCTCTTTAATCTTGTCAGCCATGTCGGGACGAGTCCTCCTCAACTTCTGCTTGATCGGTGGACACTCGGGTCTCAACGGTAAACGATGCTCCACAATGTCATTGTCCAACCCTGGCATATCTTGGTAGGACCAAGCAAACACGTCAACATACTCTTTGAGAAGCTCCAACATCTTCTCCTTAACTTCCGGGATAAGCAATGCTCCGACTTTGACTTCCTTTCTAACCTCTTCATCACCCAAGTTGACCAGCTCTACGGGTTCTTCAAATGGTTGAATGACCTTCTCATCATGCTCAAGCAAACGGGAAATCTCAACAGGAATCTCTTCATCATCCTCTTCTTCGGCTCTGAACACAGGGAATTCAAAGTTGGGAGAGGGCATAGGATCATTGTTTTCAATGGTTAAGTCATGAAGTAATCTGCACACATGATTATGCTTTATTTTAGAAATCGATTTGTGCAAATAAAACAAGGTGTTATTAATTAATTTTCATTGTTATTTCCCAGAAAAAGTGAAAAATAAAACAGCAGTGGACAAAATAACATTTTTATTCATTAAAAGGGAAATACTTGAAACAAAAAGCCCAAACATTTCTCTTTTGCCTTGGGTAGAGCAAAAGGAGTTATTTTTCATAGCCCGACACAAAATACGTTTCGCCTTGGGCAGAGCGATTTTTCAAAAGGAAAATAAACAAAACATTACTCGGAAATATGCATAACCACAGGAACATCAACAGCTATCCAGTTTTGGCAAGCCAATCCAGGCGTCACAAACACGGGCAAATCCTCCTCGGAATCATCATCTATGATAGCATCAACCTCAGGATGCACAAACCCTGCACTCCGGAAAACCTCTTGAATTGGACGAACAACCACCTCCTTCTTGACCCTTGCAGATATTGGGTGAAAACCCAAACCTTCCCCAGACTTGTTCTCGGGTAATGTCAACACCTGGCCCCATCCTTCGGCCGAATCACTTTCCACCACTCGCCGTGCATCCTCAAAAGAAGAGATGGATGCCCCCTGCTTCTTCACTGTATTCTTAGCAACAGATAGGCCTTGGAACTGGGTCCCAACATCCTCGTCAGCATCAATAAAAGAAAACGATGATAAATGGCTTACCACCATGGCCTGCTCTCCCCCAATCATCACTAGCTTCCCATGTCTTACAAACTTTAGTCTCTGATGGAGCGTGGAGGTGACTGCCCCAACATCATGGATCCAGGGACGACCCAATAAACAGTTGTAGGCAGCACGGATATCCATCACTTGGAAAGTGATTTGAAAAGTATGGGGACCAATCACTATGGGAAGATCCACTTCACCAATAACTGTCTTCCTGGAACCATCAAATGCTTTAACAATTACTCCACTAGGCCTCATAGGAGCACCTGGATATGAAAGTCGAGACAACGTGGTCTTGGGCATCACATTCAACGACGAGCCCGTATCCACCAACACACTTGATAAGGTATCGTTTCCACAACTTACTGAAATATGCAACGCCATATTATGGTTTCTCCCCTCCTCCGGGAGTTCTTCATCACTGAAACCCAGGTTGTTACACGAAGTTATATTTCCCACAATCCCATCAAACTGATCAACTGTCACATCATGGTCTACGGACGCCTGGTCCAAGACCTTCATCAAGGCTTCTCTATGTGCACCGGAATCTCTCAATAAGGCAAGCAAGGAAATCTTGGAAGGTGTTTGCAGAAGCTGGTCCACAATCTTATACTCACTTCTTTTGATAAGCTTTAAGATCTCATCTTCTTCAGGGTGAGGGATAGGTTCACTAGATCGGCCTATCTCAACCCTTGGTTCAACATTTCTTACAGGAATCTCCGCCGGTATGGGCCTCCTAACTTGAACTTCTAGTCTCCTCGACGGTACTGCGGCAAAAACACGCCCACTTCTTGTAACTCTACTCACATCGGCAATATTAACAAAAGACGGTCTGGTTGGTATGGGGACTTCTTCCCCATTCTCGATCATTGTGGCGTTATACTTGTACGGCACAGCTTGGTCTGAGCTGTAAGACACAGGGCCAGGTGGGTAAATAATCAAAGGATCAACAGACACAGTCTGGATGTTGTAAGCAATCTCTACTGATTCTGGCAAATTAAATTGTGGGGTGATAACATTCACTTCATCTTCCGGATTTCGGTCATAGGTAATAGTGATAATTCTCTGATCTAGCAACTTCTGAATGTCCTCCTTCACAATAGGACAATCATCTTCTCTTGAACAAAACTCACAAACGTCATAGTCATGTTGGTGCCTAACAAAGGCAAGTCTTCTCAAACTCTGATGTAACCTGATTAATGATTCTCTGATGTGCTCGACTTGAAAAACTCGGAACTTCCCCGGACAACCTTCCACCATATTCACAGAAGCTGCCCCATGTCGAGGCAAAGGATTATCTCTAACATTTGGATTAACATCCTTAAAAGACAAGATGCCATTCTTAATTAACCTCTGCACGTCCGCCTTCAGAGCAAAGCAATTCTCAAGGTTGTGCCCCGGCGACCCTTGATGATATTCACAGAATTGATCCGCCTTGTACCACGGAGAAGCACTGTTTGGTGCGACAGGAGGAGGTTTTGTTGTGATGAGATTCTTTCTGATGAGAGCGGGGAAAAATTCAGTATACGTCATAGGAATGGCATCGAACTGCGGTTTTCTGGGTGAACGGTTCTGATTGTTGAACGGATAAGCCTGTTGTCGAGGCTGCTGCTGAAATGGCCGTGGTTGAGTTGGTGTGATTTGATGAGATGGGGCCATCAAAGCTGGGCGGACAGCCGGAGTGACTGCCGCAACGTGAGAGTAACCTCTCCTAGGCCTACCTGGAAACAAAGCACTGACATCCTGCTCTTTTCTTTTCGGGAAAACACCTCCGAACTTCTTCGCGCTGCTAGACGGACTCCCTTCTTTAACCAAACGCCCTTCGCGAATCCCTTCCTCTAATCGCATGCCCATGCTCACCATTTCGGTAAAGTCACTGGGTGCGCTGGCTATCATTCTCTCATAGTAAAAGGACCCCAAAGTTTTCAAAAATATCTTAGTCATCTCTTTCTCCTCAAGAGGTGGATAGATTTGAGCAGCAATTTCACGCCACCTCTGGGCGTACTCCTTAAAAGATTCTCGGTCTCTCTGCGACATCGCCCGGAGTTGATCCCTGTCCGGCGCCATGTCAACGTTGTACTTGTACTGATGGACAAAGGCTTCACTAAGATCGTTAAAGTTGCGGATTCGAATGCTGTCTAAACCCATATACCACTTTAGAGCAGCACCCGTCAAGCTGTCTTGAAAATAATGAATCAACAAATCATGATCATCGGAGTACGTAGACATCTTCCTCACGTACATTGTCAAATGACTTCTAGGACACGAATCACCCTTATATCTCTCAAAGTCTGGCACTTTGAATTTCGCTGGAATCTTGACATTCGGAACTAAACAAAGGTCATGCGTACTCTTCCCAAACAAATCCTTCCCTTTCAATGCTCTAAGCTCCTTCTGCATTTCCTGGAACTGATCCTGAAATTCTTCCATTCTATCAAAAAGACCCAAACTTTCAGCGGGCTCGGCAGGATAAATTGATTCATTCAAGTATGGCACTGATTGGACCACAGGAGCAACAGTTGTCATAACTGGTTGCAGAAAAGGTGCTACAGACGGAATTACTGGCGGCATGGCAGTTGTCTCTGGTTGAGGAAGAGACAATGCAGACTGAAATATAGGTTGTACGGTAGGCTGATACCCCTATGGCACAAAGTTGTAAGGCATTCCCCACGGAAAACCTTTCGGCATCTGATGTTGAAGCGGAGAGTTGATTTGAGTTGCGGAGGCAGGAACTGTAACAATTTCGGAAACCACCGGAGTTGAAGTCTGAATCTCGGCAGCCGTAGCCGATGGCTGATTCTGAACAGCCACCAAACTTTCCACCAACGCTGTTAACTTTTCCATCTCGGCACGAAGTGTAGCAACTTCCCCACGAAGCTCGTGATTTTCCTGTTCCAAATCTTCCATTTTCCTCTGACGATTGGCCCGAGTGTCGTATCGGTGAGACAGCTTGACAACCTTCGGTGGAAAAAGAACAAGAATGAGACTCTAGAAAACATGTGATGTGGAATGATGCATGATGGCGGTGCAAATGATGACTCATTTTAAAAGTTTTTCAAGGAACTTTAGTAACTTTGCATACATCAATGGTAAAGGAATTTAGAACAACAAAATTCAATCCGTTAATCGAAAGAGATAAATTACAACTTACAATTTGGAATAGTAAATTACAACCTTGGGATAACAAATCCACTAATGAAAACAATAAATTACAACTTGCAACATGAAAACCATAATAAAGTGATAAATTGCATTTTTAAAACATGAAAGCAGTAAATTACAACTTGGAGCATGAAGCCCAAAATAATACAATAAATTACAACTTCGGAGCATGAAGCCCTTAATAAAACAACAAATTACAACTTCGGAGCATGAAGCCCTTTTACATAGTTTTACAAAATGACATCAATAAAATAAACTAAAGCTAAAGCTTACTCGGAATCCTCAGATGACGGACCAAACACCAGCTGTAATCGGAGCTTCTTGATCTTTTCTTCGTAAAAGTCTTCCATATCCTTCTTTTCCGCTATCAGTCGATCGATGATTTCTTCTTGCGGATTAGGAACGAGAGCCACGCTTACCGAACCTTCCCTTTTCCTTTTCCTTTCACTCGCGTACTTCTTCAGCAAGGCATCTTTCTGATGAAGTTTCTCATCGTGGTCAACGAACCGGCCGTCTTGAATAAGCAACAACTCCTTCTTTTCTTTCAACTGTCGAGTCAGGACTCGATTCTCATATTCGGACATATGGTACTTTTCCTTCCAAGCATCCCTCTCGGACTTCATCCTAGCCAGATTCCCTTGATATTCTCCTACATCCGCGATAGGGATAACAACAGATGATGGTGCGATGGCAGGGAATAAAGGTTTCTCAAGTCTATATGGCATCTTGAGAGCACAAGCCCTAGCACGGACCCACTGCAGGTAAGGCTCCAAAGAAACGGCACCTCTATGTCCCAGCATATCTCTCCCTTTCTTGTGGATATGGCGCCAAGCTCCTTCAATCTCCCTCTTAGCATCCTGATGATCTTGTCCTTCCTGAAGAAAGAAACCACTTACATGGATATTGTTCGGCTTATCTCTCATCGGGTACCCGAACTGACGGCGCGCTAGAACAGGGTTGTAGTTGATTCCACCCCTCGTACCGAGAAGAGGTACGTTGGGAAAAGCACCACAGCTATCAATGATCTCCACGTCATGGTAAACTCGATTGTACCAGTCAATGTCGAAATGAGTGAGAGCCATAATCTTTGGCGCCCAACGCGGTTCCTTCTCGAGATCCCAGAAAGCATCGGACCCAGGTAAATGCGAGACGTACCACTGATACAGTAACGGCACACAACAAATAATCATCCCTCCTTGATAAGAGTTTCGAAGATGGATGGAGTAGTACGTGTCCCCTAGCAGCGTAGGGACCGGATTTCCAATCAGGAAAACTCTGATGGCATTGACATCCACAAATTTATCAACGTTAGGGAATAAGAAAAGACCATATGCGAGTAAAGCAAACACGTCCTCGAAGGCAACGGTATCCTTTGTATCAGCAAAATAACGAGCTTTCTGCAACAGAAACTGCGCCGGCAAACCCCGGATTCCTCCTTTCGTAGTCATATTCTCCTCTATCTCTGATTTCTTCAGGTGGGTGATGGTTGCTATCTCGTGGGACTTAGGCTCCTCTTCTAATCCGGAAAAAGGAACACGGTCGGCGATCGGCAAACCGAGAATATAGGAGTACTCCTCTAAAGTAGGCATTAACTGATAATCCGGGAAGGTGAAACATCGGTACAGGGGATCATAGAACTGAACCAACGTGTTGAGGATGCCTTTCTTCATCTTGCGCCTCATGAGCGGTACGATGGACCCATATTTCTTCTGAAAATCTGTCGGACTCTCTATCTTCGGAATCAAACTCTTCAATTCTTCAATCTCGGGCTCCTTGAAGCTAAAGCTTCGAGTATTTCTCCTTCCAAGTTCCATAATACCCTGAGACGTTTGCAAAAATCATTCCAAAGTTCCTTGAAAAACGAGTTTGTTTACAAAGATGTTGATGAATGCATGAATGAATGATAATGCAACAGTCACACACAAGTTTGCAAACATGGGGTTTAAAGGTTCAACGTTCAGCATGGAGTCGAGGGTAAAGCCCACCCAAAGGTATGTACTAACGTTTCGATCACACCTGTAAGACAAGGTTCTAAGAGTTCCCAGAGTCTACATCCCTCTTTCGGATATTGTCAACGTCTTGATTACTCAATAATTAGCAATATTCTCAAGAGAAACTCGTCCGAGCGTAGCATCGCGTGACAACTACTTCCGAATTACTCCGTTGTAGTCTCCGCGCTACACCTAAAAAAGGCCAAGATGGGTTAGGGTTCTACGGTCCTCAACTTCTCGGGCTCCTAGGTTGAAAGTAATAATGTCTTCCCGATTACTCGGTAAACAAATATTAAGTTCAAGAGGGCCTTCCATTGAGTGGGGGATCTCATGCCTCCTTCTTCGGGATTACTCCCTCAAAGTTAACATGACTATACCGCCCGTCCTATTCCTTAAGTGTTACTTAATCCGGGTATAGGATTCGTCCTTTGCAAAAAACCCAAACACCCCAATTTAAACATATAATCAAGCAAATCAAATAATAGTAAACAGATAAAACAAATTAGGCTTAACCCACTTAGGGATGGACCAGCAAGAGGTCAATCTTTCCCCAGCAGAGTCGCCAATTCTGTAGCGATAAAAAATGTAGCGGGGTAAATCGGAGATCGAATTATTGATTAATTCGTCTCACAAAAGCAAGAGTCGCCACCGCGCTTTATTGTTTCCAAAGGAAAAGGGAAAAGAGCGAAATAAAACCCTAAATATGCAATGTAAATATTAATAAAAATCCAAAGCGTTTTTGAAAAGAGATCTTATGGTTCGGGGGTTGGTTATACAATGGGAAGGTACTAGCACCCAATGCATCTATAGTACTCTATAGGAACCTTTTGAAATATCTGTTTTATTTAAAATTGATCGCTTGATTGAAAATAAATCATTTTGGCCGAAAAGGGATACGGACGGGTTTTTGAAGATACGACGACCTAATGTCGAAGTTTTTGCTTAAAAGGTATAAGTCTTGAAAAGGTTGAAATTTCGAAGAAAGGTGAATATTTGAGGAAAAATTATCCTAAGTTTTAATGAAATGCGAAAATTCGCGCAGTTAGACTTGGAGACATGAAGTCAACAAATTTACTGTTTTTCCTTTGGATTTAAACATAAACCGAATAAACAAATAAATACACGGACAAAATATGTGAATAACGATTAAATAACGATAATCTAAATGATGGAATAGATGATGCAAATAATGCGTTTTTTATGATTTTTTGGTTTAATGTTAACGGGAAGAAGGTATTTTGAATTTTTTACGCATTTTTTGATAAGGATAAAACAAAAGAATTATTTAACGAGGACGTGACGTTTTTTAGTTTTAAGTTATTAAGTTTTTTTTGATGTATATTGATATTAATATTAATAAAACGAGAAAATAAAATATATATTTTTTTTAGTTTTTTATTTTTATATGTTTTAGGATTTTCGATTGATAACGAGGTAAGAAAAGATTAATTAATTACTAAAATATCTATAACCTTAAATTCCATATTTTTTATGTATATAATAAAATACTTATTTAAAAAAGGGTTCCAAATTAAGTTAAAAAAACTAACAATTTATCTTAATGAAATAAAAATAAAGTTCTTAACTTAAATCCAACATTAAGCTAAGATGTCAACTAATTAAAAAAACCTATTGAGACATATCTTTTGTTTTTTTTTTTAATATAATAAAATTATCAGTTAATTAATATAAATAATACTTCTAACAAAAAAGATTAGAGAGAAAAAACAAAAGGAAATATATCAAAAGTAAACAAGCAAAGGTGGATGGGCCAGGGAGCTTAAGGCCCAACGCAGAAGCTCAAGGAGGGGGGGGTGCAAAAGGCAGGTCGTGGGCTTAAGGGGAAAAGGGAGGCCCATCAGCTTGATGTGGCATTAGGGTTAATTTAGTTTTACAAGAGATTAGGGTTTGTGTTATGAGGCAGAAACGGCGCGCCTCCCTTCTTCACGATCTTCTTCTTTGCCTCTCCTTCTTCAACCTCGCCTCTGAACTTGATGCTTCTCCTTGCTATGGCCACCCACTCCGGCCCTTCTTCCCTCCACTGAACGAGAAACGAGACGGTTAGGCGGAGACGGTAAGAGACGCGATTGATTTGTTACACTTAATTCGTTCTTGCATGTTGATTTGATTCTACGATTTCTGTTAAGTTTGATCTTGATTGATTCTTATGTTTGGTTATTAATGCTTGATTTGAGGATATTCGAAGAAATAAGAGAAAGGAAGGACCGTTACCTAAGTGGAGACGGAGGAGGAGGCTAGGGGGCGACGGAGGCCAGGTGGTGAGGAGAAGGGAGGCGAGCCCGCTACGGTGACCGGTATTTACGATTTTCTTCTTCTTGTTTGCTGCCACTGTATTGTGATGCTTGTTCTTGTTGAAACTGTCCTGTACTTCTTCCTCTTCGTTTGCCTACTGTGCTTTGTTGTCCTTCTTCTTCTTTGAACGTGATACTGCACTTGGTTTTTCTTCTCTTTGAATGGGTTACTGCGCTTGGTTTTTCTTTGAATGGGTTACTGCACTTGTTCTTCTTCTTCTTCTTTGAACGAGCTACTGTATGATGATTTTGTTTTGAATAAGGTTTTTTTGAATGATGCGGGCTTGAAAAATTGTTTTTTGAAAAGGCCAATGATGTTGATACTGAGGCCTAACCGGTTGCCTTAGAAATTTTCAGGTTTTTGGATTGAGGGAGTTCAAGCTTGAATAACAGTTTGACATGGTGATGAATGTAGGGATTTCGTGGGGTTTGGACAAGTTGATGGAAATTGGGGGCATAAGTTGGCTAGGCCATATTGATGGTGGTTTTAACTGGTTTTCTGTGAGATTATTTTGATATTTTTTTCTGATAACAAGATGATGATGTTGGCTTGAGTGGCTCAATCGATTGTGCAAAGTTTGGCCATATGGTTTGGAAATGGTCTTTGACAGTATGTGTGATTATGCAGGTTTGCTGAGTCTTTTATGTTTTTCTTTGATAGCTAAAAATCTCTAAGTTTTTCTTGAAGGCTTGCTTGTGTATCTGCTGTGTTATTGATTCCCTTTTGTTATATGTTATAACAACTCCTCTATTCTCTTTCGCTACAGGCTGGAGATTTTAAAAATGCCTTGGGATTCCTGGGCATTCTGCACTATGTTGTCCCTCCAATTTGTTTCTATTCTTCTTTTGTGTTATTATTCCTACTGGCTATATTTTAGTTTGTCTTGTATAACCTCTTTCTGTCTATGCCAAGCCTGTAAATCCCACACTTCTCCCTCTCTTTTTCTCTCAGTATAGCTTTGATAAAAGAGTGATAAGCTGTACTTTTTTCTGAAACTGCAATGGCCAGAAAATGATGAAAATGGAATTTCTATATTACTTGCATTTGTGGTTAAACTGCATGTTTTCCTCTAATACAAAACTTGTTTTGTCTTTCTGCTGTGTGGGCATTGGTTACGTAGCATGCTTGCATATGTGGAAAATGCATGGGTTTTGTATGCTTATGCTGTATGTTTGCATTTGGGATTTTTGAAAAAAATGTGATTAATTTAAACATGCAATTTTTGGAAAACATAAACTTGTGCATATGTTTTAAAATTCCTTTCTTTTTTGTGAACCGGGAGCAATCACGTGATTTGCAAAAAAAAAGAGTAACTGATTCCGGCCATTGCATTTAATGATGAAACTTTAATAATTTCGCTTTTTATTCGTTTATTCGAATTCTAATTTCTTTCTTTTTAATTTTGCAGGTAACATTAAGTGAGCGGACAAAACGCATTGGATCGGAAGTTTTAGAATTAGGATAGATTAGTTTTTTATTTCATTTTAGTTTTTTTGTAAATTTATTATTGTAATTTATTGTAATAGATACAATGTTTACATAATAACTGTACAATCAGAAAAATGAATAATAAAAACACTATTCGCCAATTAAATTCTTCTTTCCCTTTAATTATTTACTTATCGTTTACAATTCTCCAAACGAATAATAATTGAAAACAAATTTCAATTACCTACATTCAAGATAATAAACAGATAAATAAATAATTATCGTTGATCAACTAATATCTTCAATTATTTAATTCATCATTCATAACTAAATTATAATAATTAAAACAGGGTTTCAATTATTTAACTTAGAATGACAAATGATTAAACAATCGTTATTGACCAATGAACTTTTTCCGAATGCTTATTATATTATTCATAAACCTTTAAATTATGTAATAACTAAGAATAAATTCCAGTTACTTAAATTTAAGATAATGAGTAATAAATAAATACTGTCCGCACAATTAATGCGCCTCTTCTCTGATGTTCATTTTATTATCTATACATCTTTAAACTACATAATAATCGAAAATGAATTTCAATTATTTAAATTTTAGATAATAAATAATTAATGAACATCGTTTTAGCACGAATCGATTAAATGATTTAATGTTCAGCATAAATAGCTCTTGGCCTGAAAAAGTTATGAATTTTAAAATCGATGGATCAAAACAAATGTAATGTAATAATGCAGGTAGGAGACGATATCTTAGGTCAAAATTTGGGGTACAACAGGGATCAATCAGGAATTTCATCCTAAGTCCATTAATCCCCAAAATTCCCTTCAATTTGTCCTGAAAACAAAAACCCCAATTTCAACCTTTCCAACCCTAATAATGGCATAAACCCATTCCTGCACTGAAACTCAAATTAGACTATTCAAACACCTTCATATGATGATCATGAACACAAAAATATAGTCTAATAGCATGTGTTGTACCCCAACATTTTCCCTCCCATATTTCTCAAAATATTTCAAGAAAGATCCTCAAGTTGCTCAAGATAGTCCAAGGGTTGGCCAGATAAGCTCTATCCTAAGGCAGTCTACCCCAAATTAGGGTTTCATGTTGCATCAAGGTCCTTGAGTGCAAGTGACCCCAAATTCTCAACATTGTCCTAATATGTTCTCAAGATCATCCATGTCAAGTTTCAAGCCTTGCAGAGGAAGTTTGCTCAGTCAATTGCTCAAAGGGCCAAAAATCGACTGTGTTAGGGCAAAAGTCAATTGTGACCCACATACAGTCAAACTTCAATATTTTTGGCCAACATCCTCATTTTGAAGTATATTTAATCATTTTATCAATGGTTGATCATGATTCATCAAGGATTGCTCACAATTCATCAAGACTCAAAAGTTGCTAAATTAGGGTTTTGTAGGAAAAGTCAACTCAAATTTGACCAAGTATAACTTTCTCATACTTTATGAGAAATGACACACCCAAATCTCATTTTGAATAGGATTAAATTCCCTACAATCCATATTCAGCTCCCAAGATCAAAATATGAACTCACAAGAAGTTATGAATTTGGACATTATAGGTCATTTTGAAAAGTCAACAAAAACACCTTTTTTTGTCAAAGCTTCATACATGAGCATGGAATATCAAAATGATATGATACTAAAAGGGTTTATTATAATACATCTCAAGATTTCTAAAAAGTCCAAGAACACCTCCAAAGAGTCAAAATTGAGGAAGTTATGCATTGTTGAAGTTGGACTTTTTTGCAAAATTGCCAAAAGTCAACTATGCCCAAAACTTCAAATTTTGCCAAATGGGCCCATTCTTTTTCACTTGTTTTTAGTTGGCATTATATCCCACGTGCTCTAGCCTTGGCCATGTGTCCATATCATATTTTTATTAATTATTTTGATTTTGATTTGAATTAATTTTATTTAAATCAAATAAAATCCAAAGCATTGATAACAATGGATCTTTTGATCGTTTCAGGCTTTAATCACAGCTAGCAAGCAAATAAAAATCGTATCAAGGCAATTGTGTACAAGAATATTGAATTTGGACCAAATTTGGAAGGTAGTTAAAGAAAATCAAATCAAATATCAAAGCATTGAAAGAGAGGGATTTGGACTGAGTTTGCAACCCTAATGTATTGTACAATATATAAGGAGGCGAGGCAGACAAAAATAGGGGTTGGAGATCAAGCATAGAGCCATAACCAAATTTGAAAAAAACAAGAAAAAGAGTGAGATCGAAACAGGGCTTAGAGGCATCCTCAAGGCTCAACACTTGTCTCAATTGTTTCCTGGAAATCTCATGAACCTAAAGCAAGCAAAACCACACGCTTTTAGACCCTCCCACGCGCTGTAAGTCATTCACGAAGCCGCCCTGTTCTTGATTTCGTATTTTGAAAATTAGGCATTGTTAATATGAAATAATTGCATGTTCGTGATCACCATACCATTTTCAAGCTTTTTACATTAGCCAATTTCATTTATATGACCTATATCATGGATCACCATTGCTAGGGTTTTGTGTTTGGTTTTATGGCTTTTTGTTTCAGGAAAAATTGGCCCTAATAATGGCCATGGTTGCAATCAGGAGGATGAGACGACCTCAACCATGGTCTTAGAATCCATTTTCGTGGCTTGTACGAGATTTTGGAATAGACACGACTTGTAGTGACGGCCAGCGTCCGTAGGTATAAGTGTTACAGATTTTTAGCTACGGAGGGAGGACAGGGATGATGTGTTGGCGCTCCCCCATTTGTCCATTCAAACAGCGCATGCATTTTTTTATTTTTCTGACCATTAATTATTATTTTTATATATTATTATTGATTTGTATTGTAAAAACAAAAAGAGCAACATGGCCTAGTGGTAACCACATCAGCGCTCAAGTATTAAAAGGCTGGAGGTCAGGGGTTCGATCCCTGCCTCTAGCAATTTGTCATTTTCTTGTTTATTTTCAGGGAATCTAATGCATACTCAAGCCTACCATCCACCATGGACTCTCACTCTTCAGCGCGCCAGATGGCCAGATCTGGTGGCCAATATTGAAGGAGCATCAAAAGACCAGTCAACGCATGTGCACTGGATTACAAAAAGTCCAATGGATCAGCATTATTGGGCCAGCCAATTGCTATTCACACACCCTCCAATCAGGCCCATTCTCTACTTTTTTATATTTTTTTGTTTATTTCATTTAATTATTTATTTTGTTTAACTTAATTCCTAACCAATAACATAATTTCCTTTTTATAAAAAAAAATCACAAAAAACATTTTTTTTACCCAATTAAATTTCAGAATTTTATTTTTTATTAATAAATATTAATTAAATTAATTAGGATATTAATTAGGCAACTTTAATTTATTTCGCAAATATTTAAAATTAATTAGAAATCATTAGGTTTTAACATTAATTTAATTATTTTATTTTCTTTCTTAAATTAACAAAAACTCCAAAAATATGACATTTAATATTTTTTCATTAATTAATTAATTTAATAATCAATTTAGCATTTAATTTTAGGATTTAATTTCTTTTCTTAAAAATAAAAACAACAAAAAACGCATTTTCTTTTAAAAGGGTCAAAACCTTAATCTCACATTCGATCCACTTCACTCGCGCGATTTATTTTTCCTTATTCAATTATTGATGTATCTGCTCCCGGCTTGTAATAGTTTTAATAGGACATTTATTTATTTTTCTGCTTTTTATTTTCAAAGGGTTGTTTTTGGCGATGTAAATACCCGACGCCTTGTAATAGTTAGTTTAAATTCCGCATTTTAATTCCGCAAATTATACAACTGCTAGATGTTTGATAATAGGGCTTGCATGACAAGAATGAATGCTAAATTTAAAACAGTTAGATCACCCTTAACATGTGCAAAGATAAAAATAACTGAAATCAACACACTCGCACATGCGCACTCCTAGGATACACCCCACTTGGTTGCCTTCGTACACGGTCATTGAGTATAGATCGTTTTAGAGGTCGCCCTCTTGTCTAAAATATCATAGTTGCCTCGAAATGGTTGACTCGGATATTCTTACCTCAAACAAATGATCTAAGACATTAGGGTTACCGCTAAGGCGTCCTAACATTGCTTTAGTGACCGTATGTCCCTCTTTCAAATTGACCCTCAAACTCCAACGATGGTGCTACCTACTCATTAATAGTGGGATAGCATTGTCTAAAGGAAAATAGCATAAAACGATTCCTTTTTAGAGTAGGTAGATTAGTTCTTAGATACTTGCTCATCCAAAACAAATTTTTTTTCAGACTTACACTTTTACAAATAAGTTTTCAAAAACACTTCATTACACTCTTGAGGACAGAAGCAAGAGTTAAATCGAAGTTAAAACAAAAACTTTTTCAAACCCACAAACACAAAGAAAATAATTTTGAAAAACAATGAGCAAGTACCTAAGAGCCCGTAGATAACTACGGATAAAAAGGGTGCTAATACCTTCCCTTTCTATAATCTACCCCCCGTACTCAGAATATCTCGAAAAAGGAATTTTTTTGTGCTTTTTTCCTTCCCTTGTTGGATAAAATAAAATTCGGTGGCGACTCTTACTTACCGCGACATTTTGCAAACACAAAACGCAAAACACAAACCAACATTCCAAAAACAGTCAGTTCTTCCCACCGTATTACAGAACTGGCGACTCTCTGGGGATTTAATAAATGGAGTGTACCTTAGGATTAGTTCATATTGTTTTCAATTGTTTGATCTGTTTGCTTTATTCTTATGGGTTTGAATCGGAGTTACTATAGATCCTAACCCGAATCTGGGGATACCTTTTAGGTAACTAGCAATAGACTGTGAGGGAACTGTATGGCGTATACCGATACGGTTGAAGTAGTAGCTACGTTGGTGTGGCACTTTAGTTTGTACCGATATCCCTTGTGGTGGAACAAGGAGAATATGGGGCTGCTAAGGGGTAATTAAGTACCAACTGACCTTAGAACCTATAATTGACCAACTTGGCCATAGAAAAGTAGCAGTATGCTACACTCATTGAGACCAAACTCTCGCGATGATTCTGGCCGCAAGAAAAGGTTGCCAAACTGGAATTATGACCGATCGAGGGTGGTCAGTGATATTGAGATCCTTTAGAACCCGATTACTATTATTAGGAAAGGTTGAACCAACTAAACTGAAAGAGGGTAATACCTAAACTCCATGCCAGCCTGAAATCTAAGGGCTACTGTATGACTTATTTTCCCTTACCATGTTTGTTATTTGTGAATACTTGTGGTGTGTTTCGATCATGACATCATGCATCATGACATTGCATGCATATTGCATCGGACTAACCATTTCAAAGACCAATGGGATTCATCTTTGTTCTGTTTTGCAGATCATGGCATTTATGCGTAGAAACACTATTCGGATCAGCTTTTAACAGATTCCTACTCAGCTTAGAGACTTGGTTGCAAAGGTGCCTGATACTTCCTCCTTTATCAGAAGACATGGTCACCT
Organism: Vicia faba; assembly: GCA_948472305.1. NCBI lineage: Eukaryota > Viridiplantae > Streptophyta > Magnoliopsida > Fabales > Fabaceae > Vicia > Vicia faba. The sequence continues at coordinate 1,026,093,717 of OX451738.1, forward strand.
CCTCAATTTGGTCACTTCCAAGCTGGATGAACAGATGATGAGTGTTTTGTGCCATTTCTTTGATCCATTATACCACTGCTTCACTTTCCCGGACTATCAGTTGGTCCCTACTCTGGAGGAGTTCTCTGATCTACTTGGTATTTCTATTCTAGAGCAGACGCCATTTACAGGTTGGGAGAAGGCTCTTAGGCCAAAAGATGTTGCTACAGCCCTACATCTGACAAAGGCTGAGGTAATGTATAACTGGGAGACTCGAAGTGGGACAAAAGGCTTCTTGGCTAAGTTCTTGGTTGATTAGGCTAATCAGTTCTGGGACAGTTTATACTTTCAGGCGTTCGAATACATCCTGACTCTTCTCATTTATGGTCTGGTTCTATTTCCAAATTCAGATTCCTTTGTTGATGTGAATGCGGTAAGGATCTTCATGTCCCGTAATCTTGTGCCCACTCTCTTAGGGGATATTCTACATGCTCTTTATGCCCGTGCTGCTCGAAAGCAGGGAACCCTTATGTGTTATGCACCATTGCTGGAGAGGTGGTTTATTTCTCCCCTCCCCAAATCTGTTTTGAAGAACAAGGAAGGCATGGGTTGGGCCTAAAGAATTATGTCCCTTGCTCACACGGACATCATCTGAAGCACTAAAGACATGGAAGAAGTAGCTGTTATTGACCGCTGTGGGGAATACCCCAATGTTCCACTACTGGGAATTAGAGGAGGGATTACCTATAATCCTTATCTGGCCTTGCGACAGTTTGGGCGAGCTAGGAGGGACGGACCTCATGAGTTGCTGATTCCGAGCATTGTCTTTGACTTCCAAGGAGATAGTGAGGAGCATCGCCGCAGGTTCATACGAGCTTGGAACAGGGTGCACTGGTCTGATCCACATGATTTAGGGATGAAGAACTCTCTTCCGATGGAACCGTATCTCCGGTGGGTTCGTACACGTGCTCAAAAGCTGGGAAAGCCGTACGAAGTTGTCTTACCAGTAATTGTTGAGACTGCTGATGAAGATGGGGTTCCTCCTACCATCCTCCATCCATACAGGCCTACTAACATTGGGGAATTAAAGAGGTCCTGGATCCGGCTAAGAGAAGAACGGGATACTTACAGAGAAAAGTATCATGAGCAGGAGCGAAAGATCCTAAAGCTTACAAGGCAGCTGGAGAAAGAGAAGGTCCTTAACGACTATGTCAGCACCAACGGAAAACGACCATGGGAGCGCTAATTTGTCTTTCATTGTTTCTAGCTTAGATTTACTTTTCAGTATTTGGTTTTGTAACGCCTTAAAGGCATCTGTTAAACAATGATTTCAATTTTTTTATATAATAAAAGTGTGTTTCATTTTGGTTTACGAATTTGAATCTCCGAAGTCTTTGAAATCATATCATACGCATTCCATTCCCATGCACCTCATTACAGGTACCCTTACAGGTTTCTCATCTTCTTCGTTGTTTATTTCAGCACATCATGTCTTCTGAAACATCAACTGATCAAGCCATCAAGGCTCTGCAAGCTCAAAACGCTCAGTTCCAGGAAATGTTCATGAACCTGGCCAAGGGTCAGCAAGATTTGAAGACTCTTATCTTGAAGGATAAGAAGAAGAAGAAGAAGACGGTCCTCCTGAATATGGGTCGCAGATTCGGGAACAATTTGTAGGAAGATATTGATTTGTCTCGCTCACATGGAGGGGGAGAGAATCAGGAAAAAAGGAGGGCTCCTAGCCCTGTGGTTTCTGACAATGATACCGACTTTGATGAAGACCAGTATCCTCCAGCTGAGGATAGGTATAAGAAACTTGAAGACCGGTTGAGCGCAATGGAGGTCCAGAAAGTGCCTGGTCTGGACTTTGGAGATTTGGGTTTGTCATTTGGGATGGTGATTCCCCACAAGTTTAAAGCACCAATCTTTGCTAAATACGACGGGGTCTCCTGCCCAGAGCTGCACCTCCGCTCGTATGTTAGAAAGATTCAACCATACACTGCCGATAAGAACCTTTGGATCCATTTCTTTCAAGATAGTCTTTCAGGGACTCAACTTGAATGGTTCTACCAACTGGAAGGAGCTAACGTCCGTAATTGGGAGGACCTTTATGATGCTTTCTACAAGCAGTACCAATACAATGCCGACCTCGCTCCCACGCGTACCCAACTTTAGGGTATGTCTATGGGTGCGAGCGAAGGTTTCAAGGACTACGCTCAGAAATGGAGGGACCTTGCTAGAAGAGTACAACCCCCTTTGGCTGATAGGGAGCTAGTGGATATGTTTCTGGGGACCTTGTCTGGCCCGTATTTTAATCATCTAATTGGAAGTTCATCGTCCGAGTTTACTGAGTTGATTATGACTGGGGAAAGAGTTGAGGCTGGTATCAAAAGCGGTAAAATACAGAAGGGTGCTTCATCAAGTACCGAAAAGAAGCCTTTTAAGAAGGAATCCAACACAGTTTACAGCTCAAAGAGCCATAACCGACCTGAGCGCCACCAAGCAGTCAATGCAGTTGTTATATCAAGACCTGTTGTTGCCCCACAACGCAATAATCAGCCAAGAGCTGAGAGGCCACGAAGACAATTCACTCAGCTCCATATGACCCTGTCTCAGATTCTGCCGCAGTTGTTAAAGACCAACTTGGTGATTCCAAAGGAAGCCCCGAAGAATCCAAATACAACATCACCGCTGTATAATCCGAATGCCCGTTGTGCTTTTCACTCCGATAGCCCAGGGCATGATACGAATGACTACTGGGTCTTGAAGAATAAAGTACAGGATCTGATTGATGCTAAGGAGATTGAGTTCGAAGCGCCTGAAAAGCCTAATGTTATGACTGCTCCTATGCCCAAGCATGGAGTGAATGTTGTAGATGAAGACTCGTTTGTGGTTTCTGTGAAAGACATTGCTACTCCATTGATGATTGTGAAAAAGAACCTTCTGTTAGCCGGTTTATTTCCGGGCTGTGGCGAAGGTTGCCATCTGTGTTGCGTCCTACCTACTGGTTGCCATCTTTTGAACTCAAGTGTCCAACGCCTGATGGATAACAAAGAAATTATGTTTGAGAAGACTTTGGTTCCATTGATTCCTTTTGACGACATTTCTATAATCACCATTTCCACTAATTCTTCCAAGGCTTCCTCGAGAAAGCCTGTTAGAATTACATCTGTTCCGAGAATCGCTCCGTTGATCATTACCATTCCTGGGCCTATCCCTTACACGTCAGATAAGGCTGTCCCGTGGCATTATGGGGCTGACGTATATTACCATGGGATTAAGCAAGACTTGAGTGTTGAAGAGGTTGGTACTGACATCAGCAATATTGTTGGATCTAGTAAAGTCACCCGCAGCGGAAGACTTTTATCCCCTGAGATCTCTCCAACAACTGTTCGGAAGCCTGTCGTTATTACACCTTCCAGTACATCTACTACTTCCCCTGTTCAAGTTCCAATCCTTACCCTTGTTGCCGAGTCATCTGACACTCAGGGCAAAGGGATCACCGGTGAGCCTGCCCGGACGGAGGCACCGAAGAAGATTACTGTTGAAGCCTCTAGACAAGAGATAGAGGAAATTTTAAAGATCATCAAGAAAAGTGACTACAATGTAGTTGAACAGCTGGGGCAAACCCCATCAAAAATCTCTATGTTGTCTTTGTTGCTATGTTTAGAAGCCCATGCCAAGGATCTGATTGCTTTCCTGAAAACAGCGCATGTGCCGCAAGAAACATCCGCTGATCAGTTTAAAGACTGCGTGGCTAGTTTGACCGCTGATAATGGGTTGGGTTTCTCCGACGCAGATTTTACTGCCAAGGGGAAGAATCACAATGACGCTCTACATGTTTCAATCGAGTGCAGGGGCACTACTCTGGCTCACGTATTGGTAGATACTGGGTCTTCATTGAATGTTTTACCCAAGAAAGCATTAGACCGGTTGGACTGTGAAGGGTTGGTACTGAAGCCGAGCAACATTGTGGTTAGGGCCTTTGACGGGTCCAAGAGGATGGTACATGGAGAGGTGGATATTCCAGTTATGGTTGGTTATCATATTTTCGCGTCTACATTCTATGTGATGGATATTCGGCCATTTTATTCATGTTTGCTGGGTCGCCCGTGGATCCATAAAGTTGGGGCAGTAACTTCTACCCTCCACCAGATGCTAAAGTACCCAGTGAAGGGGAAAATTGTTACAGTACGAGGAGAAGAGGAGTACATGGTGAGTCACCTCAACTCTTTTCGGTATGTGGAGATGGACGGGGAGTTCATTGAAACCCCGTGTCAACATTTTGAATAAGTTCCCCAGACGCTGGCGTCGACTGAAACTGTTACTGAAGATCCTCCAATGGAGATAGCTTCCCTCAAGGATGCCCGGGCTGTTGTTGAGAAAGGTGGGTGTGCAAATTGGGGCCGACTCCCTGACTTTGCACATAAGACTAACAAGTTTGGTTTGGGTTTCACTGCAGAAGCTCAAAGGGCTGTTCGGTGTGCGCGGATCAGAGGACCTCCCTTGTTTATCAGCAAATCAGGATTGAATGCCATTGAAGATGATGTTGAAGAGTCTGAGTTTGACAGCTGGATTTACCCAACTGCCGACGGTGGATTAAGCAATTGGACGGCGAAGGACTTCGTCTAAATTTCTTTTATTACCCAGTTATGAGAATTTTTTTTTTGAGTTTGTAAAAAACAATTCTTTTAAAGTTTACGGTCCGGTGCCTTACCCGAGGCACTGTGGCTTTGTTTGTGAGGGCTTTATATGTGTCATTACCATATATCATTAATAAAAGCATTAGACGTTTCTTGCATTTCAAATTTTGCGCTCTTTGTTTTTCTTTTTCTATCTTGCAAAACAGCTATTTTACACACACTCACATATACAGGTCTACATCCATTATGGATCCCACTGATAACAATTCTACTACTACCAGTTATGACTTTGAAAGTCCGATCAACTTAGCCGAAGACGAAGGTGAAGATGATTGTGAAGTACCTGGTGAACTTGCTAGACTGCTACTTAAGGAAGAGAGGGCCATACAATCGCATGAAGAGCCAGTGGAATTAGTGAATCTGGGGATAGAGGTAGACAAGAAAGAGGTCAAAATCGGTGCAAATCTGGAGTCTAGTGTTAAGCAACGGTTGACTCAGATACTGCGTGACTATGTTGAGATCTTTGCCTGGTCTTATGAAGACATGCCTGGGTTGGATACCGATATTGTGGTTCACCGCCTGCCTACCATGGAAGACTGTCCTCCAGTGAAACAGAAAGTTCGCCGAATGTGCCCGGAGATGTCTGAGAAAATCAAGGATGAAGTTATGAAACAATTTGAGGCCGGTTTTCTAGCAGTTACTTCTTACCCACAGTGGGTGGCCAACGTGGTTCCTGTGCCGAAGAAGGATGGTAAGGTTCGAATGTGTGTTGACTATAGGGATCTGAACATGACGAGCCAGAAGGATGATTTCCCTCTGCCTCATATCGACATTCTGGTTGACAACACCGCACAGCATAAGGTCTTATCCTTTATGGATGGTTTCTCCGGTTATAATCAGATTAAGATGGCTCCCAAAGATATAGAGAAGATAACCTTTGTTACTCAATGGGGTACCTTTTGCTACAAAGTCATGCCTTTTGGATTGAAGAATGTTGGGGCAACGTATAAGCGCGCCATGGTCGCTTTGTTCCATGACATGATCCATCATGAGATTGAGGTATACGTCGAAGACATGATTGCAAGATCCCAGACTGAAGAAGAACATTTTGACCACCTTCAAAAGTTATTTGACAAGTTGAGGTTGTACAAGCTGAGGTTAAACCCGAACAAGTGCACCTTCGGGGTGAGATCTGGTAAGCTGTTGGGTTTCGTCGTAAGCAATAAAGGTATTCAAGTGTATCCTGCAAAGGTGAAGGCTATACAGGAAATTCCAACTCCCCGAACAGAAAAAGAAGTCAGAGGCTTTCTGGGACGTCTGAACTATATTGCCCGATTCATCTCACACCTGACTACTACTTGTGAGAAAATCTTCAAGCTACTGAAGAAAGATCAAGTGGTAAAATGGAATGATGAATGTCAGGCCGCTTTCGAAAGGATCAAGGAATATCTCCAAGAGCCACCCATTCTGATGCCTCCAGTTGAAGGGAGACCTTTGATCTCATACTTGACAGTACTCAACAATTCAATGGGGCGCGTGCTGGGGCAGCATGACGAGTCTGGCTGAAAAGAGCATGCTATTTATTAACTTAGCAAAAAGTTTACCGACTGTGAGACCTGATACTCACTGCTTGAGAAAACTTGCTGCACTTTGGCATGGGCTGCTCGCCGGCTGAGACAGTATATGCTGACTCACACTACTCTATTAATCTCAAAGATGGATCCAATCAAGTATATCTTCGAGAAGCCTGCATTATCCGGAAGAATAGCAAGATGGCAGATGATATTGACTGAGTATGACATCTAGTACACGACCCAAAAGGCAATCAAGGGAAGTGTGTTGGCAGATCATTTGGCACATCAGGTAGTAGATGATTACCAGTCTATGAACTTCGAGTTTTCGGATGAGAATATCATGATAGTAACCGACTGTGAAGAACCTGGACCAGATGAAGGACCTGAGGAAGGATCCCGATGGTCTATGTACTTTGATAGAGCCTCAAACGCTTTGGGCAATGGCATTGGCGCCATGATCATATCTCCTAAAGGCTCTCATACTCCGTTCACCGCCCGACTATGTTTCAACTGCACCAACAATATGGCGGAATATGAGGCGTGCATCATGGGTCTTCGAGCAGCAATTGACCTAAGGATTAAGTTCTTGAGTGTGTTCGGAGATTCCGCTCTCGTGATCAGTCAGATCAAAGGCTAGTAGGATACGAAACACCCAAATCTTATTTCTTACAAGGAGTATGTATTGACGCTTCTTCCACACTTCGAAGAGATAACCTTTAAACACTTCCCTAGGGAGGAGAATCAGTTAGCGGACGCGCTGGATACGATGTCTTCTATGTTCAAAGTCAATTGGGACAACGAAGCTCCCCGGATTATCATAGAAAGGTTGGACGAACGTGCATATTGCTGTGACATTGAGACTGAAGAGATAGCAGATAAACCATGGTTTCATGAGGTGAAGAGGTATCTTGAGGCTCAAGAGTACCCCGAGGGTGCATCTGTTAATGATAAGAAGTTTCTGAGGAGGTTCGCGGTGAAGTTCTTCATCAGTAATGACATCCTTTACAAGCATAACCATGATTCAACCTTATTGCAGTGTGTGGATAAGAGTGAGGCAGAAAGGATTATGGTAGAGTTACATAAAGGTACTTTCGGAACTCATTCCAGTGGACATACCATGGCAAAGAAGATCCTACGGGCAGGATATTATTGGTCCACAATGGAAGCCGACTGTTATCAGCATTCTCGGACCTGTCACAAGTGCCAAGTCTATGCTGATAAGGTACACATACCTCCAGTACCTCTAAACGTCTTGACAACTCCTTAGCCTTTTGCAATGTGGGGCATCAACATGATCGGTGAGATCAGACCTACGGCATCCAACGGGCATCGTTTCATCTTGGTAGCTATTGATTACTTTACGAAGTGGGTTGAAGCAGCTTCCTTTGCTATTGTAACCAAGAACGTCGTGGCACAATTCATTCGGCACAATCTGGTCTGTCGAATGGTACAAATATCAACAATAAGATGATCACCGAACTCTACAAACAGTTCAAGATACAGCATCACAAATCTTCTCCTTACCGGCTGAAGATGAATGGAGCGGTCGAAGCGGATAATAAGAACATTAAAAAGATTGTGAAGAAGATGACGGTGACGTATAAAGATTGGCACGAGATGTTACCGTTTGCTCTTCATGGGTACCGCACCTCAGCGCGAACGTCAACAGGGGCAACACCCTATTCCTTGGTATATGGCATGGAGGCCGTCTTGCCCATTGAAGTTCAAATACCCTCTCTTCGGATTATGAAGGATGCAAGTTTGAGCGAAGATGACTGGATTCAGACCCGGCTTGATCAGCAAAACTTAATTGACGAAAAGAGACTTACTGCTATTTGTCATGGTCAGACGTACCAAAAACGGATGATCAAGGCGTTTAATAAAAAAGTCAGACGACAAGAGTATCAAGTTGGGGACCTGGTTATCAAGCGCATCATACTGCCACAAGGTGATCCCAGGGGCAAATGGACCCCTACTTACGAAGGACCATTTGTGGTTAAGAATATTTTCTCAGGAGGAGCTATGGTTCTAACCACCATGGATGGTGACGACCTTCCTCACCCCCGTCAATGCAGACATAGTGAAAAATACTATGCATAATCGAAGACCCGCTAGGTCGACTGGCCTAGGCAAAAATAAGGGCTTCCCAGCGAACCAAAAGGGTTCTGACAAAAATAAGGGATGAAAATGAAAAAATATGTACACCCGGCAAGTCGAAAACCTAAAAAGGCGGCTTGGGCAAAAAAGGGTATCCCGGTGGACTGAAAACCCAAAAGGGCGGTCCAGGTAAAATTTGGGATCAAAAGTGTAACACTATGTCTCATTAGATCACCTTGCAACCAGACTTCGGTATCGACTATCAAGCTCGGACGACACTAATCAATATGATCCACCTTCAACCAAGTAGCAAAGGGATGAGATGCTCGAGAACATAAAGGCAATAGCAGAGTTGGAACTCAGTGGGATTGTTCACATAGCTGTTTTTCTTTGTTTTTCACAAATTGTGTAAATTTTGTTTGTTCGGCGGCGTTCTTTTACTAGGACGTCAGCCTCTTCTACCAAACCGCCTATTTACAGGCTAACTTCAAAATCAATACAAGTCATTTTCACAAATAAATTTTTCTTTTCTCTGTTTTGTTTTACAAAGAACGTCCAATGTTCAGTTTTTGATATATGCATTTGACATTAATTTCTGCTCATGAATATTTACATACGAAACAAAAGACGATTACTCGTAATATCAAAAACAGGGGCAAACGAGAAATGTCCAAACCGTACAGTTGCTCTGTCCATCGAGTATAGAGATAGACCTAGATGGAGGAAACGATTGAAAGTACATTCATTCTTCGCAGAGTAAGAGAAAGACAGTGGTGTTAGCTCTCCCCAGCTGGGACTCGCAACTGTGAATGAATCGATAATATTCTCCTTAAGTAGAGTGTATCTACCATCAGCACTGAAAAGTCTTATCATCCCCGACGGAGTATAAAATATCCCCAGTGGAGTTTGGAATTTTTCCCCAGCGCAGTCTGAAAAATCTTCCCCAGTGGAGTGTGGAGAATCATCCCCAGTAGACTCTGGAAGATTGCTCCCAGTAGAGTCTAAAAGGTTATCCCCAGTGAAGCCGCAACTGAAAGATCATCCCCAGCGGATTTGATTCCTTTCACCAGCAGAAAATCGAATCCTCAACAGGATTCAGGATCACCAGCAATGGTAATTCATCCCCAACTGAATTTGTCAAAGGAATCCTCAGCAGAGCATCTCTTCCCCACAGAGTAATCTCCTCATCAGATTATTCCCCAGCAAAGTTATCCTCTCCTGCAGGTTTATTCTCACAATCATCTTTGTTCACTATCTCCGGCAGAAACGAAGAATTCGATTTTTTCTCCAGCAGCAATTTGGGATTTATTTTCCCCAGCTAAAAACATTACATTTCCATACATCATAACACATGCATATACGCATCATACAACACAATCTCATTTATTTTGAGAACATCATTGCTTGATACATATCATGCATTACATACAACTGACCTTTACATTTCAGGAAATATACGGTTAAATTCTCACAAAATTCAAAGCTATGAAGCTTTTTCCTCCGTTGAAGTACGGGCAAGTTCCTAAATCTCAGCAGAGAAGTTTTCTCAGTTGAATTACGGGCGAGTTCTTAAATCACGACGTAGATGTTTCCCCAGTTGAATTACAGACAAGTTCCTAAATCTCAGCAGAGAGGTTTTCTCAGTTGAAGTACGGGCGAGTTCCTAAATCTCGACAAAAGTGTTCCTCCGTTGAAGTACGGGCAAGTTCCTAAATCTCAGCAGAGAAGTTTTCTCAGTTGAATTACGGGCGAGTTCTTAAATCTAGACGAAGATGTTTCCCCAGTTGAATTACGGACAAGTTCTTAAATCTCAGCAGAGAGGTTTTCTCAGTTGAAGTACGGGAGAGTTCCTAAATCTCGACAAAAGTGTTCCTCCCCTGAAGTACGGGCAAGTTCCTAAATCTCAGCAGAGAAGTTTTCTTAGTTGAATCACGGGCGAGTTCTTAAATCTCGACGAAGATGTTTCCCCAGTTGAATTACGGACAAGTTCCTAAATCTCAGCAGAGAGGTTTTCTCAGTTGAAGTACGGGCGAGTTCCTAAATCTCGACAAAAGTGTTCCTTCGTTGAAGTACGGGCAAGTTCCTAAATCTCAGCAGAGAAGTTTTCTCAGTTCAATTACGGGAGAGTTCTTAAATCTCGACGAAGATGTTTCCCCAGTTGAATTACGGACAAGTTCCTAAATCTCAGCAGAGAGGTTTTCTCAGTTGAAGTACGGGCGAGTTCCTAAATCTCAACAAAAGTGTTCCTCCGTTGAAGTACGGGCAAGTTCCTAAATCTCAGCAGAGAAGTTTTCTCAGTTGAATTACGGGCGAGTTCTTAAATCTCGACGAAGATGTTTCCCCAGTTGAATTACGAACAAGTTCCTAAATCTCAACAGAGAGGTTTTCTCAGTTGAAGTACGGGGGAGTTCCTAAATCTCGACAAAAGTGTTCTTCCGTTGAAGTACGGGCAAGTTCCTAAATCTCAGCAGAGAATTTTTCTCAGTTGAATTACGGGCGAGTTCTTAAATCTCGACGAAGATGTTTCCCCAGTTGAATTACGGACAAGTTCCTCAATCTCAGCAGAGAGGTTTTTTCAGTTGAAGTACGGGCGAGTTCCTAAATCTCGACAAAAGTGTTCCTCCATTGAAGTACAAACAAGTTCCTAAATCTCAGCAGAGAAGTTTTCTCAGTTGAATTACGGGCGAGTTCCTAAGTCTCGACGGAGATGTTTCCCCAGTAGAATTATGGACATGTTCCTAAATCTCAACAGAGATGTTTTCTCAGTTTAAGTACGGGCAAGTTCCTAAATCTCGATAAAAGTGTTCCTCCGTTGAAGAACAGACAAGTTCCTAAATCTCAGTAGAGAAGTTTTCTCAGTTGAATTACGGGCGAGTTCCTAAATCTCGATGAAGATGTTTCCCCAGTTGAATTACGGACAAGTTCCTAAATCTCAGCAGAGATGTTTTCTCAGTTGAAGTACGGGCAAGTTCCTAAATCTCGACAAAGATGTTGAATTACAGACGAGTTCCTAAATCTCAGCAGAGATGTTTTTCTCAGTTGAATTACGGGAAAATTCCTAAATCTCAGCAAAAGTGTTCCTCCGTTGAATTACAGACAAGTTCGTAAATCTCAGCAGAGAAGTTTTCTCAGTGGAATTACGAGCGAGTTCTTAAATCTCAACGAAGATGTTTCCCCAGTTGAATTACGGACAAGTTCCTAAATATCGACACCTCGGTTGAATTACGGGCAAGTTCCTAAATCTCGAAACCTCGGTTGAATTCGGGCAAGTTCCTAAATCTCGACATCTCAGTTGAATTACGGACGAGTTCCTAAATCTCGACACCTCAGTTGAATTACAGACAAGTTCCTAAATCTCGACACCTCAGTTGAATTACAGACAAGTTCCTAAATCTCAGTAAAAAATGATTCCTCAGTTGAGTACGGACGATCGAAGTTCCTAAATATCAAACAGAGACGACTCACCAGCAGAATAACGGACGACGAAGCTCCTAAAATTCTACTTCTCTCAACAGAGATCAGACTTCTACCCAGCGGAATTTTCCTCAACAACAGGTATACAAGCTCTCCCTAAGGAATCTCTTATGCGATCGACAATCCTTCAAATTGCATCTTGAAGCCCATCCCCTCGTCAGCAATTTCCAAATGGCATCTGTAAGCCCATTCCTGATATCGCAAGGCAACTACAACATCATGCGAGTGCAAATTTCTGGGCACTCTAGTGTTCAATCCTCTTCCACCTTCGGATCACGAAAGGCATGAAAGCCAATCTACATCCTCAGGTTTAAGAAGATTGAACAAGGGCTGATGTTGTACCCCAAAATTTTCCCTCCCATATTTCTCAAAATATTTCAAGAAAGATCCTCAAGTTGCTCAAGATAGTCCAAGGGTTGGCCAGATAAGCTCTCTCCTAAGGCAGTCTACCCCAAAGTAGGGTTTCATATTGCATCAAGGTCCTTGAGTCCAAGTGACCCCAAATGCTCAAAATTGTCCTAATATTATCTCAAGATCATCCATGTCAAGTTTCAAGCCTTGCAGAGGAAGTTTGCTCAGTCAATTGCTCAAAGGTCCAAAAATCGACTGTGCTAGGGCAAAAGTCAACTGTGACCCACATACATTCAAACATCAAGATTTTTGGCCAACATCCTCATTTTGAAGCATATTTCATCATTTGATCAAGGGTTGATCATGATTCATCAAGGATTGCTCACAATTCATCAAGACTCAAAAGTTGCTAAATTAGGGTTTTGTAGGAAAAGTCAACTCAACCTTGACCAAGCATAACTTTCTTATACTTTATGCGAAATGACCCATCCAAATCTCAGTTTGAGGAGGATGCAATTCCCTACAATCCATTTACATCTCCCAATATCAAAATAGGCACTCACAAGAAGTTATGAATTTGGACATTAAAGGTCATTTTGAAAAGTCAACAAAAACACCATTTTTTTCAAAGCTTCATACATGAGCATGGAATATCAAAACGAGATGATACCAAAAGGGTTGATTAGAATACATCTAAAGCATTCTAAAAAGTCCAAGAACACCTCCGTAGAGTCACAATTGAGGAAGTTATGCATTGTTGAAGTTGGACTTTTTTGCAAAATTGCCAAAAGTCTACTATCCCCAAAACATCAAATTTTGCCAAATGGGCCCATTCTTTTTCACTTGTTTTGAGTTGGCATTATATCCCACGTGTTCTAGCCTTGTCCATGTGTCCATATCATATTTTTATTAATTATTTTGATTTTTATTTGAATTAATTTGATTTAAATCAAATAAAATCAAATAAAATCCAAAGCATTGATAACAATGGATCTTTTGATTGTTTCAGGCTTTAATCACAGCTAGCAAGCCAATACAAATAGTATCAAGGCAATTGTGTACAAGAAGATTGAATTTGGATCAAATTTGGAAGGTTGTTAAAGAAAATCAAATCAAATATCAAAGCATTGAAAGAGAGAGTTTTGGACTGAGTTTGCAACCCTAATGTATTGTACAATACATAAGGAGGCAAGGCAGACAAAAATAGGGGTTGGAGATCAAGCATAGAGCCAGAACCAAATTTGCAAAAAACAAGAAAAAGTGTGAGATCGAAACAGGGCTTAGAGGCATCCTTAAGGCTCAGCACTTGTCTCAATCATTTCCTGGAAATCTTAGGAACCTAAAGCAAGCAAAACCAAGCGCTTTCAGACCCTCCCACGCGCTGTAAGTCATTCACGAAGCCGCCCTGTTGTTGATTTCGTATTTTGAAAATTAGGCATTGTTAATATGAAATAATTGCATTTTCTTGATCACCATACCATTTGCAAGCTTTTTACATTAGCCAATTTCATTTATATGACTTATATCATGGATAACCATTGCTAGGTTTTTGTGTTTGGTTTTAGGGCTTTTCATTTCCGGAAAAATTGGCCCTAATAAGGGCCATTATTGCAATCAGGGGGATGAGACGACCTCAACCTTGGTCTTAGAATTCATTTTCATGGCCTGTACGATATTTTAGAATGGACACGACTTGTAGTGACGACCATCGTTCGTAGGTATAAGTGTTACAGATTTTTAGCTATGGAGGGAGGACAGGGATGATGCGTTTGCGCTCCCCCATTTGTCCATTCAAACAGCGCGCACATTTTTTTATTTTTCTGACCATTAATTTTGTTTTTTATATATTATTATTGATTTGTATTGTAATAACAAAAAGAGCAACATGGCCTAGTGGTAACCACATCAGTGCTCAAGGATTCAAAGGCTGGAGGTCAGGGGTTCGATCCCTGCCTCCTGCAATTTGTCATTTTCTTGTTTATTATCAGGGAATCAAGTGCATACTCAAGCCTACCATCCACATGGACTCTCACTCTTCAGCGCGCCAGATGGCCAGATGGCCAGATCTGGTGGCCAATATTGAAGGAGCATCAAAAGGCCAGTCAACGCAGGTGCACTGGATTACAAAAAGTCCAACGGATCAACATTATTGGGCCAGCCAATTGCTATTCACACACCCTCCAATCAGGCACATTCTCTACTTTTTTATATTTTTTTATTTATTTCATTTAATTATTTATTTTGTTTAACTTAATTACTAACCAATAACATAATTTCCTTTTTATAAAAAAAAAATCACAAAAAACATTTTTTTTTACCGAATTAAATTTCAGAATTTTATTTTTTATTAATAAATATTAATTAAATTAATTAGGATATTAATTAGGAAACTTTAATTTATTTTGCAAATATTTAAAATTAATTAGAAATCATTAGGTTTTAACATTAATTTAATTATTTTATTTTATTTCTTAAATTAACAAAAACTCCAAAAATATGTCATTTAATATTTTTTCATTAATTAATTTATTTAATAATCAATTTAGCATTTAATTTTAGGATTTAATTTCTTTTCTTAATAATAAAAACAACAAAAAAAGCATTTTCTTTTAAAAGGGTCAAAACCTTAATCTCACATTCGATCCAATTCACTCGTGCGATTTATTTTTCCTTATTCAATTATTGATGTATCTGCTCCCGGCTTGTAATAGTTTTAATAGGACATTTATTTATTTTTCTTCTTTTTATTTTCAAAGGGTTGTTTTTGGCGATGTAAATACCCGACGCCTTGTAATAGTTAGTTTAAATTCCGCATTTTAATTCCGCAAATTATACAACTGCTAGATGTTTGATAATAGGGCTTGCATGACAAGAATGAATGCTAAATTTAAAACAGTTAGATAACCCTTAACCTGTGCAAAGATAAAAATAACTGAAATCAACACACTCGCACATGCGCACTCCTAGGATACACTCCACTTGGTTGCCTTCGTACATGGTCATTGAGTATAGGTCGTTTTAGAGGTCGCCCTCTTGTCTAAAAGATCATAGTTGCCTCGAAATGGTTGCCTCGAATATTGTTGCCTCAAACAAATAATCTAAGACATTAGGGTTACCGCTAAGGCGTCCTAACATTGCTTTAGTGACCGTATGTCCCTCTTTCGAATTGACCCTTAAACTCCAACGACGGTGCTACCTACTCATTAATAGTGGGATAGCATTGTCTAAAGGAAAATAGCATAGAACGATTCCTTTTTCGAGTAGGTAGATTAGTTCTTAGATACTTGCTCATCCAAAACAAATTTTTTTTCACACTTACACTTTTACAAATAAGTTTTCAAAAACACTTCATTACACTCTTGAGGACAGAAGCAAGAGTTAAATCGAAGTTAAAACAAAAACTTTTTCAAACCCACAAACACAAAGAAAACAATTTTGAAAAACAATGAGCAAGTACCTAAGAGCCCATAGATAACTACAGATAGAAATATAATCTACCCCCCGTACTCAGAATATCTCGAAAAAGGAATTTTTCTGTGCTTTTTGCCTTTCCTTGTTGGATAAAGTAAAAGCTGGTGGCGACTCTTGCTTACCGCGACATTTTGTGAACACAAAACGCACAACACAAACCAGCATTCCAAAAACAGTCAGGTCTTCCCACCGTATCACAGCATGTATAAACATGAATGAGCAAAATCAAAGATTGAAGGAAAAACGATCAAATCGTGAGTATCTGGAGGCAAACGGGGATGCCTTGACGCGTGGAATTGATGCTGTTGGCTTTAGAAGGCGTCCAGGAACGTGTTGTCGGCCTTGAAATTGCTTGAACGAGACTAATTGAAAATCCGATTCTAACTTTTTTGCAAAAAAACTCAATGTTGTTCTTGATGTTTTTTACCTAGCTGCACACGAAAAATCCCCCCCTAGGCTTCACCAAGCTCAGTATATGTATTGAATCCAATTAGGTTAATAATTTGGATTCAATCTTAGGAATTGATGGGAAAAATATTTGATTTTAAAATCATATTGTTTATTTCCAAAATTGACCAAATCATGCCTTTTTCAATTCATTCAAGACTTGCACGCTTTGCTTGCTAACATATAGCATGTATCTTCATTCTTTAATGCTAAATCATCCAAATATAATTTTATATCATTTATTTGATTTAATTTGGATTTAAAATAATTAAAAATCAAAATAAATCAAATAAATAAGAAAATGATGTATGGAATGGTTTATGGGTCGTGGACTAGGCTAGGATCAAGATGCAATCATAAAAAGTTAGGCCCATTTGCCAAAAAATGCAGTTTTAGGCATTGTTGACTTTTGACAATTCTCCAAAAATGGCCAACTTTGACAATGCATATATCCTTCAATTTTGCCCTTAAGAGGGTGTTCTTAGACTTTTTAAAAAGCTTAGTATGTCCACTAAACAACCTTTTTGGTTTCATTTCAATTGGAACCTACATGCTCATGTAAGAAGCTTTGACCCAAAAGGTGTTTTGCTGACTTTTTGGGATAACCTATAATGTCTGAATTCATATCTTTCCATGAGTGCATTTCATGAACTTGAGGGATGAATATGAGTTATAGGGAATTGGATTCTCTTCAAAATGAGCCTTGGATGAGAAATTTCTGATAAAGTATGAAAAATTTATGCTTGGTCAAAGTTTGGTTGACTTTTTCCTGAGAAACCCTAATTTAGGAACTTTTGAGTTTTGATGAATTAGGAACTTTTCTTGAGGAATCAGGATCAACCCTTGATCAAATGATGGATATCACTTTAAAATGTTGATGCTGACCAAAAATCTTGAAGTTTGACTGTATGTGAACCACAATTGACTTTTGACCTAGTATAGTTGATTTTCAGGCATTTGAGCAGTTGAATGAGCAAACTTCTTGTTCAAGGCATGAAACTTGACATGGATGATCTTGAGAACATATTAAGACCATGGATAAGATTTGAGACCTTTGGAGTTCACCCATCTTGATGCAAATGGAAACCCTAGTTTGAGGTTCAATGTCTTAGGAGAGCATTTGTATGATCAATCCTTGGGCATCTTTGGGAAAGTTGAGGATTTCAATGAGTATGTTTTGAGTAAAAATGGGAGGGAAAATTTTGGGGTACAGCAAATGCCCATGTTCAATCTTATTAAACCTGAGGATGTAGATTGGCCGGTATGCCTTTCGTGATCTGAAGGTAGAAGAGGGTTGAACACTAGAGTGCCCAGAAATTTGCACTCGCATGAAGTAATACTGATTGGTGAAATCGGGAATGGTCCTACAGATGCCATTTAGAAGTCCATAGAGAATCGTCGGAGATGGGCTTAAAGATGCCATCCATAAAAGATATCGATTGCATGAGATTTCTTTACGAGAATTCATGTACCTGCTGCTGAAGAGGACTTCGCTGGAGAATGTTGATTTACGTCTAGGAAAATAGAATATAGGAGCTTCAGTTATCCATTACTCTACTGGGGAATTAAACTCTTAATTGAGGAGGTGGAAGTAACCTGTATGTCTGGTCAGGGCCCAGGCTGCACATCGACATACTAGGGAAAGGTGAAATCGACCGTAATTGGTCAGGTCCAGGTCTTATAATGTTATAAACTGTTGTCTGGAGATAAGAGAGAAGGAACCAGGATAGTAGGGTTACTTCGAATTGAAAGCCTGGATAGTAGGGCTATAAGAAGGAACCTGGATAGTAGGGTTACTTCAGGATGAAAGCCTGGATAATAGGGCTATGAGAAGGAACCTGGATAGTAGGGTTACTTCGGGATAAAAGCCTGGATAGTAGGGCTATGAGAAGGAACCTGGATAGTAGGGTTACTTCGGGATGAAAGCCTGGATAGTAGGTCTATGAGAAGGAACCTGGATAGTGGGGTTAATTCGAGATGAAAGCCTGTATAGTAGGGCTTATGGGAAGGAACCTGGATAGTGGGGTTACCTAAAGATGAAATCCTGGATAGTAGGGCTTATAGGAAGGAACCTGGATAGTGGGGTTACCTCAAGATGAAATCCTGGATAGTAGGGTTATGAGAAGGAACCTGGATAGTAGGGTTACTTCGAGATGAAAGCCTGGATAGTAGGGCTTATAGGAAGGAACCTGGATAGTGGGGTTACCTCAAGATGAAAGCCTGGATAGTAGGGCTTATGGGAAGGAACTTGGATAGTGGGGTTACCTCAAGATGAAATCCAAGATAGTAGGGCTATGAGAAGGAACCTGGATAGTAGGGTTTCTTCATTTGGCTATGTATATTAGTTGACCCATTTGATCTTAGGGAACTGATTTTCCATTAGCTGTATGTAGATATGACATGTATAAATGCTGAAATTGTTGGTGATAATTGTCTTTCCTGAAAAGATAACAGGGTTAATTATATGTGTGATGCATGAAATGCCTTGTGAGGTGATGTTCTCAAAATAAATGATATTATGCTATGTGTGATATGTATGCGCAATTCATGATGTATGTACATGAAATTCTATTGGGGACATGTCCGAGTCTGGGAAAATAAATCCCCGACTGCTGCTGGAGAGTATAGCATTCCTGATTGTTGAAGAGAATTGTGGTTCTTCTACTTCCGCTGTGGATGGTGAATGGAAATGACTGTGCTGTATATTTACTCTTTGTTGTTTGTGAATATTCCGTCAGGGAGAGACTCTGTTTGAGAATAACTCTACGGGGAATAATTCTGTTGGAAGGTGAACTTCCGTAGCTGAAGTAATAAGCTCTGTTGGGGATTGACTTTTGTATTCAGAGAAATAAACTCTGCTTGAGAGACAAATTTTATGACCTGCTCGCGATTATGAAATTCGGCTGAGGGATATAGGTGTCAGGTTTCTGAAAGACCTTGGCTAGGGAGAGTACTTCCTGTTTTAGTGAAGCTGATATCAAATGCCTTGATTGCTTTTACTATGTGGGGGAGTACAGATGCTACGAGGTCGTATGCACTGATGACCGTGTTTCAAAGTTGTCTATGCCTTGGTACCTGTTGGATAGAGTAACTGTCGCGTTTGACATTTCTTGTTTTTGCCCCTGTTTCTTAAGTTACGAGCAATTGTCTTTTCGTTTCTTATGTAAATATTTATGAGCAGCAAACATATTCAAATGCATATGTCAAGAATAAATCATTGGAAGTTCGTGCAAAACAAAACCGAAAAGGAAAAAACACATAGTTTTTTTTTTGTAAAAAAATGATTTGTATTGATTTTCGAAGTTGGCCTATAATAGGCGTTTTTTGTACAAGGAGGCTGACGCTCTAGTAAGAGAGTAGGGTGTTGACCCTGTCGACGTCCATGCTGAGGTACAATATCTATGAATAGCAAAGGGTAACATCTCATGCCAGTCTTTGTATGTCACCGTCATCTTCTGTACAATCTTCTTGATGTTCTTGTTAGCCGCTTCAACAACGCCGTTCATCTTCGGCCGGTAAGGAGAAGAGTTATGGTGTTGTATCTTGAATTGCTTATAGGGCTCGGTGATCATCGTGTTGTTGATATTTGTACCATTGTCAGTAATAATTCTCTCTGGAAAACCATACCGACATATCAGATTATGTCGAATAAACCGCGCCACAACGTTCTTGGTCACAATAGCAAAAAAGGCCGCTTCAACCCATTTTGTGAAGTAATCTATGGCCACCAAGATGAAGCGATATCCATTGGAAGCGGTAGGTATGATTTCTCAAATCATGTCAATGCCCCACATTGCAAAAGGCCACGGAGTTGTTAAGACGTTTAATGGAACCAGAGGCACATGCACCTTATCAGCGTAGATTTGGCACTTATGACAAGTTTGGGAGTGTTGATAATAATCTGCTTCCATAGTGGACCAGTAGTATCCTGTCCGTAGGATCTTCTTAGCCATGGTATGTCCACTTGAATGGGTTCCGAAGGTGCCTTCATGTAGATCTGTCATAATCCTCTCTGCTTCGCTCTTGTCTACACACCGTAGTAAGGTAGAGTCATGGTTGCGCTTGTAGAGGATTCCATTACTGAGGAAGAATTTTTCAGCGAACCTTCTCAGAAACTTTTTATCGTTGACAGATGCCCCTTCGGGATACTCTTGAGTCTCGAGGTACTTCTTCACTTCATGAAACCAGGGCTTTCCTGCCACCTCTTTGGTATCAATCTCACAACAGTGTGCTGGTCCATCCAACCTTTTGATGGTGATTCGGGGAGCTTCGTTGTCCCACCTAACTTTGAACATAGAAGACATGGTAGCTAGCACGTCCGCTAACTGATTCTCCTCTCGTGGGAAATGTTCAAAGGTTACCTCCTCAAAGTGTGGGAGCAATATCAGCACGTGCTCTTTATATGGGATGAGATTCGTATGCTTCGTATCCCATTCGCCTTTGATCTGACTTATCACTAAGGCTGAATCCCCGAAGACATCTAAGAACTTGATCCTGAGGTCAATAGCAGCTTTGAGACCCATGATGCAGGCTTCATACTCCTCCATGTTGTTAGTGCAATTGAAATATAGTCGGGCAGTGAAAGGAGTATGACAGCCCTCAGGAGATATGATTACAGCACCAATGCCATTATCGAGTGCGTTCGAAGCTCTATCAAAAACCATAGTCCATCGGGATCCTTCCTCAGGTCCTCCATCCGGTCCAGGTTCTTCGTAGTCAGCCACCAGTTGTTTACCTTGGGATTTGGTAAACAACCGCTGATCCTCCAAATGGTTACTTATTTGGTTACTCGCAGGATCGATCAGATTGATCCTATGGACATAGGTTGATTTTGAAGTTTAATTAATGTGGATAAGGCTTTAAGTAAAATGTTTAAAGTAAATTGCATAAAGGAAAGGCTTGGTAAGATAAACAAGGCTTGAATGTAAAGGTTCGACAGGAATCTTAAAGGGAAAAGGCATGTAAAATACTGGAAAAGTAAATGACTTGAATTAATAAATTGGTGTTTCACACATACATTTCTCAACAATTCGTTCGCTCACACTGGGTACTTGAATCTAAATGAGTGACTATGTATCTATTGTGAACACACGCGAGAAACTACACGTCTACTCCTATTTATACAAAAACATTCCAAGTAACCGTCGGGCAGTTACACTGCTTCGAGATCAAGCCACTTGTCACGTTCTCCATGTTCGACGCTCCAGATCCTTGCACGTTTACACGTAGTAACTGCTGGAAACCGTTTTCCCTCCAAAGCTTTTGAATTTCAAACTGCTCCACTCTGGACCATCGAACACGTTCGTCAAGAGACGTCTTCGACGAAAACTCCTTCGACGTCGAAGGCAATCAGCCTTCTTCCTTGGAAGAAATCTTCTAAGTATTTGGCCATCTTTCGACGGGCACTTCGACAGGCTTAGCCAGTCGAAAGCATCTTTCAGCTTTTAATGGCTGCCACCAATCAAAACAAAGGTGTCGAATTCAGGAGCCAACAAATTGCCCCCCAAGAATGCCTTATTTCGACTCTGAAAGAAAAAGGCATTCTTTGAAAACGCCATTCGACACTTGTTTTTTCCACGCTTAGTCACAAGTTAACTTGTGCACTTTTTGTTGCTTTTTACCAACTATTGGCAATCCCAAGAAACCATCATTGATTTGATCCTAGGACGTCACTGTCAGTACGGCGTGCAGAACCAAACATCACTTCATAATTTGTCATTATGACGATTTCAAAAAACGAGGACGCACGCTGCGTCTCTCTGTTTCTGCAGAAACGGCCAAAACAACAGGATGCTGCCACGCGTCCCACTAATTCCTGCAGCATTAAATGACATTTAATGCCCTCGTTATTGGGAATTCCTCCCACTACTATAAATAGTAGTGAATATCCCATTGTGGGACTTTTCACGCACACTAGCCTTCAAACTCCCTTGCTTTCTCACAAACTTGTTCTCTTTGCAGAAAAACTCTTTCTTTTCCAACTTCATCTTCATCCTCAACAATGGCTTCTGCTTCAACTGCCCCCAAGACTAACGCACCAACTGAACAACTTGCTAAACCCAAGGTCTTTGTAACTGCTCCGGTAGTGAACGCTACAGGGAAACGAAGGGTCCCTGAACCATCTGACATCTCCGTTCGTGATGCTTACTCGCGTCACTTGATGATTCCGGTTGGATACTCCAACCAAATCTTCGCAATGGCTGGACCCATGAACCCAAGCATCTCTGAAGCTCTAAAGATCAAGAGCTATTTCCCCATCGTCGAGAAACTTAAGCCAGTAGCATGCGCCAAGAAGGACGCAGAAGACAACGAAGACCCTACACACGAGAAGATTGACCTTCGTTTCTTCAACAGAAGTGTTAGAGTCTTCAGGTCCTGTCCTAATCTCACCCAGGACTATGTTGCTTGGCTAACAAAGCTGGAAAAACATCAAACTCCAGTCTGGAAGGAAATGGGAATCTTTGACCTAATAATGCTGTCGAAGACAGGCTTAAACTACTCCCCAGAGATGCTTATAGCTTCGCTGTTGTTCTGGGATAACTCTCACTTCACCTTTCACCTTCCATGTGGGATGTTAACCCCCACACTCTTCGACGTAGCGGCCATCACTGGCCTTCGACCAACCGGAGATTACTTCGACCCGGAGGAGATGTCGGAGGACCAAATTGGCTTTTCTGAGACGAAGCCAACATACACTACCTTTATCAACCATTATCATGACCAGTCGACAGACGCAGTGTCAGACGTTGAACACATAGCGTTTCTAGCCTTATGGCTAACTCGCTTCGTGTTCTGTTCGAAGTCTCTGCAAGTGACCAAAAAGATGGTCACTCTTGCCACCCAACTGCATCACCGCCAGAACATCTGTCTGGCAGAACTGATTCTGGCCAGTCTTTATGACTCAATCAGCAACGGGGTTACTCTTTTGAAGCATATCGAAGATAGGAACAGTTTGTTACTCGCTGGGCCTTTCTGGCTACTTCAACTGTGGCTCAACGCCACTTTCGAATCCTTCTTACCCAAGAAGAGTCAGATAAACGAACAAGCCCCAGCGATAGCTAATAGACGTATCGAAGGAATTAGGCTGGCTCTACTGACACCTGTGGAAGATGGGCTAGAGTTCCAACAAACCTTCACTAACTTCGTCCTGATGTTCGCTCGAAGGAAGGAATTTGTTTCGACTATGGCTCCATTCGCACAACGAAAGGTGGGGCCAGCATGGTTTACAAGGCCGCATCCCAAGGAGTCGAGTGGTCCCAATGTCGATGAGCACTCTGTACTTTGGGAGGCATTTCTTACCCCAAGGATTATGCCTCTTCGATTTAAGAGTTCTAAGACTCATCTGAGTCTGCTTGCCTATCAACCAAATCTGGTATCTCGCCAGTTTGGTATCATCCAAACCCTGCCTTCTCCCATTTTCCCAAGAGAGAAGTCAATGTTGTACTTCTGCAACGATTATACAGAAGAAGCTGCCACCAGACATATCGGAAGATATGCTGGTCGAACCATCCTCTCGCTGTTCAACTACCAGCTTAACTTCCTTTGTTCGCCATCTTTTGAAGAATGGTGGAGAAGCTATTACGCTGAGTACTTCTTCGACGAGAAGGACTTCATAGCAGAGTTGCAAAAGTCTTTTGTCCTTGTGTTTGACAAAGTAAAGAAATGTAAGTTCACACTCTCACATTACTTTTTATCTTTCTCTTCGACTGTTAGCTTGTTAACTTTCCTTTTCGCTTTCAGTTGTTCGAAAGCCCCTAGCCAAGAAGGCTACAGAAGGCCCACAAGGAAGAGTCCCTTCGACCAAACCTCCACCGCCGGCGAAGACTATAGCGCCGGCGAAGACAACGGGCAACCAACAGGGGGAAGGCTCTTCGAGGAGGCCTCCTGCATCGGTAACCAGATTTTCTTCATTTTTCTTCTGGCTTTCGATTTTTTATTTTCGACGTAATTATTCAATCGAATTCCTATTGGTTTTATAGGCCCCTTCGCCCAAGAAAAGGGCAGCATTGGTGATCGAATCGGGGAGTGATGACGAAAGTGATTCCCCTCCTTCTCCCTTAAAGAGGCGAAGGTTAACGAAGGACGCTTCTGTTCCTACTCCAGCTCCTGAAGGTCGAACCGTCAGAATAAAGGTTGGTGTGAGAAAGCCTAGGCCACCTGCGGTGGTCATCGAAGAACCAACTGAGGAGGAACTGAACGCTCTAGTTACCAAGCCTGTCGAAAGTGATAATTCCAGCCCTGGGGCTGAAGTCAATCCACAGGTAATCTATTGGACCCTTCTTATAACTTAGGCATAGATACCAGTATTTGATTATGTCTCTTTCGACATCTGAAGATTTGTCTTCTTTCTCCTTTTCAGGACACTACTGGAAGTTCCCCACCAAGGACTTCAGAAACTCTAGAATCTGCTGACCTTAGCAGGCCTCAGGTGCAAGATTTGGGCAATGACGAAGCCCACACTGAGCATGAGGCCAATGCTGAAACAGTGGAGAAGACAACAGAAGAAACCATGGTGGAGGCAACACAGCCAGAAACAGTTCCTGTGGTGGACTTGTCGTCAGAAGAGAATCCTGAAGGGAGAGACCAAGGCAATGGCGAAGAGAATCAAGATGCTGTTGACGAAGAGCGTCAAGGTGGTACTGGCGAAGACCACCAGGGGGACGCTAGCGAAGAGCCACAAAATGACGCTGGCGAAGGACCCCAAGGTGATGTTAACGAAGAACCACGAGTCGACGCTAGTACCGCCTCAGTTCAAGTCGAAGAGCAACCAAACGAGGCACTCAGCATTCAACAGCCTCCAGCCCAAGATAATACTGTGGCAAAGGTCACTTCCTCAAAGCACAGGTCGAAAGAGGACTTGGAGATCTTGAAACAGACTGACCCTGTCAGCTACCTTAATGCAATCGTCGAGAGTAAGAGTTCTTCTGACACCAGTCAGGAAATTCCTACTCTGTCGGGGAAATCTACTGAGACTTCTCCTCTTGATGATGCGTTGGCGAAGGTCAAGGCCCAGTTCTTCAAGAGAGATTTAATGAAGGCTTTAGAGGGGGACCCCACTGCTCCATCTTGCTTAAAAGAGGTTTTGAATGCTGTTGATTTCGATGCTGTAGCCCCAGAAATCTCAGACTTAATCATGGAATTACATTCTATGATTGACCAAGTCTCAGCGGATTACCGGCGCCAACGAACTTTTAACAGTCAGCTCGAAACGCTGCATGGCAAGAGCCTATCTGCGTGGACTGCTGTCTCAAGTTCGACTTCTCGAATTGCCGAGTTGTCGAAACAGAAAGCGTCTGCACAGGAAAGGTTCGATGCTATTGAGCGAGAGAATGTCTCCTTCCGAGCACAAATTGCAGAGATAGAGGCGAAGATAAACGCCAACACTGTGCTCCAGGAGGAAATTCTTTCGACCATCCCAGACGCTGAGAGCCAGACTGAGATCAAGCAAGGCCTGGAGTTCGCTGAGAGGGCCCAAAGCCTCGACGCTCAAATTGCCAAACTGGAGCAAGAAAAATCTTGGTGCAAGAAGAGGTTGGATTTGCAGCATGCTAAGTATCTTCGACTTAAGAATTCTCTTTCTTTTTGATTCTCTTTTGTAACCATCTTCTGTAATCGCTTTCGACAACAATTGCCATTTTGGCAGAAATTAATAAAAATTTCCATTTTGGCATTTCTATGGTTAATTTAGCTTGTTCTTTTATTACTTTATTTTTATCTCTTGAAGTATAGGCTTATATTTTTTCAAATATTTACCATTTACTCTCAAGAGCCTTCTATCACCACTTATCTCTTCGACTTCATAGGCTCCACCAGAAAAAGTTTGGATAACTCTGAAGGGTCCTTCCCATTTGGGTGACCATTTCCCCATGCTTCGATCCCGTCGATCCATGGGAAGAATTACCTTCCAAACTAAATCTTCAGGCAAGAATACCTTAGGTTTTACCTTTCTATTATAAGAGTCTTCGACTCTTTTCTTCTGAAGCCTGAGTAAGTCGAGAGCATGTAATCTCTCTTCGTCTAAATCCACCAATTCATCTAACATCATATTCCAATAAACCTCAGAAGGAATATCATAATGCCTCTGAACTCTTGCAGATTGAAGACAAATTTCTGCTGGCAATACTGCATCATGGCCAAAAGTTAGCCTATATGGTGTTGTACCAGTGGCTTCTTTTGGGGACGTTCGACAAGCCCATAAAATCTGGTCTAACGTCTTATGCCAATTCTTTGGTTTCTTCCCAACATGCTTCTTTATCAAGCCAATTACCACTTTGTTAGCTGCTTCGACTTGACCATTCGCCTGTGCATAGTAAGGCGTGGATGTTAGGAGTTTGAAACCTGTTTCCTGAGCAAATTCCTGCATCTTTCGACCAGTGAAAACTGAACCTTGATCAGTTGTTATTGTCTCAGGGATTCCATACCTAAAAATAATGTTCTTTTGAATGAATTCAATGACATTTTCTTGGTCTACATTGACTAAAGGGACTGCTTCGATCCACTTAGTAAAATAATCAATGCCTACCAATATGTATTTCTGACTCTTTGATGATGCTGGTCGAATCTCTCCAATGAGATCCAACGCCCATCCTCGAAAGGGCCAAGGCTTCCCTATCGAGTGAAGTTCGCTTGCTGGTACATGCTGGATGCCTGTATGAACTTGACACTCTTGGCAACCTTTGGCGAACTCAACACAATCTTTCAGCATAGTGGGCCAATATAGTCCTTGTCGAAACAACAACCATTTCATCTTATGGCCTGCTTGGTGAGCCCCACATGCCCCAGCATGTGTAGTCGAAAGGGCTATGTATGCTTCAGTTTCACTTAAACATTTCAGCAACACCCCTTCAGGCGTCTTCTTGAATAACTCATTACCCATGAGTACAAAACTCAACGCCCTGTATTTTGTTTTTCGTTCTGTCGGAGCTCCTGGATTTTGAAGATAGTCCACAATGGGTTTCCTCCAATCCTGGTCTGACAAATTATCAATGAACGAAATCTCGAAGTTTGAGTGATCAGCATATCCTAACCTTGTTGATTCCAAGTCTGTTGGTGATAGACAAGTTGCTCTTATCTTCTCTCGAACTTCGATTGCTCTTTGTAATCTCGTTTTTGAAATTTTATACCCAGATGCAATCTGTGCCAAGTCATTGGCTATTTGATTTTCGACTCTGGGTATGTGTCGAATATTGACACTTTCAAATTGTTTCAATAAACGATTTGCTATCACAAAGTACATAATGAGATTCTCTCTTATGCATTTATATTCCTTTGTGACTTGCTTGATGACTAACTCTGAGTCTCCCATTATTTCGACTCGAGTTGCCCCCAATTCCAACAATATTTCAAGGCCAGTAATTAGAGCTTCATACTCAGCCTCATTGTTCGAACAAGAACCTTCGATTTGGTACTTGAATGTTGTTGGAATTTTATCTGGAGAAATGATCAAGACTCCTACTCCTGTTCCATTTTTATGGCTGGAACCATCGAAGTAGAATTTCCAAGGTTCTATCTCCACATAATTAATATCCTCGACTTGAATAGAGTGGTCGACTATGAAATCTGCAACCACTTGTCCTTTTACTGCCTTAAGAGGCATAAAGGTCAAGGAGTATTCAGTCAATGCTAATGCCCACTTGCCAATTCGACTGTGCAAGATAGGTTTCGACAACATATATTTGAAAACATCAAAATGAGACGAAACATAAACATCAACTGGTTTTATATATTGTTTGAGCTTTGTACAAGAGAAATACAGACATAGACACAATTTTTCAACTTCGCTATATCTAGTTTCTGCATCATTCAAAACTCGACTGAGATAATAAATGGGTCTTTCGACTCCATTCTCATCCTCTTGGGCTAACATACTTCCCAGAGTTTTGTCAGATGCAGCTATGTACAATCTCATACTCCTATTGCTACAAGGAGGCACCAAAATAGGTGGCTTAGTGAGGTACCCTTTGATTTTGTCGAAGGCTTCTTGTTGCTCTTGCCCCCATTCGAACCCCTCCTTATTCAGTCGAAGTAAGGGTGAAAAGGCCTGAGCTTTCCCACTTAGGTTAGATATAAACCTTCTCAAGAAATTTATCTTGCCCAAGAGAGATTGCAATTCCTTCTTATTCGATGGCGCTTTCGCTTCCAAAATTGCCTTCGTCTTGTTCTGATTGATTTCGATTCCTTTCTTGTGGACAACAAAGCCCAAGAAATCTCCAGCTTTCACACAGAACGCACACTTCAAAGGGTTCATCTTCAGACCATGTTCTCTCATTCTTTCGAATGATTGTCGAAGGTGGTCAATGTGACTCTTCCTGGAAACAGATTTTATAACAATATCATCAATATAAACTTGCATAAAAGTGTTAATAAAATCATGGAAGATAGTATTCATTGCTCGCTGGTACGTTGCCCCAGCGTTCTTCAGGCCAAAAGGCATCACGACCCATTCGTAAGTGCCTAAGGCCCCAGGGCATCGAAAAGCTGTTTTCGACACATCCTCTTCAGCAATGAATATTTGATTATATCCTGAATAACCATCGAGCATACTCAGGTATTCGTAGCCAGCGGCAGAATCGACTAGCATTTCCGCCACAGGCATAGGATATTCATCTTTGGGGGTGGCAGCATTCAAATCTCTGAAATCTATGCACACCCTTAATGTGCCATTTTTCTTAATTACTGGCACAATATTTGCAATCCATTCGACATACCTTGTAACACGGATGAATTTGCATTTCAGAAGTCTTTCGACCTCCGTTTTGATCTTCGACAATATTTCTGGAGCGAAGCGTCTTGGATTTTGCTTGATTGGCTTCTTTCCAGGTTTGATTGGCAACTGAAGTTCTACCAATCCTCTGTCGAGACCAGGCATTTCGTCTGGCATGATATCAGGAGGTCTTGGATCGAAATCCTTTCCTGGGCCAACAGCAGATAATTGTTGATCATTGGCCTGTGTGGCCATGTACTTTACTTCGGCTTCGAGAGCCGTTATCATCTTGGTTTCAGCCACATAGGCCGAAATTCGCTTCAGAGATTGTGACTCAGTCATTATCACTGAATTCACTTCCCCAACCAGTTGGTTGGATACCAGTTAGCCCACTGAATTCTATGTGGGACACGTCCTCTCTGTCCCACTGGAAACCATGCTCAGGATGCAGGTATAGGGAACAAAAGGTGTTTGGCGCTGGCGCCATGTCGAAATCAGGAGTTGGACATGGCCCTATGTGAGCCAAGTTTTTGTCGAAATCTGTTACACCCAAGTGGTTTACTTCGCCAAGGTAGTAACTCTGATCAGCCTCTATGTTTTCGACCAGCCCATCTGGGCGCCATAGAAGCAGTCTTTGATGCATCGATGAAGGCACAGCACCTACACCATGTATCCACTCACGGCCTAACAAAAGGTTGTAGTTAGGTTTGGCTGATATGACCATGAACATTGTTGGTCGAAGGATCGACCCAACTTTTATGTCGAGCTGGATCACTCCCATGGTGGTCCCAATGCCTCCCTCATAGTTGGAAAGGACCATATTGTGAGGTTTAATTTCTTCATCCCTTTTGCCAATCTTTATTAGCACAGAATGAGGGATAATATTGATAGTGGCCCCACAGTCGACCAATATCTTGTTCACAGTGGTCTCTTCGAGCTTGGCCCTTATGAACAAAGGTTTGAGGTGATTCTTCATCGCCTCTGTAGGTGGCTCGAAGAAGCCATTTTGTTCCTCTGTAGTGCCATTGTCCATGACAAAATAGCACACTGGCCTGTGTCTGGCCATTTCTTGTTCCACCTCCCAGTCACTGGCTTCGACTTCTACTTGTCGATTGAATTCCCTGGGTAGCATTGAAACAACGTTCACCATTATATCCAGAGTATCGTCGGACTCAGCATCATCTTCGTCTTCGACTTCGCTCTGGTTAGGCCAAACTAGCCTGTTGGTAACTGGTTCTCTCTCAAGAGGCTTTCTTTGTTTCCTTTGAGGCACATTCGAACTAGTCTCAGCCTTAGGTTCATTGGCAGCCTCCCTTTCAGCTTTTCGCCTTCTTTGATATCTCCTCCATTGGGATCTCGACATAGGATTTTTTCCCTTGTAGTTGCTGGACACTTGAGCGACCTTGGGTGCAGCAACTTGAGGATCTTTCTTCTGAATTAAAGAGGAACCTCTTGGCACTTCGAAAGAGTGCCATTTCTCTTCACTTGGCCTTTTCCGGCCAGATGTTTTGTACCAAGTGTCTACTGGTACATTTGTTGGAGGCCTAAAAGTCAAAGGCCTCTTGTCTTGATTAGAACCCCTTCTGGGATCATGTCGAAGGTTAGAATTCTCCCTTCTCTTGTTCGCTGCTCTCACTCCTTGTATGTGTTCAGCAGCTTTTTTATCAAAGATAGAACTGCATCTTGGACACAGCATAACCTCTGATTTCTTCTTCTGGCATCTTTGTAAAAAATCTGCCAAGTTTTCGTTTTCCCTAGGGAAAGCCGTTTTATTTGCCTGCTCTTGCCTTATGGCTTCTTCTGAAGTTTTAGGGTCAGAAAGTTCAACCATGTTGATATTCATTGTATCCTTAGTAGCAAGAGTTAGTTGTTTCATTTGTGTTTCCAGTTTCTCCGTCTGGCCTTGAACAGTGGCCAAGTGGGAACTGGGCTTTGGTCCAGTTGTTTGTGCTTCAGCAGTCTTCGACTTTGGATCTTCGACCGCTTTCTGGACAGCCTCAATTGTCTTCCTGGATAAGTTTCCAGAAAAACTGCCAAAGATTGGCATGTTGATGTGGTCCTTAGAGACTTCGACCATGGTAATGCCTGGCTTCTTCGACTGGATCCTGGTAGCCTCTATCATGTTCACCTCAGAGGGTTCTGCATAGTGGGCTTCAGCCTTCATTGGATTGGAGTCGACAGCCATGGGGGATTTGTCAGCAAACTTTAATCTCCCTTCCTCAATAGCGTCTTGCACAAGATTCCTGAAAAGAAAACATTGAGAGGTTTTATGGCCCAGAAAATTATGATATTTGCAAAAACCTCTCTTCTTTCTTTGATCAAGAGGAGGCACTTTTACCCCAGGGGGTACTATCATTTGGCCATCTTTAACTAGCAAGTCGAATATTTCATCACATTTTGTGATGTCAAAACTGTAAGTCTTTTTTGGGAACCTATCGTTGGTCTTGTCTGGACCAATGGGATTTTTCCCATTTGAGGGGACTAACTGTTTACAAGAGTATGGAGGCCCTTGTTTTAGTTCTGCTAAATCGACTTCTCCTTCCTCGACAGCTAAAGTATCGTCGAAGGATTCTAGATCTTCGTCATCCATCTCAACGTAAGCTATTCTCTCTCTCTTGTGAGTTTTCGTTGCCTTAGCCTTTTCAGCTTTGAGGCGTTCGACTTGTCGAACTCTATCAGCCAGTTGGGCCATGTCTCTTAGGTACTGGGTATCTAGCTTCTTCCTAATAGAATAATCTAAACCGCCTGCGGCCATTTCGACCAGCTCATGTTCTGGCACTTGTGTAAAACATCTCGCCTTAAGCAACCTAAACCTATTCAAATATTCGTCTATAGGTTCAGTGAAACGTCTCTTAACACTCGCTAGTTCTTTCAGGCTTATCTTGGTTTGCCCCATATAGAATTGTTCATGGAACAATCTTTCCAACTGGGTCCAATGGTGGATCGAATTGGGGGGTAGAGTTGTGAACCAAGTAAAAGCGTTCTTGGTTAAGGAACTTGGGAAGTATTTGATCCTTAGGTTTTCATTATTTGAAATGTCTCCTGCTTCGATCAAATACCTAGCCACATGTTCGACAGTAGATTCTGTCGTGTCCCCAGAGAACTTAGTAAATTTGGGGACTTTGGTTCTAGGGGGTAAGTCAGTTTGTAACACATATTCTGACAATGGAGATGTAAAGTTGGGCCTTCGAAAGCCCATGTTCATTCCATTCTGAGTCATGATCCTTTCGATCATGGTTGCCAGATTATTTTCCAAACCCATGTTTTGGTGTTGGATATGCTGAACCACTTCGTCAGCATTTTGGTTTCTGTTAACTAACCTTACTTCTGGGGCTATTACCCTAGGTTCTTCGACAGGTTGTTCTACAGGCTGTTGAGCCTGATTAATGGTGGTTTCTTCCTCTACAAATATCCCCTGATTTCCTCTTATTTGCGCCCTTTGGGGCTGTCGAATAGGTGGGGGTGCTCCAAAGAAGTCAGCCAAACGCGTCATTTGCGCTGTAACTTGCTGATTCGATTGAGTAGTATTTTGTATTAGAGGATTTAGCACTGTACTCAAAGTTTGTGCCAACATTTGCACCATATCATGGTTGCTTTCGTCCATCTGTTGCCTCAAGACTGCTGTCGAGGCATTTGTAAGGCCATGGGCTACTTGGGACGTTCCTCCTAAGAGTTGGGTCCTATTTCTATTCGCCATGCCTACTCCAGAGCCTTGGAGTGGCGAAGTGGCACTCACGAAAGGGTCTGAATAAGTGGACGCAGCATTCGTCAGGCTTGCCAATTCAGAAGTTGGCATACCATAGAATGGAATAAATCCTGGGGGAACCACTGGCCTTGGACCAGTATTTCCCCTTGGAGGGGGGGTTCCCAAAGGCATTCTGGGGCCTGTTAACGAAGTTATTGGCCCCGTGGTTGTGACTGACACTGCTGGCATCGAACCAACATTTGTCGCTTCACTAACGGTCATATTAACCGTTGCTCCCACACTTGGTGGTGGAATTTCATTATTGTTTGGCGGATTCGCCATCTCTTCCCTTCTTCTGGCAGTATTGCTATCGTTGGTGTATATTCTACCACTCCTCAATAACATACAACTCGAAAAGATGAGATTTTTCAACAATCAACACACGGTCCCACCAGGTGTGCCAATTTGTTTACCTTGGGATTTGGTAAACAACCGCTGATCCTCCAAATGGTTACTTATTTGGTTACTCGCAGGATCGATCAGATTGATCCTATGGACATAGGTTGATTTTGAAGTTTAATTAATGTGGATAAGGCTTTAAGTAAAATGTTTAAAGTAAATTGCATAAAGGAAAGGCTTGGTAAGATAAACAAGGCTTGAATGTAAAGGTTCGACAGGAATCTTAAAGGGAAAAGGCATGTAAAATACTGGAAAAGTAAATGACTTGAATTAATAAATTGGTGTTTCACACATACATTTCTCAACAATTCGTTCGCTCACACTGGGTACTTGAATCTAAATGAGTGACTATGTATCTATTGTGAACACACGCGAGAAACTACACGTCTACTCCTATTTATACAAAAACATTCCAAGTAACCGTCGGGCAGTTACACTGCTTCGAGATCAAGCCACTTGTCACGTTCTCCATGTTCGACGCTCCAGATCCTTGCACGTTTACACGTAGTAACTGCTGGAAACCGTTTTCCCTCCAAAGCTTTTGAATTTCAAACTGCTCCACTCTGGACCATCGAACACGTTCGTCAAGAGACGTCTTCGACGAAAACTCCTTCGACGTCGAAGGCAATCAGCCTTCTTCCTTGGAAGAAATCTTCTAAGTATTTGGCCATCTTTCGACGGGCACTTCGACAGGCTTAGCCAGTCGAAAGCATCTTTCAGCTTTTAATGGCTGCCACCAATCAAAACAAAGGTGTCGAATTCAGGAGCCAACACCAGTATACTATTCTCATCTGGGAACTCGAAATTCATGGACTGGTAGTCATCCACGGCCTGATGAGCTAAATGATCAGCCAATACACTTCCCTTCATTGCTTTCTGGGTTGTATATTGTATATCGTATTCAGTTAATATCATCTTCCATCTCGCTATTCTTCCAGAGAGAGCGGGCTTATCGAAGATGTATTTGATTGGATCCATCTTAGATATCAACAAAGTAGTGTGGGTCAGCATATACTGTCTTAGTCAGCGATCAGCCCATGCCAAAGTGCAACAAGTTTTCTCGAGCAGTGAGTATCGTGTCTCACAGTCGGTATTTTGCTAAGGTAGTATATTGCATGCTCTTTTCGACCAGACTCGTCATGCTGCCCCAACACACACCCCATTGAATTGTCTAGCATTGTTAAGTATAATACCAAAGGTCTTCCTTCAACTGGAGGCATCATAATTGGTGGTTCTTGAAGGTATTCTTTGATTCTTTCGAAAGCTGTCTGGCATTCGTCATTCCACTTTACCACTTGATCTTTCTTCAGAAACTTGAAGATGGGCTCACAAGTAGCAGTTAGATGTGAAATGAACCTGGCGATATAATTCAAGCGTCCCAAGAAACCTCTAAATTATTTCTCTGTACGGGGAGCTGACATCTCTTGTATGGCCTTTACCATTATGGGGTCTACCTGAATACCTTTGTCACTGACGATGAAACCCATAAGCTTACCAGACCTTACCCCGAAAGTGCACTTATTCGGATTCAACCTCAGCTTGTATATCTTTAATCTGTCGAACAACTTTTGTATATGATCAAGGTGTTCCTCTTTAGTTTGAGACATGGCTATCATGTCATCAACATAAACCTCGACCTCATGGTGAATCATATCGTGGAACAAAGCGACCATGGCTCGCTGATAGGTTTCCCCAGCATTTTTCAACCTAAAAGGCATTACCTTGTAATAGAAAGTGCCCCACTGTGTGATGAAGGTTATCTTCGCCATGTCTTTAGGAGCCATCTTGATCTGGTTGTAGCCATAGAAACCAACCATGAAGGAGAAGATTTTATGCTACATGGTGCTGTCAACCAGAACATCAATGTGAGGAAGCGGGAAGTCATCATTGGGGCTTTCCCTGTTCAGGTCTCTGTAATCCACACACATCCTCCCCTTGTCGTCCTTCTTAGGTACCGGAACGACGTTAGAAACCCACTACGGATAAGATGTGACAGCTAAGAACCCTGCGTCGAATTGCTTCATAACCTCTGCCTTGATCTTCTTTGACATTTCAGGGCGCATACGGCAAACCTTCTGTTTAACCGGAGGAAAATCTTCTTTAGTCGGTAGGCGGTGTACCAAGATATCAGTGTCTAAACCAGGCATGTCTTCATATGACTAGGCAAAGATCTCAACGTAGTTGTGCAACATCTGTATCAACCGCTGTTTGATTTTAGTCTCCAGATTTGCACCGATCTTGACTTCTCTTATGTCCTCCTCCGTGCCCAAGTTTATCGTCTCAACTGGCTCTTCATGAGGCTGTATAACACTTTCTTCCTTCTATAACAGTCTATCAAGCTCCCCAGGAACTTCACAATCGTCCTCACCTTCGTCCTCGGCTTGGTTGATCGGATTTTTGAAGTCATAATCAGCAGTAGTAGAACTGTTATCAATGGGATTCAGAGTGGATATGGATCTGCAGTGTGATATATGAGTGTGTGTAAGAGCATAGCTATTTTGATAAAGTGAAAGCAAAAATGAAAACCAAGGAGCGCAAAATTTGTATGCAAGGAACGTCTAATGTTTTATTGATGATATATGAAATGACACATAATAGCCCTCACAAACAAAACCAATGTGCCTCGGGTAAGACACAAGGCCATAAAGTTTAAATAGTTTATTACAAATTTAGAACACAAGTAAGATAGTTACTGCAGAATAAAATAAATTGGTATAAATTCTCTTGTCGTCTAGTTACTCGGTCCACCGTTGGTAGTCAGGTATATCCAGCTATCAATTTCAGAGTCGTCTTCATTGTCTTCAATAACATTGACCCCACGATTGCTGATACGTAGGGGAGGTCCTTAAGCCCGAGCACGTCGAACAGCCCTTTGAGCCCCTGAAGTAAAGCCCAAACCAAATTTGTCAGCTTTGTGAGTAAAATCAGGGAGCTGTCCCCAGTTGGTATACCCACCTTCTTTGACCACCTCTCTGGCATCCTTGAGGGAAGCCATCTTCAAAGGAGGTTTGTTGCTGGTGGTAGTATCGGTTGACGCCAAAATCTGGGGAACCTCTTCAAAGTTTTGACAAGGTGTTTCTATGAATTCCCCGTCCATCTTCACATACATGAAGGAGTTCAGGTGGATCACCATATACTCCTCTTCGCCATGCACAGTGACTATCTTCGCCTTCACCGGATATTTCAGCATTTGGTGCAGTGTAGAAGTAACGGCCCCAGCTTCATGGATCCAAGGACGACACAACAAAAAAGATTATGATTACCTGATGTCTATCACGTAGAATGTGGACTCAATGGTCTGAGAGCCTACTTTGACATGGATGTCCACTTCCCCATGCACCATTCTCTTCGACCCGTCAAAAGCCCTTACCACAATGTTACTAGGCTTTAAGGTCAAGCCTTCACAATCTATTCGATCGAGAGCCTTCTTAGGAAGGACATTCAGTGAAGACCCAGTATCCACCAGCACATGAGCCATAGTGGTGCCCCTGCATTCAATCGAGAAATGCAGAGCATCATTATGCTTCCTCCCTTTCGGTGTTAAGTCGGCATCTGAAAATCCCAGCCCATTGTCAGCAGTCAAGCTGGCTACACATTCTTTGAATTGATCAGCCGAGGTCTCTTGCAACACATGTGCAGTCTTAAGGAATGTGATCAAATCCTTCGCATGGGCCTCAGAACACAACAACAGAGACAACATGGATATCTTCGAGGGGGTCTTCCTCAGCTGCTCGACCACATTGTAGTCGCTCTTTTTAATTATTTTTAATATTTCCTCTATCTCTTGCTTAAAGGCTTCTACGACGATCTTTCTTGGTGCCTTCCGTCCGGGTAGGCTTACCTATAGCTTCTTAGCCTCGGGTCCCAGATGACTCCACGGCAGGAGTGACAATTGGAGTAAGAACATGAGTAATAGTTGAAGTACCAGTAGGAATAGCGGGTGAAATAACAACCGGCTTATTGACAGTCTTCTGGGAAATATCGGGAGAGAAAACCCTTCCATTTTTGGTAATCTTACTGGTCCTGACAATGTTACTGACATCAGGATCAGCCTCTTCATTCTTCAGATCTTGTTTAACACCATGATAGTAAACATCGACGCCATAATGCCAAGGGACAACTTTGTCTGAGGCGTACGAGACAGGACCAGGAAAGGTGATTATTAACGGAGAAACTCTCGGAGCGGATGTAATCCTAACAGATCATCTCGAGGAGACCTTGGGAGGATTGGTGGAAATGGTTATAATAGCAACATCTTCAAACGGAACAAATGGAACCAAAGTTTTCTGAAAAAAATTTGCTCTGCTGTCGATTAGGTGTTGGACACTTGTCTTTAGCAAATGGCAACCAGAAGGCAGAGCTGAACACACGTGGAAACTGTCACCACAACCCGGAAATAAACCGACCAACAACAAATTCTTCTTAACAGTTATAAGAAGAGTAGAAACTTCATCAACTAAGGTCACAAAACAGATCGATATCAACAACATTAACTCCTCGATTGTGCTTAGGCATGGGAGCAGTTATGACATTGGGCTTCTCTGGGGCATCGAACTTAATCTCCTTGGCTTCAATCATATCTTGTACCTTATTTCTCATAGCCCAGCAGTCATTTGTATCGTGGCCAGAACTCTCAGAATGGTAGGCACAACGAGCGTTTGGATTGTACCGAGGAGACGTGGTATTAGGGTTCTTGGGAGCCTCTTTCAAGGTTGCCAAGTTAGATTTCAGCAGATGGGGTAGAACCTATGTCAATGTCATGTTAATCCGGGTAAACTACCTTTGTGGTCTTTCTACCCTTTGTTGATTGTTGCATTGTGGAGCAGCCGCAGGCCTAAGTATCATTACAGCACTTACTGTCGGATGGTGTTCAACTCTGCTTTGACCTCTTGGGCTATAGATGGCACTTGCATGCTTCTTACCGGTGAAAGGCTTCTTTATTGAACTCGAAGAGGTGTATTTCTATATTTTACCACTCCAGATCCTAGTCTATACCCTTTCTCCTGTCAATATCAGCTGCGTGAAACCAGTTAATGAGATGCCAATCAAATGATTAAAGAATGGAGCAGACAGCGTCCCAAGAAACATGTCAACCAACTCCCTGTTAGATAAAGGGGGTTGGACTCTCCCAGCCAAGTCTCTCCACTTCTGCGCATAATTCTTAAAGACTTCACCTGCACCCATGGACATACTCTGGAGTTGAGTACGAGTAGGGAAAAGGTCGGTCTTGTATTGATACTGCTTATAAAAAGCAGCAGCCAAATCTTCCCAATTTCGGACATTGGTTCTCTCCAGTTGGTAGAACCATTCAAGCTGAGTCCCTGACAGACTGTCTTGAAAGAAGTGAACCCACAAGTTTTTATCAGCGGTGTGAGGCTGGATCTTCCTTACATAGGAACGGAGATGGGGCTTTGGGCAAGACACCCCATCATACTTCGCAAAAACCAGAGATTTAAATTTCTACGGGATGACCAATCCCAACACCAATCCCAGTTCTTCAAAGTCCAACCCATGTATCCTCTGGACTTCCATAGAACTCAAACAATATTCCAACTGCTTGTATCTATCCTCAGTGGGAGGATATTGCTCATCATTGTAGTCTGTATCATTGTCAGAAACTTTAGGACTGGGGTCCTTCTCCCTTTCTTGGTTCTCCCCTTCCTTGGATGAGGAGGTCAGATCGACTAGTTACTTTAACGGCCCCCTGAACCTTCTGCCCATATTCAAAATACCATATACCTTCTTCTTTTTCTTCTTCTCCTTTAGGATGAGGGTTTTTAGATCCTCCTTCCCTTTAGCCAGAGTTATGAACATTTGTTGAAATTGGGCATTTTGTGCCTGAATATCTTTGATGCTTTGTTTAGAAGACATTTTTGCTGAAATAAACAGCGAAGAAGATGAGAAACCTATAATGGTACCTGTATATGTAATTCTATGGATGGGATGCGTATGCAATGATTTCAAGGACTTTGGGAAATTTAAATTTGCAAATTAAAATGAAACAGAGATTTTATTCGT
The DNA here is from genome assembly GCA_948472305.1 of Vicia faba. Taxonomy (NCBI): domain Eukaryota; kingdom Viridiplantae; phylum Streptophyta; class Magnoliopsida; order Fabales; family Fabaceae; genus Vicia; species Vicia faba. Next base: position 1,026,132,618 of record OX451738.1, read on the forward strand.
AGAATTCAAAGTACAATTTCCCCTTAGGCGTTACAATTAAAAATTCTAAAAACTAAAAAATCAAGTTTCCCATGGATGCTTCCTCTTCGTGTCGAGATAGACATTAAGGCTTCTTTCCTCATGAAGTTGCTTTGTGAGCTCTAAAACCTTCCTCTCCTGGGCATAGAACAGGTCCCTATAGGTATCACACTCCTTCTGCAATTGGATCCAAGACCTCTGTAGTTCTTCAAGATCAGTGGGCATATCAGGATGAAGAACCGTGTAGGGATATCCCCTTCATTAATGGGCTCCATGATCACTGGTAAGATGGCTATGTAGGTCATCATAACCTTATGAGCGCGAGCTCATACCTATTGAAGATAAGGTTCCATAGGAATGGAATTCTTCGGCCCCAAAGTCTTGGCGTCAGATCTGTTTACCATGCCCCAAGCTCGTATAAACCTCTGGAGATACCCTTGAACATCATCCTCATAGTTAAACACAATGCCATGGATAAGTAACTCATGGGGACCATCCCTTCGAGCGTAACCAAATTGTCGCAGAGCCAAACAAGGATTGTAAGTTATGCCTCCCCTAATGCCAAGTAGTGGGACATTAGGGAACTCCCTACAGCGGTCGATAATAGCAATATCTCCCACAATTCAGGAATGAAAGAGAATATCCGTGTGAGAAAGTGAGATTATCCTTTGCGACCAACTCAAACCTTCTTCATTCTTCAGTACTTACTTAAGGAGGTGAGAAATAAACCACCTCAACAGAAATGGCATGCAACACATAAGAACCCCATCTTCTCTTCATGTTACCAGTATGGAGAGCGTGCAAGATATCTCTGAGCAAAGTAGGCACGGGGTTGCCAGAGAGGAAGATCTTGATAGCATTCACATCTATGAGCAAGTCTGGATTAGGGAATAGTACTAACCAATATATTAGAAGGGCCAAGACCTCCTCAAAAGCCTGAAAGTCCAAATCATACCAAAACAGCTGGGATTTATCTATTAAGAACTTGGCTAGAAAACCCTTGACTCCACTTCTTATTTCCCAATTGGATACCACGTCGGCCCGTTTCAGATGCAAAGCCGAGGCAATGACTTCTGGCTTAGGAACCTCTTCTAAACCTGTAAAAGGCACCTGGTCAAGAATGGGTATATTCAATAACTGAGAGAACTCTTCCATGGTAGGCACCAACTGATAGTCTAGAAAGGTGAAGCAGTGGTGCTTGGGATCAAAGAACTGAAATAGTACACCCATCATATTTACATCAAGGCTTGAAGTAACCAGGTTGAGAAGTCGATCATGTCTCTTAGTGAACACTGAAGTTTCAGGAACCCTTGATATTAGTTCTTTGAGTTGGGGAGGTATTCTCATAAAGCTGATTCAAATAGTGTTTCTATGAGCGGAAGCCATGATCTGCAAAATAGAACAAAGATAAATTCCCTTGGTCCTTGAAATGGTTAGTGTAATGAGAATTAAAACTATGTTATGACGCATGATGTTATGTTCAAACAGAGTAAATCAACACACACGCAAAGCACACAATAGATCTTAGATTCAAAGGCTTGCATGAGGTTAAAGGTAGGTACCTGTGATCGGTGGATCTGGAACTGACTGTTTAACGCTGGTTCGCGAAATGTCGCAGAAGCAAGAGTCGCCACCGTCTTTTATTTTCTCCAACATGGACAGGACAAAAGCACAGCAAAATTCCTTATGAGATAGTTTCTCGGTTCGGGAGGTAGATTTATAGAAAGGGAAGGTGTTAGCACCCTTTCTATCCATGGTTATCCATGGGCTCTTAGATACTTGCTCATTTTTGTTTTCAAAAGTGTTTTCTTTTCAATTGTGAGTGGGTTTGAAAAAGTTTCGTTTAAAGATTTCAGATCGACTCTTGTATCAGTCCTCAAGAGTGTTTGAAAAATTGTTTTGAAAGCTTTTTGAAAAGTGTCGGTGTGAAAAGAGTTTTGTTTTGTTTTGAATAGAGCAAGTATCTACGAGTCATCTACCTACCCTAAGGAATTAGGCTGTGTAAATGTCCTTAAGGTAGTGCCATCCCACCATTGAGAGGTAGGTAGCACCACCGTTGGAGGTGTTCGGGTCAATTCAAGGATTCGGGACATGGTGATCACCGGAGCAATAGGAAGACACCTTAGAAGCTACCCTCACGCCATGTTCACGGACATGAGGACTTACTAAAACATCCTCTAATCGACGACCACCTTTCGAGGGGCAAGGCAACGGTGAGGCGTACCCTAGGGGTGGTGTGTGATTTGTGTGTCATGTTCATTTATGTTTATCTTGTTCATACATTGGTGATCTACGCGTTGCTTTTATTTTTGACATTCATTCTTTCATGCAAATTATTAACAGTTTAAAAGATGTGGAATTTAAAAGTTCTACGCTATTACAAAGGCGCGGGTCTACATCGCCAAATTAATCCAAGACCCGATTTGAAATAAAATAAAAATGTGGAAAGATAAATATCCTAATTAATCTATTACATGGCTTTGGGATAATTACATGAAAGTTATAAAAAGGAAATAAAATAAGCGCGCGAAATAGAATCATGATCGAGTGCGAGGGCGTTGGACCCTTTTAAGGAAATTAAATTACAATTAATAAATTAATTAAGTTAAATGAGAAAAGGAAATTATTTTTGAGTTTTTTGTGTTTATGGAGTTTAATAAGAAAATTAAATTGGAATTAAAAAGAAAAGTTAATTAACCCTAATTCTAAATTGTTTTTAATTTATTAAGAAAATGTTTAAATTAGACCTAGTTTTAATTAATTATTTACATGGAAATTTATTTATAAAAATAATTAATATTTAATAATGGTAAAAGAAAAGAAAAAGAATAAAGTATTTAAAACCCTAATTCTATATTTTTTAGTTTATTAAAAAGACATTAAAATTAAACCTAGAATTAAAACTAAATTAATTGTTAAATTTATTTACAAAAATGTTAGTGAATTAAATATTAAAACATATTTTTTATTTTTATAGTTTCTGATTTTTTTTGTTATTTTTATGTTATGAAAAAAATTTAATTTAAAGAATTAAAATAAAACTAAATAAAACAAATGAAAATAGAAAAATAAAATAAAAAGCATAAAAATAGAATGCAAACCAATGGGGGGTGTTGACTGAAGCAATCTTGGCCCAATAGATTCAAGGCCTGTTGACTTTTTCCAGCACGTGTATGGCATGGCTGACTAGTGTCTATGGTGATCTGCAGATCTTGACCTTTGGATTGGGGTTATGGGACGCGTGGCCAGCTTGAGCATAGAGTGCATGGTAGATCAAAGAGGGGGCCAACGTACCTGATCATGTTACAAAGAAAATCATAAGGAAATAAGGGGGACCTGGGAATCGAACCCAGGTCCCAAAGCTTGCAAATATTCCTTCCCACCAACTGAGCCAGCATGTTTATTCGTATGCATAATGGAATATAATTAATATGAAAGAGAAAAAATCATTAATGACATTTGATGAAAACGCGCGCCAATTGTTTGAATCTACCAACCATAGGATGACACACAGCCTTCTTCTTCGTTTCCTTGCTTTTTTCCTGAAAAATAAAACAAGATTGCGGGGCTTTTAAACCCCCACTACATCACACATAAAAAAATAGCGAATAGAACCCTGTTGTTCATAAATTGAGCGCGAGTATGCCATTTGAATCGTTATGAGCTTCTGATTCTGATGGTATAGGTCTTGTTGGCTGATTTTTCCAGGAGAGGAAAACCCCAAATTCACATCTCTGAAAACCTAAAAAGCATCAATGGCATTTTTCTATACAAGCATTATTAATTCAATTCAATGATACCACGAGGTTCGGTGAGTCCATATTAGTGTAAAACAAGCATTAAAATGTATGAATATGTCCTATAGATCAAAACACGAGTATGCAATATATCATGAACAGGACTGCTCCGTTTTACCATTTCTTGAGGTTAGAAGCTGTGGTTTTTATCCAGAAACGTTCCTTGAGGCCTTGGCAAGCTATTGGAATCAATATTTTGTCTTGAAACCAACTCTAAGTGCCTTTTAAGTTTTCACTTTTTTCACAAAAAATGCTAGGTTTGTTCTTAGGTTTGGGCGCAGCTTGAAGGTTTTGTTCACTAGGGTTGTGATCTGTATATGTATGCCAATGGATTAGGGTAGAAATTTGAGTCAAAAAGCCTTTGCATTGATGTATCAAATATTTGATTTTCAATGAATATTTTTTCAATCTTTTTCATGTCTTTTGATACCAATCATGGCCAAATCTTTCCTTTTTTGATGTGCACGAGATCTTGAGGTTTTGATGAGTGATTATACTGCATAAAAAGATTCAAACACATTTGTTTAGTATTTTTGTCATATTTTATTTAATTAAATGAATTAATGGTGATTAAAAATTCAAATAAATAATAAAAATGATGAAATAATTCCCCTTTGGGCCAAATGGTCGTGCATAGCCTTTGGATAACGATTATTGGAAGAAAATGTGGCCCATTAGCAATTTTGAGGCATTTGAAGCAAAGTTGACTTTTCAAAATTCCCAAAAAGTTCCCAACTTCCACAAGGCATATCTTGCTCAATTTTTAAGATTTGATCATGTTCTTGGACATTTTGGAAAGGTCTTGAAGTCCTCTAACCAATGCCTTTGGTCCCATGTCATTTTGATTTACCAATCTCAAGTTATGGTCTATGACTTAAAGTCCCTTTTTGTTGACTTTTGAAAATGACCTATAATGTTGAAATTGATAACTTTTTGTGAGAGCATTTCTTGGACTTGATGTGTGAAGAGGAGTTGTAGGAAATGTATTTCTATTCAAAATGAGCTTTGGATGGAATTTTTCTGATAAACCATGTGGAAGTTAGGCCTTGGTCAAGTTACAGTTGACTTTTTCAACTGTCCAAATATGGAAACTTTTGCATCTTGAGACTTTTAGAGCCATGCCTTGAGAATCATGATCAAGAATTGATCAAATGATGTTTGTGGCTTCAAAATAAGATGTTGACCAAAAATTTGAACTTTTGACTGTCAAATGACCATTTTGCCCCTGCAGTTGACTGTAGGGCAATTAGGGTTTTTGATTGTGCAATTTTGTGCTGTGAGTCTTGAAACTTGACATGTGGATGCTTGACCATGTTTATAGGCATGTGGGACTTGATTGGACCCTTGGAAACTTCAACTTCTTTGCCAGAACCAAAACCCTAGTTTTTGACTGTTAGGAAGCCCTTGAACTGTGCAACCTTTGGGGAGATTTTGAAGCATGCTCTTTGCAAATCTTGAAGAATATGGGAGGGCAAATTTTGGGGTACAACAGTTGCCCCTGTTCAATCTTCTTAGACCTGAGGATGCAGATTGGCTGACGTGCCTTTCGTAATCCGAAGGTGGAAGATGATTGAACACTAGAGTGCCCAGAAATTTGCGCTCACATGTTAGCGGTGTGATGGGGGGAATGGGCTTATAGATGCCATTTGGAGATTGATGGATAGGATGATGGGCTTATAGATGCCATGCTGAGAGGTGATGGATAAGTGGATGGGCTTATAGATGCCATCTGGATGTCGATCGCGTAAGAGATTCCTTAGCGAGAGCTTGCGTACATGAAAAAGAAAATGATTACCTGGCCTGTTACAGGAGCTGGTCTTCAAACTCTTTGTATAGATGCGCCCTGACTGGTTGCAGGAGTTGAATTTGGAGCTTCAAAAGGTTATGAATGAACCAGAGACGGTTACTACCTCAACGGGACGGTGAGAGAACCTCGGACGATTACTACCTCAACAGGAACGCTGAGAGAACCTTGGACGATTACTACCTCAACAGGAACGCTGAGAGAATCTTGGGGTGATTACTACCTCCGCAGTGACGGGGAGAGAACCATAGGCAACTTCAACCTCAACAGTAACGCTGAGAGAACCATAGGCAACTTTAACCTCAACAGTAACGCTGAGAGAATCTTGGGCGACTTCAACCTCAATAGTAATGCTGAGAGAATCTTCGGCGACTTCATCCTCAACTGTAACGCTGAGAGAATCTTGGGTGTCTTCTACTGAGTCTTCATCAGGAAAATCTTTTAGGGATCGATTTAACTGGACTAGAGAAGGCCTTTGACTGGATAAGAAACAGGAAAATCTTAGGGTCGATTTAACTGAACCAGGCAAGGTCTTGGAATCTTCAACTGGATAAGAAACAGGGAGATCTTAGGGTCGATCTGACTGAACCAGAGAAGGCCTTTGACTGGATAAGAAACAGGAAAATCTTAGGGTCGATTTAACTGAACCGGACAAGGTCTTGAAATCTTCAACTGGATAAGAAACAGGGAGATCTTAGGGTCGATCTGATTGAACCAGAGAAGGCCTTTAACTGGATAAGAAACAGGAAAATCTTAGGGTCGATTTAACTGAACCGGTCTAGGTCTTGAAATCTTCAACTGGATAAGAAACAGGTAGATCTTAGGGTCGATCTGACTGAACCAGAGAAGGCCTTTGACTGGATAAGAAACAGGAAAATCTTAGGGTCGATTTAACTGAACCGGTCTAGGTCTTGAAATCTTCAACTGGATAAGAAACAGGGAGATCTTAGGGTCGATCTGACTGAACCAGAGAAGGCCTTTGACTGGATAAGAAACAGGAAAATCTTAGGGTCGATTTAACTGAACCGGACAAGGTCTTGAACATGGCTGAGAACTTAACTGAATCTTTTCCTGAAAGGTAAAGGTCAGTCACATGCAAGGCATGATATGAATCAAGCGATGATGTTCTCAACATAAATGAGATTTGTAAGATATGATGCGTATATGCATGCTATAATGTATGAAAATGTGATGTTTATGAATGTATCTTTTCGTCTTAGGAAAATAAATCCTTGACGGGTGCCAGGAGGTCACATCCTGGGCTGATGTTGGAGAACAATGCTTTGTTTTTTCCGCTGGGGATGATAGTTGCAAGAATACCGGTAGGAGAAGATAACTCCGTTGGGGAATAAACTTGACGAATGGATTACTCTGCGGGGAGAAAATTACTCTAGTGATCTTGCTGGGGAGCAATACTCTGTGGGGAGAGAGGTACTTTGCCGAAATGTTGATGGTAACTTCGCTGGAGATACCGTTGTTATGTTGGAAGTGTTAATAGACTTCGTTGGGGATAAGAAGACTTCGTCGGGGACAATCTTTCCGTGGCTTTTGGCTGAGGATAACCTAGTTATATCCTGGTAGCGAAATAACCTTTGAATAAAGCCGGGGGACGCGTTCGTGCTCTGCAGGGGGAAAGCTTCCAGAATCTACTGGGGATAAGCTTACTGCTTGGGGAGATGGATTCCAACTTTCCTGGGGAAACTGGATTGGACTCTCCTGGGGAAGTTTTGAAATGTACTGGAAGTGACTCCGCTGAATGCCTGGTATACCGCCGGGGAACAATTTTTAGGTCAAGACTGCCGGGGATACTTGTTAGGAATGTTCGTATATTGTGTTGGGGAATGTTGAGATCTGTGGGGGATACCCAACTTCCTTAAGGCTGATAATAGCTTTGCTTGGGGAGAGTGCTCTGACTTGCTGACTCACTCTCTGGGGAATTACGATATACTGGTTATGTTCTTCAGTCGAACCCACCTTGGTACCTTGGTGGATTGAGCAATTAGATCGCTTAAACTACTCTTTATTGCCCCCTGTTTTTTTGAGGTGGGGGAGGAAGACCTGTGAGGTGCGGATAGTTGTTGATGGACCAACCTCCTTCTGGTAGGCAGGTGACAAATGACAGGACATAGTCGTGCGCTTTTGATCCCTAACTTTTGCCTGGACCTCCCTTTCGGGTTTTCAGTCCACCGGGATACCCATTTTTGCCCAAGCCGCCTTTTCAGGTTTTCGACTTGCCGGGTGTACAGATTTTTTCATTTCATCCCTCATTTTGCCCGAACCCTTTTGGTTCGCCGGGAAGCCCTTATTTTTGCCTAGGTATGTCAACCTAGCGGGTCTTTTTTCATGCGTAGTTTCTTTTAACTATGTCCGTGCTTTCATGATGTACGGAGTTGCCCCTGTTAGAAGTATTTTGTCATGCCACCAGAAGGTGTTTGATCAAGCAAGATTCGTTTGTTGGAATGCCCCAAGTGACTCAGGCGGAGATTTGCCCCAGGCTATTTGGCCTTTTGAGAGATTCCTTGAATCTTGACTGGACTGCCCCCGATGATGGACAATGATCAGGCCATGCCCCTTGATTGGAGGTGCTTTTGTTCATTAGACATTCGTCGTGCGAATTTCTATGCTGTTCAAACAAAAAGTCATATGCAAACAAAGTTATGTTAAAAATGCAAAGCTTATGTCTGTCTTGAAGTTTTTGAAAATGCATTCTTTTTCATAAAACAAGTGAATGTTTGTAAAACGTGATGTCAACTCTGTATTTATCGTAAGCCTTAAGGAGTCAGGATACCTTTCGTAATAGTATGCTTTCGAACTAACCCATGCTTCAGCTAGGACTTTTAAGGGGTTAAAATGTGGCCTGGTTCACGGTTTAAGAAACAAAGGATAAAGGCTCAAATTATTTGTACCCACCCGTTCTTCGTGATGTTCTTCAAACCTAAGCTCAGTTTATCATGCGTTAGACCTTGTTTGAGTCTTTGCTTTGATATTCCAGTGACGGTTCGGATATTGATAGTTTATTTTGGATGTGCAGTCATTTCCTTTTTGTTATTGAGGGTTTGTGTGGCCTCTTTTCTTTTTGATTTCGTTATCCCTTTTTTTTTTTGCCTGAACTGTTTCTTTTGTGATTACAGTCAGCGGGATGCCCCAGTTTTGTAAGTCTCCTTCATGGTTTTTGACTTAATGGGTTTTTATTTTGAGAAGTAATGACTGCCTGTCCATATGATTATTCGGAACCATCACTGTCTTTTGTTTCGTAAGGACCTCTTTGGTGTCATTCGTTATGCACTTGGATCAACTGAGAGACTACCCTGCCCCAGGTTATGATTACGGGTTTTTAATTTCGAAAAGAAAAACTCCTACTTCTTTGGCTCAGAGGGGTTGACGAGGGATTATCTTCCTTATAACTCCAGTGTTTAGGGATTGAAACAATGCCTGTACCTCATCAGCGGGGTCTGTTCAAAAGCATACTGTAGATTGCGGTATTGTTTTCGTCATCCTCCCTCAAGAGGCTTAGAATTATTAATCGAACGTTGATCATCAGAAAAAATATGAAAATAATTTGCATATAGTGAATACGAATATATTGCTTCAAAACAGACGTATGCGATGCATTAATGGAATAACAATGTTTAACATGAGTAAATGTTTGAACAAAATAAAAGTACGACTTGAAAATCCTAATGAACAAAAGTCTTTTCATCCTCAGGTATTGTTACTTCAAGTGGTGAGCCTTGGAGGGATGGTAGAAAAACTCAGCCTGACCGTCTTGTGTGAACTCCAATGCTCCTTCATCAATCAGGTCCTGGATCTTGTTCTTCAGAGCCCAACACTCATTTGTATCATGTCCTAGACTGGCATAATGGTAGGCACACCTTTTATTGGGATCATAGATAGGAGATGATGTGTTGGGGTTCCGGGGATGAGCCCTTAATGTGATCAGATTCAACCTCAACAGGCATTGTAAAGCTTGAAACAGCGACATGTTGAGCTGGGTGAATTGCCTCCTGGGCTTGTCTGGCTGAAGCTGGTGAAGTTGTTGCTGAGCTTGTGACCCTGAAGCCATTTGAGGAGCTCTCCCCTTATCTCCTTGTCTCAAAGGTGGTTGAATGATGACTGGCCCTTCAACCTTAGATGTTTGCCCCAGTTGGTTACCCCGAAGCAGTTGGTTGATGAGAACTCCGAGCTCTTCTTGTCTTTGAGCTAAACTTTGAATGGCAGTCACCTGCCCCAGCATCTGGGCTTTCAATGCATCCATTTCAGCTTGCAGATGTTTCAGCCGTTCGTCCTCAGCGCTGTTCCTGACCAAAGTCCCCATGAGAAGTGTTCTCAGCTCCTCCTGCCCCTTGGATAGATTCACGAGGATTTCCCCGAACCGAGTCTCTTGAGCAAGAAGGTCCTGGTTATCTTGTTGGGAAGCCATTGCTGAAATAAACAGCGCAAATGGTAAGTAACCTGTAACAAAGGTACTTGTTATGAAATGATGTGCATACATGCATGCAATGTTTTCAAGGATCTCGCGGGGTAAACAAAGAAACTTGTTAGAATTGGAAACTGGTAACTTGATTGAAGGAACTTCATGTTGTTGAGAGTCCTTCTTCAAGAGTCAAGGCTCACCATATCGAGTGGGTCATAGCCCCTGACACCCTTGGCTAGAGGAAAATAAATCCCCTTTGCCCCTTGCTAGACATTTTGTTCATCATGACCTGCATCACAAGCCCTTGAGATCCTTGAAACGGGTTAGTCTTTATGCATGATGCATGCAATGGTATGATGTTATGCTATGCATGGGATAATGTAGGTAAACCCTGTTATGAGTCCCAATTAAGGACTGTAAACAAAACCTACAAGAAACTCAAGTGTCAGATAACAAACATGCAAATAGTCAACTTGGAAGGCACGCAAGTCACACAAAAGAGCCCTTAGAGTTTAGGCCAGCATGAAGTTTGGGTATTACCCTCTTTCAGTTTGTTGGTTAAGACCTGTCCTATCAGAAGTAACCGGGTTCTAGAGGATCCCAATATCACTGACTACCCTTAATCGGTCATAACTCCAGCATCGCAATCTTTTCTTGCGGCCAGAACCATCACGAGAGTTTAGCCTCAATGGGCGTAGCATACTGCTACTGTTCTATTGGCCAAGTTGGGTCATTTAAGGTTCTAAGGTCGGTTGGTGCTTAATGACTCCTCAGAAGACCCATATTCTCCTTGTTACGACACAAGGGATATCGGTACAGACCAAGGTGCCACACCAACGTAGCCACTACTTCATCCATGTCGGTCTACGCCGAACAGGTCCCTCACAGCTTATGCTACCTAACAGGGTATCCCCAGATCCGGGTTAGGATCTATGTAACTCCGATGCAGCCCACAATAATAAAGAAAACAGGCACAACAATTGAAAACACAAGTGATCTTAGTCCTAAGGTACACCTCACTTTATAAAATATCCCCAGCAGAGTCACCAGTTCTGTGATCGGTGGATCTGGAACTGACTGTTTAACGCTGGTTCGCGAAATTTCGCGGAAGCAAGAGTCGCCACCGTCTTTTATTTTCTCCAACATGGACAGGACAAAAGCACAACAAAATTCCTTATGAGATAGTTTCTCGGTTCGGGAGGTAGATTTATATAAAGGGAAGGTGTTAGCACCCTTTCTATCCACGGTTATCCATGGGCTCTTAGATACTTGCTCATTTGTGTTTTCAAAAGTGTTTGCTTTTCAATTGTGAGTGGGTTTGAAAAAGTTTCGTTTAAAGAATTCAGATCGACTCTTGTATCAGTCCTCAAGAGTGTTTGAAAAATTGTTTTAAAAGCTTTTTGAAAAGTGTCGGTGTGAAAAGAGTTTTGTTTTGTTTTGAATAGAGCAAGTATCTACGAGTCATCTACCTACCCTAAGGAATTAGGCTGTGTAAATATCCTTAAGGTAGTGCCATCCCACCATTGAGAGGTAGGTAGCACCACCGTTGGAGGTGTTCGGGTCAATTCGAGGATTCGGGACATGGTGATCACTAGAGCAATAGGAAGACACCTTAGAAGCTACCCTCACGCCATGTTCACGGACATGAGGACTTACTAAAACATTCTCTACTCGACGACCACCTTTCGAGGGGCAAGGCAACGGTGAGGCGTACCCTAGGGGTGGTGTGTGATTTGTGTGTCATGTTCATTTATGTTTATCTTGTTTAGGCATTGGTGATCTACGTGTTGCTTTTATTTTTGACATTCATTCTTTCATGCAAATTATTAACAGTTTAAAAGATACGGAATTTAAAATTTCTACGCTATTACAAAGGCGCGGGTCTACATCGCCAAATTAATCCAAGACCCGATTTGAAATAAAATAAAAATGCGGAAAGATAAATATCCTAATTAATCTATTACATGGCTTTGGGATAATTACATGAAAGTTATAAAAAGGAAATAAAATAAGCGCGCGAAATAGAATCCTGATCGAATGCGAGGGCGTTGGACCCTTTTAAGGAAATTAAATTACAATTAATAAATTAATTAAGTTAAATGAGAAAAGGAAATTATTTTTGAGTTTTTTGTGTTTATGGAGTTTAATAAGAAAATTAAATTGGAATTAAAAAGAAAAGTTAATTAACCCTAATTCTAAATTGTTTTTAATTTATTAAGAAAATGTTTAAATTAGACCTAGTTTTAATTAATTATTTACATGGCAATTTATTTATAAAAATAATTAATATTTAATAATGGTAAAAGAAAAGAAAAAGAATAAAGTATTTAAAACCCTAATTCTATATTTTTTATTTTATTAAAAAGACATTAAAATTAAACCTAGAATTAAAACTAAATTAATTGTTAAATTTATTTACAAAAATGTTAGTGAATTAAATATTAAAACATATTTTTTATTTTTATAGTTTCTGATTTTTTTTGTTATTTTTATGTTATGAAAAAAAATTAATTTAAAGAATTAAAATAAAACTAAATAAAACAAATGAAAATAGAAAAAAAAAATAAAAAGCATAAAAATAGAATGCAAACCAATGGGGGGTGTTGACCCCAATTTAGGAGGTTTGACTGAAGCAATCTTGGCCCAATAGATTCAAGGCCTGTTGACTTTTTCCAGCACGTGTATGGCATGGCTGACTAGTGTCCATGGTGATCTGCAGATCTTGACCTTTGGATTGGGGTTATGGGACGCGTGGCCAGCTTGAGCATAGAGTGCATGGTAGATCAAAGAGGGGGCCAACGTACCTGATCATGTTACAAATAAAATCATAAGGAAATAAGGGGGACCTGGGAATCGAACCCAGGTCCCAAAGCTTGCAAATATTCCTTCCCACCAACTGAGCCAACATGTTTATTCGTATGCATAATGGAATATAATTAATATGAAAGAGAAAAAATCATTAATGACATTTGATGAAAACGCGCGCCAATTGTTTGAATCTACCAACCATAGGATGACACACAACCTTCTTCTTCGTTTCCTTGCTTTTTACCTGAAAAATAAAACAAGATTGTGGGGGTTTTAAACCCCCACTACATGACACATAAAAAAATAGCGAATAGAACCCTGTTGTTCATAAATTGAGCGCGAGTATGCCATTTGAATCGTTATGAGCTTCTGATTCTGATGGTATAGGTCTTGTTGGCTGATTTTTCCAGGAGAGGAAAACCCCAAATTCACATCTCTGAAAACCTAAAAAGCATCAATGGCATTTTTCTATACAAGCATTATTAATTCAATTCAATGATACCATGAGGTTCGGTGAGTCCATATTAGTGTAAAACAAGCATTAGAATGTATGAATATGTCCTATAGATCAAAACACGAGTATGCAATATATCATGAACAGGACTGCTCCGTTTTACCGTTTCTTGAGGATAGAAGCTGTGGTTTTGATCCAGAAACGTTCCTTGAGGCCTTGGCAAGCTATTGGAATCAATATTTTGTCTTGAAACCAACTCTAAGTGCCTTTTCAGTTTTCACTTTTTTCACAAAAAATGCTAGGTTTGTTCTTAGGTTTGGGCACAGCTTGAAGGTTCTGTGCACTAGGGTTGTGATCTGTATATGTATGCCAATGGATTAGGGTAGAAATTTGAGTAAAAAAGCCTTTGCATTGATGTATCAAATATTTGATTTTCAATGAATATTTTTTCAATGTTTTTCATGTCTTTTGATACCAATCATGGCCAAATCTTTCCTTTTTTGATGTGCACGAGATCTTGAGTTTTTGATGAGTGATTATACTGCATAAAAAGATTCAAACACATTTGTTTAGTATTTTTGTCATATTTTATTTAATTAAATGAATTAATGGTGATTAAAAATTCAAATAAATAATAAAAATGATGAAATAATTCCCCTTTGGGCCAAATGGTCGTGCATAGCCTTTGGATAACGATTCTTGGAAGAAAATGTGGCCCATTAGCAATTTTGAGGCATTTGAAGCAAAGTTGACTTTTCAAAATTCCCAAAAATTTTCCAACTTCCACAAGGCATATCTTGCTCAATTTTTAAGATTTGATCATGTTCTTGGACATTTTGGAAAGGTATTGAAGTCCTCTAACCAATGAATTTGGTTCCATGTCATTTTGATTTACCAATATCAAGTTATGGTCTTTGACTTAAAGTCCCTTTTTGTTGACTTTTGAAAATGACCTATAATGTTGAAATTGATAACTTTTTGTGAGAGCATTTCTTGGACTTGAAGTCTGAAGAGGAGTTGTAGGAAATGTCTTTCTCTTCAAAATGAGCTTTGGATGGAATTTTTCTGATAAACCATGTGGAAGTTATGCCTTGGTCAAGTTACAGTTGACTTTTTCAACTGTCCAAATATGGAAACTTTTGCATCTTGAGACTTTTAGAGCCATGCCTTGAGAATCATGATCAAGAATTGATAAAATGATGTTTGTGGCTTCAAAATAAGATGTTGACCAAAAATTTGAACTTTTGACTGTCAAATGACCATTTTGCCCCTGCAGTTGACTGTAGGGCAATTAGGGTTTTTGACTGTGCAATTTTGTGCTGTGAGTCTTGAAACTTGACATGTGGATGCTTGACCATGTTTATAGGCATGTGGTACTTGATTGGACCCTTGGAAACTTTAACTTCTTTGCCAGAACCAAAACCCTAGTTTTTGACTATTAGGAAGCCCTTGAACTGTGCAACCTTTGGGGAGATTTTGAAGCATGCTCTTTGCAAATCTTGAAGAATATGGGAGGGCAAATTTTGGGGTACAACAGTACCCTCTTGAAGTTTAGTTGGTTTCAAACCTGTCTTAGAAAAGTAACCAGGTTCTAAAGATTCTCAATATCAATGATCATCCTTTATCGGGCATTGTTTCAGCAAAGGCAATCTTTTCTTGCGGCCGAAATATCCTGAAAGTCTGACCCCAATGAGTGTAGCATCGAGTATCAACCAATCCTCAGTTTTATACCGAGGCCGACTATCTCACTACTTTCTAATGGCTAAGTTTGTTCAACTAAGGTTCTAAAGTCCGTTAGTGCTTAACGACACCACGCGGCAGCACCATATTCTCCTCGTTTCCACACGAAGGATATCGGTACCAACCAAAGTGTCACACCAACACAGCCATCGCTTAAACCATATCGGTCTATGTCGTACAATCTCCACGATCTATTACTGTTTACCTATAGAGTGTTCCCAGATTCGGGTGTAGGATCTTCAATAATACCCAAGCAAAACCCTCAAAGATAAAGCAGGAAAAGCAAACAAGAAAGCAAATTAAAATGACCTAGATCCTAAGTTAAACCCAACTTTTTATTGTCCCCAGCAGAGTAGCCAGTTCTGTGATACGGTGGTAGAACCGACTATTAATACTGGTTTGCGTTTTTTGTTTGCAAATGTTGCGGTAAGCAAGAGTCGCCGCCGACTTTTATTTCATCCAACAAAGGAAAAGGAAAAAGAATAGAAAAAACCTTTTTCGAGTTGTTTGAGTACGGGGAGTAGATTATTGAAAGGGAAGGTGTTATCACTCTTTCTATCCGTGGTTTTCCACGGGCTCGGTACTTGCTCATTTTCTAAAATTGCTTGTGTGTGCTTGTTTTGAAAAGTTTTGTTTACTTCGCGATAACCCTTGTATCGGTCCTCAAGAGTCTGGCGAAGTTGTTTTGAAAACTGTTTTGAAAAGTGTTTGTATGAAATGTTTTTGTTTTGAGCAAGTACTTAAGATTTCTACCAACTCAAAAAAAGTTTGTTCGTTTTCGTTTCCTTTAGACAGTGTTATCCTACTATTAAGGAGTAGGTAGCTCCATCGTTGGAATTTTAAAGGGACGTTCGAAGGGAAGAAATGGTCTCTGAAGGCAACAAGTAAAGATACCTTAGCATTTCGAAGGGACTATCGTCATAAGATCAATTCGGAGGAAACTCGAGGGACTAATGGGGACTATGATCTTAATGATGATTTTGAATCGCGGGTCATTACTAAGGTATCCCTACGTTCGAGGGACACGACCATTATTTCCGAGGCAACCAAGTGGGGTAAACCCTAGGACGCATGTGCAGGTGTGCATTTTTAGTTAATTATCTTTGCATAGTTAGGGTTTTCTACTGTATTAATTGTTGATTTATCTTGCCATTCAATCCTATTATCCATACATCTAGGAGTTTATAATCGTGGAAAGTAAAGTGCGAGAAATTAAAACCCTAGCTATTACAAGGCCTTGGGGAGGAGGATTACATAATAAAAAAACCGGGGGAAATAATAAATGCGAAATAGTAAACCTAATTAACTATTACAAACTCGGAGCAGTTACAATAATTAACAAAAATAAGGAATAAAACAATGCGCGAAAGTTAAGCCGAGAACAAATTAGAAGCCTAAGAAATCTAATTAATTAAAAAATATTTTTGTATTTTTTATTGAGAAAAATAGTTGCAATTTGCAAGTTAAACCTAATTTACTAATTAATTTTATTTAACAAAATAATCAATGTTGAAATAATTAAAATAATTAATTTTCAAAAATTAATTTTAATTATATAAAAAAAAAACTAATTCTATTTAATTTTAATTATGGAAAGAAAAAGTAATTAAGTTAACCTAATTTCTATTAAATTTTAATTACAAAAAGTGTTTAAGTTAACCTAATTAAACTAATTAATCAAATTCAAATAAATATTTTATGAAAAAAACTAAACCTAATATTTTTTTGTAATTTTCTGATTTTATGATTAAATAATAAATTTAAAAAATGATTTTGTACAGAAAAAAATAATTAAGACAAATAGAATAAAAAAAAAGAAATAAAAAAGAATGGGATTTGGGCCTGATTGTGAGAAGTAGTTTAGGCAGTGTGCTGCCTGAATATGCCAAGGCCCGGCTTATTGGCCCAATTATCCTTCCTGGGATTTCGTGTTGCTGTCTGCAGAGGGTGCACAATGTGGATGCAATCCTGATGCATTGGATCTGATTAGAGGTAGATTTGACGGTGAGATTTGAGGATGTATGATTAGCGTTGGGTAATGAAGTACACTGGATTTAGAATAAAATAATTGGAAAACAAGAAAATGTGGAGACCTGGGATCGAACCAAAGTCCTCCCTCTCAAATACCTCACCCTTTGCCATCTGCGCTGGAGTGCTTGTTTGAACATATAATAAAATAATTGGAATATAAATAAAATTAAATGCTACGCCCAGGAAAGCGCGCGTGAATTCAAACCAGCCAATGAGAGTTAGCAACCTCATCATCTCTTTCATTAATATGTTGTTTTAGACAACAAACTTTTACCTACAACAGATTTTCGTCACTATAAGCTGTAGTGACGGATTTGGTTTCTAGATACAACCCTACGTTACTCAAAAAAATGATACACGCAATATAAATCAAAACCAATATAAGGGATCAATCAGGAATTTCATCACGAGTCCATTAATCCCCAGAATTCCCTTCAATTTGTCCTGAAAACAAAAACCCCAATTTTGAGCTTTCCAACCCTAATAATGGCATAAACCCATTCCCACACTGAAACTCAAATTAGACTATTCAAACACCTTCATATGATGACCATGAACACGAAAATATAATCTAATAGCATGTATAACGCATGAATGAGAAAAATCAAGATTGAAGGAAAAACCATCAAACTATGAGTATCTGGAGGCAAACGGGGATGCCTTGACGTGTGGAGTTGATGCTGCTGGCTTTAGAAGGCGTCCAGGAACGTGTGGCCGACCTTGAAATTGCTTGAACGAGACTGTAATTGAAAATCTGATTCTAATTTTTTTGCAAAAAAACTTAATGTTGTTCTTGATGTGTTTTACCTAGCTGCGCACGAAAAATCCCTCCCCTAGGGTTCACCAAGCTTCATTATATGTATTGAATTCAATTAGGTTAATAATTTGGATTCAATCTTTGGAATTGATGGACAAAATATTTGATTTTCAAATCATATTCTTTGTTTCCAAAATTTGCCAAATCATGCATTTTTCAATTCAATCAAGACTTGCACGCTTTGCTTGCTAACATATAGCATGTATCTTCATTCTTTAATGCTAAATCATCCCAAGATATTTTTATATCATTTAATTGATTTAACTTGGATTTAAAATAATTAAAAATAAAAATAAATCAAATAAATAAGCAAATTATGTATGGAATGGTTTATGGGTCATGGACCAGGCTAGGAGAAAGATGCAATCATAAAAAGTTAGGCCCATTTGCCAAAAAATACAGTTTTGGGCATTGTTGACTTTTGACAATTCTCCAAAAATGGCCAGCTTTGACCAAGCATATCTCCTTCAATTTTGACCTTAAGAGGGTTTTCGTTGACTTTTTAGAAATCTTAGGATGTACCCTAAACAACCTTTTTGGTTTCATTTGAATTGGATCTTCCATGCTCATGTAAGAGGCTTTAATCCGAAAGGTGTTTTTGCTGACTTTTTGTGATGACCTATAATGTCTGAATTCTTATCTTTCCATGAGTGCATTTCTTGAACTTGAGGGCTGAAGATGGGTTGTAGGGAATTGGATTCTCTTCAAAATGAGCCATGGATGAGAAATTTCTAATAATGTATGAAAACGTTATGCTTGGTCAAAGTTTGGTTGACTTTTTCCTGAGAAACCCTAATTTAGCAACTTTTGAGTTTTGATGAATTAGGAACTTTTCTTGAGGAATCATGATCAACCCTTGATCAAATGATTAATATCACTTCAAAATGTTGATGATAACCAAAAATATTGAAGTTTTACTGTATGTGGACCACAATTGTCTTTTGACCTAGTATAGTTGATTTTTAGGCATTTGAGCAGTTGATTGAGCAAACTTCTTGTGCAAGGCATGAAATTTAACATGGATGATATTGAGAACATATTAAGACCATGGAGAAGATTTGAGACCTTTAGAGTTCACCCATCTTGATGCAAATGGAAACCCTAGTTTGAGGTTCATTATCTTAGGAGAGCATTTGCCTGATCAATTCTTGGGCATCTTTGGGAAAGTTGAGGAATTCAATGAGTATGTTTTGAGTAAAAATGGGAGGGAAAATTTTGGGGTACAACAGTATGCATGTGAAATTCCCCAGTAGATTAAACTTGGGGAATTCTAAAGGTTTTACATGGTTCAACATGTAATCCCCACAAAATCATCCTCTAATATTCAACAAAGAAGTAAACAGGGGCACTCGAAGACGCCCATTTCCAGCTTCTGATCCCCAAGTGGTCTAAGATGTATTTCCCCAACATGAAGCATACTCGGGCATTCGAAGGATCCATGTAATGTTCAGCATCCATTCCTCAGCATGTTTATCCTGCCATCCCTAAGAAATCGAGGATGTAGAGAAGTCAGATCAAATCACTTCCTCCCTAGCAAAGCAACGATTCAAAATTAAGTGGCGTACTCAAAAACTCGCTCCATCAGCAATTCAATCCCCAATGAAGTTGTCAATAATTTTTTGTATTACAAGCTTTCAAGCACCAATCTATACTAGTATTTCAAAGCAATGAACAACAGTTCTTAATGAGCATATTCTAATCCCCGCAGAGTTTCTTTCACTGCACTTTTTGTGTAGTTACCATTGCATCACATTGAATCCTCAAAACGTCTAGCATATCCATTAAAATGGATCATTACGCCATACAAGATCTAAACATGCTGAAGCATAACCTAGATCGGGTACCTTGCACGAAAGACCTGAATCATTCAAACAACAATACATCTTCAAAGAGAATATCTCTACCAAAATCCCCAACGGACGTCCTCCATCACATCATGATACCCAACTAATGGTGCCAATACCTTGTACTCCCAAACACTCGTCTGCCTCGGCCTTCAGTCTATAAAACACTCGTCTGTGTCAACCTTCATATTTTTAAACATTCGTCTGTGTCAGTTTTCCAAACACTTGTCTGTGTCAGTTTTCAAACACTCGTATGTGTCAGTTTTCCAAACACTCGTCTGTGTCAGTTTTCAAACACTCATCAGTGTCAACCTTCATCATTTTAAACACTCGTCTGTGTCAGTTTTCCAAACACTCGTCTGTGTCAATTTTCAAATAATCGTCTGTGTCAATTTCCCAAACACTTATCTTTGTGAGTTATCTAATCACTCATCTGTGTCAGCTTTATAAACACTCGCTTGTGTCTATCTTTACCTTAAATCCCAAAAAAATCAAATCACTTGGTCGTTCTCTCCTCTTCGGTCATCGTGTCGTAATTGATATTCTCACCTTCTTAGAATTGTAGGTCTCCTATAGGCCTAGTTTTCTCGGTAAATCACTCGTTGGTCTTGTCATAGGATTTAAGATCACCCGCAGATCTAGATGCCCTTATAGGTCACCCGTAGGCCTAGTTTTCTGGTAGATCGCTCGTAGGTCTTACCTTAGGATTTTAGATCGCGTGTAGATCTAGATGCCCTTGTAGGTCATCCGTAGGCCTAGTTATTTGGTAGGTCGCTCGTAGTTTTTACCTTATGATTTTTGATCGCTCTTAGATCTAGATTTTCTCGTATGTTGTCTTTAGGCCGAACTCTCCTAGAAGATTTCCCATAGGTCTCGCTTCTTAGGATCGTAGATCGCCCGTAGATCTAGATTTCCTTGTAGGTCGCCTGTAGGCCTAGCTCTCCTAGCAGATCGCCCGTAGGTCTCGCTTCTTTATGATTGTATATCTTATGTAGATTTCATTGTCCTGTACATTTCAAGGAGATCTCACGCTCTTAGGATTGTAGGTCTTCTATAGATCTTTCTCTTCTTATAGGTCGTCTGTAGGCCTCGTTCCCCAAGCAGATCACCCATAGGTCATGTTTCTTTAGGATCGCAGGTCGTTCATAGATCTTATCCGTTGTCTTTTCGTACCTATTCTGTCAATCGCCATGTCACATAACAAACATCCCTTTCAAGAATCTCGTTACCATGTTAAGAGTAATCACTACTCAAAATTCATCTGTAAACCTTTTTCACCAGAAAACAAAAGAATATTATTTCCCCAGCACATATCACAAAAAACAAATAACCTACTCATACCACCCTTTAAAAACAAATTTTAGGCATTGATATTTAATCATCTTCTACATCAAACGTTCGAAAGGCTCCTGCCAATCACACTTTCAGGTTTAAGACGACTAAATAGGGACAACTATCATACCCAAAATTTGTCCTACCCTTTAATAAGGATCATCTGGTTTATGTATCTCACATCCTTCATGTACATACTTCTCATTAAGTCATTATAGGCATTTCATGTATCATTAATCAGTAAATGGTCATGGGATCAAGGTATTTTTTTGGAAGCTACTCAAAAAAAGATTTTTTCGCTGGGTAGTATAACAAGGAAAAATTATGGTTTTTCGGGGTTCAAATGTGTTTCGCATGTTTTACAAGCTATCAAATCAATAATCCATCAAGACATCATCATGTCAAGTTCTCATGTATGTCAACACACTCAGAATTATGGAGGAATCAGGTGTTTCGATGAGGTTGAGTCGATGCAAACTAGAAACCGCGTTTTCGCTGGTTTGAGCTTAGAAATTTGCAACTTGCAATTGGGATACTATTTTGAAATGGTTCTTAAGGCATTGGAACCATCTTGGTATTTTCTTCATTTCATATGTTCAAACCGGAAGCCAATTCTATGAAGAAAGTCTCCAAAGAATTTGATTTCCTTGAAATGGTATTTGAATTTAAGGACTAGTTATCTATTTCTCAAGTGTTCGGAAATTTGTAACCTTCATCTGATTTAGTATTATTGGTTGATTCTTCGAGAACTGAGACAGTCTTTATTTTCTTATCATTTCTCGTGTTCGGATCGAAGGCTAATTTTGTGAAGAAGATCTCCAAGAATTTTGATTCTTTAAAGACAATGTACTGAATTTAGTTGTTGGTACGCCACTTCGCGGGTAATCAAAAATTCATAACTTCTGATTGGAATACTATTTCGGAGCGGTTCTTGAGGCGTTAAAATCGTCTTAATATCATCTTCATTTAGTATGTTCGGCTCAGAAGCTGATTCAGTAAGGAAGATCTCCGAATGTGCTGATACTTTGAAAAGATACAGTGAAAATGGTATGCTGAACCGTTATTTTTTAGACGTTAAATAATTCATAACTTCCGCCTGGTTCGACATTTTTGAGTGGTTCTTTGGGAGAAAAATATGTCTTGATGTCATCTTCATTTTGTATGTTCGGGTCAAGTACTAATTCTTTGAGGAAGATCCTTGAAAATGCGAATCACCAGAGAAAATATTATGCTGAATCAGAATTTTACTTCACCATTTCTTCATATTGTAAAAATTGTAACTTCTGTATGTTGATATTCATGTTTAGTGCCTTAAAAATTAATTTTCTAATAAAATCTTGGTGAATGTTAATATATGTATAGTGTTGTCCGAAATTTGCAAGCATACAGTCACATGTGAAATAATTTCGGATTGATGTTTTTCCAAGCTTGTTTGCAAATTTTGGTGGATTTTATTCCAACTTTTTAAGCACTTCAAAAATAATAACAATGTTGTTCGAATTTTTTTCTAACATGTATATTGTGATTTAATTCTCATTTAATGCATGTTTATGCTTGATTGTTTGATTGTGGACCATTATTGTTGATTTTGCTCACTTTTAGACCGACTTATTTTGCGATCCATAAGATGACGGAGGTGTTGCCCCAGTTTTGTAAAGTGGGCTCAGAATACATTTTAATTATTGGTTTATGAATCATTTCACTTGTATTGGTATTTTATTACACAATTATGTTGAGTTGTATTAATTTCGGACCGACATTTCATGCGATTCATGTTAGGATGCGCATGTTGCCCCTTATTTGATTTTGTGCTTCCGTAACTTGTTTGATTTCAAGTTATACATGATAGTATGTCATTTAGAGTTGTGATGTCAATGAGAGAAAGGTACTTTTATCCTTGTTTTAATGATGTCAAAACGTTTATAGCATCGTGCATTTGTGCTTCTAATATGGGTTGGTTCCTTGGCAAATTTACAATTGGAAATGGTTGGATTGAAACTCCTTGAAAGAAATCATTTTTGGCTATTTCAACTGCATGCATCGACTCACACCATGAGTAGGTCAACTCGTAGATTGTTCAAGATTAATGGACCATACTCGGGAGTGCTCGCGTTGACCCTTCTGGTCGATTCATACTGAGAGAAAAATATTTTCTATTGCGTCGAATCTTGCAGAAGTTAGGTTGACTCATAGATTGAAGAAGAATATTGCATCAAGTTCGAGACTGCTTGCATCGATCCTTCCAGTCGACTCATACTAGGAGTGAAATATCTTTTGTTTGTGTCCACTCAAGCCCTGTTACAGTCGACACATCGCTTCTCAAAAGGTCATCCTGTCAGGCTCGGGATCGCTCGCATCGAGTGGGCAGTCTTCATAGGTCGATTGCTTGCTGTTGTAAACCAATTTTCTGCTATGTTTTAAGGTCTTGACTATTTCGTAACGTATATATATATATATATATATATATATATATATATATATATATATATATATATATATATATATATATATATATATATATATATATATATATATATATATATATATATATATATATTAATTGGCTTTCATCAGTTGGAGTTAATAAGAAAAAGTGAAAGATATACACCAACTTCTCATCATCTTCATCCTCTCATAGCATTCATCAACAATTACACATAACAATTTTTGTTGATTAAAGTGCAGAGTTGTGGTGATAACGTTCAAATTGAAGATTGATTTCAGATTTGAGTTGAGAATTGAGTGGGTTTTTTTCTTGAATAAAACAGTTGTGGTTTTGTCATCCAAGATTCCGTTTTCTGCGGGGTTTTTGCACAAGTCTTTGCTTCATTGAATTCAGCCGAGTGAAAGGGTTGAGAAGAAGTGGGTTTGCTCAATCAAGTAGTGGTAACCGGATGATTTTGAATAAATATTTGGGGTCAAACATTTTGCGATCGAAATCAGCCGAAAGAAAGATTTGTATAACGAGGAGTTTTTGTAATCAAGTAGCGGTAACCGGAGGTTTGTTCGAAGAGTTTGGCATACTTTGTTTTGCTTGAACCAATGGGAGAGGAGGGAATAGTTTCATCATCAGCAATTGGTTTTTATGTAGCAAAGACTATTGCTTCTCTTGTAACTTTTTTCAACTTAATATCATATATCTCAACTCTAGATTTTAGAATTGGAGGCCGACATACCCTACACGAGGACTACAAGGGGAACTGCCTTAATAAATCGTATGTTGTTTCTATTTCCCAATCCTTTTACTTTTGTTTGTTATAATTTGTGTGATATTGATTGTTCAATTCATTTTACTGTGATTGTAGTGATTTAAACTTAGTTTACAATAATCATAGTGTAATACAGTGGGAGAACTGACTTGGTTGTTTTGCGTTTTATCGCAATTGTTGCGGATAGCAAGAGCCACCACCGACTTTTCTTTTATCTAATAAGGAAAGGGTGAAAAGAACAGGAAAGACCTTTGAGATATTTTCTTGAGTTCGGAGGGTAGATTATGAAAAGGGAAGGTGTTAGCACCCTTTTCATCCATAGTTATCTATAGGCTCTTAGTTGCTTACTAGATCACTTTTTGAAATTGCTTTGGTTTGAAATGTGTTTGTGGTGGGTTTTGAAAGTATTTTCGAAAAGCACCTTCCTGTAGGAAAACTTTGTAATGATTCTCGTCTCTATAAGAATGCATACAAAGTGTTTGACTTTTGAATATATTTCATGTTTTTTGAAAGTGTTTGGTGAGTTTGAAAAGATGTTTGTTTTGAATATGGATTGTGAGCAAGCAACTAATAACGTTCTACCTACTTAAAAGTATTTTATTCATTTCTCTCTTCCTTTAGATATTGTTATCTTACCATTGATTGGTAAGTAACCCTATCTTTGGATGTGAAGGGACGGGCATGGGTCATCGTATAGTATTAAAATGCAATTCTGTGAGCTACCTTAGCATTTTTCTTAAGGGGATAAGATCATTTTGAAGGCAACATTCGTAGCGTCATCAAGGACTATGATCTTGTATTTTTGGTTGTTTTTGACAAGGCGTCTCACATGCATATCATGACTATTTTCTCAAGGCAACAAGTTGAGTTAACCTTAAAGGTGCAAGTGTTTATTTTTAATGTATTGTTTTCTCTTGGATTAAGGTTGTTTAAAATTTATTTTATCTAGCCATACAAACCCTAATTACTAGCATTTATATTTGAAAGTGGTAAATCGCAAAAAGTAAATATCCTACACTATTACATCTTTTAAGGGATGGGGATACAAGTTTATGAATGGGGAATGAAAGGAATTAAAACCTAATTACTATTACAACCAAATTGAATAAAACTAAAATTAAAAATTTCCTAAAAATCAAGATTTTTGGTGTTGAAGCTTACACGGGCCGTGTCCTGTAACACGGGAACCCGTGTCAGAACCCTGGAATAATTATACATGTCTTTTTTTGTCCCAGCTGTGCTGACACGAGAAGTGTCACGTGACACGGGCACCCATGTCAGGACCCTGTCCTGGCATTTTGTCAAGTTTTAATTCCAGTATGTGGGATACGGGCAGTATTCTGTGACACGGGCACCCGTGTTAGAGCCCTGTCTTGCCATTTTTCTGTTTTCTTCCTGACACGGCCCGTGTCAGGTAACACGGTCGGCCGTGTCAGACTTCCAAAAACAGTTTTTTGTGATTTTTAGTGTTTGCAACTCTTCTACTTTGATTTTCCCTGTTTTATTCTTTTGGAAACGAAAGTAAAATGATGTATGAACAAGGATATCACAGTTTGAGAAAACTTACCTCTTGAAGTGAAAACTCAAAATGTGTATGGATGTTTCTAGTTGCAATGTGATGATTTATTAAGCTTCCTTAGACCTCCTTTAACTTGTTCCAATCTTTACTTTGTACTGAAAGCGTTTGAATCTTTCCAACCAAGTCAAATTGCAAGACAAAGTTTTTGAGTTTGGAAAGTGGAGATAATGATGTTAGAGAAATTTTTCTTGTGTTTGAACAACCTCTATATGATGTATGTGAGGTATTTGGATGGTTTGTTTGGGGAAAACTTGTAAGGTATGAGTTTCAAAGATTTGGACTTCTAATCTCAATAGTGGAAGTTTTGTGGACAATTATGGTTTTTGAGAGTATGAGGGGTTTTGAGGATTTTTCAACACACAAGAAGCTCTCTATTTTTTCTGACCTCTTTCCTTGCAAATGCTCCCTCTATTTATAGGCTAAATGTTTGTGAACAAGGGTTGGATAGGTTTACAAGACAGCATGTTATGGTTTGGTTGGGATGTAAATATCAAACTATGTCAAGTACTCCATAGTCCCAAGATGAAGTACCAAAGTTGCTGGTATAGAGGAGCTACTTTCCATGATTTATGGTGGAGTAAAATCATAAGCAAACAAGGTATGGGCTCAAGAAAAGTTTTGTGCCAACAAGCTTTCTTTTCAAGAATAACAATGGTAACTTTATGCCATAAATGGAAAGATCTTTTTTACAATGACTTAAACACTTGGGTAATAGCTCAAGAATGGATGTAAGCATTAAATTATGATGAGATTTGCAAGCAAGAAGGCTTGCAACACAAGATTATGCAGCATAGCATAAGGGTTTTGTTATGTGTTCTTCACTAAAATGACTTGCAATTCAAGAATGGATGCCCAACTTCATGCCCTTGAATCTCCTAGATCAAGTATGATAAATTCATGCTCTTGGATGTTTTGGAAAGCTTGAAACATCCTATATAACTTTCATTTTATCCATTTTGAAAAAATCATCTTGTAACTATGTGAAAAAATGCAAAGAAGTTGGATAAAATCCTGACCAAAATCTATTGAAAATTTCTAAGTGTTAGATGAAAATGTCATGACTTCATGAATTTATAACTCAAAATCCAAGCATTTCTAGAAAAAGTCATTCCCTGGAATGTTTTATATCTCATTGAGATCTACAACATTCATGTTGAAAGTTTTATTTGAATCATCTTGAATTTTGGTGAAAGATTGGCATGAAGAAATGAAAATATCATGCATAAAAACACTTACAAAAATTTCTATGTCTTAAAGAGTTTGAATTTTGACTTTCTTGATTTCTGGATGATCAAGCTTGATATTCTTGAATGTCTTGATCAATTTTCATCTTTGAGACTCAATGTTAACCAAAAAGTCAAAGTTTGACTTTTGGTGCTACAATTGACTTTTTTGTCAATACAATTGATTTTTGATCATCTGGTCAATTGACTGAGTAGAATTTGTGATACAAGACTTGAAACTTAACATAAGCGTTCTTAAAGGTCCATAATGATCCATGAACGTCATTTGAAGTATTAGAAGTCCAGTTGTTCTTGTGCAAGCTCAAAACCCTGATTTTGAGGTATTAGTGTTAAGGAGATGGCTTGACCTAGTCAATACTTGTGCAAGCTTGAGCTTTTGCAGATCTTTGTGAGAAATATC